>OU452191.1:11893750-12525000 GCA_911728515.1 Peribatodes rhomboidaria | reverse complement strand
ACCTAACCTAACCTAACCTAACCTAACCTAACCTAACCTAACCTAACCTAACCTAACCTAACCTAACCTAACCTAACCTAACCTAACCTAACCTAACCTAACCTAACCTAACCTAACCTAACCTAACCTAACCTAACCTAACCTAACCTAACCTAACCTAACCTAACCTAACCTAACCTAACCTAACCTAACCTAACCTAACCTAACCTAACCTAACCTAACCTAACCTAACCTAACCTAACCGTCCGCGCTGGGCCTCACAGCGTATGGGCAGCGTCCCCCGGGTGGCGGATGGGGGAATGGTCGGTAGTACAGCCTAGCTACGCTACCGGCTAGGTCCGATGGACCCGCTGACCAAAGTAGGAACACCCATCCACTCATTAATAACCCATCCTCTTACATCCCTCAACAACTTACATGCACACCTACCAAACCTCTCTAACCTCTTATTTCATACCAACCATACCTAACAATCACTCCTCCCAGGGGACCGGACTCTGCTCCATTCATGGCAAGACACCCCCAACAAACTCAAACTTCAACCCACTCACTCGGTCTTGCCATGAGTGGAACAAAGTCCAATACCTCACATAATACAACAAATATCACATACCCACTCATCCATCTCCATCCAACTTTTTGCCATCCAAATTGATATTATCCCCAATCTATTGATAAATCCTCATCCATACACTGCCACTCTTCCACTCTACCCCAATCCACTACAAACCAACTCACCATACTACCCTATCCACTCAATCAACATCCACACCACCATTCGGGAGGAAACTGTGTGAGTATCCTTTAGCCCCGGTTTCCTCCCTACAACAAACATAAAACCATAAAAAAAAAAAAAAAAAACCTAACCTAACCTAACCTAACCTAACCTAACCTAACCTAACCTAACCTAACCTAACCTAACCTAACCTAACCTAACCTAACCTAACCTAACCTAACCTAACCTAACCTAACCTAACCTAACCTAACCTAACCTAACCTAACCTAACCTAACCTAACCTAACCTAACCTAACCTAACCTAACCTAACCTAACCTAACCTAACCTAACCTAACCTAACCTAACCTAACCTAACCTAACCTAACCTAACCTAACCTAACCTAACCTAACCTAACCTAACCTAACCTAACCTAACCTAACCTAACCTAACCTAACCTAACCTAACCTAACCTAACCTAACCTAACCTAACCTAACCTAACCTAACCTAACCTAACCTAACCTAACCTAACCTAACCTAACCTAACCTAACCTAACCTAACCTAACCTAACCTAACCTAACCTAACCTAACCTAACCTAACCTAACCTAACCTAACCTAACCTAACCTAACCTAACCTAACCTAACCTAACCTAACCTAACCTAACCTAACCTAACCTAACCTAACCTAACCTAACCTAACCTAACCTAACCTAACCTAACCTAACCTAACCTAACCTAACCTAACCTAACCTAACCTAACCTAACCTAACCTAACCTAACCTAACCTAACCTAACCTAACCTAACCTAACCTAACCTAACCTAACCTAACCTAACCTAACCTAACCTAACCTAACCTAACCTAACCTAACCTAACCTAACCTAACCTAACCTAACCTAACCTAACCTAACCTAACCTAACCTAACCTAACCTAACCTAACCTAACCTAACCTAACCTAACCTAACCTAACCTAACCTAACCTAACCTAACCTAACCTAACCTAACCTAACCTAACCTAACCTAACCTAACCTAACCTAACCTAACCTAACCTAACCTAACCTAACCTAACCTAACCTAACCTAACCTAACCTAACCTAACCTAACCTAACCTAACCTAACCTAACCTAACCTAACCTAACCTAACCTAACCTAACCTAACCTAACCTAACCTAACCTAACCTAACCTAACCTAACCTAACCTAACCTAACCTAACCTAACCTAACCTAACCTAACCTAACCTAACCTAACCTAACCTAACCTAACCTAACCTAACCTAACCTAACCTAACCTAACCTAACCTAACCTAACCTAACCTAACCTAACCTAACCTAACCTAACCTAACCTAACCTAACCTAACCTAACCTAACCTAACCTAACCTAACCTAACCTAACCTAACCTAACCTAACCTAACCTAACCTAACCTAACCTAACCTAACCTAACCTAACCTAACCTAACCTAACCTAACCTAACCTAACCTAACCTAACCTAACCTAACCTAACCTAACCTAACCTAACCTAACCTAACCTAACCTAACCTAACCTAACCTAACCTAACCTAACCTAACCTAACCTAACCTAACCTAACCTAACCTAACCTAACCTAACCTAACCTAACCTAACCTAACCTAACCTAACCTAACCTAACCTAACCTAACCTAACCTAACCTAACCTAACCTAACCTAACCTAACCTAACCTAACCTAACCTAACCTAACCTAACCTAACCTAACCTAACCTAACCTAACCTAACCTAACCTAACCTAACCTAACCTAACCTAACCTAACCTAACCTAACCTAACCTAACCTAACCTAACCTAACCTAACCTAACCTAACCTAACCTAACCTAACCTAACCTAACCTAACCTAACCTAACCTAACCTAACCTAACCTAACCTAACCTAACCTAACCTAACCTAACCTAACCTAACCTAACCTAACCTAACCTAACCTAACCTAACCTAACCTAACCTAACCTAACCTAACCTAACCTAACCTAACCTAACCTAACCTAACCTAACCTAACCTAACCTAACCTAACCTAACCTAACCTAACCTAACCTAACCTAACCTAACCTAACCTAACCTAACCTAACCTAACCTAACCTAACCTAACCTAACCTAACCTAACCTAACCTAACCTAACCTAACCTAACCAGTCGCCTCCAGAACCCCAACGAGAGCAGACGTGCGCTCGGTGCTTCCAAAGGTTGCCAAAGCGGCCAAAATCTGCCAAATATGCAAAACAAATTGCCACCCCGGTGAATTGGACTGCCACTTACCTGCTCACTCGGCATCTTGCCGGTCGTCTGGACCTTGAGTTGCCGACTTCGGTTGTGCAACTTACCAGCAGGCCGACTCGGTCCACAGGGGACTTGCTAACTTGCCGACCAGGCTACCACTCGCCCAATCGGCCACTGGCCGCACTCCGCCGCATTTCACTGCCTTCTAGCACCAACATGACGACGAGAACACCCAAGCCTAAACATAAACCTAAGCGGGATGGGAGCCCTACAAATATCCTACAACCCGTTCCAAGTACCAACGAATCAGAGAACGAACAGTCTTCTCCCATCATCTCAGAGACTTACCCAGACCTTGATAGGTCCTTGGCCATACTACAACGAACGAAAAGAATCTTGAGAATAATCACCGAACAATCAACCAACGAACATCCTACCACCCCCGAGACTTACTCAGAATTTGAGACGTCCATACTACAACGAACCGGAAAAGTCGTTAGCCTAATCAATGAAGGCAAAAGTGTTAAGAAGGAGAACAAGACAGCCATCATTACACTCATGAATGAAATCGACAACATAGTGGAAACCCACTCCCACCTCCTGGAGAATACCCATGTAGAGCCTCCTTCGATACCGGACCTCAGTGACCTAATGAACCAAATCGAAGTCACTATACGAGAAGAAACTACCAAAATCTTGAACCAAATCGGAGTCACTATACGTGAAGAAACTTCCAAAATTGCTCAAACTATTAACCGAGCTGCGGAATTTCGTCGATACAACACTGCCACCGCACTCCCCTCTACAACAGGAGAAGCGAGGACCACATTGGATGGCTCAACAACCTGCAAACCACCTGCCAAATACAGACCTGCCCTCATCGTAACCTCCAAAAGTGCGACCGAAGACCCTGCCGAAACTATGAACGCATGGCAGAAATCGGTTAGCTTTAAGGACACCAATTTTGCACCTGCGGAGACGAGGTTTACTGGCAAGAACAAACTCAAAGTCACCTTCGATAACACAAATCAAATCGAGACTGCCCTCAACAAGGCCAATAAACCCGACAGCCTCGTCACCGCAAAAGCAATCACTAAACTTAAACCAATGCTCATCCTTAAGGGTATCATAAACACCACTCCTCCGGAAACTCTTAAAGATATCATGATATCCCAAAACGACAACATCCAATCTGCAATTGAAGACAAATCCGAATTAGAATTTAAATTTAGAAGAAACAACAAAAATCAGGCACTTTATAATGCCATCTTCATCACCACCCCCGCGCTCTCAAAACTTATTACTGAACTGGGGAAAATCAACGTTGACCACCAAAAAATCCACGTCGAAGCCTATGTTCCTCTCAGACAATGCTACAAGTGCCTACAGTTTGGTCACCTACGTAAGTGGTGCAAAAGTAACGAGACCATATGCTCTCATTGCGCCGAGAAGGGGCACGCTTATGCTGATTGTCCCAACAAAACCAATGAAAGTAGAACTAACTGCTATAATTGCCATAGAAACAACACCTCAGCTCCTCGGCACGAGCATAGCGCCACCTCTGCCTACTGCCCACTGGTGCAGAAAAGCCTGAAAGATGTCCGAGAGAGAACGGACTATGGCGTGTAGTCCACGTACATGACATCACCCGCAAACTAACTTACCGGGGAGGCGACCTGCCGGGCGCGGCTCGCCGCCGAGGCGGTCGGGCAACCCTGTGTGCCACGGTGGCAGTCAGGCAACCCTGACTGCCGCGTTGGCGGGGTGCGCCCGGCGGGTTGCCTCTTCGACAGCTGCGCAAATTGTATGCGTTCATTAGTGTCTTAAATCTTGCCGAGGGGGCGACCTGCCGGATGCGGCTTGCCGCCGTGGTAATTGGGCAACCCATTGGCTGAGGAACGACTCGCTGGTTAAGCAACTTGCAACCCTGATTGCCGCGGTGGCGTGTTGCGTCCGGCGGTTTGCCTCCTCGACAGCCTTGCAATTTGTATTGTATTGTATGTGTTAATGTAAAACCTAAATGTAAGATCATATGTAACAACCTAATTTGTAAACCTCATTGTAAGAACGCGTGCATATGGGCGTATGCACAAACTTCCTTCTATAGCCAACACTATTAGCATTGTTAAAGTTAGCATCTTAGCGCCCAACAAATTTGTTACCAAAAAAAATAAATAAATAAATAAAAAAAAAAAAAAAAAAAAAAAGAACCCCCCTCCTTAACCTATTGTCTTCCCTATCCTCGAAGTTACGGAAAGGTTGCAGACGTATCATTTCGCGTTACGCCTTTCCTTCTTCTCTTTACACTTCCTTTGAAAAAAAAAAAAAAAAAAAAAACCTAACCTAACCTAACCTAACCTAACCTAACCTAACCTAACCTAACCTAACCTAACCTAACCTAACCTAACCTAACCTGACGAGGATCCAAAACTGGAACCAAACACTAAAATAAGACGGACTGCGCTGAACTTTTTACACAAACTAAAGATCACATAGTACTGAGGAAGCCTGCCCTGAACCACACACCCAACTAACAACGCACAGCTCATCAAACATCAAACCTCAACCTTCTGAACGAAATCAAGTACCACCTGCAGCGGAAAAGGCGTCCTCCCAACTGCATTAAGGAAGAACAAGAAGACACGGAAGACACTGAAGAAGAAGACTTCATGAACTCCGACAACACCTTCAAATCAAGATCGTCACCAACTCATAAGTATCTGAAAATATTTGTAAACAAACCACTGTTAAATTGTCAAGTCTATCCAATTGTCCAAACATCAAAAACCAATATGTGACCACCCGAGCCTCCAAACCAGTACCAAAACTGAGTATATCGGCATGGGTGCCTATGAGCACATTGCTGCTTCACCTATGCCGATATAGTCATGTTGCAACTACTAACGACGATCTGATTATGTTAAAAATTGTAGCAATGCATAAGAACACTTTTACTAAAATTTGTGACAATAGTAATGTATAAAGATGAATAATTGCAACCTTACAAAATAATATTAATTAAACCACTTACTATGTATAATAAACAGTAAATGCAAATGTTATGTAAATATTTAATGCCATATCCCTGTATAATATCATTAAGCCTACATAGGTATTACATATAAAACAACAAAATGTATGTACTTAAACTCAAATGTGAAATCAGTAAATGTTAATCCACCTACAACAAAAGTAAACTGTAAACTATGTAAAATAAACTTAAAAGAAAAGAAAATAAAAGGTTACTCCCTTCCTTCCTCACCTCTCTCCCTAATCCACACACTACATCCTTCAGACACTAACACACACACCAACACACTGTTCTTGGGGAACAGTTAGATGTATCCCGTAAGCTCTTCTGTTCCCCTTAACATTTATAATAAAATCATAACAAAAAAAAAAAAAAACCTAACCTAACCTAACCTAACCTTTTCAAAAAAGTTTAAGTGCTTACGCTGCGAGAATAAGACCTATGACCCACTATTTTTACTTCACCAAAAGTTGGGCCCCCATAAGGCCTACCCTTCGGCACCGAGTTTGGATTTTCTCTGCCTCCACACACGGAAATAAAGGCAGAAAAACAAAAACCACGTGGCCACGTGGTCACTGATCCAGGGCCACCCGGCTGCAACTGACCATCAGACTACAAGCGTCACCCAGGGGCGAAAAGCCCGACACCAAAATTTTGAAGATCGGACAAGGGAGTCGGAAGGTAGAGACTTTTAAAATTTTTGCAGTTTTTCAAAACATCATAACTTCACATCAAGATCTTTTACACCTAGTTTTTAAAAATTGTATGTGTTAACAAAGTGCATCACTAGATAAATCCAAATTTTAAAAAATTTTTTCGCAGGTAGTTTCGGAAATATAAAATTTTGAAAATTTCAGTGACCCACGAGGTACCTGAAATAGTAATATTATCAGTTAAAATTTTATGCTATTATTTAATGTGCTAATTGTGTGTAATTTTAAGATTTTTAGAAAAATTTTTCGTCAGGCGGTTGCTGAGTTATAAAATTTTTAAACATTTTTTGTAATTATTCAAAAACTATCTGACTTTAATTCAATTTGACACCAGGATTGGCTTTTGTGTAGCTTTTGGGACTTATTTAAGCCCAAACACAGGTCCTCTAACACAAGGAACCACGATTTTGGATAAAATCCGCCATCTTGGTTTCTTGGTTGTGAAATTAAACCCTGTGTATCTCGACAGCCGCTTGACGTAGAATTACCGGGTTTCCACTCTAGGGAACAGCATTACGTTGTTTTTCAACTGGAATTAGTTTCAGCTCGTTTTCAGGCCACACATTTTTCACTCCTGAAACCACTTTCAGGGAATAGACGAGGTCCAGCTCGGCTGCACAGTCGAAACCCGGGTTTTCTGCGACGGATGGTTCCGGAGTTACAAGGTCCCAAAGTGGACGTTTGACAGCTCGGCGGCCATTTTGTTTAGATTCAAACCGCCATAACTCCCAAACCAGTAGTCGTAGAGGAATGCGGTTTTCGATTTTGTAGTGAGCGGCCAAATTTCTTGACGATCCTGAAATTTCAGGAACTTTGGAGCCAAAAATTTTCGGGACCCTGAAAGTGTTTTCAGTAGACGGAGTGGGTTAGGCCAAGCCTGACGAACCCAGACTCGGGTACTCTGAGACTCTTGGAAGAGGAGATATCGCTGATCAAAGTTCGTCTTTGACAGCTACGCCGCCATTTTGAAAATTTTCAAACCCGGTTATCTCCACAACCAAGAGTCACAGAGAGTAGCAATTTTCACCGGTGCCTTCGCCCGGAAGTACTCTAGCCGATAAACAAGTTTTCAGGCGCTTTCGAGACTTCAGGATTTTTCAGGCTGAAAGCACTGAAACGAGATAGGTCTCAACGGGCTTTTTGTGACGGACCCAATCACGACGGGGATCGGCCTAGGGGTTCGGGAGATATAGCAAAAACCATTTTTCGGACGCCATCTTGGTTGTAAAACCAAAAATTTAAAACCAGGTTATCTCTGGAACCACTAAGCATAGGAAGTCGTGCTTGGGGTCGTTGGAAAGGTCTCGGGAAGATCTATCATTTTGGAACACAATTTTGGCTCTACGTAGAGCAAAAAATTTTTCTTTTGAAATTTATTTGTTTGTTTGTAATTGACTCTGTTTATTGTGTGTAACCGTTGTGTATATTAGAATTAAGTTTTAACTGAGATAGAGTCTGACTCTACCTTAAATTTTGTGACTAAAATTGGACTAAAACTAATGATCTGACAGCTTATACAAAGTATTATTAGTCAGAATTAATTAAAATCTGCAACCTTAGGTAGAGTTGACATTTTTGAACAAATTTTACTCACCTGCGACTGTGTAGACCTCCGTCGGACGCTGGACGTAGCCGCTCTGCTAGGCGCCAGGGTCTGAAACAGAAAAACACAGGTCAGTAAAATTTCAAATAAGACAAGATATTTAAGGAATTTTACACCTTAAATTAAGTAATTGTATACGGTTTTATTGACCGAAATATAGTTTAGTGTTGACACTATCAAATCCTAAAAATTTATTATCTATATTGACCCTACTGAAAGTTTTCCTTTACAACTTTTACAAATTTAATTCAAATTTTAACTTTGACGAGACCCTCCAAAGCAGAATGTTCGCAGCCACACGAACCCCGGCTAAAAAGCAGGCAACAAGGAGGAATTCCTCAGATGCGGAACTCCCAACCGCACCATCAAAAGTGCGCACGAGCATCGACGAGTGGGAATTGGGAAGAGAATCTCTGACCCCAACCCAGAGCTCCCCAAACACGACAGTAGCCACAGCAGTAGCCCCAGTAGGAGCCACAAAGCTACTCGCGATGACAAACTCTTCATCATCATCCTCTGCGACAAACCGTGCGACAACTTCCTCTGCGGCTCAATTAAAGCTCAAATCTAAATCGACAAGCCCGAGAAAGGAACAGGAGAACCGAGAACATTCCGCAGAGGAGACCATAAAGAGCCCTCAAATGAAGCCAACTTACGCTATTAGTAGAGTTGCTGAGGCGAGGGCATGCCTGAATAAGGCCAAGCTTCATCTTAGCAACTCTAGAAATACCAAAACTGAAATAAAAGAAGGCGTGATATCGGCCCTGGACCGCTTGTTTCAACTGGTGAAGGAGAGTGAAGCAGACATCAAAGTAAAAGGACATAAAAAGGAGCGGGATGGGGGGAAAGAAACCGAACCATTGCCCCGGTCCCTCTCCCCTCAACCCGCCCCTGGGCACGAAGAATTGCGTCGAATGCTAGACGAGCACTCGAAATTAATTGGGGAAAACTGTGAAAGAATGAAGGAGCTAAAAGAAAAGTTGGGCACTCACCACAGATCCTTGGAAGGGGCAACATACGCCAGTGTGGTGGCACGCAACGATGCGAGAACACCTGCACGACAGACGGCACTCCACTCGGTGGTGGTCACTTCCAGGGATACGACGGAGACCGGCGAACAGGTTCTTGAAAGAATAAAGAAAGCGGTTAACGCAAGAGAAGGTGGTATAGTTGTAGACAAAATCAGGAAAGCAAAGGACAGGAAAGTGATAGTCGGTTGTAGGGATCAAGAGGAAATAGAAAAAGTAAAGAAAAGGATTATGGGAAATGGGACACAGCTGGAAGTAGAGGTGATCAAAAATAAAGATCCTTTGATCGTGCTCTACGGCGTCCTCCAGAGCAACTCTGATGAGGACGTCGTGAAGGCGATCAGAAAACAGAATGGGCACCTACTAACCGGGCTTGACGCAGAGGAAGATAGAATAGAGATCCGCTTCCGGCGAAAAGCAAGAAACCCACTTACGGCACACGTTGTCGCCAGGGTGTCACCACCGATCTGGCAGCGACTAACCCAAGCAGGGGCTATACAGGTCGACATACAGAGGGTCAGAGTCGGCGACCAGTCCCCCCTAATACAGTGCTCGCGCTGTCTAGGGTACGGGCATGGTCGCAGATTCTGTCGTGACGTTGCCGATGTGTGTAGCCACTGTGGAGGCCAGCATCTTAAAGCAAAATGTGCCGAGTGGCTATCTGAGACTCCACCAAACTGTGTTAACTGCATGAAGGCAAAAATGCAAAAAATCGACCATGGAGCCTTTAGCCAGGAATGCCCTGTGAGGCGTAAGTGGGAGACAATCGCCAGATCAAACGTAGCGTATTGCTAAAGTTGTCCCTGCGATCCAAGTGCTGCAAGCCAACCTCCAGAGGAAAAAACTAGCCACAAATGAGATCCTTATCGAAGCCACGAAGAGGAAAGCAGCGGTTGCTTTGCTTCAGGAACCTTATGTGGGCGGGGCTAAGAGTATGAGGAGTTACCGGGGCGTAAGGGTCTTCCAGAGCACTGACATAGGAGAAGGGACTGTGAAGGCATCAATAGCGGTTTTTGACCCCACTCTTGATGTCACACAGTACCCGAAACTGTCCACAAACAATATCGTAGTGATAGGAGTCCAAACCAGAACCTGGAAGATCACGCTGGTGTCCTACTACTTTGAGCCAGACCAGCCCATAGGGTCAGACCTGGAGCACTTGGCAAAGATCGAGAAAGAGCTAGGACCTAGGAGGTTGGTTATAGGAGGGGATGCCAACGCAAAGAGCAGCTGGTGGGGTAGCCCCAAGATCGATCACAGAGGAGAAGAAATGGCATCAACTCTCGACGAACTGGGGTTTCAGGTACTCAATATCGGTGACACACCAACCTTCGATACTATTAGGGGCGGCCAGCGATATCACAGCTATGTTGACGTCACAGCCTGTCCGACAGACATGCTAGATCTGATAGACGACTGGAAAGTGGAAGAGAATCTCACGAGCTCGGACCACAACGGAATCGTATTTAATATCCAATTAGAGAAATCCAACAATAACAAAATAATTAGAACAACACGAATTTTTAATACAAAGAACGCTAATTGGGACCAATTTCGTGAGAAAAGGGACCAATTATACCTAGACAAAAATTTAACATTAGATGAAATAGAAAAAATTAACAGCAAAGAACACTTGGACAAAACAGTAGAAATGTACACAAAAATAATTGTAGAAGCGTGTGAAAAAACAATCCCTAAAAAGAAAAACAAAGAAAAACTTACGATTCCGTGGTGGACCGCTGAGCTCGAGAAGATGAAGAAGGAGGTAACTACCAGAAGACGCAGGATCCGCTGTGCCGCGCCGGTCCGGAAGCAAAAGGTCATCGATGAGTACCTGAAACACAAAACAGAATATGAGTTGCAGGCTCAGAGAGCCCAGACCGAGAGCTGGAAAGAGTTTTGCAAGAAGCAGGATAGGGAAGGTATGTGGGACGGGATATATCGCGTAATTGGAAGGACAACAAGCAGGGATGAGGATCTTCCACTAGAAGCGGGAGGACAGGTGCTGGACGCGAAGAGTTCCGTGGAACTGCTTGCAAACACCTTTTATCCGGAGGACTCAGAAGAAAGTGACAGCACCGAACATCGCCAAGTGAGACGAAAAGCGGAGCAAGTAAATGGTGATGAACAAAGTGGACTCTGTTACCCACCATTCACGCAGACCGAGTTACACATGGCAATGAAGTCGTTTAACCCCAAGAAAGCACCCGGAGCCGATGGTCTTACTCCGGACATCTGTGGCCAAGCCATCAACAATGATCAAGGTATCTTCCTCGGGCTCGTCAACAGATGTCTGGACCTCGAACACTTTCCCGGTATCTGGAAAGTTGCCACTGTAGTCGTGATTCGCAAGCCTGGAAAAAATTCATACACCACCCCTAAATCTTACAGGCCGATTGGGCTTTTGCCTGTACTGGGTAAGGTGTATGAGAAGATGCTGGTAGCCCGGCTTAAACACCATCTAATTCCAAGGATGAGTACTCGTCAGTACGGATTCATGCCCCAGAAAAGCACCGAAGACTCCCTCTATACCCTGATACAGCACATACAATCGAAACTCAAGGATAAAAAGATTGTGACCTTAGTTTCCCTGGATATAGAGGGAGCCTTCGATAGCGCCTGGTGGCCAGCAATAAGAGTCCGTCTGGCTGAGGAAAAGAGTCCTCTTAAGCTGAGAAGAGTGATGGACAGCTACCTCAACGACAGAGAAGTCCGAGTAAGATATAGTGGTGAAGAATTCGGAAAGAAAACGAGCAAAGGGTGCGTGCAGGGCTCAATTGGAGGCCCGATACTATGGAATTTGCTTTTGGATCCTCTGTTAAGGGAACTTGAGAGTAGTGGTCACTATAGCCAAGCTTTTGCCGACGATGTCGTCCTTGTTTTCGAAGGGGAAACTGCCCTAGAGATAGAGCGACAAGCCAATGCCGCTCTCGCGCATGTCCAGGCGTGGGGTGCCAGTAACAAGCTTAAATTTGCACCACATAAAACCAACGCGATGACTATCACGCGAAAGCTGAAATACGACACACCACGCCTGAGCATGGCTGGGACCGATATTGGCATGTCAAAGGAAGTAAAAGTGCTGGGCCTGACTATTGACGATAAACTTACTTTTAATGCGCACGTCAGCAACATATGTCGCAAAGCCATAAATTTTTATAAGAAATTATCAAGGGCGGCAAAACTCCAGTGGGGATTGCAGCCCGCAATAGTCAGGACCCTGTACACGGCAGTGGTAGAACCAACCATTCTTTATGCAGCAGCCGCATGGGCACCCTCGACGAACAAGCTGTGCGCTAGGAAACAGCTCGACGCAGTGCAGCGTAGCTTTGCGCAAAAGATGATTAAAGCCTATCGCACGGTCTCTCTCAACTCGGCACTGTTGCTTGCTGGGTTGCTTCCCCTGGACATACGCATCAGGGAAGCAGCCTCGCTTTATTTAGCAAGAAGAGGCTTTCCCCAGCAAGCCACAGGAGGTCGAGAAATAGAGAGACCAGTAGATTTCGCGAAGTTACCCCATCCCGCACAATGGGCAGAGCTGCACTACACTTGCGTGGGAGACGGTGCAGCATTGGAACAAAACAGCCATGACGGAATTAGTATATTTACCGACGGCAGTAAACTGGAGGGGAAAGTTGGCGCGGCATTGACTTTATGGGAAAATGGCGTGGAAACTAGTACCCGAAAGTTTAAACTTGAACAATGCTGCACCGTATACCAAGCTGAACTGCTGGCCCTGTTCGAGGCTACCGAAGCCGTCCTCCGCCGGAACTCGCAAACGAGCAACATATATTGCGACTCGAGAGCCGCGCTGGAGACAGTAGCCAACAACGTTTCCCTCCATCCTTTAGCAGTGAACGCAAGAGAAAATATACGTCGAATAACGAGTACTGGTAAAAAGATTCGACTTTATTGGATTAAAGCGCACGCAGGGATGGAGGGCAATGAAAGGGCAGACGAGCTGGCCAAGCGCGCAGCTCTGTTTTTAAAAACTAAATCGAAATACGATAGATGTCCGGTGTCATTCGTCAAGCGGCAAGTCCGCTTGGACTCGCTTGACGAATGGAACCGGAGATATGTCGATGGATGGACGGCATCGACGACAAAGGCTTTCTTCCCAGACGTAGTAAAAGCTTATAGGATCACAAGGAATCTTGCTTTTGATAGTGTCACCACGCAACTCATGACAGGCCACGGGGGATTCTCATCATACCTACATCGATTCAGGTGTAAGGAGAGTCCCTCGTGTACGTGCGACCCGGACATTGATGAAACAGCTCTTCATTTAATTTTGGAATGTCCCATTTATGCTGTTAAAAGATTTAATTTAGAATGTGAAATAGATTTAGATGTTAATATAGCTAATTTAAGTGAAATTGTAGCAAATAAGGAAAGTAGAAATAAGTTTTTAAGATATTGTAGGTATATAATACAAAATGTAATAAATAAAAATAAAAGTACATAAGAGGGTATACAATCATGTATACTATATTTATACATGATATGTATGCCAACCCATCGGAAAGTGTAAAAATTTATTAAAGAAAAAAAAAAAAAAAAAAAAATACCCTGTATGAAACCTCACTAAAACGTAGCTAGGTACACACTGTAATGAAATAGGAATTGGCATCCCACCAATATTATGATTGAAAGAGATGAATGAAAGATGATAAAGTATGCAGAATGAAAGCGATCATAGAAAATGCGAGAACTGGTATGAAAGGATTATGTACAAAATGTCTCCAATACGCTTGGAGGGTCGATAGGAAAAAAAAAAAAAAAAAAAAAAAAAAAAAAAAAAAAAAAAAAAACCTAACCTAACCTAACCTAACCTAACCTAACCTAACCTAACCTAACCTAACCTAACCTAACCTAACCTAACCTAACCTAACCTAACCTAACCTAACCTAACCTAACCTAACCTAACCTAACCCGATTTTTAGAGTGTTTAAAAACTTTACTTATCTTACCGTGTGACACGTCGCTGGATTCGGCTCGACGAACTGCACCAGGATCTGAAACAAAAAACTGAAATTAACGCAGCACTTTAGAGAAAAACTGAAAAACATTCTAAATTTCACTAACCTAACATAACCCACACCTTTGGCATTGAATAACTTCTATATTTGGCATACTAGAATTTTTTAATTATTTTTACAGAGTTCAGAGGGTGATAGCGCATCGCGCCCCACCCTTTAAACAACGAATTTTGCACATTTTTTCAAAAATTTTCAAACCGAGGTTACCTTAGGGGTGATCATTTCTCATACATTCGATTTTTAGAGTGTTTAAAAACTTTACTTATCTTACCGTGTGACACGTCGCTGGATTCGGCTCGACGAACTGCACCAGGATCTGAAACAAAAAACTGAAATTAACGCAGCACTTTAGAGAAAAACTGAAAAACATTCTAAATTTCACTAACCTAACATAACCCACACCTTTGGCATTGAATAACTTCTATATTTGGCATACTAGAATTTTTTTAATTATTTTTACAGAGTTCAGAGGGTGATAGCGCATCGCGCCCCACCCTTTAAACATCGAATTTTGCACATTTTTTCCAAATTTTGGCCCGCCCACCCACGCCCACCCACCCATTTGTGTCATTGGGTATGAAGAATATCTCACTTTCGGTTCGGGGAATTCGTTGACGAGAATTTGATTATTTTTATTTTATGTTAGATTGACTAGCGTTAAGTTATACACATTGACAGCTGTATCAAAAGTTACCTACGTTTATATTTTTGGACCAAGCAAGGCTTGACAACTTGTATATACAATTTTACTTATATTTATATATAATTGGCATATTATCTTAGAATTTATTTATGACATTTTATTGATACGGACGCTCTTTACACGTCTTAATCATAATTTATTGACGAGTCCTACCTCCCAAAAAATGTTTGGACTTAGGACACCTGACCCAAAGCACCTGTTTGCTGTCAAAGAGGCTTCTAAGTCACGTGACGAAGGCAAAGTGACGACAGAGAAGGCTGGCCCCTCTGATAGGTGTGACGAACAGCCAAGTAAGGTTAGACTGAGTGTCGGGGAGATCGAAGCGCGCTCGTCAGAGTCACCACCCCCGCCGCGGCTTACCGCGAGCCAGCCAGCCACGGGCTCCTCAAAGACGATAACGTCTCCGACTCGCCTCGCTAGCAAGGGGGGCTCGCGGAACATCGCGGCGACAGCCACAACGACCTTGGCCGACAAATCCCCGACAACAAAGGCGGCTAAGTACCAGAATAGGACAGCGGAGGCGAAAGCTTGCCTCATGAGAGCCAAACTTCACCTGGGGAACAGCCGAAATCTGAAAAGCGAAATAAAAAATGAAGTTTCAGAAGCAATCCAAAGACTGTACGCGTTAGTGAAAGAAGCAGAAGAAGAAATGGCGGGAAAGAAGAAAACAGAGAAGACAAAAGGAAAAGAGGAAGAAAAAGAAGAAACGCCTCAAGAAACGAAAGAAATTTTGAAGAAAATGGAAGAGCACAGTAAACTTCTTAGCGAAAACAGAGCAGAAATGGTAAAACTGACAGAAACGTTAAAAAAGCAACAGGAATGGCACGAGGAAAGAGGCACTTATGCGAGTGTAGTGGCAGGCCCTCAGAGGAAACAGACTCCGGAAGCTACTGCTATGCACTCCATAATCGTGGCCTCTAGGGACGAGAACGAGACAGGGGAACAGGTATATGAAAGACTAAGAAAGGTTGTTAATGCAAAGGAGGAAGGAGCAAGAATTGACAGAATAAGAAGGGCAAGGGACAGAAAAATCATAGTGGGATGCAGGAGTGAAGAAGAAATTAAGAGAGTTAAATTAAAGATAGCAGAGAAGGAGGGACAGCTTAGTGTTGAGGACATAACGAACAAGGACCCCCTCATCATCCTATATGGTGTCTTAAATTGCAATACAGACGACGACATAGTGAGAGCAATCCGCGCACAGAATAAACACATACTGCGAGATGTGAAAGGGGAAGACGACCGTATCGAAGTCAGGTTCCGACGCAAGGCAAGAAACCCGCTCACATCCCACGTCGTAGCCAGGGTGTCACCCCGGATGTGGCAGTGTATTACTACCGCAGGGGCTGTACACATAGACATGCAGAGAGTCAGAGCCGCCGACCAGTCTCCTCTGGTACAGTGTTCCCGCTGCCTAGGGTACGGACATGGAAAGCGGTTCTGTCCCGACGCAGTTGATGTGTGCAGCCACTGCGGTGGAGCTCACTTAAAGACGGAGTGCCCGGACTACCTAACCGAAGTCCCCCCGAGCTGTACAAATTGCGTCAAGGCAAGGGCGACAAGGACAGACCACAATGCCTTTAGCAATGACTGCCCGGTGAGGCGCAAGTGGGATGCACTAGCGAGATCCACCGTGGCATATTGCTAAGGGCGTCGATGGAGAACAATACAAAGTCATACAAGCCAACCTAAAAAAGAAGCAGCTGGCGACTGACGAGGTCTTCATAGAAGCCACCCAACGCAAAGCCGCCGCTGTACTCTTGCAGGAACCGTACGTGGGTGCTCTAAAAAGACTAAAAACGTACCCGGGGGTGAGGATGTACCAGAGTACTGAGCAGGGAGAAGGAATGGTGAAAGCCGCCATAGCAGTCCTGGACCCTACGCTGGATGTCATCCAGTACCCACATCTAACCACCAACAACATCGCAGTGGTGGGAATTCGAACCAGTGCCTGGCAGGTGACTCTCATCTCTATTTACCTCGAGGGGGACAAACCTTTGCCACCATACCTCGATCACTTGTCTAAAATAATATTGGAGTTAGGGCCAAGAAGACTTGTCATTGGAGGGGACGCCAACGCCTGGAGCACTTGGTGGGGAAGCATCAGAACCAACTCCAGAGGTGAAGAGATGGTGGACGCTATCGGTGAATGGGGACTCCAGGTACTTAACTCTAACGACTCTATACCGACCTTCGATGACATTAGAGGCGGCAAACGGTACGCAAGTCACGTCGATATCACAGTCTGCTCTGACGACATGCTACCCCTGGTGGAGGACTGGACTGTAGTGGAAAAGCTGACGAGTTCGGACCACAACGGTATTACATTCAACATACGATTACACAAATCACACGGTACACACATCACACGCACAACACGGCTCTACAATACGAGGAAGGCAAATTGGGACCAGTTTCGTGAGAAACTGGCCGAATTCAAAGTAGAAAATAACCTCACAATCGAAGAAGTGGAGCACATACATAGCACAGAACAAATAGAAAGGACACTACACACATACACCCAAGTAATCACACAAACATGCACACTCACAATACCCACCAAAAAACGTACACAAACACTTACCATACCATGGTGGTCCGAAGAACTCGCACAGTTGAAACGAGAAGTCACCACCAGAAGGAGAAGACTCCGCTGCGCCGCGCCGATCCGGAGGCCGAAGGTCCTCGCCGAGTACCTGGAAAAGAAAACAGAATATGAGTTAAAAGCAGAAAAGGCAAGGACACAGAGTTGGAAGGAATTTTGTAGTAGACAGGATAGGGAGGGGGTATGGGATGGGATTTACAGGGTGATAGGCAGGACGAGGAACAGAGAGGAGGATCTACCGCTTCGGGTGGACGATAGGATGTTGGACGCAAAAGGCTCTGTGGAAGTCCTAGCGAATACATTTTACCCAAGAGACCTTGTGGAAAACGACAACGCCGAACACTGCAAAATCAGAACTGAAGCGGAGCGAGTGAACGATGGGCAACAAGATGGCTCTTGCGACCCACCCTTCACATTGACCGAGTTGCATAACGCAGTGAATGCCTTCAACCCGAAGAAGGCCCCCGGAGCTGACGGTTTCACGGCCGATATATGTCAAGAGGCAATTAAACATGACCCAGAATGGTTCTTGGCGTGTCTAAATAAATGCCTGGAATACGGCTATTTCCCCGAACCATGGAAGGAAGCTACGGTAATCGTACTGCGGAAGCCCGGAAAAGATACCTACACCACCCCTAAATCATATAGGCCCATCGGACTCCTCCCAGTTATGGGAAAAATCTTCGAGAAGATGTTGATCGGCCGAATGAAGTTTCACCTAATTCCAAGGATGAGTACTCGCCAGTTCGGATTCATGCCCCAGAAGAGCACCGAAGACTCCCTCTATATCCTAATGCGGCATATTTACGAGAAGTTAGACCGAAAACGAATCGTAACTTTGGTATCGCTTGATATAGAGGGGGCCTTCGACAGCGCATGGTGGCCGGCCATCAGAGTCCGACTGGCTGAGGAAGAGTGCCCTATAAACCTAAGGAGGCTGATCGACAGCTATCTTCAAAATCGTAAAGTCAGAGTCCGATACTCCGGAGAGGAGTATGCCAAGAAAACTGAAAAGGGGTGTGTGCAGGGATCGATAGGGGGTCCTCTTCTGTGGAACTTGCTACTGGACCCACTCCTCAAGGATCTGGAAAGAAGACAGGATTATGTGCAAGCATTCGCGGATGACGTGGTGCTTGTGTTCGATGGTGGGACCGCACTGGAGATCGAGGAACGCGCCAATGCCGCTCTCGAGCATGTTCGGGCGTGGGGAGTCCGAAATAAACTTAGATTTGCACCACATAAAACCATGGCTATGGTCATAACTCGCAAACTCAAATACGACTCTCCACGCCTGAACATGGGCGGGATCGACATTGAAATGTCCAATGAAATCAAAGTGCTCGGTCTCACCATCGACCACAAACTAACGTTCAACACACATGTCGCGAATGTCTGCCGGAAGGCGCTAGGCTTCTACAAACAGCTGTCGCGTGCAGCTAAGATTCACTGGGGCCTACAACCCGAAATTTTGCGTACGCTGTATACGGCTGTAGTGGAGCCTACAATCATGTATGCGGCTAGTGTCTGGGCCCCGGCAACACAAAAAATTAAGATTAGGAAAGAACTGGAGTCCGTGCAACGTGGTTTCGTCCAGAAAATTATAAAAGGCTACAAAACTCTATCTCTCAATTCGGCCCTGTTACTTGCCGGGGTGCTTCCACTGGATATAAGAATCCGGGAAGCAGCCTTGCTTTATGAGCTAAAGAGAGGTTACACCCGGCAGATAATAGGAGACCGAGAGATGGAGACACCTATGCTGTTCAAAACAAAGCCGCATCCAGCACTGCAGAAACAGCTGGAATTTACCTGCGTGGCGGACGGAGCAACACTCGAACAACACCTCGACGATAGCCTGAATATTTTTACAGACGGCAGTAAGATAGAAGGGAAGGTCGGCGCGGCGCTATCCATATGGACTGGTGCCGCGGAGACTAATACCCGTAAACTGAGGCTTGACGAGCGTTGCTCCGTCTACCAAGCGGAGCTGTTAGCTCTTGTTGAAGCGACAAGGGAAATCGCCAGGAGATCGAACTCCACGTGCAGCGTCTTTTGCGATTCTCGTTCCGCTTTAGAGTCGGTGATAAACATCGATTCCCTCCATCCCCTCGCAGCCAAAACCAGGAACAATATCTACGATCTCGAACGCCAAAATAAAACAGTGAGGCTTTTCTGGATAAAGGCCCACGTGGGAATGGAGGGGAACGAAAGAGCGGATGAGCTGGCAAAAGCCGCTGCACTGACCCTTAAAGTAAGACCAAAATATAGCAACGTACCTGTTTCATTCGCCAAGAGAGCCATTCGGTGTGGCTCACTTGGCGAATGGAACCAGCGATACCAGACTGCCGTACAAGGGTCCGTAACTAAAGCATTTTTCCCGGACGCGATAAGGGCATACCGTCTAGTTAAGAAGCTCGAGCTGGATCACATACTAGTACAATTATTCACAGGACACGGTGGATTCTCGTCGTACTTGTACAGATTCAAGTGCAAGGAGAGTCCATCGTGTATCTGTGAACCTGACGCCGAGGAAAGCGTCCTGCACATCGTCACTGAGTGTCCTGTATTCGGTAGACTAAGATACGAAACCGAAATTGCTATTGATAAGGAAATCAAAACAAAACACCTGCACGAAATCATAGAAAATAAAATAAGTAGATATAAGTTTATAGATTACTGTAAGAAGATAATAACAAAAGTTGTAAATAGAAATAAGAAGTAAAGAAAACAGGTGCACTACTATGCAATTAAGTTTGCACTAGATAGTGCCCAAATGATGTAAGAATAGAATTAGAAATAAGCTATGAACAAATAATGTAGTAGAATAGTATAAAAATAAGATATATTAAAGATAAGATAGATCAGGTCTCCGACATACTCGGAGGTAGGAATAAAAAATAATTATAAAAATAAAAAAAAAAAAAAAAAAAAAAAAAAAAACCTAACCTAACCGATTTTTAGAGTGTTTAAAAACTTTACTTATCTTACCGTGTGACACGTCGCTGGATTCGGCTCGACGAACTGCACCAGGATCTGAAACAAAAAACTGAAATTAACGCAGCACCTTAGAGAAAAACTGAAAAACATTCTAAATTTCACTAACATAACATAACCCACACCTTTGGAGTTGTATAACTTTCATATTTGGCATACTAGAATTTTTTCATTATTTTTACAGAGTTCAGAGGGTGATAGCGCATCGCGCCCCACCCTTTAAACATCGAAATTTGCACCTTTTTTCAAAATTTTTCAAACCGAGTTTACCTTAGGGGTGATCATTTCTCATACATTCGATTTTTAGAGTGTTTAAAAACTTTACTTATCTTACCGTGTGACACGTCGCTGGATTCGGCTCGACGAACTGCACCAGGATCTGAAACAAAAAACTGAAATTAACGCAGCACCTTAGAGAAAAACTGAAAAACATTCTAAATTTCACTAACATAACATAACCCACACCTTTGGAGTTGTATAACTTTCATATTTGGCATACTAGAATTTTTTCATTATTTTTACAGAGTTCAGAGGGTGATAGCGCATCGCGCCCCACCCTTTAAACATCGAAATTTGCACCTTTTTTCAAAATTTTTCAAACCGAGTTTACCTTAGGGGTGATCATTTCTCATACATTCGATTTTTAGAGTGTTTAAAAACTTTACTTATCTTACCGTGTGACACGTCGCTGGATTCGGCTCGACGAACTGCACCAGGATCTGAAACAAAAAACTGAAATTAACGCAGCACCTTAGAGAAAAACTGAAAAACATTCTAAATTTCACTAACATAACATAACCCACACCTTTGGAGTTGTATAACTTTCATATTTGGCATACTAGAATTTTTTCATTATTTTTACAGAGTTCAGAGGGTGATAGCGCATCGCGCCCCACCCTTTAAACATCGAAATTTGCACCTTTTTTCAAAATTTTTCAAACCGAGTTTACCTTAGGGGTGATCATTTCTCATACATTCGATTTTTAGAGTGTTTAAAAACTTTACTTATCTTACCGTGTGACACGTCGCTGGATTCGGCTCGACGAACTGCACCAGGATCTGAAACAAAAAACTGAAATTAACGCAGCACCTTAGAGAAAAACTGAAAAACATTCTAAATTTCACTAACATAACATAACCCACACCTTTGGAGTTGTATAACTTTCATATTTGGCATACTAGAATTTTTTCATTATTTTTACAGAGTTCAGAGGGTGATAGCGCATCGCGCCCCACCCTTTAAACATCGAAATTTGCACCTTTTTTCAAAATTTTTCAAACCGAGTTTACCTTAGGGGTGATCATTTCTCATACATTCGATTTTTAGAGTGTTTAAAAACTTTACTTATCTTACCGTGTGACACGTCGCTGGATTCGGCTCGACGAACTGCACCAGGATCTGAAACAAAAAAAACTGAAATTAACGCAGCACCTTAGAGAAAAACTGAAAAACATTCTAAATTTCACTAACATAACATAACCCACACCTTTGGAGTTGTATAACTTTCATATTTGGCATACTAGAATTTTTTAATTATTTTTACAGAGTTCAGAGGGTGATAGCGCATCGCGCCCCACCCTTTAAACATCGAAATTTGCACATTTTTTCAAAATTTTTCAAACCGAGTTTACCTTAGGGGTGATCATTTCTCATACATTCGATTTTTAGAGTGTTTAAAAACTTTACTTATCTTACCGTGTGACACGTCGCTGGATTCGGCTCGACGAACTGCACCAGGATCTGAAACAAAAAACTGAAATTAACGCAGCACTTTAGAGAAAAACTGAAAAACATTCTAAATTTCACTAACATAACATAACCCACACCTTTGGAGTTGTATAACTTTCATATTTGGCATACTAGAATTTTTTAATTATTTTTACAGAGTTCAGAGGGTGATAGCGCATCGCGCCCCACCCTTTAAACATCGAAATTTGCACATTTTTTCAAAATTTTTCAAACCGAGTTTACCTTAGGGGTGATCATTTCTCATACATTCGATTTTTAGAGTGTTTAAAAACTTTACTTATCTTACCGTGTGACACGTCGCTGGATTCGGCTCGACGAACTGCACCAGGATCTGAAACAAAAAACTGAAATTAACGCAGCACTTTAGAGAAAAACTGAAAAACATTCTAAATTTCACTAACATAACATAACCCACACCTTTGGAGTTGTATAACTTTCATATTTGGCATACTAGAATTTTTTAATTATTTTTACAGAGTTCAGAGGGTGATAGCGCATCGCGCCCCACCCTTTAAACATCGAAATTTGCACATTTTTTCAAAATTTTTCAAACCGAGTTTACCTTAGGGGTGATCATTTCTCATACATTCGATTTTTAGAGTGTTTAAAAACTTTACTTATCTTACCGTGTGACACGTCGCTGGATTCGGCTCGACGAACTGCACCAGGATCTGAAACAAAAAACTGAAATTAACGCAGCACTTTAGAGAAAAACTGAAAAACATTCTAAATTTCACTAACATAACATAACCCACACCTTTGGAGTTGTATAACTTTCATATTTGGCATACTAGAATTTTTTCATTATTTTTACAGAGTTCAGAGGGTGATAGCGCATCGCGCCCCACCCTTTAAACATCGAAATTTGCACCTTTTTTCAAAATTTTTCAAACCGAGTTTACCTTAGGGGTGATCATTTCTCATACATTCGATTTTTAGAGTGTTTAAAAACTTTACTTATCTTACCGTGTGACACGTCGCTGGATTCGGCTCGACGAACTGCACCAGGATCTGAAACAAAAAACTGAAATTAACGCAGCACCTTAGAGAAAAACTGAAAAACATTCTAAATTTCACTAACATAACATAACCCACACCTTTGGAGTTGTATAACTTTCATATTTGGCATACTAGAATTTTTTCATTATTTTTACAGAGTTCAGAGGGTGATAGCGCATCGCGCCCCACCCTTTAAACATCGAAATTTGCACCTTTTTTCAAAATTTTTCAAACCGAGTTTACCTTAGGGGTGATCATTTCTCATACATTCGATTTTTAGAGTGTTTAAAAACTTTACTTATCTTACCGTGTGACACGTCGCTGGATTCGGCTCGACGAACTGCACCAGGATCTGAAACAAAAAACTGAAATTAACGCAGCACCTTAGAGAAAAACTGAAAAACATTCTAAATTTCACTAACATAACATAACCCACACCTTTGGAGTTGTATAACTTTCATATTTGGCATACTAGAATTTTTTCATTATTTTTACAGAGTTCAGAGGGTGATAGCGCATCGCGCCCCACCCTTTAAACATCGAAATTTGCACCTTTTTTCAAAATTTTTCAAACCGAGTTTACCTTAGGGGTGATCATTTCTCATACATTCGATTTTTAGAGTGTTTAAAAACTTTACTTATCTTACCGTGTGACACGTCGCTGGATTCGGCTCGACGAACTGCACCAGGATCTGAAACAAAAAACTGAAATTAACGCAGCACCTTAGAGAAAAACTGAAAAACATTCTAAATTTCACTAACATAACATAACCCACACCTTTGGAGTTGTATAACTTTCATATTTGGCATACTAGAATTTTTTCATTATTTTTACAGAGTTCAGAGGGTGATAGCGCATCGCGCCCCACCCTTTAAACATCGAAATTTGCACCTTTTTTCAAAATTTTTCAAACCGAGTTTACCTTAGGGGTGATCATTTCTCATACATTCGATTTTTAGAGTGTTTAAAAACTTTACTTATCTTACCGTGTGACACGTCGCTGGATTCGGCTCGACGAACTGCACCAGGATCTGAAACAAAAAACTGAAATTAACGCAGCACCTTAGAGAAAAACTGAAAAACATTCTAAATTTCACTAACATAACATAACCCACACCTTTGGAGTTGTATAACTTTCATATTTGGCATACTAGAATTTTTTCATTATTTTTACAGAGTTCAGAGGGTGATAGCGCATCGCGCCCCACCCTTTAAACATCGAAATTTGCACCTTTTTTCAAAATTTTTCAAACCGAGTTTACCTTAGGGGTGATCATTTCTCATACATTCGATTTTTAGAGTGTTTAAAAACTTTACTTATCTTACCGTGTGACACGTCGCTGGATTCGGCTCGACGAACTGCACCAGGATCTGAAACAAAAAAAACTGAAATTAACGCAGCACCTTAGAGAAAAACTGAAAAACATTCTAAATTTCACTAACATAACATAACCCACACCTTTGGAGTTGTATAACTTTCATATTTGGCATACTAGAATTTTTTAATTATTTTTACAGAGTTCAGAGGGTGATAGCGCATCGCGCCCCACCCTTTAAACATCGAAATTTGCACATTTTTTCAAAATTTTTCAAACCGAGTTTACCTTAGGGGTGATCATTTCTCATACATTCGATTTTTAGAGTGTTTAAAAACTTTACTTATCTTACCGTGTGACACGTCGCTGGATTCGGCTCGACGAACTGCACCAGGATCTGAAACAAAAAACTGAAATTAACGCAGCACTTTAGAGAAAAACTGAAAAACATTCTAAATTTCACTAACATAACATAACCCACACCTTTGGAGTTGTATAACTTTCATATTTGGCATACTAGAATTTTTTAATTATTTTTACAGAGTTCAGAGGGTGATAGCGCATCGCACCCCACCCTTTAAACATCGAAATTTGCACATTTTTTCAAAATTTTTCAAACCGAGTTTACCTTAGGGGTGATCATTTCTCATACATTCGATTTTTAGAGTGTTTAAAAACTTTACTTATCTTACCGTGTGACACGTCGCTGGATTCGGCTCGACGAACTGCACCAGGATCTGAAACAAAAAACTGAAATTAACGCAGCACTTTAGAGAAAAACTGAAAAACATTCTAAATTTCACTAACATAACATAACCCACACCTTTGGAGTTGTATAACTTTCATATTTGGCATACTAGAATTTTTTAATTATTTTTACAGAGTTCAGAGGGTGATAGCGCATCGCGCCCCACCCTTTAAACATCGAAATTTGCACATTTTTTCAAAATTTTTCAAACCGAGTTTACCTTAGGGGTGATCATTTCTCATACATTCGATTTTTAGAGTGTTTAAAAACTTTACTTATCTTACCGTGTGACACGTCGCTGGATTCGGCTCGACGAACTGCACCAGGATCTGAAACAAAAAACTGAAATTAACGCAGCACTTTAGAGAAAAACTGAAAAACATTCTAAATTTCACTAACATAACATAACCCACACCTTTGGAGTTGTATAACTTTCATATTTGGCATACTAGAATTTTTTCATTATTTTTACAGAGTTCAGAGGGTGATAGCGCATCGCGCCCCACCCTTTAAACATCGAAATTTGCACCTTTTTTCAAAATTTTTCAAACCGAGTTTACCTTAGGGGTGATCATTTCTCATACATTCGATTTTTAGAGTGTTTAAAAACTTTACTTATCTTACCGTGTGACACGTCGCTGGATTCGGCTCGACGAACTGCACCAGGATCTGAAACAAAAAACTGAAATTAACGCAGCACCTTAGAGAAAAACTGAAAAACATTCTAAATTTCACTAACATAACATAACCCACACCTTTGGAGTTGTATAACTTTCATATTTGGCATACTAGAATTTTTTCATTATTTTTACAGAGTTCAGAGGGTGATAGCGCATCGCGCCCCACCCTTTAAACATCGAAATTTGCACCTTTTTTCAAAATTTTTCAAACCGAGTTTACCTTAGGGGTGATCATTTCTCATACATTCGATTTTTAGAGTGTTTAAAAACTTTACTTATCTTACCGTGTGACACGTCGCTGGATTCGGCTCGACGAACTGCACCAGGATCTGAAACAAAAAACTGAAATTAACGCAGCACCTTAGAGAAAAACTGAAAAACATTCTAAATTTCACTAACATAACATAACCCACACCTTTGGAGTTGTATAACTTTCATATTTGGCATACTAGAATTTTTTCATTATTTTTACAGAGTTCAGAGGGTGATAGCGCATCGCGCCCCACCCTTTAAACATCGAAATTTGCACCTTTTTTCAAAATTTTTCAAACCGAGTTTACCTTAGGGGTGATCATTTCTCATACATTCGATTTTTAGAGTGTTTAAAAACTTTACTTATCTTACCGTGTGACACGTCGCTGGATTCGGCTCGACGAACTGCACCAGGATCTGAAACAAAAAACTGAAATTAACGCAGCACCTTAGAGAAAAACTGAAAAACATTCTAAATTTCACTAACATAACATAACCCACACCTTTGGAGTTGTATAACTTTCATATTTGGCATACTAGAATTTTTTCATTATTTTTACAGAGTTCAGAGGGTGATAGCGCATCGCGCCCCACCCTTTAAACATCGAAATTTGCACCTTTTTTCAAAATTTTTCAAACCGAGTTTACCTTAGGGGTGATCATTTCTCATACATTCGATTTTTAGAGTGTTTAAAAACTTTACTTATCTTACCGTGTGACACGTCGCTGGATTCGGCTCGACGAACTGCACCAGGATCTGAAACAAAAAACTGAAATTAACGCAGCACCTTAGAGAAAAACTGAAAAACATTCTAAATTTCACTAACATAACATAACCCACACCTTTGGAGTTGTATAACTTTCATATTTGGCATACTAGAATTTTTTCATTATTTTTACAGAGTTCAGAGGGTGATAGCGCATCGCGCCCCACCCTTTAAACATCGAAATTTGCACCTTTTTTCAAAATTTTCGCCCGCCCACCCACCCATTTACATGACAGTTAGACTGTATTCTTTTGAATATTTGAACTTATATACCCTTGTTATATATATATATATTTGCTTTTAACGTTGACTTTACTTTCATTTGACAATTTTACAATTTTACATCTTCTTTTAAAATTTTGATACGCAACGACCGAACATATAAATATGTTCAGAACGCCAGCAAAAGCCACGGAGGAGTGCACTGAGACGACGAAGGCAGGTCCCTCAACCGTCACCAAACACGTTGGCCTCGCAGCCCCGAGCGTCCGAAAGAGTATCGGGGAGTGGGAGTGCGGCAGACCAGAACGCAAAAGCACTACACCTCCAAAGACCTCCCCCAAGACAACCGCGATGTTGTGTCTAGAAAGGCCAAAGTCAGCAGCTGTTCGAAAACTGTCGGTGGAAGCAGCACACAGCCCACCTAAACATTCCAAGGGGAAAAGCCACGACAGGATATCGGAAGCCAAAGCGTGCCTCCTAAAGGCGAAGGTAAACCTCTCCAACTCCCGGAATCTCAGAGCAGACATAAAACAAGCAGTCACAGAAGCAGTTGATCGTCTGTTCCAGCTTGTGAAGGAGGCTGTCTCAGTAAAGAGCCAGACCTCGGACATACAGCAGCAGACCCGGGAGTTGGAAGAAGTTACAAAGGAATGTGACTCTGCACAGTATCCCTCAAGTGTCGGCCTGATTAACTTGGAAACACTGTTGGATAGACATGCAGAGTTAATTAAGGAAAACAACCAAAATATGGAGAGCCTTAAAGAAAGTCTGGAGAGAAGGACATACGCAAACGTGACGGCTTCGACCACCCGAGTCCAACCTCCGCCACACATGGCGCTGCACTCGGTGGTCGTCACCGCCAAGAATGAGACGGAAACAGGTGAGGATGTGCTGGAAAGAATTAGAAAGGCGGTTAATGCCAAAGAGGGTGGAATTGAAGTCGAGAGGATAAGAAAAGCGAAAGATAGGAAAGTAATAGTAGGGTGTCGGACGGAAGAGGGAAGAAGGAAAGTTAAGGAGAGACTGGACCGGGCCAAGGGATTAAACGTTGAGGATATAAAAAACAAGGACCCTCTCGTCATCCTGAAAGATGTCCTCATACACAATAGCGATGAGGACATATTGAAAGCCCTCAGGACGCAGAATAAGGGAATTTTCCGAGACATCGGGAAAGACGACGATAGAGCGGAAATTGCTTTTAAAAGGCGCACCAGAAATCCGCACACTAGCCATATAGTGGTGAGGGTCTCCCCTAAATTGTGGCAGCACTTAACCCAGGCTGAGGCAGTGCATATAGATCTGCAGCGAGTGCGAGTCGCGGACCAGTCGCCGCTGATCCAGTGCTCGCTTTGCCTCGGCTACGGGCATGGCCGGCGTTTCTGCAAAGAAACACTGGAAAAGTGCAGCCACTGCGGAGGTCCTCATCTAAAGGCGCAGTGTGCGGATTGGCTCGCCGGTGCGACGCCTTCCTGCTGTAACTGTTCGCACGCCGGGCTTGAAAGGGCAGAGCACAATGCTTTCAGCTCGGAGTGCGCGATCAGGCGGAAGTGGGACGCACTGGCTAGAGCAGCGGTGGCATATTGCTAAGGTGGCCCTCGGCGGAAATCCTGTCCAAGCAAACGTGAGGCCATACGTGGTAGCCCAAGCTAACCTGCAAAGAAAGGCACACGCAACAGACGAACTAATGCTTGAGGCCCACAACAGGAAGCTGGCCTTCGCTCTGCTCCAGGAGCCATATGTCGGAGGGATAGGTCGAGTAAAAAACTATAGAGGCGCGAGGATATTCCAAAGCACAAAACCTGGTGACGGACCAATCAAAGCAGCTATAGCTGTCTTCGACCCCCACTTGGACGTCATTCAGTACCCTGATTTTACTACACCCAACATCATAGTGGTAAAGATCAGGACTAGTGCGTGGGAGATCCTCGTAGTGTCTTTTTATTTCGAACCATACCCGGAACCGATAGAGCCATACTTGGAGCAGCTGGACAGGATTAGAACACACTTCAGACGAAACGTGCTCATGGGAGGGGACTCGAATGCCAAGAACCCTTGGTGGGGCAGCCCACTTACAAATGACAGGGGAGAGGACCTGGCCGGAGCACTTGAGGACTGGGGCTTGCAGATACTCAACAACGACCATACCACCCCTACTTTCTTTACTGTCAGGGGTGGAAAGACGTACAGCAGCTTCGTAGATGTGACGGCCTGCACACCGGAACTGTTGAACCTGGTAGAAGACTGGCACCTTGATGAAGGCATGACGAGCTCGGACCACAACACAATCATTTTTAACATTCGGCAAATTAGGGCAAAAGGAATTAGCATAAATAGGACAACACGAATCTTCAATAGTAAAAAAGCTAACTGGAGCCACTTTCATGAGAAAGTGACCCAGCTGCTAAATGAAAACAACATAAATAGTAAGGAAATTGATAAATTAATGAACGTAGTAGAATTAGAAAATAAAACACAATCATACATAAATTTAATAGTAGAGGCATGTAATGAAACAGTACCAAAATTAAAATCAAAAGATGTCGTGAACTTACCTTGGTGGTCCGACGAGCTCGCCAAGCTGAAGAAAGAGGTTGCTACCAGGAAACGCAGAATTCGTTGCGCAGCGCCGATCCGCAGAGAGAAAGTCGTCGCTGAGTACCTGCAAGCAAAAGTTAAATATGAGACAGAGGCAAAAATGGCACAGATACGGAGCTGGAAGGAGTTTTGTGGGAAGCAAGATCGGGAGGGATTATGGGAGGGGATCTACAGGGTGATAGGAAGAACCGCAAAGCGGCACGAAGACTTGCCACTCGTTAAGGACGGGAAGACGATGGACGCAAAAGAGTCAGTCAGGGTACTAGCGGAGACCTTCTACCCGGAGGACTTGGAAAGCGAGGACAACGCAGACCACCGACAAATCAGAAACTTGGCTGCCCAAGTAAACAGCAGTCATGATGAACAACTTGACCCGCTGTTTACTCTGGAAGAATTGAAAGAGTCGGTGGAAAGCTTTAATCCCAAAAAAGCCCCGGGGGCGGATGGTCTCACCGCTGACATCTGCAGCCACGCTATCATGAAAGACCCCCATTTGTTCCTGGCGATAGCCAACAAAAGCCTTGAGCTCGGTCACTTTCCCATCATCTGGAAGGAGGCCACAGTAGTAGTCCTCCGGAAGCCCGGAAAGGAGGATTATACCAATCCGAAATCCTATAGACCTATTGGACTCCTTCCGGTGATGGGAAAGATACTGGAAAAAATGGTAGTGGCAAGGCTAAAATGGCACCTGATAAAGGGGATGAGTAGCCGCCAGTACGGCTTTCTGCCCCAAAGAAGCACTGAAGACTCCCTCTATGACTTAATGCAGCACATACACGGCAAGCTGAGAGAAAAGAAAATGCTCACTATGGTGTCGCTAGACATAGAGGGAGCCTTCGACAGCGCTTGGTGGCCTGCCATTAAAGTACGACTGGCTGAGGAAAGGTGTCCGATAAATATCAGAAGGCTGATGGACAGCTACCTGCGGGACCGCAGAGTCAGCGTGAGATACGCGGGCGAAGCGTACTCAAAGGTCACAAACAACCCAACTAACAAAATTTAGTCGTATAGTTTTCGGGACAACGTTTTCGTCACAACTTTAGGTCGGACCGTTTTGGTTATATAGCTGTCGTATTAACGTATATATGACGCGAAATAGGCGGAAATTATAAAACTTTTATTCGTATAGCGATCGTGTCAAGGTCGTATTAGTGGCTACTAGTAAGGTAACAGTCATATTAATATCAGATATACGATAAATATTCGCATAGCAGTCGTGAAAGTGGTTAATATTATAACCATCTTGTCGTGTAGTGATCCCATAGACGTCGTATAACTTAATAAACATTGAGAAGTAGTCATTAGCATAGCCTTTACGCGGATGCTTGTTATTAAATCACAGTTTAGTAGAAGTGAGAGTAAGAAGTGATACAACAAAAAACATACGATATCAACTGTCACCATCTGGTAAGATTTATGTCTGCCATATTTATTACTGTATGTTATTGACTATAATGTAGTTGGCGTTAGTGGGTAACAGTATCTACTTTTCTAAGGGAAATTAAATTTCTTGACGATTGTATGTACATTTTTTCACAAATTTTTAATGCCGCCTTCGAATTATTGCAAAATAATATTATTTAATTTCATTTTATTTAAGATTTCTAGTACTTTTACAATTATACGATTTTAGGTAGTGATGATACCTATTATATGATATCTAATGACTATAAGTCATATACTACGATTTAATTATTTTGTCGTCCACCATTTTCAGGGTACCGTAAAGAAGTGAAAACCCGTGGGATAAACAAGTGGGAGAATCGTATTTATGACGCTGGCCATATTTTTTTAAGCGGAAGTCTTCGTCAGTTCTCTTTGGGCAATCCGTTTTGAGAAACGTTACAGTGTGTGAAGTTTGAGAGTATTCACCGACAACTGTGCACTTCAAACACCCATGCTTCCCATTAAAATTGCATGTACCTGGATGAATAGAAACATTATTAAACAATAAAGAGTTAGCAGATTTAGACAATAAGCTAATATTGTAAGTTTAAGTAAGAGCATTCAAATGCGTAATCAAAATACCTGTCTTTAATTAGAGCCCTAGCTGGCGAGTCACAAATAAAAGCACGGACATTCACTGTAATATGTTTTTCATCTTTTTAATTTGTTATGATTGGTAATCGATTTTCCATCAGATCTTTTATTTCTGTCACAAACGGCCGTAAAAAAGAATCTAAATTAGCCGGTTTTCCTTGACCTCAAAAATACCAGCTACCAATGGTGATACAGAAGGAATCTCAGAAATGTTACATAAAATGGGCCACAATTGATGTCTTGAACTTTTATAGATAGGAAGTCCACTTTATTCACGTTTAAGGAGATATGTTGTAGATCATTACTAATATTTTTGTCCAACATGGTTTTTAATGACTTCTTAAGCCCGTTATGCCAATAACTTCCATTTTCCATGGGATCAATAGAAATCTCAATATCATTTGTTCGGAGAAGTGTTCTAGGATCTTTTGGTAATAAAGTAGGTTCATTTAATATAGTCAATAGTTTGTTTAAAGCTGTATGAAAAATATTAAATTCTAGAGCCTATTTCTCTAATTTGTCAGGAAACTCGCATTTTCTTGTTGTTAAATTTTCATTTTCACTACTGTTTTCATCATCATCGTCTTGGCTTTCAAACTAATGTTCATCATTTTCATCATCATTTTGCAAATCTGCGATGATTATTTGTGGATTACTTCTTTTAAATTTTACTAAATTTTAAGAGAAAAATATACATGATAATTGACAGGTGTTAGATATTATTATGATAAGCTACCTAGTTAACATTAAGTTCAATTTGTATAAATACAAACCTAAATAAAAACATGTACTTACAAGAACATACTTTTTCATAATTACTATTTCTTACTACGGAACCATCTTTCGATTCTTTGACGCTGCCTTGTCTAAAACTTTTGTTGAGTTTTAAGTAGGTTTTTCTTACTTTGCGCCTGAAATTACCGCTGGATTGAAATTTCTTCCACTGTTTTAAATCGATTATTTCATCTGTTGTGATGATACGAGTAAAAGCCAAGATTAACAGAAACCGAGAAAAATCGAGCTATTTAACAAAAAGCTTGTATAGGTAAAGTCACAACAACGGAAAATATACAAGTTCAGTCCGTAAAAGAGTACCACGTGAAGTCATTAAATAATCAAAATGTTTATAAAAGTAACTTATATAAGCATTTCAAACCAATAAGTTATTTAAGGCATATACATCTGAATAGTGGGCTTTTAAACATTATATAAAAGTCGTGTAAATATAGTTAAAAAATCATATAAGAAACGTGTATACAGCTGTACGTTTTAAATGAGTTTAATTTATGGACTTTATATGATTATCATGTAGAAATCTTATTACTCACAAAAAATAGTGATAAGGTCGTCAATATAACCAGAATATGATTGTCATATAAATTACTTTTATATTACATCAAGAAGTCGTAAAGTGGTCGTAAACGAGACAAATAAACGTGGGAATGTTTTTTAAAGGTCACAGCTATGACCTTTATAAAATGGTCATATAATTTGGTCGTGTAAACGTTGACAGGACTAATTTAAAAGACTAAAATATTATACGACTAATCGTTCGTATAATATATTGTAACACGATTAAGGGTAATTTGAGTTACAACTATATGACCTCTATATGACCAAATGCTATATAGGCTTCATATTATAAGACAACTTTGCTAGTTGGGAAGGGGTGTGTCCAGGGTTCCATAGGGGGACCTATACTGTGGAACCTTCTCCTGGACCCCCTCTTGAAAGGCCTCGACCGTAGAGGGGACTACGCCCAAGCGTTCGCCGACGACGTGGTCCTGGTGTTTGACGGCGACACTGCACTAGAGGTTCAGAGACAGGCCAATGCCGCTCTCGAGTATGTTCAGGAGTGGGGTGTCAAAAATAAATTGAAATTCGCGCCGCACAAGACCAAAGCAATGCTTATCACGCGAAAGCTAAAGTATGACACCCCACTTCTGAAGATGGGCGGGGTCGACATTGGCATGTCTCCTGAAATAAAACTTCTCGGGATAACGATAGACGAGAAGTTAACCTGGAACAGCCATGTCGCAAACACCTGTAGAAAAGCCGCAAACATTTACAAACAGCTGTCCACAGCGGCCAGGGTAAGCTGGGGTCTCCACCCAGAAGTCATTCGGACAATATACACCGCAGTTGTAGAGCCGGTAGTCATGTACGCAGCAAGTGTTTGGGGTCCTGCTACGAAAAAATTAGGCATCCAAAGGCAGTTAAACGCTGTCCAAAGAGGCTTTGCACAGAAACTGTGCAAGGCCTACCGCACGGTCTCCCTTAACTCGGCACTGGTGCTGGCTGGGATGCTACCTCTCGACCTTAGGATACAGGAGGCAGCCGCCCTGTACGAGGCCAAGAGGGGAGAGTCCCAGACAGTACCAGGAGAAGGTGAGACCGAGCGACGCGCAGCGTTTACCGACACTCCTCACCCGGCGGAACATATGAGTCTACAATTCATGTGCCTGGCAGACCAACATGACGTTGATAGGAACATGGGTCAAGCAGTACAGATATTTACGGACGGCAGCAAGATCGAGGGCAAGGTTGGTGCGGCACTGTCTCTTTGGAGTGATGCCGCCGAAACCAAAAGTAGAAAACTTAAGTTGTCGTCCTACTGCACGGTCTACCAGGCGGAATTGCTGGCCATATGGAAAGCTACCGAGGAGGCGCTTAACGGACCCCAGACGAGTTTCGGCATATTTAGCGACTCCAGATCGTCCTTGGAAGCAGTGGTAAATAACCGCTGTCTTAATCCCCTCGCATTCAGAGTGCGCAGTAATCTAGTAGAGTGCAGCAAACGGAACAAGCGGGTTGAACTCTACTGGATTAAGGCGCATGCTGGGATTGATGGGAATGAGAGAGCGGATCAGCTGGCCAAGGACGCAGCTCTAAAAACAAAGGTTAGGCCACACTACGATCGATGTCCGATTTCATTTGTCAAGCGGCAGATTCGCATGGACACGCTCGACAAATGGAATCGGAGATATGAATCGGAGAATACAGCTACGACTACGAAGTTGTTCCTGCCTAATGTCGTCTCGGCCTTTAAAATAATGAAAAAATTGGAAATCTCTAGCACTGTAACGCAGATCCTGACAGGGCACGGTGGGTTCTCCGAGTACTTACACCGTTTCAAGTGCAAGGAGAACCCATCGTGCATCTGTGATCCCAGCAAGGATGAAACAATCCCACACATTATTGCGGAATGTCCTGTTTTTGGCCCCGAACGGTTTGAAGTAGAGCAAATAATAAATATAAATATAAGCGTAGGAAATTTTAGGGAATTAATGAAAAGAAATAAAACAAGAAATATATTTTTGGAATATTGTGTTAAAATTGTAACAAAAGTAATAAATAGAAACAAATAAACAGATAGATAAATTAATATTGAATTGCTATATTATTAAGATATAGTCATATCAATAAGCATTAAAAAAGATAAAAACTATAACACCTATGACTCAAGATACAATAAAAATTAACTAAATAGCAACAAATCATTCAAGAAAAAAAAAAAAAAAAAAAAAAAAAAAAAAAAAAAAAAAAAAAAAAAAAAAAAAATATAAGTTCAACGTATGGCTCTCTCGAACCGTGATTAAATACATACTTTGCGTAGAAAAGGGGAGGGGATTATAAATTAAAATATAAATATAAATCTAGAAACATTCGGAAGAAAAATAAATACAATAATGAAAAGTAAATGACAAAGTACAGTACATTGGAAGTACCTTAAGTACTAACTAACATAATATCAATATAATAATACAACATACCTAAAAAAGGTCCCGGGGAAAGTTCCGGGGAAACATGTGGAGGAGGTCGGGTAAAAAAAAAAAAAAAAAAAAAACCTAACCTAACCTAACCTAACCTAACCTTTTTTTTTTTTTTTTTTTTTTTTTTTACCAGGGAAAACCTTTTATAGGTACCACCCTACCCCGGGGGGAGCAGTGTGGTGATGTGGGAGTCTCCGCCCTAGTGGCGGCATACCCACTAAAAACCCTGGGGTGTTCCTCCTTTGCGCTATGTGCCGGGGCCCGGGAGCATTTCTCGTACTCTTCCGCAGCCCCGGCCTGGGCGCTGGTCCCCTGGGACCCCTCCTCGGGGAGCTTTTGCTCCACCCTCCTTGTCACGATGTGGGGAACACCTCCCACATCGTGCCATCTCGGGAACCTTTTGGTGGACGCCGGTTCCCCCGAACCGACGCCCAAGTTCCCAGTCGCAGAGGTACCTAGCCGGCGTCCATCTGCGACTCCTCTGTCCCCGTTTGTGGGGTGCGGGACAGCTGTTTCCGGGACTTGGCCACGGCGACTACCTTCCTGCCCTTCTTCTTGGGCACAGCGCAGGCCCTGCCTCCCAACCGGTGGGAGGCTGGTTTGCCCGCTGCTGCGCACACCGAGCAGTGAGGCTCGCTAGAGCACCCACTGGCTTTGTGGCCGTTTTGACCGCAGCGGTAGCACTCACCGCTGCGGTCTGTTTTGTCCGCCCCGCACTGCTCCCGGAAGTGCCCCAATTCGAGGCACCGGAAGCAGCGCAACGGCCGAGCTGGCAAAACCTTTATTTGAGCCGAAACCCACCCCACCTTTAGGCGACCATTACTGGTGACCTTCTGCGCCGCAGCCACCGGACATCGGACGAAAGTCGTACCGATGCCGGCAGCGTTGCGGCGGATGTCGTTGGCCTTTATGAGGCCAACTTCACATTCCCCAGCACTGGCGATGGCGGCAGCGACCTCCTCCTTGGTGACCGAATCGTCCAGGCCGGTGACACGCAAGTCCGCGCACTTCATCGGCCTGGAGATTCGGACGTCGCCCTCGTCAAAGATCTCCCTGAGCTTCGCAGCCAGGGAGTCCGCCTTCTCGCCGCTGGAATCACCAGCCACCTCCAACATGCGGCCACCAGTGGCCGCTACTCGGAAGTTGACGGTGATGCCCATCTCCCTTATATCCACCCTTCGCCTTGCCTCAAGCAACGCCGCCGCATACGTTGCACCCCTCTCCGCCGCTCCAGGCTGCAACGTCATGATGACAGCTGCGGAGCGGGGGACTTGGAGCTTGGGCTTGGCCACCTCTTTTTTGCCTTTTCGACGGCTTCTTCCACCACCTGACTGCGGTTGTCGCGAACCGGCTTGCGCCTGCGACTGTCGCTGCGGTGGTGCAGAAGCCGTCGAGCCACCCTTCTTCTTGCGACCCCTCTTGGTCACCGTGGCCCAAGACTCCTTGCCAGAGGCTGCGGGCGCCGATTGAGGGGTCTGCGAATCTGGGACGACACCGGAGCGTCCGTCCTTCGCCGCCTTCTTTGCCATCCCCTTCTTGCCCTTTCGGGCATTGGAGGAAGACTGCGTCTCATCCGATGTTCCCGGAAGCCCTGGGTCCGAAGTCGGAGCTATTGGTGCTTTCCGGGACACTTTGTCTCTCCGGTCTGCGGCAAGGGGGGGCCTGGTGCGCTGTTCAGGCAGGAGGCGCCCCTCTAGCGCCTCAAACCGAGCATTCAGCATCCCCCCAATTTGCCGCAGTATGGCCTGCTCCAACTCCTCCGCTGATCGGGTCTCGCGTTGGATCTCAGATCCCGAGACCTGCGGAGGAGCGGAAGCTGAGACCGCTGTCAGATCTCTGCGGAGCTCCACAATCTCCTTCCGGAGCTCCGCTACTTCATCACGCAGTCGCGCATTGGCGGCCTGCAGCATACGGGTCTCCTCTGTCGAGGACCTAGTCTGCAGGTCGTCCACTACCTCTTTGATGGTGGACGCCGCCTCCTTCAGCGCGCGCTGAAACGTCCCCTTAAGATTTTTGGACTTTGTGGCCACGCTGTTAATCGTGGCCACGCAGTCCCGGACCTTCTTATTCAGGTCAGAGGCCAGCACTGACTCGTCCACCGATGATTCGGAGAGCCGAGCGTCAGTCGTTTTTTGTGACCGCAAGGTGACGGTCATGTCCTCGACCTCTCGCTCGGCTCTCAGTTCCATCTCCTGGCGCTGAGCTGCGATAAGAGCCGCCTTCGCCTTGGCGAGGCCGACGTATTCGCCTGTGGTAGGCGGTCGGCCTCTGCCTCGTTTCGGCACCGCAAGCAGCTTTGTTGCTGGTGCGTCCGCGTCATCGTCCGAGTCGATGCTGCTAGCAGCATGACTTAAGACCTCGCGGGATCTCACCCGCTTTCGAAGGCCTTTACCTTCCGTCCCGTCTAATGATGTCACTGACACCATGCTCCCGAGCGAAGAGTCAGACTCTTCGCCCAGGTCCTTCTCGGGGCTACGACGCCCCCTCTCCACCTTACGAACTGGGATGTGTAATTTAAAAGTATCCATGCAGTTCCCACGAGTATGGGGGATATACGTGGTCCACCCGGGCAGTGCCCCCTGTACCCGGGTAAGCCTAGGCGTCTCCCGCGCAGGGCTTCGGCTGGGCCCCCGCGGGGGTAGCAGTTGCGACCAACCTTCCCGGTGGCCATGCAGGTCCTCGCGCTGCTCCGCCGCTTGACCTTCGGGGTGATTTTTTATAGAGGTTTTCTTCCTCGCGGCCCGGGCGGTTAAGCCAAGGCCCTCGGTCCCGCGCCTCGCGGCTAACGGGGTTACGATTTGTGACACCTCGTCCGGTGGTGGGGTTAGCCACGCACCGGGTGTCCCACCCATCCGTCCGAAGACGGCCCCCTCGTCCGGGCCTCTCAGCATGAGATCCCGAACCGCCCTCTGCGCGCGCTCCAGATAAAAGCTCTGGGGCGCGCGGAGAAGGCCCCATCGAGCTCATCGCTAGCGCTTCTCCGAGGAGAAATGCGAGCGAGGGCTCCCCTGGGCTGCCTCCCAAAAGGCAAGCCCCAACCCGCGTCGCCGCTACTCGGCATACGGCCGAGACGCCGACCGGGTCCCGCGGCCAATCAAGGCCGCCTAGGCTCGCACCGCCGCTTCCCGGAATGTCCAGGGCGCCGGTCGAGCCTCCACCTCGAGTTCCTCTTGGCAGCGGCCGCCGCAACTGTTGCGACCGCTGAGCCCCCCCGCCACGGCAAGGCGGGAACTCATTCGGGGGGGAACCTAACCTAACCTAACCTAACCTAACCTAACCTAACCTAACCTAACCTAACCTAACCTAACCTAACCTAACCTAACCTAACCTAACCTAACCTTTTTTTTTTTTTTTTCGTGGGGAAATGCACTTACGCATTCCCGCTCCACCCCCGGGGGGAGGCAGTGCGGGGTATGTCGGACTCGATGCCAGAAGGGCACCCATACCGACTAAAACCCCACGGTGTCCCTCATCGTCGGCAGAGGCCGGGTCGCTGGCTCGCTTGGCGCAATCACGGCCGACCCAGCCAAAGCCGCTGTCCGCATCTGGACCCACACTCGGAGGACTGCGTCCTCCATATTCACTCGAGTGACGCCCGGGGACACCCGGGCATCATCTCCTCATGAGGCCTCCCTAGTTTGGAGCACCGGACACCCCCGCGTCCGGCGCCACAGGGCCTCCAAGCGGCGACGGAGTTCGCGCGCGATTTGCTCTCCTCCGTACTCGCCTCCGCCTATTCGGGTGAGCGTCCACGGCTATCTCCCGCTCGCGCTCCTCATCTTCGCGCCGCAAAATGGCGACCTCCGAGAAGGTGGCCATCGCATCCCAGGCGCCCTCATCTCCGATCATCTTGCCGATTAGGGTCGGCAAGGACAGGTCCCGTCCCACCACCGCGACCAAAGCTTGGCGCAGTCCAATGTCCCCCGGACATGCCTCTAGCACGTGCTGCGCAGTTTCCTCTGCGCAGCCACAGCTGTGGCATGCCGGGGTCGGCTCTCTTCCAGCGACGTTACACAGATACCTACCGAATCAGCCATGCCCGGTAAGCATCTGCGTCAGCCGGAAGGTGAGCGTGCCATGCTTACGGTCCACCCACTCCTTTAGTAGGGGCTTGAGAGCTCCAAGGAGTCGGGTGGCCCCCATGCCCCGAACTGCGGGACCCGACAGGAGTCGGTCCTGCCATGTGCGTATGGCGTCGTTCCGGGCGCTTCTCCTCCACTGTTGGACCTCTTGGGGGAGGGGGCGCATGTCTTGCTCCCGCGCCTGTGCCCGGCGCCAGTAAACCTGGGCCAGGACTTTCCCCTCGAGGTCCCACGGCAGCGACCCTGCCAGCGCACACGCCACCTCATGCGAGAGGGTTCTATACCCCCTGCACACCCTGATCGCCAGAGTCCGCTGTGGGCCACGGAGTATGGCGATTTCCTGTGGAGACAGGGAATCTGCCCAGATAGGGGCACCGTAAAGCGCCATTGAGCGCACCACCGCCATGTAAAGGTGGCGGCAGTGCGCTCCGCCTCCTCCCAGGTTTGGCAGCAAACGGGCCAGTGCCCCAGCCGCTCCGAGGAGCTTCGGCGACAGCCTTTTGAGGTGCTCCTGGAACCGCCACCGACCGTCGAGCACTATGCCGAGATACTTCAGCGTAGCGCTGACGGGGATGGCAGTTCCACCCACTATGATCTGTGAGCCTGCAGGTGGCGCTCGTCTCGGGCCATGAAAACAGATGGCCTCCGTCTTGTGGAGCGCCACCTCCAGGCCCAGCCTCCGGATCTTCCCCACCACCGTTGAAACCGCGGCTGTCGCGAGCACCGACGCCTCCCGATAGTCCCGTCCCGGGGCGGTAACCAGCGTGTCGTCAGCATAACAAACGATGCCAACGCCACGCAGGGTAGCGCCCCGGAGGACCCAGTCATACCCTATGTCCCATAGGAGGGGACCCAGCGCCGATCCCTGGGGGACACCTCGTGTCATTGGGTACCTCTCCACACCCCGCATCGTCGGGACGACTACCTCTCGATCAGAGAGGTAGTCCCCGACAAGGCTTTGTAGGTACTGAGGGACCTCGTGGTACCTCATCCCCTCCATAATCGTGCTCCACGGCAGCGTGTTAAATGCATTTGCAATGTCAAGAGACACCGCAATCAACACGCCGCCAGTGGAGCACGCCTTCTCTGACTCTTCACGCACGTGGGCGATCGCGTCGACCGTTGACCGGCCTCGGCGAAACCCAAACTGAGTGGGTGCCAGGTCTGGGCCAACCCTCTCTAAGTGCCTGACGAGGCGGGCAGCGATCACCCGCTCCAACAGCTTGCCCGCCTCGTCGAGCAAAACAATCGGCCGGTATCCAGCTGGTGAGTCTGCCGGTCGTCCCTCCTTCCTAAGGAGCACGAGTTTCCCGCTCTTCCACCGCCTCGGGAAACGCCCTTCCCGAAGGCAGCGGGTGAACAGGTCCCTCGTGCGGTCCTCCAACGCGTCCTGAGCGAGGGCCCACGCACGGCCGGGTATGCCATCCGGCCCCGGCGCCGTGTTTTTGGCCCTCATTCTCAGGACCGCTGCTGCCAATTCTCCGGGTGAGACTTCCTCAGGGATGTCTGGGGATCCGTCGTCGATGGGTCTGAGCGCCATTGTGGGAGGAACAAACCCGTTTCCCGGGGCGTCGGGAAACAGTCCCTCTACCACTCGGCGTAGCACTGCTGGCTCTAGAGTGCTGGTAATGGGAGGAGTCCAGGGGCGCAGAAGCTTTCTTACCAGCCTATACGGCCTGCCCCAGGGATCTCGCTCCAGCAACTCTAAGAGCTCCCGCCAGGACCTCACCTTCGACTCGCATATGGAGCGTCGGAGGGCCTTATGTGCCTCCCTGTAGGCCAGATAAAGCGCATCCAGCTCATCAGGGTCTTGGCTCCTCCTCCGGTGGTACCTCTGGTACGCCCGACGCTTGGCCACGCACACTCGGCGGAGCTGGGCTATCTCCTCCGTCCACCAATAAGCTTGGCGTCTGGAAGGAGGAGCCCTCGCGCGAGGCATGGCCGCGTCGCAGACGCGTACCAGGGCCTTACACAGGAGCTCGGCATCCCTATCCACGTCGGTCTGTTCGGAAGGCGGCGCGTTCCAAGACTGGACAATGGCCGCCTCCAGAAGGACTTCGGGGTCCAATCGTTTCAGGACCCATCGCGGGCCGAGCTCGAGACCGCGTCCCTGCTCGCCGTGCGGTGTGGATGACAAGACACTGAACCGAATATATCGGTGGTCCGATAAGGTCTCATCATCCACCAGCACCTTCCAGTCTCGAACTCGGCGCGCGAGGTCGGGAGTGGCAAACGTCACATCCACGATGGACCCCCCTTGCCGACGCACACAGGTCTGCTCCGTCCCTGTGTTCAGGATGGTCAGTCCGGTCTCCACGACCCACTCTGTCACCGTCGTGCCCCGTGGGTCGGTCATCGGGGAGCCCCACGCCAATGACTTGGCGTTGAGATCCCCGAGGACCAGGACGGGTCGAGGCTGAGTCCGGAGAATCACCTCCCCTATCTCCCCCAAGAGGGCTTCGAGGTCGGCTCTGCTGCTGTTAGGGGAGTGGTATACTCCCACGACCAGCAACTCCCCGACACGAGCCGCCACATACCCTTTGCCTCGAGATACAATGCCAAGAGGCGGTGAACGGATGGGTGACTGGGTGGTTATAGCCACCAAACCCTCAGTGTCTCCCACCCAGTCAGCCCTCAATGGGATGCGGTATGGTTCCGCCACCACTCCCACGTGTATAGACCGCTCCGCCATGGTGTGCAGGAGCAGGTCTTGGGCCCCGTGGGAGTGGTTTATATTGGCCTGGAGGAAACTTAGGGCCATTATTCGGTTACCTCCATGCCCTCCTGTCCCGTCCTTGGGCCGGTCGGCTGTGACTTGGCCGCAGCCTCAGTCACAGTCGAACCTCCTCTCTTCCTTGGCTTGGCTGGGGGCTTGGCGCATGCCTTGCCCCCAGTAAGGTGTGTCGCAGGCCTGCCCGCAGTTGCACATCTAGTGCAATGCGGGGCCGCGGCACATCCACTGGCTTTATGCCCAATTTGACCGCAGCGATAGCATTCTTCGCTGCGGTCAACTTCTGCTTTGCACTGGGCCCTTACGTGGCCCGGTGCGAGGCACTTGAAGCAGCGGCGCGGTCTTGACTCGAGAATCTTGACCTGCGCCGCCACCCATCCCACCAGTAGACGGCCGTTCGCGGCGATTTTCTTCGCGGCCGTGACTGGGCATCGAACAAACGCAGTGCCCATGCCACCGGGACCCGTCCTGATTTCGCCAGTCTTGATGTCGCCTAGCGGACAGTCTCCTGCCTTGGCGAGTGCCTCCTTGAGTTCCAGGGCTGTCACCGTGTCGTCGAGGCCACTCACACGCATGTCTGCTGTGGTTACCGGCCTCGTGACACTGACTAGTTGTTCCACTCCCTGGAGCACCTCTTTCAGCTTTGCAGCAAGGACATCGGCCTTCGCTGACTTTTCTGCGCCAGGGATCTCGATGACTCGAGCTCCTGTGGCTGCCTTCCGCATGCTAATAGGAGGCAGACCGAGCTCCTGCAAGTTGATCTTCGCCTTTGCCTCAGCCAACACCGTGGCGTAAGACAGGCCTTGTTCCACCGCCCCGGTTCGCAGGGTAACAATAACCGCTGCAGTGTGGGGAGGACGGAGCTTGGCCATCTTCGGTGGCTTCGTTGGTCCGGCAGGCTTGGGGCCTTGCGTCCCTGATGCCGCGCGTGTCTTCCTGTCCCTCTTTGCTCCCCGTCGCACAACTTTGGACCACTGTTCCTGAACAGGGGTCGGACGGGCAGCAGATGTACCCGGAACCGGGTCCGCCTCGGCTGGGGTAGGCTCGGCCTTACCCGACGCTGCTTTGGTCTTCTTGCCCTTCCCCTTCCCTCTGGGTCTAGGGGCTGGGGCAGAGAGCTCCATGGCAGATGAGCCCGCAGAGACACCAGATGGTCCCGGTGTCGGTTCTCCTCCCGCAGACTTACGCACAGTACCCTTCTGGGCCGGTGCGGGCCTGCGGTCAGCAGCCAGGGGAGGGCGGATGCGCTTCTCCGGCAGGAGACGCTCTTCGAGCGCCTCAAGCCGCGCACTCAACATGCCCCCGACCTGCCGCAGGATGGCCTGCTCCAGGTCTTCCCTCTGATGAGGCCCGTCTCGGGTCTGAGACCCTGGGGCCTGCGCTGGGGCAAAGGCTCTCATTGTGGCCATCTCCGTCCGAAGCTCAGCCATCTCCTTTCGGAGGTCGGCTACCTCCTCTTTCAGGCGCGTGTTGGCGACCTGGAGCTTACGCGTCTCCTCCGTAGAGGAGCGCCTCGACAGGTCTTCCACTGCCCCCTTTATGGCGACAGCCGTCTCTTTCAGTGCCTTCTGAAATGTTCCCTTCAGGTTGCCTGACTTGGTGGCCACATCGTTGATTAAAGCCACGTTCGCCAGCACCTTCCGGGTCAAATCAGAGGCTAGCTCCTCTTCACTCCTGGCGGAGGACTCAGAGAGCCGAGCGTCAGTCGATGACTGGGACCGCAAGGTCGACGTCATCTCCGCTACCTCTCGCTCAGCTCTCAGCTGCATTTCCTGGCGCTCAGCCGCTACCAGGGCCGCTTTGGCCTTGGCGAGGCCGACATACTCGCCCGTGGTGGGCGGTCGGCCTCTGCCTCTCCGGGCCGCGGTCACCTTCGGAAGCGGCGCGTCCTCCTCCTCACTCCCAGAGCCCATGCCACGACTGGCATCGGCGACTCTCTCGCGGGATCGCTCCCGCTTCCGCCGAAGGCTGCCGCTTCGCGATGACGCTGGCGACACCAATGGCGACCTCAAACTCCTGTATGAGGAGTCCGACTCCGCACCCCTCTCCTCCTCGGGGCCTTGCCCCCTCCCCCTCCGATCCGAAGAAGTTTTATGTTTATTAGTATCCATAAAAGTTCCCACGAGTATGGGGGATATAAGTGGTCCACCCGGGCAGTGCCCCCTGTACCCGGGTAAGCCTAGGGTGTAACCCGCGCAGGGCTTTGGCTGGGCCCCCGCGGGGGGTAGCAGTAGCGACCAACCATACCCGGTGGCCATGCAGGTTCTCGCGCTGTTCCGCCGCTTAACCTTCGGGGTGATTTTTTATAGAGGTTTTCTTCCTCGCGGCCCGGGCGGTTAAGCCAAGGCCCTCGGTCCCGCGCCATTACAGCTAACGGGGTTACGATCTGCTTCCTCCGCATCCGGTAGTGGGGTGAGCACACACCGGCTGCCCGAGCACATCTACGTCGCCTCTCCGGGGAAAGGTACACGCGTGTGCTCCCTCGGGCTACCTTGAAAAAGGCCACCCCGACCCGCATCGCCGCTACTCGGCGTATGGCCGAGACGCCGAGCGGGTCCCTCCACCGGCTCGCACCGCCGCTTCCCGGACTGTCCAGGGCGCCGGCCGAGCCTCCTCCTCGAGTTCCTCTTGGCAGCGGCCGCCGCAACTGTTGCGACCGCTGAGCCCCCCCGCCACGGCAAGGCGGGAACTCATTCGGGGGGGAACCTAACCTAACCTAACCTAACCTAACCTAACCTAACCTAACCTAACCTAACCTAACCTAACCTAACCTAACCTAACCTAACCTAACCTAACCTAACCTCAGTACCGCATCAGCCGCGAGCCCGAGCGCCACGTTTTTAAGCCGCTCCGCGCACGAAAAATCGGAAAAAATAGAAAAACAACGCGATTCCAACAGTGTGATACATCGTTGTGTGCGCCATAAGAAGGCCGTAGTGACTGTGCAAAAATTTTCAAATTCGGACCAAAATTGGCGAAGTTATTGTGTAAAAACCAAAAAATAACCTCAAATTGTGAGATCAAATTTTTTCAAAGTGAAACGCTGCGCGTTTTTCAGCGACGACCCACACGTTTTCAAGTGCTATTCTACGCGGCTTGAAGGGAGCTATACCTTGGCTGAGTTTGGGATTTACTCCGATTAAACTCGCCAAGTTATTGAAGAAAAACCAAAAACCACGTGGCCACGTGCTCCAGGTTCCAGAAGTCCTGGAAGAAATCTGACGGCAGCACAGTGTGAGGACAGACGAGACCATCTACCCGACACTTCGACCACCGGAATCGGACCATCCTAGCGGAAACTACAAGGTTTTTAAGATTTTTACCATATTTTGAAAAACTTAACCTACCTAAAAAGATAAATAAGATCTGTGACCCCCTATTTTTTGAGTTCCAAAAGACATAATAGCTCAACCTTAACAAGTGTGCCAAATTTTGGATTTTTTGGATGAGCGGTTCCGGAGAAAGGGACTTTTAAAGATTTTGATACCAATAACGACCGTTGACCGTTAACCGAGATTCAAAAAAAAATTTAAATCGAGAGACACAGTTTCATTGGAAATAAGCTCGAAACGTCACTAATAACCCATAACTGCCTAAAAACAACACTTTTTGCACTTGGTTCCGACGAAAAAGCCTATTTGCAGAAAATGGTCAGCCCTACTGAATTTTGACAAGCTGTCAATCGAAACCCAAGGGAGGAAATTTCTGGGGGGTCAAGTCAGAAGAAGCAGTAGACTGTGGACTGTGATCCGGAACTGGTTCCGGAATTTTAGCACGGGAATTGGATTTTTGGCAGATTTTTATTCCCGACGGAGCCCACGGACGGCATTACCAGATAAGTTGGTGGAGACCATAACTCCTGAACGGAGCGTCTGATCAAGAATCTAAGCACGATCTCGTTCACTTACGTGAAGCAATTCTAAGGGCAACTTACCAGGACCACTTTTCACCAGCTCGCTACCATCACTTTTCGACCTTCCCAGAGGAACAACTCCTCGGGGGAACCAGCTGCCGGGAGCCTGACCAAATAGGTCCAGAAAGCTCGACGTCCTCTACCGGGATCCAAAATCGCGACCGTAATCGGCCCAGGGGATCGGGAGATATAAGGGAAACCATATTTTATCCGCCATCTTGGTTTCAAAACCAGAAATTAAAACTCGGGTTTACTCCCGAACCACTTGGCCTAGAAGGTCGAGCTTGGCATCGCTGTAAAGGGCTTGAGGAGACCTGTCTACTGAATTAAAAAAATTTTTGACTGAAAGGGAAGAAGAAAAAAAAAAAAAAAAAAAAAATTTTTCTTCTTTTTTCTTTTTCTCTCTTTTTCTCTTCTGCACATAATTAATTAATTTTGTCACCCTAACGTTCCTTTCTAGTTCCTTTCTAGTTTTTCAGCTTCCAACGTACACAATGTCTAGCAAGTCTGTTAACCTTAAAGCTAAAAAGGAGATAGCCCCTACCGGAGCACAGTCAGAGAGCGGCACAAGGAGGCCAAAAAATGTCAGGGCAATGACCGCTGCAGCCGCAGCATTGGCCTTAAAGAAAACTGAATCTCCAAGCTGTACCAGCCTAGTGAGGGCGGAGCCAGCGGTTGGGGTCTTGACGCCAGCAACCTCAACAATGGCGCTCCAAGCACAGGGAACGCAGGCCGCTCCTCCCAGTCCATCGGTGGCGAGCGGGCCGGTAGTCATAGAGGTCGTATCTGGCTGCTCTGACATCGACCTTCCTTCATCTGGAGCCGGGTGTGTAACGGGTCTGTCTGCTGTGGGCCGATTGTCACCAACTCTCACGGAGATGATTCGCTCCATGGAACACTCTCCTGCCGCGGGTACAATACCTAAGACGCCGAAAGGGAGCAGACCAGAACCTTTGCTAAAAAGGGCATTATCGCATAGCGCGGCAGCTGCCATGGCTCAGGAGAACCAGGGACAACTGATGCGCATGGACCGTCGTTCGGAGGCCTTGACTGACGATGAATGGTCCGACCTGGACAGTGCAAGCGTCTGCAGCGGGCGCTCGAGCATTCTCCCGTCCTCAACCAAGGGACCTCCTCTGTCCATGGAGCACGCTACCCAGAGGGCGAACCAACTTCTACAGGCTGGAAAGGAGGCCCTGGAAAAGGCAGGCAATATGAAACGAGACTGCAAAACGATTGCCGCAGAAAGCTTGCAGCAGCTCTACGAGATGGTCCTTGCGATTTCTGACTCTAGGTCAAGGCATATGGTCAATCTAGAGCAAGAACGTAAGAGATCTGCGAAGGAACTCGTCAGAGTGGAGAGGATCCACAACCGGCAAGTGGCTGAATTACATAAAACCCACGCCAAGAAGCTGGAGGACCTACTCGCAGGCCAGGAGGCAGCCCATAAAGTGTCGGAGTCGGTCTGGAAGTGGCTCAACTTCGAATTAGACGCTCCTATAAAGTCAATTGGCTCAATAGAGGCGCAACTCCAGGCTGTGCAGGGAATGCTGAGCTCGGTAAGGGAACCAGGAGCTGCTCAGGACAGCGAAGCTATCGTCAAGGAGCTCCGGAGTTTGGGGGAAAGAGTTACAACCCTGAGAGCTGACACCATGGAGATCCAGACCGTGCTTAGACAGTTGAGAGACCGCCCCCCCGCACCACCCGTTGCCCTCCCTTCCCCTTCCCCTCCCCAACCACCAGCTACGACCAGCGAGACCTCTCTCCCTCCCTTGGACCGCGAACTTCTTTTAGCGCCAATGATCGAGGAAATAAGAGGCCTCCGTGCTGACATAGCAGAGCTTGGGAGCCGAGAAGGAAGAAGGGAGGTCCGGGAAGAGCTACAGGAAGCGATAATCCCACTGACAGCACAGCTGCGGAAGATAGGAGCGTCGGTTGAAGAGCTGAAGGAAGTCAGCCTGGCGGAACTGGTGGCCGCGGTGCAGGGCCAGTCGGCAGGCATAGGCACTGAAATGGCTCTAACAGAAATAAAGGAGAAGCTGAACTGCCTTGAGGAGATGGGTCAACCAACACCTGGCACCTTGGGACCGAATTATACTGCGGACCCCGTACCCACGGCCCCAATGTCTAGGCGTGACACTGACCAACGGCTGTCTTACAAAGAAGCGCTGATGCAACCTCGGTACCCAGTGATGGTGGAGTCCGTGAACCCCTTGCACTCCAGCCAGGACGTGGTCAAGGACATTAAAGCCAAAGTTAACGTCATAAACCTGGGCATAGGAGTGAGTAGCATCAGGGGCACTAAGAGGCAGAAAGTGGTCATTAACTGTGACTCTGAAGCGGATCGTGCCAAGCTGACCAAGGCAATCAAGACCACAGCAGAAAACCTCACCGTGTCACAGCTTCAGACGAAAAGACCTCGCCTCCGTCTGATAGGGGTAGCCCACGATCTCACCGTTGCAAGCCTGGAAGAAGCTGTACTCAAGCAGAACTTGAAACTGCTCCCGACACCAATGCCAGCTAAACCTTTTGTGAAGGTTCTGAGACGCACCAAAGGCCGGAATGACTCCAGGAGTAACGTCGTCCTTGAGGTAGAGCCTTGGATCTGGAGCAGTCTCAAGGATCAGCAACTTCGTCTTGGGTTCCAGGTAATAACTGCCGTAGACCACTCCCCTGTTACTCAGTGCTACAGGTGCCTCGGGTATGGCCATATAGCTAGGGAGTGCGACAGGGAGCTGTGCTGCGGCTACTGCGCAGAGAGTCACGACACACGAGAGTGCATGCGCCGTGACACGGCTCCCTGTTGCAAAAACTGCTTGGCTGTCAAGGCACCTGCTGCAAGAGCCCACCCAGCTTACAGCCCTGAATGTCCAGAGTGGCAACGCTGGGACAGACTGGCGAGATCGGCGGTTTCATATTGTTAACACCAGCCACAGGCAACAACAAACGCCTAAAGATGACTCTTAAATTTGGACAAGTTAACCTGGGCCGGGGCTATTCAGCAACAAAAGAATGCATGCAGACGGCAATAGAAACCAAACAGTCAGTACTACTGCTGTCTGAGCCATTCGTTGGGGCCAAAGCTCATCTTACAACTAGTAAGCGAATAATTCAAAAGGTCACACATGATAGAGATAAACCAGTGCGCGCGGCAGTAGTCATTGTCGATCCAAATTTAGTAGTTATTGTCAATGATGAAATTGTTTTTGAAGATATAGCTGCTTGTACAATTAAATTGAATAACAACTGTAAATTAGGTGTAGTGAGCGTGTATTTTGATAAGAATGATAGTATAGAACGGGATCTGGATAGGCTACAGTACGTGGTGGAGCGACTTGGAACAAGCGACATCGTGATCGGCGGAGACGTCAATGCTTCCAGCACATGGTGGGGCTGCAAAGCGGACAATGGGAGAGGAGCTGAATACATGCGGTTCCTATCCCAGTTCGACCTCAACGTCCTCAACGAGGGAACCTCGCCAACCTACATTAGCTACAAGCAGGGCCAACCTCGATCTAGTATAGTCGACGTCACCGTGTGCTCTAACAGTCTCTTGGGCAAGGTAAAGAAGTGGAGAGTAGACCCCGACACAGTAACTCTGTCGGATCACCACCTTATAGCCTTTGAGGTAGAATATGGAGAAGGAAAGCGGGTCATCAATAACACGTCTACACGAAGGTTTAATACGAAGGAGGCACGATGGACGGAGTTTAGAGACCAACTATGCGACCGTATACAGGCTAACAATATTAGTCTAGAGACTGTTCTAGACATCACTCAAACGCAAGACCTGGAGAACATCACTACTAGATATGTACGGTCTATAGTAGAAGCAAGTGAAGTGGCGATACCGTTGGTTAGGGCAGAGAGGAAAAATAGACCGATAGAATGGTGGAATACTAAGCTTAGAGAGAAGAAGAAGGAAGTGTTAAGATTTCGAAGAAAAATACAATGTTCTTTGAACCCTGTAAGAAGACCGTTTTTAGTGGAAGCATACACGAAGCTAAAAGAAGAGTATAAAGAAATGATAGAGAACACAGCAACGGAAAGCTGGAAGGGCTTTTGCGATAAGGAAGAAAAGGAAACAGTCTGGCAGCGATCCTACCGAATCATTAAAGTTGGCTGCGATCATAAGGCAGATAAGCTACTGAGAGAGGCTCCAGGCACAGAGGTTCTGACTCCAGATCGATCAGCAGAGCTTCTCGCTAAAACTTTCTATCCACGCGACGAGGAATCTAATGACACTGAGTACCAAGCAGTAATTAGATCCCAGTCAAAACACTTACTGGACACCATCGAGAGCGACCCTGAGTACCCTCGGGAGAGTCCTTCTTTTACTCATCAAGAAGTCCTTAGCGTGTATCAGAAGATGAACCCCAAGAAGTCACCAGGAGAAGACGGCCTCACATCCGACATATGCATGAGAGCCTACTTGGCAGACCCGGAAGTCCAGCTAGCCATTCTTAACCAATGTCGATCCCTAGGCTACTTCCCCTGTATCTGGAAGATAGCCAGAATCAAAGTGATCCCTAAACCAGGCAAAGAAGACTATTCGCTCCCCAAAGCGTACCGGCCAATCGGACTTCTCCCAGTTATGGGTAAGGTCCTTGAGAAATTGTTTACATCCAGGGTCTCATGGAGCCTTGGGAGCGAAGGGAAGCTTAGCCCAAGGCAGTACGGCTTCACCCCTCAACGGGGAACTGAAGATGCCCTGCACGACGCCTTTCAGCTGATTGACCTAGGGGTAAAACGAAAGGAACTAGTCCTGGTGGTCTCACTTGATATTGAGGGTGCGTTTGACAACTGCTGGTGGCCAGGAATAATTCAGGAGCTATACAAGAAACGGATTGATAGACAAACCCTCAAACTGGTTCTCAGTTATCTGGCGGATAGATCCATTGACTTGCGGTACCTGGGAGAAACCGTAAAAAGAGAGACCAATAAGGGATGTGTCCAGGGCTCCATTTGTGGACCTCTCTTTTGGAACGTCCAACTCGATCCACTGCTGGAAGAAGCTGAACAACTAGAAGCTCACGTGCAAGCATTCGCGGACGATATCCTGGTGATAGCCACGGGCAGGTCATCCACGGAGGTAGAGACCAAGGTCAACAGGGCACTGGAGACAATATCACGTTGGGGGAAGGAGCACAAAATGAGGTTCGCTGCACACAAAACCCAGGTGATATTGGCCACCAAGAAGTTGAAGTACGACCTTCCAAGACTAGTGCTAGATGGGAAGGACCTAGAGTACTCGAAGCACCTCAAGATCCTCGGGCTGACCATAGACGCGGCTCTCACCTTTAAGGAGCACTTGAAAGCCGTTACCACAAAAGCTACAAATATCTTCAAGATGCTATCTCGAGCAGTGAGGTCCAACTGGGGCTTGAATCCTGAGATAACTCGCCTGATATACATGGCGGCGGTAGAGCCGGTCGTTTTGTATGCGGCCAGCGTCTGGGCACATATATGCGAGAAGGCGTACGTCAAGAAGAAGCTGGACCAAGTAACAAGGATGTTTGCAATCAAAATCAGCAGGTCACACCGGACAACCTCATTAGTGGCCAGTGCTCTCATAGCCCGCATCATCCCGCTGGATATGAGACTGAACGAAAACGCGGAACTCTACAGGATCAAAAGAGGAAAACCTTTAGAGGAACTTCCTGGTCGAACCCTCGAAAAAAGAGTGAACCCGTTCCAGTTACCACATCCATCGCAAAGGGAGCGCCTGTCATTTGCACTCGTCAATTCCCAGGAGGAAGCGGACACCATCGACAGCAATGAACTCACCTTGTACACCGACGGAAGTAAAATTGAAGGGAAGGTGGGGGCAGCAATCTCGTGTTGGCACCGTGAGCGAGAGATTTATAAGAAGAAGGCCTTGCTCGCCAATTACTGCACTGTGTTCCAAGCGGAGCTGGCCGCGATACTGGGAGCGGTCTCATACCTAGCCAAACAGAAGAGATCTGGCCACATCCTCAGTGATTCGCGGTCAGCCCTGGAAGCAGTAGTGAACCCGGGTACCGAGAACCCGATAGCAGCCGAAGTTAGAGACCGGTTGACGGAATGCGCGGGAGACGTCAGACTGTACTGGATAAAGGCACACAATGGCATAAACGGCAACGAGCGGGCCGACGAACTGGCAAAGGAAGCGGCACTGAAGACGAAGACAGCACCTGTCTACGACAAGTTTCCGCTGTCGTTCGCGAGACGTTCCATCAGACTGAACACCCAGAAGTTATGGAACAAGCGATATACTGAGAGCGCAACAGCATCCATCACCAAGATGTTCTTTCCCGACGCTACGCGAGCCTTCCAGATTCTCGGCAAGATGAAAGTCAAAAATATTAGAACCCAGCTCTTCACGGGTCACTGCGGGATTCGTGCATATTTACATAGGTTCAAGCTGATTGATAGTCCATTCTGCACTTGCGACAACCAGACGGAGGAAACCATAGTCCATATCTTAACAGAGTGTCCCAAGTATGGTCTCAAAAGAATGGAATGCGAGTGCAGCATGGGCTATCAAATAAGCGCTGAAAACATTAGTAAATTGATTGACAATGACGACTGCCGGATCCATTTCGTGGCTTTCGCCGAAACAATGTGATATACCAAAAGTTGCGGAAAAATTAGGCCTACACGCCTATGAAATCAGTTTTTCGAAAAGTGTATTTTCCGATTTGATATAGCGGAAAAAGTGAAAATTTGCAACTTTTGAAAAGTTTAAGTGCAAACGCTGCTCGATTAAGATCGATGACGTATTGGTTTTTTGTAACCAATATTTGGGCCTTGGTAAGGCCTACCTGCGGACACCACTTTTGGATTTTCTTCGCTTCCATCAGCGGAGATAAAGCGAGAAAAACAAAAACCACGTGGCCACGTGGTCACAGTTCCAGGGCCGTCCGGCCAAAACCAACCACCAGATAACCTGAAGAATTAACGAAGCTGAAGATCGACACCAAGATTTTGAAAATTGGACAAGTGCTGTAGAAGGTAGAGACTTTTGAATATTTTGTTGTTTTTCAAAAAATCGTAACTTTGGATTAAGATCCTTGTCACTATCATTTTAAAATTTAGTTGTGTAGAATTAGTGTACCTCTAGCTTTTCACAAATTTTGAGATTTTTTGGTCGAGTAGTTTCAGTGTAAATAATTTTTGAAAAATTTTTTGGTCCACGAGGTACACGAAATAAACGTGTTTTTAATTTTAATTGTAAGCCAATATTTAGGGTGTATTTTTTGTTAAATTTTGACATTTTTTGAAAAATTTTATGTCAAGCGGTTTTCGAGATATCGTATTTTTTGTTATTTTTTGGAATTATATTAAAACTATTCAAAATTTATTAAAACTGACACCAGGACTGGTTCCTGTGAAGCATCGGGGACAAGTTTGAGCCCAAACTCGGGCCCTATATCTCAAGAAACCACGATTTTGGCCAAAAACCGCCATCTTGGTTTCTTGGTTGCAAAACTAAAATTGAAATATCTCAGAAACCGCTTGACGTAGAGCTACCGGATTTCCGCTGTTTGAAAGAGCGTTACTTTATTTATAGATTAGGATAAGTTTCAGTCATATTTCAGGCCTGAAATTTTATATTCCTGAAACCATTTTCAGGCAATAGAGGAGGTACAGCCAAACTGTACATTCGAAACCCGAACTTTGTGGGACGATCGGTTTAGAAGCTACGAGCTCCCAAAGTGAGCATTTGACAGCTCGGCGGCCATTTTCTTTTTATTAAAACCGCCATAGCTCCTGAACCGAGAGTCCCAGAAGAACGTGGTTTGCGGAGGTGCTTTAGGGGGCCTAAAATCTAACTCCTTTCAAGATTTCAGGCACATAGGGGCCTGAAAAATTCAGGGTCCTGAAAGTGGTTTCAGCGCAACAAGCAAGTCAGGCCAAATCAAACCAACCCAAACTCGGGTACTCTGCGACTGTTGGAAAGGGAGATACAGCCAGCTAAAGTACGACTTTGACAGCTGAGCGGCCATCTCGAAAAAGTTTGAGCCTGAATAGCTCCCTAACCAAAAGCCGCAGAGAGTTGCGATTTTCTTTGACACCATCGCCCCCTTCTTCTTTATAGGATAAACTGGCTTTCAGGCACTTTCAGGGTTCAAAAAGTTTTCGGGCTGAAATCGCTGAAAAGGGATAGATCTCGTCGGGCCCATAGCGGTGGACCCAGACACGACAGGTTTCGGCCCGGGGGTTCCAGAGATATATCAAAAACCAAAACTGGTTGCCATCTTGGTTTTCAAAACCGAAAAATTAAATCTCGGTTATCTCCTGAACCACTTGGCCTAGGTTGGCGTGCTTGGGATCGCTGAAAAGGTCTCGGGGAGCCCTATCTACTGAGCGCATTATCTTGACTCTACGTAGAGTCCGAAAATTTTTTGAACCTAAAAACGTGTCAGAGTGGACGTAGAAGCCTGTACTTTTAGTATTTAGCTTTATATTGTTGACAGAGCTTGTGGCTCTACCATTATTACTGTATTTGTTCCTATTTATTACTATACTATTTTAAAACTTTTACAAACTTACCACATTTAGTTAGTAATTCAAATACAATTTTATCTTTGACGCATACCTCCAAAATGTTGCCTATTAGGACTCCACCCAAATCGACAGACGGTGTTAAATCACCATCTAAATCAGGAGCAGCAGCCGCGAGTGTACGACGCAGTATAGGAGAATGGGAGGCTAACAAAGTTGGCCCCTCTGCTTCCTTAACAAGCACGACGACGCAGGCAGGTCCTGCAAAAACAAAACCGAGATCGGAGCTGTCGCAAGACAATAAAATGATAACAGTCAGTAGAGCTTCAGTAGAGATCCACACTCCGCCAAAACCGCAATATGCGGATCGGATTGCTGAAGCAAAGGCATGCCTATGCAAAGCCAAAACCGCCTTAAACAGCTCAAGAAACACCAAAACTGACATCAAGAGCTCAGTGTTTGAAGCGGTGGACCGCCTTTTTCAGCTGGTCAAGGAAGCAGAGAGGGACACAAAAACAAAAAAGCCCACAGAAAAAGAGGCCGCCAAGGGGCTAGACCCAGAAGCCTTAGGCGTTGACGCTACCTTTCTGGTCAACTCGGACTCGAGCCAAATTGCAGCACGGCTTGAGGAGCACACTAAACTGCTGCAAGCCAGCAATGAGATGATGAGAGAGCTGAAACAAACGATGGAGAAGCAGAAGGAAATCCAGGAGCAAGGGAAAACGTATGCGGGCGCAGCCGCTGCACAGAGCAGCTCCCTACCGCAACGGAGCACGCTTCACTCTGTGGTAATTACTTCCAAGAATGACAAGGAAACAGGAGAGCAGGTGCTAGATAAGGTCAGAAAGGCGGTGGACGCAAAAGAAGGATGGGTTAAAGTTGAAAAGGTAAGAAAAGCAAAGGATAGTAAAGTCATCATGGGCTTCAGGACAGAAGAGGAGAGGAATAAAGTGAAGGAAAGACTTGGGAAAGAAGGAATGGACCTCACCGTGGAGGTGGTAAAAAACAAGGACCCGCTTCTGGTCCTTAAAGACGTACTCTCTGTCAATACAGACGAGGACATTAAGAAAGCATTCAGAAACCAGAACCAGGGCATTTTTCACGACCTCAACGATGGGGAGGACAGGATGGAGATTAGGTACAGGAAAAAAGCCAGAAATCCTCACACAGGCCATATCGTGGTCAGCGTCTCTCCAACCATCTGGCGAAGAGCGAATGAAGCAGGGTACGTGCACATAGATCTCCAGCGGGTCAGAGTGGAAGACCAATCCCCGTTGGTGCAGTGTACACGTTGCCTGGCGTACGGCCACGTTAAACGTTTCTGTAAGGAACCAGCGGACGTCTGTAGCCACTGTGGTGGGCCCCACCTGAGGACGGAATGCTCCGAATGGCTTGCGGGAGCGGAACCTAGCTGCCGGAACTGCACAAAGGCCAAACTGGACCACGCGGAACACAATGCTTTCAGCCTCGACTGTCCAATACGCCAGAAATGGGACAAGCTGGCACGATCGACGGTAGCATACTGCTAAAGGCGTCCCAGGCGACCAAACCCCCTACAGGCTGATACAGGCAAACCTCCAAAGAAAAAAGCTAGCGACTATCGAACTACTGATTGAGGCAGAGAAGAGAGGAGTTGCAGCAGCTCTTTTGCAGGAACCATATGTGGGTGGGGCGAAGATTATGAGGAGTCACAAGGGCGTTAGAATCTTTCAAAGCACCAGTATAGGAGATGGGACTGTGAAGGCGGCTATAGCGATCTTTAACGCAGACTTGAACGTTATCCAGTACCCGAAACTCACCACAAACAATATCGTTGTGGTGGGGGTCCAAACTGAGGCTTGGGAGATCACGCTTGTCTCCTTCTACTTCGAGCCAGACCAGCCCATTGAGCCATATCTAGAGCATTTGAAGAAGATAGAAGAAGAAATCGCTCCTTGGAAATGGATCATTGGAGGTGATGCCAACGCCAAAAGCCCATGGTGGGGAAGTCCCATATCTGACCATAGAGGGGACGAAATGTCTGGAGCTCTCGAAGAACTGAGTCTGACCATACTTAACACAGGGGAAATTCCGACCTTCGACACGATCAGAGGAGGAACACGCTACTGCAGCTATGTCGATGTCACAGCCTGTTCAGCCGATGCATTTGACCTGATAGATGACTGGCGAATAGACGAAGGTCTTACGAGCTCGGATCACAACGGCATAGTCTTCAATATTCGATTACAAAAATCTAAAGGGATCAAAATTAAACGAACGACTAGAATCTACAATACAAAAAAAGCCAATTGGTCTGATTTTCGTCAGAAACTCAACCAACTGATGATAGAAAACCAAATTAAATCTGAAACAGAAAACATTAGTAATACAAAACAAATTGACTCAGTAATTAATAAATTTTCTAAAGCAATTAAAGACGCATGCACAGAGACAATACCAATCAAAAGTAATAAAGAGGAACTTACCTTGCCGTGGTGGTCCGATGAACTCGCTAGGATGAAGAAGGAGGTCGCTACCAAGAGACGCAGGATCAGATGTGCAGCTCCAGCCCGAAGGTCGATGGTCGTTGAAGAGTACCTGAAACAGAAAGAAAAGTATGAGTCAGAAGCAGCTAAAGCACAAATTGAGAGCTGGAAGGATTTTTGTGGAAAGCAGGATAAGGAAGGGGTCTGGGAAGGGATCTACAGGATAATTGGAAGGACAACAAAGAGAGAGGAAGATCTGCCGCTGGAAAAGGATGGGAAGGTGCTAGATGCAAAAAGCTCGGCGAAACTACTTGCGGAAACGTTCTACCCAGAAGACCTTGGAGACAGCGACAACGTGTACCACCGTCAAGTAAGACTAGAGGCCGAAAATACCAATGCTGAAGAATCTGAAAAGCCGGGCGACCCTCCTTTCACGATGCTGGAACTAAAAACGGCTTACGGGTCCTTCAACCCAAAAAAGGCTCCAGGTGCGGACGGTTACACTGCCGACATATGTTGCCACGCTATTGACAGCAATCCTGAAACGTTCCTTATGCTTTTAAATAAATGCCTAACGTACCATCACTTCCCCGAACCATGGAAAGAGGCAACTGTAATAATACTGAAAAAACCGGGGAAAGGAGATTACACAATTCCAAAAGCATATAGACCGATAGGATTGCTGCCAATATTAGGCAAGATCTTCGAGAAAATGCTGGTAGCGCGACTCAAGTTCCACTTGATCCCAAGGATGAGTACTCGCCAGTACGGATTTATGCCACAGAGGAGCACCGAAGACTCCCTCTATACACTAATGCAACACATCCGCAACAAGCTGGATCAAAAGAAAATTGTTGTTCTAGTATCGTTGGATATAGAGGGAGCCTTCGATAGCGCCTGGTGGCCAGCGATAAGAGTCCGTCTGGCTGAGGAAAAGTGTCCGTATAACTTGAGGGGGGTCATAAACAGTTACCTCAAGCATAGAAGGGTCAGAGTACGGTATGCCGGTGAGGAGTTTCGCAAGGAAACGAGCAAAGGCTGTGTGCAGGGGTCCATTGGGGGCCCAATCCTTTGGAACCTCCTTCTGGACCCACTGCTAAAAAGCATGGAAGAAAGACGGGACTATTGCCAGGCATTTGCGGACGACGTTATACTGGTATTCGATGGGGACACAGCTTTGGAAATAGAAGGACGCACCAACGCCGCTCTTGAGCACGTTCAGGCGTGGGGTACCAAAAATAAGCTGAAATTTGCTCCACAAAAAACAAACGCGATGGTAATAACCAGAAAGCTGAAACATGATACCCCACGCCTTAACATGGGCGGTGTTGACATTGCGATGTCCAGAGAAATAAAAATACTAGGTGTCACCATCGATGACAAGTTGACGTTTAACGCGCACGTCACTAATGTCTGTAGGAAGGCAATAGGGATCTACAAGCAGCTGGCTAGAACGGCAAAGTCGAGCTGGGGCCTGCACCCAGAAGTGATAAGAGTAATATATGTGGCAACTATAGAACCTATTATCCTGTATGCTGCTAGCGCATGGGCTCAGGCCGCAAACAAGCTGGATATCGTTAAGCAGCTGAGTGTGGTACAACGAGGAATTGCACTGAAGCTGTGCAAGGCATACAGAACCGTATCCCTCAATGCAGCGCTTGTGCTGGCCGGGATACTCCCTCTCGACCTCCGAGTGCGAGAAGTGGCCTCACTATACGAAGCCAAAAGAGGGCTATCTCAGCCAGACCTAGGAGACAGGGACGTTGAGAAGATGGCGCCAGCAGCTGAAGCACCACACCCAGCAGAACGTGACGACCTGGAGCTCACGAGCCTAACAAACCAACAGCAAGTGACAGACAACAACGACCTCGATGTCTGTATTTATACGGACGGGAGCAAGATTGGGGGTCGGGTTGGGGCCGCGCTGTCCATATGGACAGACGGAACTGAGACCAGGACCGTCAAGCTTGCTCTACCGAGCTACTGCACCGTATACCAGGCTGAGCTCTTGGCGATATGCAGGGCAACCAAGGTAATCACAAAACACAGAGCGTTATCGTTTGGAATCTTCAGCGATTCTATGGCAGCTCTACTAACAGTTAAAAATCACAACTGCCTCCATCCCCTAGCAGTGGAAGCCAGAGAAAACATAAAAACCTCGTCTCTCCAAAACAAAATGATTAAACTGTTCTGGATCAAGGCCCACGCAGGATTGGAAGGTAACGAAAGAGCTGACGAGCTGGCGAAAGAAGCCGCTGAAGGTTCCAAACGAAAGAACGATTACGATCAATGCCCGGTCTCATATATCAAGCGGAGTATTCGGATGAAAACGATCGAAGACTGGAACCAAAGATACGTATCTGGAGAAACCGCATCGGTCACCAAACTATTTTTCCCAGATGTGCGAGCAGCCTACAGGATAACAAAAAAGTTCGAAATCACAAATATTAAAACACAAATAATGACGGGGCACGGTGGGTTCTCAGAATACTTGAACCGCTTTAAGTGTAAGGAGAGCCCATCGTGTCTCTGCGACCCAGTTGTGAAAGAAACGGTTCCACATATATTACTCGAATGCCCGATACACAGTGTTGCCAGATTTGAGGTAGAGCAAAAAATTAACATAAAATTAGCGTCAGAAAATGTGGCGGAGATAATGTCGGGTAAAAACAGAGATGTTTTTCTGGACTACTGCGTTAAAGTCGCAGAAATAGTAATAAATAGGAACAAAACGAGTACTTAATAATATGTTTTCATAATATAATGAGTATATTAGTGTTAAGCATATAACAAGAGATTGTAAGCAACTTTAGAAAGTAAGCAGTAATTAAGAAAGGCTAAGTTAATAATAGTTGTAAAATAGAAATAAGACGAATAGGAATAGTAATGTATAAAATATAAGATTGACAAACTTTGTAAAATTTATAAAATTTTGGAAAATTTGTATAACTTGTGCACCATGTAAAAATTGGAAACGAGAATGTCTAAAAATAAAAAAAAAGCGTATACCTGATTTATACCCCAAAAAAAAAAGAAAGATAAGTCGATAAATACAAAAAGAACGAAACATGTAGAAGAATAGGAAACTGTAGAAATAGATGGGCATCCCACCCATACAAAGTAAGAAAAATGACGAATGAAAGAAAGATAAAGTATGAAGAATGAAAGTGCGAGAAGAATAACTGCGAGAACTGGAATGAAAGAGTACCCCAGATAACATAGGCTCCTTAAACATTGGAGGTAGGAAGGAAAAAAAAAAAAAAAAAAAAAAAAAAAACCTAACCTAACCTAACCTAACCTACCTAACCTTTTTTTTTTTTTTTTTTTTTTTTTCACCTTGGGAAAATCCTTTATGGATACCACCAACAGCGGGCACAGAGTGGTTATGTGGGAATCCCGCCACTGACGGCCTACCCACTAAAAACCCGAGGGTGTTCCACCTCGGCGCAAAATGTCAGAGCAACGGGTACGCTTTCGGACTCCTCCGCAGTCCCGATAGCGCCAGCTCCTTCAAGCACCTCCTCGAGCTTGCGCTCTCTCCCTCTCGATGACGATGTGCCGAACACCAGACACATCGTCATCATCCACCACCTCGGGGACCAATTTGCCCGTGGGCGCTAGACAGCACCCATGTCTAGGTGCCCATGATCCCCATGCGACGGGTCAGATGAGTGGCCCCGCCGCCTGCCACTTCGGCCGCAGAGGATAGGGAGAGCGGCAACGATACACCGACACGCCTCTTCCTCTGCGGCCCCACCGCGTCCGCCATCGAACGGTAGCGACCCCGTTTGGGCCGCGGAAGGTAGGGAAAGTGGCAACGACACACCAACAGTCCTCTCCCGCCGCGGCCCCCAGCCTTCGGCTGCAGCCTCGCCTATGCGGCACTGCACCCCGCCTCAGTTGTGGGTCTGCAGACAAGTCATACAGACCCACACCCTACTTTGGGCCGCTTCCAAATGGGCTTTGGGCTAAAAGCCCCAAGAAGCGGCCCCACCTCGGATTCCTCTTGGCTTCACCGTGGTTGCCGAGGCCACGGCTACTGAGCCCCCCCGCCACGACAAGGCGGGAACCCGCGGGGGGGAACCTACCTTTTTTTTTTTTTTTTTTTTTTTTTTCACCTTGGGAAAATCCTTTATGGATACCACCAACAGCCCCGGGTGCGGGCACAGAGTGGTTATGTGGGAATCCCGCCACTGACGGCCTACCCACTAAAAACCCAAGGGTGTTCCACCTCGGCGCAAAATGTCGGGGCAACGGGTACGCTTTCGGACTCCTCCGCATCCCCGACAGCGCCAGCCCCTTCGGGCACCACCCCGAGCTTGCGCTCTCTCCCTCTCGATGACGATGTGTCGAACACCAGACACATCGTCATCATTCACCACCTCGGGGGGGGGGGGGGGGGGAACCTACCTAACCTTTTTTTTTTTTTTTTTTTTTTTTTTGTTAAGGGGGAGGTAAATGCCCTCGCATTTCCCTTCCGCCGCAAGGGGTGACGGAAGGGGGTATGTGGGAATCGAACCCACTAAACTCCTCCCCCGGGAGCAGTCCTCCGCCAAGGTGGGGTGAGATAGGGTCGCGCTAGTATTCACCGTCTCACCCCGGCGGTAGGCCCGGATGGGCCTCTGCGCCTATGGAGGGGCAACCTTGCTCACCAAGGTAACTCCCCAGACGTGTGAGGCCGTGCAAGTTAGTGGAGAGTCCCCTGACTCTCCACCTGTGACCCCACTACGGAGGGTGAAGCAGGGCGGCGAACCGTCTCCTCCTCCCTCCTGTTCGTCTGCGCCGGATCGGGTCAGAGCGAATGTCGTCTTCCCGGACCCGCTCCGCGGCCTCCTTCTGCACCATTACGTCTTCACAGAAGGAGACCATTGCGTCCCATGACCTTTCGCTGTCAAGCATGGAGTTTACCACGCTCGCTAGGGAAAGGTTTTGCCCTATTATCGCTGACAGCGTGTGCCGCTGGGAATTCCATGCAGCACACGCCTCCAGCGTGTGGAGCGCCGTGTCCTCCGGCTCTCCGCATTCGTGGCAGATCGGGGTTGGCTCCCGTCTCGCGATCTGGTGCAGGTACTTCCCAAAACAACCGTGCCCAGAAAGCACCTGCACCAATCGGAAGGTCAGCGATCCAAATCTACGCCTCACCCAACCTCGAAGAACCGGGCGAATGGCCTCCACCGTCCATTTCCCAGGGACCGGTGGCGCCAGGTCCTCCGTCCATCGCTGCAACACGGTAGCCCGCGCTTGTCGCCGCATGCGTGTGACTTCCTCCCACGCCAGAGACTCTCCAATGGACCTTCTCGCCGCCACGAAGTGGTACACTTCAGCGCGGATTTCCGCTTGGAGCTCCCAAGGGACATCACCAGCTAATACGCACCCCGCCGTCCAGGACACCGTCCTGTATCCGCGTATCACCCTCGTCACGATGACCCGCTGCGGCCGTCGCAGTAGGGTCTTGTTGTGGCGGTTAAGGGCGTCCACCCAGACCGGTGCCCCGTACAGAGCCATACTCCGAATTACTCCTGAGTATAGCCGTCGGCAGATGGCATTCGGGCCTTCTAGATTCGGCAGCAGTCTCCCCAAGGCGGCCGCAGCTCCCAAGATTCTAGGAGCCAACCGGGCAAAGTGGGCCCCAAAAGTCCATCTCCCATCCAGGATAAGACCCAGGTATTTCATCTGGGTCCCAACCGGAATCGAGACCCCGTCTAATTCTACCCGGGTTCCTGGCCGAGGTCCCCCTTTAGGCCCATGGAACAGTAAGGCCTCGGTTTTGGGGAGTGCGACTTCTAAGCCCAGGGCACGTATACGATTCACTACGAGGGTTGTGCCCGTCACAGCCAGCCGCACTGCCTCTCCGGAATCCTTTCCCCTGACTACGACTAGAGTATCATCCGCGTAGCAAACAACCCGCATATGTGCAGGAAACGTGCCGCGAAGTACCCAGTCATAGCCTATATTCCACAGGAGTGGTCCAAGCACCGACCCCTGTGGAACCCCGCAGGAGACCCTACGGTGCCTTAAACCGTCGCGTCCTTCTACTAGGATCTCGCGGTCCTGGAGGTAGTCAGCCAACAGCCTCTGCAAGTACAAGGGCACTCCGTGATAACGAAGCGCCTCTTGTATTGTGCTGTGCGGAAGGCTGTTGAAGGCGTTGGCTATATCGAGCGAGACAGCCAAAGCTCTTTTCCCATCACTGACTGCTTCCTGCGTCCACCCCTTGAGCCAGAGCAGAGCGTCTATTGTGGATCGCCCCGCTCGAAATCCATACTGGGCCTCTGAAAGCCCAGGTCCAGTACCTTCCAGGTGCCGAACGACCCGAGAGGCCACTATTCTCTCCAGCAGCTTACCCGTATCATCCAGTAGCACAATTGGCCTATATCCAGAAGGAGAGTCGACAGCTCGACCCTCCTTTCGTAGCAAGCACAATCGGCCGTTTTTCCACAGCTTCGGGAACTGCCCCGACGTTAGACACGCGCAGAACAGGTCCCGAAGCCGTCCCTCTATCTTCTTTAAAGCAATCCCGAGAATCCGCCCCGGGATCCCATCTGGACCGGGCGCAGTCTTTTTGGCTCGTAAACGACTGGCTGCAACTGCCATCTCTCCCTCTGATACAGGTGGGATGGAGTTCAGGTCTAACACTTCAGGAAGGAACGGCGCCATCGTCGGAGGGGTGAATTCAGGGCTGCTGTTGGGGAAAAGCCCCAACAAGACTTTGTCCAGCAACTCAGGCTCCAGAGACGCCGCGATCGGGGGCGTTTGACCCCGAAACTTTTTCCGAGCGGCCCTGTACGGACGCCCCCATGGATCCCTATCGAGGCCCTTTAGTGCTTCGCCACAGGCCGTGGATTTAGCCCGGCCAATAGCCAGCTGCAATTCTCGCTTGGAGTCGCGGTAGACGTTGTACAGCTGGCACTCAGCTGCTAACTCCTCGGTCGATAGCTGGTCATCAGTCCGGCCGTTACGTCTCCGCCTGCAGCGGGTATAAGGCCTTCGTGCCTTGGAGCAAGTAGCTCGGAGGTCTGCGATTTCCGAGCTCCACCAGTAGACCTCACGGCGGTCTGGGCGGTTTCGGGACCTCGGCATGGCTGTGTCGCAAATGGCCGTAAGAGTTTCACGGAAGAGACTAGCTGCGACGTTTACATCTGGGTGCGTTGGGGTGGCAGACCACGATTGGACGATCGCCGCCTCTTCTGCTAGTTCGGCATCGAGACGACTAATCGTCCAGCGCGGGAAATCCGCTCGCACCACGCGCCGAGCTCCTCCTTGATTGTGGAAGGTGGAGACTTCGAACCTCATATATTTATGGTCCGAGAGAGTCTCCACCTCAGACATCACCCTCCAGGCTTGGACGCGTGCCGCTACACCCGGGGTGGCGAACGATATGTCCACCACGGACCCCCCGTTATGTCGCACGCACGTGTGGACCGACCCTCTATTTAAAAGGGTAACTCCTGTGGTAACCGCCCATTCCAAGACAATCTCACCGCGAGAGTCAGTGGAAGGGTTACCCCAATTCCGGGCCTTGGCGTTCAAGTCTCCAAGTAGGAAGAGTTGCCGCGGCGCCTGCCTTCTCACAGCTGCGGCAAGGAGGTCCATAAAGACCTCCAGTTCCGCAACGGTTTTGCTAGGGGAGAAGTAAGCACCGATGACAGCGTACTCCCCCCACCTGGCCACCACGTACCCCGAGCCCCTCTCTTGAACTGAGAGTGAAGGGCCGCTATCCAATCGTCCCACAATGGCCACGGAGCCGTCCAGGTCCCCAGCCCAGCAGGGATGGACTGGAACATAGTATGGCTCCGCAGCTACTGCCACGTCTATTTTCCACTGCGCCAAGGACTGCATAAGCAAGTCTTGGGCCCGGGCGCAGTGGTTGAGATTCGTCTGTAGGAAGTTGTGATGTAGGGATTGATTCATCATTCAGACATCACAACTTCCTCATCTGCTTCTTTTTCTCTTCCGTCTTCGGGGGTGGTCTGGTTTGTGGCCGTAGGGGCGGCTTGGGTCCTAGTTGCCGCACCTTTCGTTTTTGGGGGGACGCAGTTGCGTCCTGCCATAATGTGCCTAAAGGGTCTGCCTGACTCTGCGCATATCGCGCAGCGTGGTTCCGCCTTGTCACAGTTGGCCGCCCGATGACCTGTGTCTCCGCACCGGAAACACAGGTCCCCCCTGTCGACCGTAGCAGGACATTGAGGACGAGTGTGACCCAACCCCATGCACTTAAAGCAGCGCATGGGACGCGCCTCCAGTGCCACCACTCGTACAGAACTCCAGCCCACCAAAAGCCTGCCCTTGTCCAGCAACACTTTGGCTGCTGTGACTGGGCAGGAGACGATGCTGGACCCGGCACCGTTCCAGCCACGGCGAATCTCCCCAACTTTGACGTTCTGGATTTCGCATTCACCCGCCAATGCGACTGCCGCCTCCACTTTCTCCTTCGTAGCCGCATCGTCTAGACCCATAATTTTTAAATCAGAAGATTTAACAGGCCTGGTGACGTTAGCCACCTCGGACAGGGCGCCACGGAGCTTCTCTGCAAGTCTATCTGCCTTCCCCGAGTTTTGTAAGCCAGGAATCTCAAACATCCTGGCTCCCGTGGCCGTCTGCCGGAAACGGAGCTGGTCAATATCCAACTCCTGGAGGTTAACCGCCTCCTGCGCCATCTGGAGGACGGCACTGTAAGTTATCCCCTTATCCGCAGCCTCGGGCCGCAACGACAATACCACAGCCGCGGATTTCGGGGATTTAAGCAGCACTGCCTGAGGTTTGGAGGCCACTGGCTTTGGCTTGGTGGGGGCGGGAGCACGAGCCTTGAGAGCAGTCGTAGGGACAGCAGAAGAAAGAGAAGGCTTCTCCTTTCTTTTTCTCTTATTCTTCCTCACCACCGTTGCCCAAGTTTCGGGCTGCGGGACAGTCAGTAAGGTGCGTTGACCAGTGGATGGGCCCGCAACCGGTGCCACAGATTTTCGAGCCAGCTCAGGCATCGGCGTTGGTGGCACCACCTTCTTGGCGTCTGCTCTTAAAGGCGGGCGAACCATCGGGGCAGGCAAAAGCCGGTCTTCGATCACCGCAAGTCGGGCATTTAGCATCTCCCCGAATGTTGTGGTTAAAGAGCGCTTGAGCTCTTCTATTAATTCTGCAGCTCCTAGCAGATTGCCGAGGGGTGCTTGCGGCTCAATGGTGGTAGCAGCGGCGGCAGTAGTGGCAGCGGCAGCCTGGGTCTTTGCTTCGGTGAAACCACGACGTAGCGCCTTTACCTCTACTTTAAAAGCTTCCACTTCGAGACGAAGGCACGAATTTTCCGCCCTAAGGCGCCGGGTCTCTTCAGCTTCGCTCCTACCTGCTAGGACGTCGACTACGTCCCGCAAAACCGATGCTGACCTTCTTAAGCGTCCCACAAATTCACCTTTGAGGTTGCCTGATTTCTTAGCAACCTCTAAGATACAGGCAAGTTTTTCGCCAGCCTGTGCCCTCAACTCTTGGGCATTTAGCGTTTCAGGGTCACCGGTCAATAAAACCGCATCGGCTTCCGGATCTGAAACCGGAAGGTCAGAGTCAGCAGCAGCAGCCGGCCCCTTTTTGTAACGCCTACCTCGCAGGACCTTCTCTAATTCTCCATCAATAGGCATCGGGGAAGGTTTCAGAAAACCCTTCTCCCTTGGTGAAGCAGCCTTAGTGGCTCTTCCTCTCCCTCTCCTCGACGAGTTCACTTTAGCGGCCACCGTACCCTCGGTCTCCGTGTCCGAGCCTAGATGACTCGACACGGAGAACGAAGAAGACGGCCGCTTTCTACGACTCTTATTCCCGTCCGTTGTCTCCGCACTGCTGGAAAGCTCCATCTCCAGTCTCTCTCTCTCCTCTTTTTCTCTCTCTTTCTCCTCCTTTTCACTCCTCTTCTCCTCCTCGTCATTCTCATGAGAGCCTAGGCCCTCACGGCGGTTGTTGCCCACCCCGTAGTACGAAGGGCAGCCTTCCGAAGAAGGGCGGGATTTCCCGGCCGAAGCCGAAGTACCCGACCGGGGACTCATTTTACAGTTCGCCATTTTGTCATTAGTTTTTCCTTTTTTTTAAAAGGGGTGTGGTCCCCTTGGTGGTCTAACGGCCCGAATGACCATGCTGGCGTTGTGACCTCGGAGTTGTACCGTGAGAACAGTACAGCTCCGAGTTCACAGTCCAACACTTCCCCTCAGCAACCACCGAACCTTGAGAATGCTCCCAACTCGTCATGCCTGCTACCACAGCCCACCCAGACCGCGCCCTCCCTTTACGTAAGTAAATGAAGGACACGAACGAAACAGACTGTCGCAGCAGGCACATGCACACATACACAGACACGCACACACACGAATTATCAGTCTAGGCAGAGGCGCCTAAACCCCATCTTCGTCAAGTGGGAACTCCCTCAAGGAAAGCCCTTGATGATGCTACCACTCAAACGTCTTGGCCAAGCATGAATCTCTCTCATTCTTCCAGACCATTCTGCTCAGCAGAGCCGAGCCCCTCAGCCATTTTCTGCGTACCCTCCTCTGAAATGAAGAGGGGAGTGCGGAGAAGGCATCACCTCCAGTTCCTCTTAGTTTTCACCGTGGCTGGCTTGCCACGGCTACTAAGCCGCCACGACCTCTCCGACGACCCTGGGCGATAGTGTTAGTACCACCCAGGCCATCCTTCCTAGCTAATACTCCGTCCACTGCGCCATCTGCTAAGTCAGAGGGTCGCGCGGAGGAGCTCTCCACCCCAGGAGTGTATCCCGCACACTCTTCCCCCAACCACCTTCTACGCACCCTCCTCTAAAAAAGAAGAGGGGAATGCGGAGAAGGCCCACCCCGAGTTTCTCTTAGTTTCACCGTGACTGGCTTGCCACGGCTACTTAGCCCCCCCGCCACGACAAGGCGGAAACCCCTCGGGGGGGAACCTACCTAACCTAACCTAACCTAACCTAACCTAACCTAACCTATTAGATAATTTACAATAAATTAGATAACTAACAAATTGTCGAAAGACAAATTTATACAACTATAAATTAACTTTATAGGTATTTATACAGTTAACCTAAAAAAGGTCCCCGAAAAGATCGGGGAAAATAAGTGGACGAGGACGGATAAAAAAAAAAAAAAAAAAACCTAACCACACTGGCAAGAAAGTGCCTCGAGCTGGGACACTTCCCGACTCCATGGAAAGAGGCTACCGTTGTGGTTCTAAGGAAACCAGGGAAGGAGAACTACACGGAGCCGAAAGCCCACCGGCCAATCGGCCTATTGCCAGTGATGGGGAAGATACTAGAAAAAATGTTGGTGAGCCGCATGAAGTGGCACTTGATCCCCAGAATGAGCCCACGCCAGTACGGCTTCATGTCACAAAAAAGAACCGAAGACTCCCTATGACCTGATGAACACAATAAAAGTAAAACTAAGCCAAAAGAAAATAATAACGCTTATTTCACTGGACATAGAGGGAGCCTTCGACGGTGCTTGGTGGCCGGCTATAAGGCAAAGACTGGCGGAGGAAGAGTGCCTAGTCAATATTCGACGGGTAATTGATAGCTACCTGGAGGACAGGACGGTAAAGGTCAGATATGCCGGGGAGGAGGTTGCCAGAAAAATCTCCAAAGGATGTGTACAAGGGTCAATTGGAGGACCGATCCTCTGGAACCTCCTCCTCGACCCACTGCTAAAAGGACTTCAAGCGCGCGGAGATTATTGCCAAGCGTTCGCCGATGATATCGTGCTGTTGTTCGACGGAGACACGACATTGGAGCTACAAAGGCGGGCAAACGACGCTCTAGCATATGCGCACCAGTGGGGCATTCGTAACAAGTCAAAATTCGCACCGCACAAAACATGCGCGATGGTTGTCACGAATAGACTCAAATACGATGCCCCACTGTTGAACATGAATGGAGTCCCTATACAAATGTCCAGGGAAATAAAACTGCTGGGGCTCTGGATAGAGAATAAATTAACGTTTAATAACCACGTCGCCAAAGTGTGCACCAAAGCGCTTAACATTTACAAAAGTCTATCCAGGGCCGCAAAAGTAAACTGGGGTCTTCACACTGAAGTAATTAGGACGATGTATTTAACAGTGATAAAGCCAATAGTGTGCTACGCGGCGGCAGCATGCAAGAAACTGTGCGTCCAAAAAACGCTCAATGCAGTCCAACGGGGATTCGCACAGAAAATCTGTAAGGCCCATCGCACGGTCTCCCTGAACGCCGCACTGGTTCTGGCCGGAATACTGCCTCTTGACCTCAGAATTCAGGAGGCAGCCACACTGTACGAAGCGAAAAGGGGAGTACTCCGGCCAGAGCTGGAAGGCATGGAGATCGAGCGAAGGACAGCGTTCGCGGACACTCCTCATCCGGCGCAACAGGTTGCTCACCAGTACACCTGCATTAACAACGCGGAACAATTGGGAAACCACAGTCAGTACGCAATCAAAATCTATACGGACGGCAGCAAAATTGACGGAAAGGTTGGAGCGGTACTGTCCCTTTGGAACAGTGCCGGTGAAACCAAATTCCGGAAATTGAAACTGCCGTCCTACTGTACTGTGTATCAGGCTGAGCTGGCAGCAATTCATGTTGCGCTGGATGAGATCGGGAAGAGTAACGAGCAAAGCTTCGCAATATATAGTGACTCGCGCGCAGCCCTACAAACAATAACGAACAACTGCTCTCTCCATCCCCTCGCAGTCGAAACACACAGAAAACTCGAAGACGTTTCAGCTAAATCCAAAAACGTCGCCCTTTATTGGATAAAGGCGCATGCAGGACTAGAGGGGAATGAGAGAGCAGATGAACTAGCAAAGGACGCAGCCCGGAACACTAAAACTAAACCAGCCTACGACAAATGCCCGGTTTCATTCGTCAAGCGGTACATCCGCGCGCGGTACATCCGCGTTTTTTTTTTTTTTTTTCGTCTGTGGTTGTCAAAAAGTAAACATCACCATACAATTCGTCCGCCAAAAATAATTAGAAATCACTAGTTATTTAGAGCTATTACATCAACTGCTGCAATAAACATAAACATTAAGTGACACCGAACATCCTGGGAAATAGACACCGTGAAGTTACAAGTAAATACGCTTAAAACACAATTATTTTATACTCCATTATTATTTTGAGGTTATAAGAAAGTTTAAGTGAATCATACGTCATTGACATTGACATTCGACGGAAGTGCCGACAGATGACATAGCACTGATTAACAATAACATCAAACGTCAAATACAAGTCAGTGTTGTCAGTGAGAAAAAAATAAATAAAAAATGGAGGGACAATTCAAACTACTTTTCGACCAAATGAAAATAGAGATGGAAAAACAAACAAATATCATATTCGACAAAATGGACGAGAAACTAGAACCACTAATAAATGAAAACAAAATTCTGAAAAATAAAATAGAAATATTAGAGAAGAAAATTGAGTATTTCGAAAAGGAAAAAAAGAAAAACAACATTCTATATTTTGGTTTGGCTGAGAAAGGGGACTCTTTTTCTGAGTTGCTCCAGAGAGTCCAGGAAATTTTTAAACAAGATCTAAAAATTACCTTGGAAGCTAGCCATATATCAAAAATCCACCGTATCGGCCACATCAAAGAAAATAAAATAAGACCGGTTCTCATTAGTTTAGCAAACAACTGGAAGAAAAGCGAGATATTACAAATGAAAAAGAGCCTAAAAGATGGTTACATCACTGAAGATTTTCCGAAAGAAGTACTAGAAAAAAGAAGGGAACTAAAGCAGAAACTAATAGAAGAACGTGCGAAAGGAAACACTGCATTCATTAAATACGATCAACTGGTAGTGAAAGAAGGAAACCCAATCAAAGAAAAAAGGAAAAGAGATCAATTCACTTCTCCGGATTACCAGAATCAAGCCAAAAAGACAACAGTAACTAACAGTTCTGCAATAAAGGAAAATAGAAAGAACGCATTTGATTTAATGAGACCAAGGTCAAGCTCAATTTCTAATATTTCATACAACTCTAAGTAGCAACTAAACACTAGCAACCAGAGACGGAACAACCCCAATCCGGCTGGTCCCCGTGGGGTTGCACGACCACCACCCCCCCATAGAAATAGAAATGCATCCCTACTTAAAAATAGAAAATACAACAAGATTTACGTTGCAACGTTAAACGTTAGAACATTAATGTCGGACAACAGACTACAAGAATTGGAAGAAGCTATAACACCTATAAAATGGGACGTCATTGGTCTTTGTGAAGTAAGAAGAATAGGAGAAGAGATAAGATAATATGTTACATACATTTTTTATTCTTATGGCGAACAAAAAGGTAAATATGGAATAGGATTCCTTGTAAAAAAATATTTAAAAGATAAAATAATTAGCTTCCAAGGAATATCAGATAGAATCGCCGTACTCAACATTCAATTAACAGAATCTAAACAACCATGGTCGATTATTCAAGTTCATGCGCCTACAGAACCAGATACAAAATTAGCAAAAGATAAATTCTACAAATGCATGGCAGAGTTGATGCAAAAGAAGAACATAATGATCATAGGAGACTTTAACGCCAAGGTTGGCAGGAAATCAAACAAAGATGAATTTGTCTTAGGAGAGTACAGTAGCGGTGACAGAAATGACAACGGACAAAGACTAATAGACTTTTCTTTCGCATACAATTTTAAAATAATGAATAGTTTCTTCAAAAAACGAAAGTCAAAAAAGTGGACATGGTTAGCACCGAATGGCATAGATAGAAACGAAATTGATTTTATACTTACAAGAGAAAAATATATATTTAATGACATTGAAGTAGTTAATAAATTAAATTTCAATACAGATCATAGAATGGTAAGAGGAGTTATTCAAGACAGAAACAACAAATCAAGAAAACATATTATACACTCAACCATGACCAAGACAATAACATCACCGATACCGCAAAATATATTGGATGATCTAAGGACAACATTAAGTAAAATGAAAGATACTGAATCATTGCAAGAGAAGTATAATTTTTTGGAAAAAGAACTTATAAATATAAACAAATCGAGTACGAAACAAGTGAAGAAAAGTAAGTTAGGAGAAGAAACATTAAAATTAATGAAAGAGAGAAATGAAATGTTAAACAAACGAAAAAATAACAAAGAAAACATCGCAAGTAAGAAAATTCAAGAAACGATAAGAAAACATAAAAAAGCAGAAAGACTGGATGTTTTAAAAGAACAAATAGAAAAAACAGGCGGAATTAAGAGAGGTCTAAAACAGTTAAAAGAATATACACAATGGATACCCAACATGAAAACTAAAAACAAGAAGCAAAACGAAAAAATTACGACAAAGAGACTATCAATAGCAAAAGTAGCGACAGAGTTCTACAAAAACTTGTACACGGAGACAGACAGAACAACACTAGAAGAAGAAAAAAAGATAAATTACGAAGAAGAAGAAATACCTTGTATTCTAGAATCTGAGGTCACAAAGGCTATAAAATCACAAAAAAGTGGAAAAGCTTCTGGAGATGATAATATATCTAACGAACTAATAAAACAGTCTCTCACAGCGATATCTAAACATGTGACCCATATTTTTAATGAAATAATAGCAACTGAACAAATACCCATTCAATGGACGAAATCAACCATCATCCTACTACACAAAAAAGGTGACAAAAATGAAATAAATAATTATAGACCTATAAGCCTTATGTCCAATCTATACAAAGTATTTTCTAAAATAATACTCGGGCGAATATCGAAACACCTGGAAGAAAACCAACCGAGAGAGCAAGCTGGATTTCGCGCCGATCATTCTACTATCGACCATATTCATGTTGTGAAGCAAGTAATTGAAAAGCTAAATGAATACGGCCAACTGTATTATATGGCATTCGTTGATTACAATAAGGCTTTTGATTCACTGAGTCATACCTATATTTGGAAAACGCTCGAAAACCAAGGAGTAGAAGGAAAATATATAAAAATCATAAAAGAAATATACAAAAACACCACAGCAACAGTCCAACTTGAACAACAAGGTGAAGAATTTAGAGTTCAAAAAGGCGTTAGGCAAGGCGATCCACTTTCCCCAAAACTCTTCACAGCAGTGTTAGAAAATATATTCAGGAACTTAGAATGGGGACATTTTGGAATCAAAATTAACGAATTGAACCTAAATCATTTAAGATTTGCCGACGACATAGTAATTTTCGCTGAGAAACCGAGCATACTACAAACTATGTTACAACAATTAGATGTTGAAAGCAGGAAAGCAGGTCTATCAATGAACCCAACGAAGACTAAAGTAATGACGAATGCCGTAAAAGAAAATATAGCAATAGGACAAGAAATTATAGAATATGTAGATGAATATATATATTTGGGACAACTTATTTCAATAAAAGATCAGTATTCTAAAGAAATAGATAGAAGAATATGCAACACTTGGAAAAGGTACTGGTCTCTAAAAGAAATAGTTAAAAATGAAACTATTCCCATGGCACTGAAAGGCAAATTATTTAACGCATGCATTTTACCATGTCTTACTTATGGATGTCAAACCTGGCCTGCAACGAGCAAAAACAACCAAAAACTAGTAGTTTGTCAACGCAGCATGGAAAGAAGCATGCTTAACATAAGACTACGGGATCGATGGACAACTTCAAAAATAAGGAAAAGAACAAAAGTCAGTGACGTGTTACAAAAAATAAGAAAACTTAAATGGAAATGGACTGGACATATAATGAGGACTAAGAAAGAAAAATGGACTAAGGATGTAATAGAGTGGTATCCGAGGAACGGGAAAAGACAACGAGGAGGCCAATTCAAAAGATGGGAGGACGATTTACCAAAAGGATGGAGAAGGTCTGCCAAGGATAGAGAGACGTGGAAACAATTGGGGGAGGCCTATGTCGACAGACAACCTGACCAAACTGGTTGCCAGTAAATTATTATTGATTGCTATATAAATATTATTTAAGAATAGTATTGTTTGATAAAAATAGCGTGTAAGTTAAAAAGGTCAGCGAATAAAGGCTTTATTATTATTATTATTATTATTATACATCCGCGCGGTGACAGTTGACGAATGGAACCGGAGATACGTAAGCGGCGAAACAGCCTCCACTACCAAAATATTCTTCCCCGCAGTGACACACGCGTACAGCACTGTACGGACGATAAAGCCAGACGGCGTTATAACTCAAATGCTCACGGGGCACGGTGGGTTCTCCCAGTACCTACACAGGTTTAAACTCAAGGAGAACCCATCGTGCATCTGCAAGCCTAATAAAGAGGAGACCCCCGTACACGTGCTAACGGAGTGCCCAGTCTATGGTAGAGAAAGACACGAGGTGGAACAGAAAATAGGCTGTAATATAGTAATAGACAACTTACGTAAAATAATTAGAGATAAGGATATAAGAACAGATTTTCTGAAATTTTGTACAATAATAATAGGTAGAGTAGTAACTAGAAATAAGACATAGATATATAAAATAAACTGATATTATATTTGTAAATATAATACATCAGTTTAAAATAAAAAATTGTAACATAAAACAGATAAAATGTACGCACACAAATGTAATATAAACATAGATATAAGAAAACAATAGTAAATATATTAGCAATAAAAATATCGAAACCGATATTAATTATATTAGGAGCATAAAGCAAATTTAAAAAAAAATTGTAATGCGTAAAAATATCATTAAATGTACCTTGTCTAAATAAGTTAAATAAATTAGATTAAAAACTAAATTTAAGACGAAAATGTAACGTAAATAAAGAAAGTGTAAAACCCTGATTTGCGTTAGGGAACTAGCTCGCGGGCCGGGCCAAGCGCCCGGATAGGAAAAAAAAAAAACTAACCTAACCTAACCAAGATAGGAACTAAAATAAGCGTAAATAACTTTTGGGAACTAATAGCAAATGTAAAAACAAGGAATACTTTTTGGAATACTGTGTCAAAATTGCAAGCATAGTTATAAAAAGAAACAAATAAATAAAGTAGATAAAGATATATTGAATAGCTATATTGAAATATAGTTATATCAACCTAACAAAGAACATGGACTGAAATATAAAGATCTGGAAACACGAACAAGATGGATAGGAAAAGAAACGAACAACATAATATGGTTCTATCGAACAATAAGTATGTCCGTCTCTCTCGGGGGAGGGGCGAGGGGCATAAGGATAAGGATATAAGAACAGATTTTCTGGGAACATAAAGTTAAATTTTAAAAATTGTAATACGTAAAAATTACGAGTATATTTAATGTAACTTGTCTAAATAAGTAAAATTTATAACTAAATTTAAGACAAAAATGTAAAGTAAATAAAGAAAGCCTAAAACCCTGATTAAGTTAGGGACCTAACTCGCGGGCCGGGCCGAAAAGAGCCCGGACAGGAAAAAAAAAACCTAACCTCACTTCCGACATTTGTTGCCAGGCCATAAGCAAAGACCAAGGGCTGTTCCTGGGCTTGTAAACAAGAGTCTGGAACTCGGCCACTTCCCAAGAAGCTGGAAAACCGCCACAGTTATTGTACTCCGAAAACCAGACAAGGATTCATATACCACACTCAAATCATACAGGCCGATTGGGCTTTTGCCTGTACTGGGCGAAGTCTATGAAAAAATGCTAATAGCCCGTTTGAAACATCACTTAATACCAAGGATGAGTACTCGCCAGTACGGATTCATGCCCCAGAAGAGCACCGAAAACTCCCTCTATACCCTAATACAGCACATCAAATCGAAACTCGACAACAAAAAGATGGTCACTGTAGTTTCTCTGGATATAGAGGGAGCCTTCGATAGCGCCTGGTGGCCGGCAATAAGAGTCCGACTGGCTGAGGAAAAGAGTCCGCTGACACTGAGAAGAGTGATAGACAGTTATCTCAGCGACAGGGAGGTACGAGTGAGATACGGCGGAGAAGAATATGGAAAAGGAACCAGCAAGGGGTGTGTGCAAGGGTCCATCGGGGGCCCAATCCTTTGGAATTTGATTCTCGATCCCTTGCTCAAAGAACTAGAAAGTAGAGGTCACTATAGTCAGGCCTTTGCCGACGACGTCGTCCTTGTCTTTGAGGGCAAAACTGCGCTAGAGATAGAACAACATGCTAATGCCGCACTCGCACATGTTCGAGCGTGGGGTGTCAGAAACAAGTTGAAATTCGCACCGCACAAAACCAGTGCGATGGTTATTACGCGGAAGCTAAAGTACGACACACCACGCCTGAGCATGGGCGGGATCGACATAAGAATGTCAAGAGAAATAAAAGTATTGGGCCTGACTATTGACGACAAACTCACATTTAATACGCACGTAGCCAACATATGCCGGAAGGCAATTACTTTTTATAAAAAATTGTCAAGGGCTGCAAAACTCCAATGGGGATTGCAGCCCGCAATAGTCAGGACCCTATACACGACCGTGGTCGAGCCGACCATTCTCTATGCTGCGGGCACATGGGCGCCTGCGAGTTTATCTAAGTACTAATTTTTCTTATTTAATTTGTATGTAAACATTAATCTTTCTTTCTAAAAAAGAATCCAGCTTAATCCAGCCGTTGGCGTCCGAATCTGAAATAAGTAAAATAAAAGCCAGCTGACCAAAAATTTGCTTCTATTTAGTTTTCTTTTTGAAAATGTATGCCTAAGTACTAATTTTTCTTAAAGAAATTATACTCTGGATCCGGTGCTGGAAAATGCGTCTGAATGTCGAATTGTAAAGAGTTGCAAAACCACAATATTTTAATTTTATCATACTCCTGTATTAATGATAAAATAAATCATTTTCTATGTAGGTACGAGTATATCCAGCCGTTGGCGTCCGAATCTGAAATAAGTAAAATAAAAGCCAGCTGACCAAAAATTTGCTTTTATTTAGTTTTAGTTTTGAAAATGTATGCCGTAAGTAATTTCACTTTCGAAATCACTTTCGAAAGAAAGATTAATGATTACATATAAATTAAATAAAGTATACCATCTATTTTTCACTTATATTCTAATATTATGAAGCAAAAGTGTTTTTTGTTTGCACGTTTGTGTTCTTTTTCGTTGAACGTGCTAACTAAACTACTGGTTCGGTTTGAAAAAATATTTCAAAATATTTAGCATTAGTCTATTCCACTAATCGAAGAAAAAGGCTTTTATTTAGGTATTATTTAGTTAGTTATTCTCGAAAGATGCATTGCCCTACAGACGCATTTGTACGAGTTGAAAAGTGAAGTTTCGTGATCAGCTTCCAAGCCGTTTATTTCATGTTTCCCTACATCGAATCAAATATTAATTTTTCCTGAAATGTATTTTGCAAAAAACCCCAAAGTCGTTTTTAAGTTAAAAAGTATAGAAAACATTGTATAGGAGGAAGGTACTGCGTGAGACTTAAAAATAAACCTCTAAACTACCTCAACTTTTTTCCTCCAAAGATTTATTTTCTCTTCATTATCCTTATTTTTAAATTAAGTGCCGAGTCACTGATTGAAAATTGGAAAAAAAATTCCAAAAATAAAATCAAATCACCGCTATTTTTAAAAATATCCAAAAACGGACTAGGCAATTTTTTTTGTTGTTTTTATGTTGTTTAATCTGCTTATACAATTTTAAGAGAATCGGTTAAGAAATGCGACTTGTAGAGGAAGACACAGATCCGGACAGGATTCGGACGTACGAAAGCTGTAATGTTTAGCACATGATTACTCTAAAAATCCTCTAAGCCTCCAGCGAGCAGGCGGCGCTGACCGGCCCAGGAGCGACTCTCGGTGCCACCGGACACGAGCAGTTCTCCACACGAGTGCGGTCGCGGGGCTCCGCTCGCCTCGTTTACGACGCGAATTGTAGTGAGCTGGCTCGGTGAAGAAGCGCCCGAATCCTAACTTTCAATTTAAATGTAAATGTTGAGTTCATAAAACTGTCATCAACGAGTCGCAGCGTCCGCGCGGGCCGGGGCGCGGGTAGGGCGGAGGGGGACCTCTCGACGCCGATTCCCTCGGAATATAAAACAATTTGTTCGGAGCACAAAAGGGCCGTTCGTTCCGGAGTTCTGTTCACTATCCGCTCACATTTACATAATATTACAGCTGACAGAGATTTCGTATGAGAATCTGAAATAGAGGCGAACATTTCGTTCGTCGACTCGGACGATGTCCTGCGGCTGCCACAGAGCGGCGCTCGGCTCGGAGGATTGGGTTTAGATAATTACTCAATAAATTGAAAAAATAACATAGCTTAAATAAATATTAAACAGATCTCTGAGGAGGTATAAGAGGAAGTGATAGCGGGAGTGGAGGAGGGCCGCGTGCGCGTGCGTTACTCTCGCGGCGGATATTTAATTCAAACTGCGGCGTTTTGAAGATCCCGCGGGATCAGAATAATGATGAGATTCGCCTCAATTTATTTAAAACGATAGACGCACTCTTCCTCTAGTGGCGGGTGTGGAGCGTTCCTAATGACCTGCTTGCTATAGCGGCGCGGGCGGGACGTGAGCTCGTTACGAGGTAGCGGAGAGTGTCGGCCGCTGGTCGGAGCGCCGCCCCGCCGGGCGACGCGTGGCTCCGCGCCGCCGCCGCCCGCCGACGCGCAAGCGGACTTTCAAGCGCAAGGATAAAATATACGATCACTACGTTGCTGCTATTTATGTTAGTCGAGTGGTTTACTTGTCAATGCACCAATAAAAACACTTTATTTGGTCAGCCATCTTAGAAATGTCACAACTTAGTGGCCGTCGTATTTGAGGTTAAAACAAGTTTTCTATGAACTTGACTTTCGTATGCATGTATGTTTAGTACACAGAATATTTCCTACTATGTCTTTGGTTTAGTAGAACCAATTTTCGGTGTCCGATTGTATTGAAATTTTACGTACACATTTGGTTTAGATGTCAATGCAATAATTTAATGCTATGGAGCTAGTCTGATGATGCATTCGGAAGGTAGCCGTTGGAACTCTGTGTTTAGGTCCGTTAGCATGACCTCGATCAGTTTGTACTTTTCATATCTAAATCGTTTTGATTTCAAGTCGTAAAAATATGAAAGTGTGTTTCATTCCACGGGAATATCTAAACCTCACTACTGCTTATGGCTGTGGTGATAAAGCGCGTGACCCAGGAGAGGTGGACGGGAAGGCGGTCTCGGCTGACGATGGCGGCTGCGGCACGCACCGGCACGGACCAGCGCCGCACCGCGCTTTCATTTCGAGAAAGTTTTTATTGCCAAAGTTATCGGAGGAGGCGTCGTTCGACGGGAAACTAAAAGCGATGCGTTGATGAACTTTTTTAATCAGCTATGTTCACGGAGCCGGGTCGCAAGGAGCCGCCCGCGGGCCGCGACCCCGCGCGCGGGCCGGCGCGGGGCGCGGCTGCCAGCGCGCCGCAACACCTCACACCTACATGCGGGAGCATGCGTTCACAAGTAAGGCTTTAATCATGTGGATTTAATCATGTTTAGGGACACAAAACCGATCTAGAAAGATCTTTAGGGCAAAACTAGGTACTCGGTATTAGGGAAGAAACAACGAGCATATTATCAAAGGATTGGGTGCGGGGCGGGGACCAGCAGCAGAGGAGGAGGGAAGGGACTGCGCACAACACAAACATCTCCACTGGAAACTTCAAACTCAAACAACATAATTGCGCGGTTGCGGTCGCGCGGCACTTCTCTGTACACTCACCGAACTAATATGTCGACACACGCCGCGCCCCACGCGCGGCTCAGCTCGCGTGTGAGGTGCCGGCGGCGCTCGCTCGCTAGGGAGGTGTCGACGTGGGCTTGTTTACTCAGCACGGTGCACAATGGACCGCTAGACGCTTCCTGCGGTTACAGCGGCAATTCGAGCTTGTGAGTTGCCAAGCAATCTTCAACCTCGCAACGTTGCTGCGGTTGCGTGCTGATGGTGTTCGGGCGTTAGTAGGTATCGGCAAGCAACATACATGTTAGTCCGCACCTGTTCAAAGATCTACGTGAGCGAGTAGTCTGTGGCGGTGGGCGGCGGCTTCACCTGATGCATGTTTTAGTTACGAGCGATGTCTTACAAATATCAAATTCCATTACACAAATAGTGGAAGAAACAGCGAGCTAATTGAAGTCAAACATTCAGAGATGAATATCGAGCGGCGCCGCGCGCAAACACAGGCTCATTACCCGAACAAACATCCAGTAATTGTGTAAAAACAAACAACTCCGGCCTCCGTCGTAGCCCGTAGCGCGCTACGACGCGTAGCTCGCGTAGCGCTCGTAGAACTAGTAGCGGCTCATATCGTCGTTGTAAATAACACACAAACTGGAAAACCTATTCTAAAAGATATTTTCACTTTCTGTATGCTCGTGACTCGTAGTTAACAGACGTAGAGTATCTTATCTAAGTACCTCAATAGGTTCTTAACACTCAAAAAGTGTAAAATATTAGTTTTTTTTTAAATTAATGCCTTAACCAACACTAAGGTGCACGTGCACTATTGTTTCATAACCGATACTTTAGCTCCCTAATTGTGCTTAACGTACATATTTCATGTAATATACAACGTACTTAGAATAAAACAAAGAAGCCACTATTCACCGAAATAAATTAGGATCGATATACCAAGTTGTAGACAATTACGATTTCAAAAATTATGTCCTAATTTCAAAAAGTAAATTTACCAAAATAATTATTCTAAGGAAGTTTTGTTCGGTCAGCCTTTGGATGAGTGACCGCGGGTGGCATTTAAAACTGAGCGCTCCCGTGCCCCGGAAGACATGCTAAATTGTAGACCTTACTTGTTTGTTCTGTATAACAACAATCGTCAAGCCACATCAGAGGTCCTCGGACGACCGACACTCTGACACCAGGGCTAGTCGTCCGGCCTGTACAGAGTTGCTTGCTTTTAGTAGGTACAGATATTTTAGTCTGTTTGTTGTACTGCGTTCGTAAAACAGGTACAGGAGTTCTAGACCTAAAAACCCTGTATCTGTCTCTGCGGGAGTGACCTCCCCGTGTCCCGCACGGCCAGCAGCGGCGCGTCGCCCGCGGTCTTGCACGGCCGGCGGCGCGTCGCCCGTGGTCCCGCATGGCCGGCGGCGCGTCGCCCGTGGTCCCGCATGGCCGGCGGCGCGTCGCCCGCGGTCCCACCGGCGGCGGCCACTCTTAAACCCGCCGGTATCGCGCTTTACTATTGTCGACGCATTATAAAGTCGTGAGTGAAGCCACTGAACCGCGCGTCGATCCAATCGGCCGTACGCGCCGATGCGCGACTATCGACCTTACCGCAGCGCACACTAGAGTCACTCCTCTGCTACTGCACCGCACGAGCTACTCTCCACAACGTTGACGCCCGTGGAGACATGTCAGCCGGCGGCTCGCGCTCTGCTACCGATGAGCCGTAGCTAATCGCTTACTCACTTTGCAACGATCGCCTGTCTCGGAGGCTCAATGACTGCTTTAGTGTCTCAGTCGTTAGTGAACCTGCCTTCAGAGCTTGGGAGCGTGGGTTCGATTACCACCTATAGGGCAAACATTTATGTGATGAACATTTGTGTTTGTTATATGTCTGGATGTTAATATTTATTTAAGTATGTATTTAAAAATAAAAATGAATGTCTAACAGTCTCTGGCAGCTATGGTACAAGCTTTGCTTAGTTTGGGGTCAGGCGACCGTGTGTGCCCCGAATTTATTGATTACTAGCTGTGACCCGCGACTTCGTTCGAGTTTATTCTGAAAATAATATCCAAAAACCTTTCTCGTGATATAGTGTAACTAATTAAGAAATTTCATCACGATCCGTTTAGCCGTTTAACCATGAGAAGCCTATAAACAGACAGATAGACTTTCCATTTTATAATTTTAGTCTAGAATAAATAATGTTATTGGGTCACGAAGCACTCGATTGCACTGCGATGTAGCTATATATAGACTACACTGTTTGAACTTAAATCATCGGGATCTACTCGTCCGTGTGCTATTTCAATGCTGCTTGCCTTTCCGTTCCCTTGATTCCGATTAAAGAGCCAGCATCATTCGCTTCTCAACAGTTCCATGAAAAATGTATTTTTCTCTCCCTTTGTGTCCGCAAAGATTTTAATGCAGCTTGCAGCGGTTGCGGCTCACGTGAACATAATTTAGCATTTTTAAACGTACAAGAGAAAACCTGAGGGCCTCGTTGTTTAGTGTACGGGTCGAGTAGATATCAGTCTGTGCCGCCTCACAGCGCTGCGAGTAGAGTGTGGTCGATACATACTCGTACGTCGGGTCTGAGTCTGTAGTCGCTTGTATTGTGAGGTAACTAGCAGCGCCGCGTGGTCTTAATCACGGTTAAAAACATTTTATGTGCTATTCCAGATTATATTATATCTCTGCGTCAAATTATATCCAGACCCGTTCAGCTGTTCTAGCAAGATTGAGTAATAAACATTCATACATTCATCCATCCAAACTTTCAGAATTTTAGTATTACTACCTGCGCCCTACGGTTTTACCCGCATTAAAAAAGTAGTCTATGTATCAATGCAGGGTATAAGCTACCTCTATACTAAATTTCATCAAAATCCGTTTGAGCGTGAAGAAGTAACTAACGAACACACTCACAAACCTTCGCCTTTATAATATTAGTGTGGTGTGATAAAGCCAGCTAAACGGATACTTCTGGTATGCCAGTGCTTATATGAGCGCTGCGTTCTGCCGCTGGTAGCTGAGTGTGGGAGGAAGCAGTCTCCGAGCAGCGCCGGTCGCGACGAGCGCCGAGCGGTGCGGGCGGGCGCAATCAGCGCCGCCGGCCGCAGGGCTGCTGCAACTCTCCAGCTTTGGTAGCGACGGTACCGATTCACGACGAGTGGACAGCGCAATCAGATTTCGGTCCACTGGAATTGTAAGAAGTTAACGTTGCAATTAAATGTAAGAGTTAATCAGAAACAATTAGTAACTAAAAATTAGAAACACCTCCGACACAGATTTTCATCAAACATAGTCAAGAACACTCCCGACTGCTTCGCCTTTCAAACAAAAAACAAAAAACAAAATCAAAATCGATTTTTCCGTTCGGAAGTTACGATGCTACAAACAGACACACACACACAGACATGGCAAACTTATAAAACCCCGGGGTAAAAGGAACGGGGTTAAAAAGAAAAGACCTACTTAAATAGCACTGCATGATTGTCGAATGCCGCAAAACGTACTTAAACTTCGCCGTGACTGACGCGGCTCGTATCTAATTTAAGCAAAATTAGTCCATTACGAAGCATGTAGTAATTACCCAACAGTTGAGTGAGTATGTGAGCGGTGGCAGCCCTGCGCCGGTGGAGGGTCGGGCCCGTATTTGCATATCTTTTGTCCTTTGGTTTGCTGACGCGCGCTTCGTCGTTCTCGAATACACTCGTCTCCGATATTATATCACTTTGAGAAGTATCGATAATCATCTACTAACAATGAATACTTGCTGTCGCTAGTACACAATATTTTATTAGTTCTACCGAACAGCAACGTGCTTAAAAGCATTATGATGAATACCTTTTATTATCTTGTGTAGAGCAGAGTTGTATCTGGCGAGGTACGTGAGATGCACGGTGGCAACGCGTGGTTGACGCGCTGGGTTCAGTATACAGCACAACCTGGGGTAGTCTTGAAGAGCAAGACACAACCGTGGGGCCGGAATACAGCGGTCTAATAATGCAATTTTGACCTTATCTATCCTTTGATACAGGGTCAACAGGGGCACTTGCGTCTTTCGAGAGTTAATGCCAAACCCTTTATAAATTAAGCGCCACCTACACCATTTTTATATCTTTGGTTGCAACAATCTGTACAAGATGGCGTTAGTTGCATAATTTGTGAAGGGTTTGTCAGTAATTCTCGAAAGATGCAATTGCCCCACAGACGCATTTGCCCCAGTTAACCCTACCTACCTAACATAAATATTCGTATTATGTAACTCAAGTAAGTAGTTTTCAATAGACGATTTAAATTGTTCAAATCTTAGAAATAGCTCGACTGAAATGTCGTTAAAGTAAATATACTTTTGATGTCATATTAACGACAGAAGTAAGCGTTATCTTTGAATTGACGCATTGCTGAGTGCGTTATAAGCGCGCGCTCGGCGGCCGCGCTCACAGTCGCCTGCTCTGCGCCTGCACACTCGCACTATGAGGACCGCGGTCAGTATACAACTAATTAAAGGACAGACTTTTGACCTTACGTTAAATCAAACCAAATTATGTTTATTGACTGACGTTACAATGTGTTATTGCAGAGTTTTTGCGTGTTGTTGTCGGCCGCGTGCGTGCTGGTCGCGGCGGTTCCGTACCGCCGCCGCTCCGTAGGAGGGTCCGACGGCGAGGAATCCGAGAGAGAAGCTATTCAGGCCTTCTTTGATACACTAAAAGATTTAACTCGCGCCGGTGGGTATGGAGAACAACTTCGAATTCCGGTAGAGAGCCAACAGTCGCTTCTGGTCTTATTAGATGGACTAAACGACATAGCGCTGGCCAGCATCGGTGACAAGGAGTTGTCCATCGAGGCGCAGAATAAAAAAATATTTTTGGCCGTATTGGACTTTTTAAAACAAGTCCTGCCTCTCAGTGGTGACGACAAAGAACATACGGAGACGCTGTTAGGTATAATAGATCAAACGAGAGCCATAGTACAGCAACAGCCTGATGACGCGCCTCCGGACAGAGAATCGTTCCGACCTGTACTGGATCAGCTGTTCGAGCTGGCGCGCGCCCGCGGAGCTTCCCTCCAGGAGCTGCAGCAGTACCTCTCAGTATTGTATGCAGCGCTAGGAAACACTAGTGTCGAGACGATGAGAGTTCTACGGAGTGCCTGGTCGGAATAAAATCTTTATTAATGTCAACAATAATTATTTTGAACTAGCTGCGTTAGAAAATAGGACGTTGCGTGTTAATCCAGGGCATTAGCTATCTCTCTTACGATTTTTTTCATAATCCGATTGAGCGTAAAGAAGATAATAACAAACACAAATCCACATAATATATTGGATCTTAAAATAATAAAGTATACAGGATAATGACAGCAGCGTAACTGTTGACGATTTTGAATTGATTAAATGATTTATTGTGAGAAAATATTGCCTCATTTTAATTTAATCTAAAAATGTTACTAAAATGCAATAATAGTACTATTTAACCAGTGCATTTTATCACCGGCAAAAGCAGCAGTTTTGTTTTATAATTCATACACTAGCCACGCCGCGTGGTTTTACTTCCGGTTGCATAGGAATCGTTTTAATTTCGGGATGAAAGGGTTACCCAACGTTCTTTTCTGTTTCTCTGACAATCTCGAACCAAATAACAAATAAATATTAAATATTTTTTATTTGGTCTGAGCTCACAACGTGTATGCAAAATTCCACGTTGATCGGTCGAGTAGTTAAGGCGTAAATGCCTAATGAGCAAACAAACACAGGAACTAACTCACTTTCGCATTTATAAATTTGGAATTGAATTCTTTATAGAATTGATGTCGACAATAATCCATATTTCTTGACAGTACATTACGAGGAAGGTTGTTGGATACTATTTTCTGAACAAACGCGAACGAAGTCGCTGGTAACAGCTAGTAGTATAATGAAGGAACAGTTGCTTGATTTCCCTCCACTTCCTTGTGACGAAATAAACTGATTTGAGTGATAGTTTCTGTAAGTACCTGCTTACAGTTATGTAAAAATTAATCCTCCCAGTGGGTTTGGTCCACTTCCTATCTGCCAATGAAACCAGATAACTTGAGGGACTTTAATTTTTAATTAGAGTTTCGGTTTAGTTTGTAAATCCTCTGATTGAAATTAAATTGAGCAACGAGGTCGTAACGGAAACCATTCACCATCCTGCCTTGCATCCTGCACGTCATGCAGGATGGTGAATATTGTCGCATCATGCATCGCGGCCGAAAATAAACGCGTCCAACCTGCCTGTCAAAAAAACAGGATACTAGGTACGATGGTGTGTGAGCTATATCCTGCTTCGCAGTCCTGCAAGACAGGACGGTGAATGGTACCTTGTTCACGAAATACTAAAAATTAAGACGTTCAAAATGTCAGAGTTTGATTTGTTAATAGTCAACTAATCATTCAAACAAGTCAAAGTCAAAATGTTTTTATTCAATTTAGGTATCAAAGATAAACATATGAACGTCAAAGTTATTTAAATAGACTCGACCACCTTGTTCGGATAAAGAGCCTCTGCTCAGAAGAACAGGCAAGAAACTGAGAGGCATTATTTTTTCAAATAATAAATAAATTACAGTCTCACAGATTTTGGCTTACAACTAGGTAATATCTATAAATACTAGTGACTACTTGACGGAAGTGGAAGGCTCCAGACATCTTTATCTTCTAAATAATTCTTAACCTTATAATATCCTCTTTTCATTAATGTAGTTTTTACATGTGATTTGAATTTTCCCTCGGTGAGCCCTGTTATATTTTTCGGGATTTTATTGTAAAAACGAACGCAGTTGCCTAAAAATTACTTTTTTGACTTAGTCAGTCTAAATCTCGGTACAGCTATCCTACCCTTATTTCTAGTGTTATAATTGTGATAGTCACTGTTCAATTTAAACTTATGTAGATTTTTGCGAACGTGCATAATATTTTCAAAGATATACAAAGCAGGTAAAGTTAATATATTTATTTCTTTAAATAAATCTCTCAATGATTCACGGGGACCCATTCCGTAGATAGCGCGGACCGCTCGCTTTTGCAAAATAAAAATGGCCTCTACTTCAGCAGCTGATCCCCACAGCAAAATGCCATATGACATTATGCTGTGGAAGTAGGCAAAGTGAACCATCCGAGCTGTAGCTATTTCCGTCAGTTGCCTAATCTTGCGAACCGCATAAGCAGCAGAACTAAGTCTCCCAGACAGAGCGCTAATATGTGGACCCCATTGCAGTTTGGAATCAATTATACCCAGGAACACCGTCGCCTTGTCTATGATTTGTCATTTAATGCGATATACCTAAGTCTTAAAATCTGTTAAACTCACCACACACCGCCCGTATAACGATTAAGTTAATGTAAGCTTTTTGGGATTCTGCAGACTACACTCTTGTCCCTTATACAAACTAAATGTTAAAATATTACTTACTAGCTGCGCCCCGCGGTTTCACCCGCGGTGAAAAAGTAGCCTATGTGCGATTCTAGACTATAATCTAACTCTGTGCCAGATTTCATCCAGATCTGTTCAGGCGTTCTGGCGTGAAAGAGTAACAAACATCCACCCATCCATCCATACATCCATACATACAAACTTTCGCGTTTATAATATTAGTAGGATTGTGTCAAGTGATTGTCTAGGAATACACATATGCAACATACTTTGTCTAAGTTAGAAAAAATCAGAAAAAACCTACTTTGAACCTGGGGTTTTACAATAGTGACTATTTACTATTAGATATATGAGTATATAACATTTTTAAACTCCCGAGGTTTTGTGTCGAAGGTATTTTATTACATCGAAAATATTGAGTGCAAAAGTAGCAAAGACCCGCTCAATGATCTAAATGATATTTGTAGGTAAAAGTACCTACTTGAATCAGATCATTTTAAACATAGGATCTTGTTTAAAGTCATTACGTCTAGTATTTTGTTTTAAACAAGATACACATAAGAATATCCTAACTATAATTTTAATAAGTGAGTTTGGTCGTTTGTTAGTTTTTTTGTTTGTTTGTAACTCTTTCACGCCCTAACTAATCTTGTTGTCTGGGGTACAAAAAAGGACTTAGGGTACTTTCTATCCCGAAAAAATAAACGGTTCCTGTGGGACCGCGGGTGAAACCGTCGGGCACAGCTAGTCAAAATATCATTCTTATCGGTGCTTATAAATGTCACACTTATTAAATGACTCTACCGCCTTGCTCGGAAAAAAGAGCTAATCTGCCACCCAGAAGAACAGGCGAGAAACTGAGGTGCATACCTATTTTGGTCACGTATACATTGATAGCTTTGTTAATTAAGAGGGTAAATGAATGGTTTCAAACCATACTAAATATATTTAATTTTAGTTGATATTATAAAGTGATCAATTCTAGAATACTGATAAAGAGCGCATCGATAAAATTTATGTTAAAAGTCCGTTTCACTTTATGGCATATTAATGTCTGCAATTAGTTAAAGTCGCAGGTTGATGAGTTCTGAGCGCGATATAAGCGCTCGCTCGGCGACCGGCGCTCTCAGATATAAGCGCTCGCTCGGCGACCGGCGCTCTCAGATATAAGCGCTCGCTCGGCGACCGGCGCTCTCAGATATAAGCGCTCGCTCGGCGACCGGCGCTCTCAGATATAAGCGCTCGCTCGGCGACCGGCGCTCTCAGGCACGGCACAGGCTCACACCATGAAGACAGCAGCGGTCAGTAAACAAGAAAATATTACTCCTTGGCTTGTGTTATAAGTAGAGCTCGAATATTCGGATACATAAAAGTGTAGAAGCGGGTTTTAATTTCCTTCCGTTTTTTTTAATGAAACATTTTATAAGCCTACGAGTAACTTTAAAAGATAAAGCATACTAAATCTTAAACAAATATCATAGGTATACCCACTAAATTAATCGATCGCAGAAACGCGGGATATTGCAACGAAAGAAGTGTTCTCCATATTACTGAACCCATAAAGTTTAAGTAAATATGTATTTGAATATCCAATCTCTATAGTTATAAGTATTAATACTGTTGCCTTGTTGTTATAGAAGTTATTATGTTGTATTTCAGATATTGTGTGCGTTATTATCGACCGCATGCGCGGTTTTAGTGCTTGACAACGTCTCCGATGTATATTCCTGGCAGGCACTAAGGAAATTGGAGTTCCTGGGTGTGTTAAACTTCATAGAACGAATACCGCGCGGTGATGAACCAACCGAGAGCATGGAGCGCGGCCGGGAAGCGTTTGTAGCGACGATAGATGAACTGAGAGTGATGCTGCAGGAGCTGCCTGAGGACGCGGTGCCCACCAGGGAGGTGTTCCAGCCGGTGCTCAACGAGCTGTTCGAGCTGGCGCGGACCCGCGGCGACGCGCCCCAAGAGGATATAGAAGTCGTGCAATTAATGTTTGATGAAGTATTTGAACATAGACATCTCGTAGACCCGGATGGCGTGCTTCAAATTCAAGAGAGCTTTTGGTTTTGATTAAAGTTATGTAGCATGTAATTCATAACCTCAATATTAGAAGTCAATGATTTTTGTAATGACTTATTTATTTAATAATAGTACTATCAAAATTAATTACATCTTTATTGCACACCCAAAAATTTACAAATTATTAAAAATGTTGGCAGTACAATGATGATGCTCTCATCATTATTATTAAAATATAATTTTGGGTTTGATCAATTGGATTTATTTAATACTTGATTGAACATTTTACTTATCACCACTGTTATCGTTGTTTAAAATTAAAATAACCACAAAATAAAATTATAATTTATAAATTTTCGTTAAATCGAAAAATTACATGTTCGACAACAACATAAAGCCTTTTTCATAAATAAAATTTTGAAACTTTGCATACTTCTAATATACTCAATCCTTATTTTGTCATTTTTGTTACGTCGCACATCTATGTATCTTAAAATTTGCATCTGCGCTACATGCAGTCTTCTTTCATCTGATTCCTTTGTGGCCCAACACTCCGATCTACAAATGACGAAAGGGGTATTCTCGGATCACCTGCATTGATCCTTTTCTTTTTACAACAGACTAGGCATGCGTTTGACCACTGATTCGCCTGATGGCAATCATCGACGTGATCGAAGGTGTAACACACTTGCCTAGGAGATACCTATTCAGGTACTTATTCATTCAACACCCCTGGATTGTATTTAGGTGGAAAGACAGACGCAGGCAACGAATTCCACACCTCTGCAGTTCTTACAAGAAAAGTTGACTTGAAACGCTCAGTGCGTTTTGGCGGAATTTCCACCATAAGAGGGTGTTTCTTACTGGTGCGCCTGGTACAATTATTAAAAAACGGTGATGGCTGGATCAGGTCATGCAGTTCTTGTGCACACTCGCCGTAGGGTATTCATCACATCAGTCATGTTATAAAGTAATTCAACATTTTATTTCTGATAACTTTGACTGGCCAAGTCAAATCTAACCTACTTCAAGATCCCATATTTTGAAATAACAGTAATTGTAATAGGTATCCAATAAAGCAAAGAAATAGAGTTTGATACTTGTTCATAATATTATTTTGATATATTTATCGATTTTGTATAAAACTTGGCACTCATTTAGATCTCCATTCTTTTTGCGGCGAAGCCCACAGCCGACCATAATTTTTGTACTGAACTCGGCTCTCCTTTTTTACATTTATGTTTTTGGTGGGATAGACTTATCTCTCTGGCTACGATTGTGGCCAAGGTACTTGAACGGGTTAAAAGTTAAAAGCTTTATAAAGAATTATAGATTTGTACAATATATGAATCTATTAGTTGTACCCAGTAGTTTTATCCAAAATAAAAACAATTCTAAAAACATATTTTTTAAGAATAAATGTTGGGTTTGGTAGTTTGTGAGCTAGGAAAAAATGTATCTACATATTAGTAAACCTCCAACAATCCTACTAATATTATAAACGCGAAAGTTTGTAAGAATGGATGTATGGATGTTTGTTACTCATTCACGCCAGAACGGCTGAACAGATCTGGATGAAATTCGGCACAGATATAGATTATAGTCTAGAATAGCACATAGGATATTTTTTAACCGCGGGTGAAACTGCGGGGAGCAGCTAGTATTATATAATTATGTAGGCGGGCGGCGCCACCAGTTACCACTTAACTGTATAGTATCTGAAAAGTTAAACGTTTTCGTTGAAACTTGGTCAGTTTCACAAAACGTTAACGAGCATCTAGAGTTAGGCTACCATCCATCCCTAAAAAATATTATAAGTAAATTATGTTTTCACAGTATTGTGGATAAAGCCGTAGAAAGCCACTGGTAGATTTACATTTAAATAAATATACAAATCTATAATTATTATTAAGTTAATTGCTGCGGCTTTAAATATGAATACTAGTATATTAATACTCGTAGGCTTTGTGAGCTAGAGAAATCTTGGCCCACGCTTTCTTGTACGAAAATCATTATCTCGGCCATTTTGAAGACTCTACAAAAACTGACTGGACAAAAAAATCTGTATCATTATCGAACCTGTTCACAATATTTCACGAGAATCGGTTGAAAAATGCGACCTGCAAAGGAAGACAGTGACCTGGGCAGAAGTATGGACAGACATCCAGACAGAATTCAGACATACGAAAGCATTTTTGTCGAAGTTGAAGCATAGACGCTCGCTCGGTCGATTATTACCATAAAAATAAAAGGACTAATAGTAATTGGGTATGACCCATCGGATTCATAATACAAAAATATTAACCGCCGCAATGTAGTAAGAATTTAGTTAGATTACAAAAAATATTATGAAATAAGTAAAAAAAATAGTAAAGTTTTTTAATTTTACACAGCGATAATAACAATGAAGTTAGGTAAATAGGTTTCAATATTGTAACTTTTAACTTTTAAATTGATTTAGTTCAAAATAATCTAAAAAAACTTAGGCCATTAATAGTTTTAAAAATAATTAATAAAGTTTATGCACGTGAAGTGTGAATTAACTTGCTGCATAATTTTAGATCAAAACCAAGAGCTCTCTTGAATTTGTTCCACTCTGTGCGGGTCTGCGACAGGTGCAATTTCAAATATTGCATCAAACATTGTTTGGATGACTTCTATATCCTGCTGGGGGGCGCTACCGCGGGTCCGCGCCAGCTCGAACAGCTCGTCGAGCGCGGGCTGGAACATCTCCTTGGTGGGGGCCATGTCGTCAGGCAGCTCCAGCACCATCACTTTCAGTTCACCTATTGCCGCTACAAACGCTTCCCTATCGCGTTCCCTGCCCTCGGTTTGCTCCGCACCATCGTGGCGCGGTATCTTCTCTATGAAGTTTAATACACCATGGAACTCAAATTTCTTTCGTGCCACCCTGGAGAAGTTCCTCTCGTCGACGGCGTCTAACACTGCGTATGCTGCAGTCGACAATAAAGCACACAATATCTGAAAAACAACATAATAAAGGCTATAATAACAAAGAACTTGGCATTATCACTTATAATTATAACACAATCTCAGAAGAGATATATATACAGAAGATATATCTTGTTCACTGATCGCTGTTGTGTTCATGGTGTGAGTGCGCGGGCGTGACTGAGCGCCGGTCGCCGAGCGAGCGCTTATATCGCGCTCAGAACTCATCACCCCGATGACGGGACTGGAACGCTAACTGCTGATATTAATATGCCATTAAATGCAGCAACTGTAATTGATCAGTTGGAAAGTGCGTTACTTGACTACTGTCTTGACGGTATAGGTAAAGCTATGCGATTCCGACTCGAAGTGGCCACGTTTTATTAATCCTAGACGGGCCACATTTTCACTGCAATACTGCCTCGTCAATATTGCGACAATATTTTAGGCGCGGCCCGGCCGTGTCGTCACACAGTTCCAGCGTGGCTGATGACGGCCGGGCTGCAGTCGCCAGTACTGCCGGGCCAGTATTGCCGGGCCAGTATTGCCGGGCCAGTATTGCCGGGCCAGTATTGCAGTGAAAAATGGCCCGTCTAAGAGCACCCTTAAATCACTAAAATAATTGTCCAAGAAATTGTGATCACGAATTAATAACTGGCTACGCCCCGTGGTGTTTACCCGCAGTTTAAAAGTAGCCTGTGTTACATGGTATATGTAACATATTAACACATATTCTTCATCAAAATCCATTCATTTGTTTGAGAGTAAAGAATTAAAAAAAAACACATTTTCGCCATTTTTATAGTACGTTAAGTAAATGTAGAAGTAAAATAGGAATAATGCCAGAAAATAATTTAAAAAAGTTCTCACAAAGAAATATTTTTTCTGTAATGATAGAGCAAACACTTACACAATATTTTATTAACAACTACCCTACCATTCTCGCAAACTAAATATTTCTTAGGAATTTTGACTTTTTCTAGAGGATAAAAGACTAGCAAAATATCTGCATCTAAAAAATCCAAGTCCAATAGAATTAAAAATAATAATATAATAAAGTTTTTTACTGAAAGAAAAGATAGAACCCAATGTTAACATCAGACCAATGGTCTCTAAAATACCACAATAAAATTATTTTCTTAAGTTAATTAAGTGCACAGCTTCAAAATTGTTGCTCTTTTACATTTCTCAATAAGCATTAACATATCACTTTTTTTGTTAATAATGAATGTAGTCAATAACGCTGAATGTACAACATTTTACTTGTTTGTTGCAATTATTTAAACAATCAAATCAAATCAATAATTGCCTACACAATGTAAGACAAAAGAAAATAACACGTTTTTTGCACAAACCGGCCCCAACGCAGTATAACGCTGGCTGTAAACAACCAGCGCTGGCCTCCCGTTGGACCGGCAGGTGATGTCACGCACGAGCAATGTGCATCACATGCAACTATTATATATTCCAAGCAAATAAAACGGATACATAAACCACAATAATAAAAACATTAAATTAAATGACGCAAAAAAGACTTAACATACAATTATGTATTGGTACAGTTGACCATAATAATAACGTCACTCAACACAAATAGGCCTCTCACAAATCACTAAAATAACAGGATGGGATGATGAATATTAACGTGAAAATATTGTCACTGTTTTTGTTTCTATGGAACCGTCTCTGATCGAATTGTGGAATTCTTAAATTGCTGCAATTAAATAAATTCAAACGAATTAAACGAAAACTTTCGTAACACTAACCATGTAATTTAAATTATCATTAATTTATTTGCGACAAACTTTATCGACTGTTTTGATCAACACAGAAGTAGTTTTGACATTAGCCTTGTCACGTTCTCATGCTACGGCTACATTAGCGGCCTTCGGCGATTATTCGAGCTATCGGGACAAGTGTACCCGTTTAGTTCATTGTATCGGGCGAATTATCGCCCACGTCAACTCCGCAGAAAGGCGACGAGTTGACCGCTAATATGAACAAGAACATCATTGGTAATCGATTACCACGATTTTAGTCCGAACACGCAACACGAATTATCGCGCGCTAATGTAGCCGTAGCAACACACGACAAAAATTGATAAGAAAATTTTGTTTAGTTCATTCGGTCTATCTATACAAACTTAATTTAAGGCGATAATACATAGGTGTGAGTATTTCTACTTGCTATAAAGCTCATGGCGCTGCTTGTATCTCTCTTCCGCTTTTTCCTTCTTCATGTCGTCTATTATTAAATCTAATACGGCTATAAAGTCCTGGTACTCTCGGTCTTGTGCTGTGCTGTTCTGCGGAAGGTCGCGCCGTCCCCTGCCGGCGTCACTGGCGTCAGTGCCGGCTGCTTCTTTTAACGCTGCTTGTTTAGGAAGCACATTGTATACTTGATTTCTCATTACGTTATTTGACAAATCAATGTGGGCTGGAGGCGTGTATTGATGTTGTTCTTCGCTGACAGTAGCACGCGCCAATCCTATGATATCAGTGTCGGATCGTTCTGCGCCGCTAGGATATGGCTCTCTTGGGATGTCCCGTCCTTCTCCAGTGAGCGGTGCGGGCGGCCGCAGGCGCAGCGCGCACGCGCACCACAACACTGCACATAACAATATCTGTAATACATAATTTGAACAATTTGAAAATAACAACCAAAATAACGGCAAAGTTGAAAGATGTAATAATTATGTTGTGTACTGACCGCGGTCTTCATAGTAGCGCAATGAGCAGCGTGTGACTGAGCGTCACTTATATTGTGGCTCAATTAATACTCGTAATTAAGACCGATAGCCCAATGATAAACTTTATTAACACGTTAACCTTCATTATCGCCACAAAGCACGGGTGTGTGGTTTCGTACTCGCTAGGAAAGAAAAAAGTAATATTTGCAAGTGATTTTTACAATTATTTTGAAATCTAAATAATATCATTCCCATTTACCATGTCATTGCAATTACCGAAACCTGGTTGCTGGACAGTGTGAGTGACTCAGAGCTCTTTGATAACCGATACTCGGTTGGCGCCGGGATCGTAATTACAATCTGACTGGTCAATCGCGGGGAGGAGGAGTCCTCATAGCTGTGCGGAAGGATATCCATGTCACGTCACAGCCCACCTATCATTCCTCCGCGGAAGATATATGGATTACTCTTCTAGTCAAGCACAAGGATAGGCCGCCTATGAGTATTAATATATGTAGTATCTATAATATTTATGTAAACAAAACTTGGGCTTTTCCTTTTCATTACAATTACAATCATTTTTATCCCAACTTTCTAATATGGTCATATCGAACCCGTCAGACAAATTTATAGTGCTTGGTGACTTTAACTTGAGTAATATTGATTGGGTATCCGGTAACGGCTTATCTTTGCAACCCACAAATATGTCTAGTAGCGACGAGCATTTACTTATTGATGATTTATATACTTGCGACCTTCGCCAGTACAATGGTGTTCGAAATGTTTACGGTAAGATTCTTGACTTAGCTTTGTCAAATGACGATATCTCTGTGTCAGAGTGCGAGGAGCCCTTAGTAACAATTGACCTATACCATAAAGCTCTAATAATTGATGTAATTTTTTAAGATTTGCCTACTTTAAAGTCACAAGCATATCTGAAGTATCTTTTTAATAAGGGGGATTATGACTCATTAAACTCGGAGTTAAATGAAGTTGACTGGAGAACGGAATTATCCTCCAGTTCACTAGAAAGTGCCGAATAAACCAAACTTAGAAACATATAAACTATTACGTGATAGAGTTAAAAGCCTCGAAAATCGATGTTATCGAGACTACTTGGTCAAGATAGAAAATTCTATTGAAAAAAATCCAAAGCATTTTTGGTCATTTATTAAATCACGCTCCAAGTCAGGTGGTATTCCTTGCTGCCTGAAATACCAGGACACAGAAGCGGCTACTGGAGAAGCAATTTGTGAAGTTTTTTCGAAGTATTTTTGCTCAACCTTTCTATGCAATGACAATAGTCCCGTTACTATTAATTCTTCTAATGAATCCTTATCATCACAGGTTTCCGATATTTGTAAAGTTAATATTGACGTAGATAACGTCGCCAAACACCTCTCTAAACTAGACCCATCGAAATCGGCTGGTCCAGATCATGTAAGCCCCATACTTTTAGTTAACTGCGCCGTTAGCTTAGCCTTGCCAATCACCATCCTCTTTCAAAAATTTCTCTCGGCGTGCATCTTTCCCAGTATATGGAAATCAGCCTTTGTGACCCCGATCCACAAAAAAGGCCCGAAGACTGAAGTGAGCAACTATAGACCGATCTCCAAATTATGCGTCATAGCCAAAGTTTTCGAGAGAATAGTCTACGAACAGGTATATTCCGCGTTACAAACCTCCTTCAGTCACACTCAACACGGGTTCTTGAAAGGCCGTTCGACAGTCTCCAATCTGGTTCTCCTTAATAATAATAATAATAATCCATTTATTTCAGGCAATATAACTTGCATACAATGCAAGTTACAGAGGCCCATAGAAAAAAAATACCTTACAGACTAACATACATATATAAATAACATCAATAGGTAAAATTAACTAAATCTTCTGGGCTTTTGCTCCCTGTGCGGCCTCCCAGTAGCGCCGGAACACTAGCCCTTTTGGCCAGAACTCAGGCGAGAGTAGTGCTGCCTTGTGTTTCGCTGGAACCCGTAGTAAGTAAGACTTGAAATAAGTCTCACGGACAGTTGACTCCAGGCGCTGCATCGCTATCACCGGCGCCTCTACTCCTAGTCGGTTCTGCACAAACTTGTGCACGTCGGCTCCTGATGTAGTCGGGTCCACCCGGGACAAGTACATCAGAAATGTCGGCTCCACGGCTTTGAGACCGGGTTCACTACTTAATAACTACTTAATGACTAATTAATACTTAATGACTACTTAACTGCTGCTATGGACAAGGGTCACCAGGTCGATGTAGTCTACACTGATTACAGCAAATGTTTCGATAGGATAGATCACAGACTCCTAATAACTAAGCTAGAGCTTATCGGCGTAAGAGGCGACCTCCTCAGGTGGTTTTCCTCATACATAGATAACCGTTCCCAAGCAGTTGTGGTCAATAACTATATGTCTGGATGGGTTCATATACCTAGCGGTGTACCTCAGGGTTCCCTGCTTGGACCACTGCTTTTTTTAATTTTTGTTAATGACATCTCTAAATGTTTTCAAAACAGTCAACTACTATGCTTTGCCGATGACATGAAAATATTTAGACCTATTAGATCAGCCGATGACTCCACGAACCTACAAGCTGACCTGTTACGTCTTGACGAATATTGCGCACTCAATAAGCTGGACCTTAACCCCTCTAAGTGTACAGTAGTAACGTTCACGCGTAATAGACTAGTAATACCGTCATCATACTCGTTGAAAGGCCAGGTACTCCAAAAAAGCAGCTCAGTTAGAGATCTTGGGGTGGTCCATGACTCAAAACTTCTGTTCGCAGATCATATAGAGTTTATTGTAGCCAAAGCATCACGAGCTTTAGGGTTTGTCATGCGTACTTCTGGTGACTTCAAACGAGCTAAGACTTTTAAAATTCTTTATTGCACATTTGTTAGAAACAATCTGGAGTACGCATCTCAAATCTGGAACCCCCGGTATGACAAGTACATTTCCAGAATTGAGCGAATCCAGATTAAATTCTTAAAGTATATTTGCTATCGTCTTCGAATTCCTTACTCATCCGATAATTATTTTAACCTTTGCAGAAAGTTTCGTCTTCTACCTCTTTCAAAACGACGTGAAATTGCAGACCTCGTATATCTCCTTAACATTACGAATAACATTGTCGATTGTCCGGACCTAATTAATAAAATCAATTTGAAGGTTCCTCTTAGGGCAACCAGATTTAATGCGTCGTTGTTCATTCCTATAGTGTCAACGAAGTATAGACAGAACTCTTACTTGTGGCGAGCAAGCAACAACTTCAATAAACTGAGCAAGCGACTTGACCTTGACCTGTTTTGCACTAGAGCTTCCTCGGCGAGGCGGCAGCTGAGCAGTGAATTTTTCCTACCTAAGGACCAGCTGCCATAAGTCGTGGAGCGTATTTCCATAATTGATTTATATATAATTTTTGTAATGTCGGAACCACTGTCGTCACCCTATAGCCGTAGGGGTAGGTGTCGGTACCTATAGTGTGGGTTCCGGTAAATGTCTATACTTATTAGCGGGTACAATTAATACGATGGAAAATACGATTGTAGAATATTTAATCCTCCAAGTAAGTTACAATCAGTGCGGCGTGTGGAGGATGACTGCGGGCGCAAGGTAACGCGCGGGCGCGGGTGGCCGCCGAAATTCGACGCCAGCTCCGCGCCTCTATTCCAAACTGCAACTCAGCGCATTCCTTGCCCCCACATACATCCCCTTCTAACAAAAAAACAATAAAAAAATCTCTTACTTAGAGTAAGAGATTTTTTTATTGTTTTTTACTATGCCTACTAATTTTAAACACCAGTTTAAAATTAATCCTATAAAATATCTAATCACGCTGTATAGTAGGTACACATATTTGTTCAACAAACGCGTCATTGTCTACGCTACCTACGCGTAACTTGATCTCTCTTCACGACTCACTACCCAGAACTTAACACAGAACTTATGATTAGACTAAACAATATGTAGATTACACGGAATGTTACATTGTACAACTGAAAAATGTCGTTAATACATTGAACTGATTATGTTATGTTACATTTGTAACATAACATAATCAAAATACATATAATACATTGAACTGATTATGTTATGTTACATTTGTAACATAACATAATCAGTTCAATGTATTATACGTGTACGTGTTATTCACTGATTTAACATTATTAAAATTTTATCACTTTAACTACTTCTCGCTCTACTTTTACAAAAACTATACCAAACGTCACGTTACGCATACTGCACAGTTTGACTTGGCAAAATTCCTGGCGTTGCTACCGCAACTGTAGCCTGAGGTCCGATTTTGTCGTTTGAAATCACGTTTACCGCGCTCAGCTCCTTTCGAGCCCATTTCTTAACGCCTCTGCTACACTGTTTATAAATCACAAATACGCCAATCAGTAATAGTATGGCAGACATACTGATTACCGTCACGCTATATATTTCAACTTTGCTTTCATTGTGTGATTGTTGCGCGTCATTAGCACCGTTTTGCGCGATAATTATTTCTTCGGATTTTTCTTGTTTACTATTAGGCTTCCCCATCTCAAAAGTTTGCAAAATAAACGTGATAAAATTATAATAAGTACTTTTGTAACAAATGTATTCGAGTACACGCTGCTTATGACTAAATTATTTTAAAATACTCATCTTATAAGAGTTACACAAATCTATGTCAACATTTCTTATTTAGTGTATTAGGCCTTGTACATACTGCTGGCTATGCCGCGTTACACGCTTGTTCTTTACATTTAATCATTGCAATTCATTCCACTGCGACACATAACGCCGGTCCGCTTCGTCAGTATGTCCAAGCCTACTATTTACCTACTTGAAGTTTGCTTAATAAACTATACTAAAAATCGTACTGGCGGTTTTATTATTCGTCCAGAACGGGTCGTTTTAACATTGATTTCTCTAGGTTTTCCGATTAGGTTTGTATCATGTTGCAATTCGGCCAGTTGCTCGTCGACTTCTTGCGCTTTCGCTAATTCATCATAATTTATGACCGTTGGACATTCTACGGACTCGACGCGTGGTAGCGCGTCAGCAACCCTTCGACGTGTTGTATGTCGCTAGTAAATTCGCTAATGTACAACAATTGTCTTGTCCTTCTCGGTGTCTCTTTACACGGTTTTTCACATTGCCAGGCGCGGTTTCTGTACCGAAAATGGTACTTGAACAACCACCCTGGATCTCCTGGTGCCTTTCGGGCTCTTGACTGCGACCTGCTGGCACTCCTATAGTACCTACGTCCTCGGCCGCGTCCTCTCTCCATGCTGCTGCGCCTATACTTCCCCTGCTGTACTTCGTTACGCAGGCTTGCTTCTTCTATTTGCGATTTCTTCATCTGGGTAAAAATATTTGTTGCTGCATACATGATTTACTGGATTACTTAAATAAATTCTTAACTTAGCCTTCCGAGGCCGCCGCGTACGTCGGAAGTGAGTCACCCTCTCCGCACTTGTTCTTTCACTATTTTGTCCGTTTACTTTTTTTTACACTGTTTATCGTTCACTTAAAAATGATCACGGGGTCACCACTGTCGAAACCACTGTCGGAACCTTTTTTCACGTTTTCTCTTTTTTCACGTTTTTTGATCACGTTGGGACTATATTTTCTCTTTTTTCACGTTTTTTGATCACGTCGGGATTATGTTTTCTCTTTTTTTACGTTTTTTGATCACGTCGGGGTCACCACTGTCGAAACCACTGTCGTCACCCTATAGCCGTAGGGGTAGGTGTCGGTACCTATAGTGTGGGTTCCGGTAAATGTCTATACTTATTAGCGGGTACAATTAATACGATGGAAAATACGATTGTAGAATATTTAATCCTCCAAGTAAGTTACAATCAGTGCGGCGTGTGGAGGATGACTGCGGGCGCAAGGTAACGCGCGGGCGCGGGTGGCCGCCGACATTCGACGCCAGCTCCGCGCCTCTATTCCAAACTGCAACTCAGCGCATTCCTTGCCCCCACATGTAATATTTATTTTACTTTACTACTAATTTGTTATTCTTCTTAGTGTTTGCGTGTTCTTCTTATCTAAAGTGTATCTATTCGTGAGAACCTATTATTGGCTATCCATAGTTCATTTTATTGTATATTTTTAATGTAAGTAGCTGTTGGTTCTCCTATAAATAAATAAATAAATAAATATTACGAATTTACAAACAGGGCGTGCGATTGATCAGTCGTGCTTGCAACTTCACACTATGTCGGAAGCCACCCAGGCGAGTGCGCTGTGCGGTGACTATTACATCTACCGGTTTGGTGAACCGGCGCAGCGGCTCACTGCTTTTTTGCACTGCAGAGTATATTATTCATACTTATAACTAGGCATAGTAGAAACATAACGTTGTTTCTACTATGAAATAGGAGTTGGGGCATCGGAAAATATGCCATACATGCAAAAGGCAAAACAAATAAATATTTAAACCTAGCTTATCACCCTTTGGATTTTAAATTTAAGCCAAGAACATAGTAATCCACTCAAGCGCACGTTAAGGCCAGTTTATTTGACAATTAAACAAGGGTTTATGCAGATCCAAAATATTTTCTTTGATTTTTAAATCTAGCACAGCACACATCCTATTGCACAGGGTACAGAAGGAAAGTCTTTACACAAAACACAAGTTTCAATACATTTTTCATCACACTCGCTCGTAAGGCGTTGCGTTCCACCTATGGTGGGGCAAAGCGCAACGTACAGTTAGGTACCAAGGATAAAAGTCGAGAGCCCGGCCTGTCTAAGGACAGGGAAACCTATAGATTATGGGAAGGAAACGAGCAAGTTGAAACACAATCAATATTATTTTAATAATATTCCCTATCTAATAATATTCCTTGTATAACATTTGTGTTTGTTCTATGTCTGGGTGTTAATATCTATATTAACAAATATAAATGTATGTTTATCAATCTCTGGCATCCATAGTACAAGCTTTGCTTATTTTGGGGTCAGACGACCGTGTGTGCAAAATTGTCCCAAATATGTATTATTATTATTATATACATAAGCATTAATTTATCAAAAACCCTATGACTATTTATAAACTAACTAATTATCAGATATTTCTTTAAGTTGCGCTCATCAAAGTTTTAGTTAGACTGACCGCAAAATCAGCGTTTTTGTCTGTCTGTCAGTGTTCAAAACAAATTTAGAACTTGTCGACTTCCGGTGTAGGCTGTCGATAACTAAAGAGTATTTTACAATGACTACTTATTACAAAAATAAAGTAACAATGTTACAAAGGGACTTTATGACATTGTTTTAGGCTTATAATCCGCGCTATTATGCACGCGTGATTTTATCCGGCACGCAAAAAGAAAATGGCAATCTAGGCATATAAGGCAAATTTTAGGCATATTTTACAAGAGTTTTGTGGGCAAGTATATTTTTCGCTATGCAGCTGTTTATTTTACAAAAATGTCAAGTTCAAGTGAAAAATATGTATTTTATTTTGAACTCCACCAGAATAACTTATCGAGGGATGAAATTCAAAGATAGTTTGTTACCACCAAAATCGTAGGAATAATACTTAGCCGCCTACGAGACGTTGTTTGTTGTTCTGCTTGACTTTTGTTAAGTGAAAAAACAGCAAAAATCGTACGTTTTCAAAAAAGAAACGAATGCAAGTCTAGTATTTGTTTTCCTCTCATGTATGATAAAGACGTCGTGTGAGACTCCCATTCTGCACTCGCCTACACCGCGCGCTGTAGTACCGTCTCGAGTGTAATGTAATCATCAACTTGCATCAAAATGTACTATTGATTCATCCTTTCAGAATCAGAACCGCGGATAAGTCACGTACAATTTAAAGTGTGTGTTACGCCTCGAACAGGTTATTATTATTACAGAAACATCAAATCTATTTGGTCACTAATTTAGTGATCGTCTAAATGATATGAACATTAACGGCAATCATTAGCTTTATGAGCGCTCAGAGCGGGCCGCAGCAGATGCTATTCGGCACTATATAAGCGGATGTGCGGCTCACACCGACCACTCGCTCCGCGCCGCCACCATGAGGGCCACGGTCAGTACACGAGGCGTCAGATTCTAGGCTGTGCACTTTTTGTTTTTTACTATGTTTAATAATTCTTCTAATTACAATTTCAGATACTATTATGTGCATTATTTTGCGCCGCACACGCGCTGCCCCCGCGGCCGCCGTGGCGCGGCCAAGAGTGGCGGGACTCCTCACAAGACGTTAAGCCCCAAGACAGCGAAGAGCGGGAGAGAGAAGCGATCATGACCATGTTCGATGCACTGAAGAAATTATCTCGCCCGTCCGACGGAGACGCGCAGTCGGACCTGCCCTTGCTGGACAGACTCCGCGACATCACACTCGCGAGCGTCGCCGACAGGGACCTCTCCCCCGAAGAACGCAATAAAAAATACACATCTGCTATATTTGGTGAATTAGAAGATTATGCGCGCACCAGTGTCAGCGATGAAAAAGAAAGGAACACTTTACTAGCCATATTACAACTATCTAGGAACGCGGCTAAGAATCAAACGTATAACGCTGCCCCGGACAAAGCAGCGTTCTTATCGTTCATAGAAAACCTGTTCAACGAAGCCAACGCGCCCTTCCCCGGCGACAGTTGGGACCGAATCAAACCGAACCGCGAGCAGCAGGAGCTCGACAAGCAGAACTTCCTCGCCGTGCTCGACTCAGTACTAGATGATATCAAGATGTAAAACGCTCCAGGGAGGTGAACACGAAACAATTGATTTGTACAGTTATGCCTTATGGAGTATGACTAAACTTAGTGTAGATTCTGTACCTTGACTTACATTCTAACTAATATTATAAATGCGAAAGTGAGTTTGTTCGTTTGTTTATTTGTTTGTAACGCTTTCACGCCCTAACCAATCAACCAATCATCATGACATTTTGCATACACGTTGTCTGAGATACAGGAAAGTACATAAGGTACTTTTTATCCCGAAAAAATAAATGGTTCCTGTGGGACCGCGGGTGATATCGCGGGGCGCAGCTAGTATTGAGGTAAATTTTTTTAGGTTTTTTTCGTTTCTAACGGTCAAATTGGCCTAATCGCTCAGTTATATCTTCATAGCCAGGTCAGACACTATTGGCACATATCGTGGGATGGTTACGAGGTGGTGGTACGCGGAGGGTCTTTGTCAGCAGACATCGCGGTGGCAATCTATAATCTGCACTTTTTTTTATGGCGACAATGATCTACCAGGGACAGTTTTACAAAAGCAAAAAAAATAGAAAATGGCAGAAAAATGCTTTCCAAATACCTACAAAATACCGACTTCAAGATAAATAAACAACTTTGGCAAAATATTATACCTATATACGTTATACCTACGAGTATCTACTGTTTTTGAATGTACAAAATATTTATTGTATTGCGATAATTTTCAAGAGTGGTGCTACGCCGCTCGTAGCGGAAGGTTTACGACGTAGCTACAGTAGTACGCGGCGCAGCGGGGCGAAAGCACGATGAGCTGCATCGGAGCGTGGTTTCGATACGCTCGCGCCACTCGGGTGCGCTCTACTAATCATATTAATTTAAGTTCATTTCACATTTACATTTCCTCTACAATTTTGTGATAAATAAGGTTATTCTAGAAGGGTACGCTAAGCTTACAGGAGGTAATTGTGAATATCGTTTATCTAAATCGCTCTAAAATATTCTTTGATAATACTCTGTCTAGCATGAAGTTGATGCGATGAGAGTAGATGATTTTACAGTAAACTACTTGTAAAACCAATTGTTTTTACTTTCTGCATGCTCATTTAACGTTTGTTAACTGTTTAATTACTTATACTAGCTTCTTAACTCCTGACTTAACTGTGTTAATGTTATTAACACGAAAGTTTCGTTCGTTTGTTTATCTTTTGTTATACGCTTTCACGCCTTAATCTACTCAAACGATCCACATAAAATGCGTACATGTTGTCAGGGGTATGAAAAAGGACATAGAGTACTTTACATCCCGAAAAACTATCGGTTTCTATGGGACCGCGGGCGTGGGTGACATCGTGTGCGCAGCTAGTTAGTTAATAAATATGCAAACTTCGTATTCTTTGTAATCTAAGAGTAGAATAATGCGTCGGTTTCCAACCGCAGATACAAGTCCCAGGGCCCTGAACCCGAGACACGCAACCTGTGGTAATGAACGCGGAACGTTTTGCAGTTATTTTTAATATCATTCGCCAAGAAGTCGCGGCTCCCGTGCCGTCCCTTCACAAATACCCATTCATTAAAAACTCTATTTTTGTTCTTGCCGGTAGAAAAATCGTTACAGTCGACGTCAGAAATATCTTTTGTCTCTATTCTGGAAAGACAAAAAAAGAAGCGAGGTCATTTTACAGTCATGCTATTCTGCTTGAGTCGACTGTAAAAATGTACTAAGTTTCAATATTTAAATTAGTTGTTTTTTTCTCACTAAACTTGCAGAAGTTACGGAGTTAAATTCTTACGCGCAGTGTTAAAGCTTCGGTCAGACTGACGCGAATCGCTCGCGTGCCGCGGATCGCGAGTCTCAGTTCGTCTTGTATGAACGAACAGAGACGCAACATTAAAATTCGAGAGTTAAAATGTTATAAATGTCAGTCTAATATTGTGCTTGCTCTTGGTGGCGCAAGACGGATTATCCTTTTAAGAGGGCCGCGACGCTCTGAAATTTCCATACAAACGCACTACTTAAATTTCTAGAAAACCATTTGTCAGATTGTGATGAAATTTAGCATTGACAATTAAATTAACAATATCTTCGCCCCTATGTTCTTGGTTTTTAAAAAAAAAACGTTCTCAAGCTAAAATAGAGCTATGAAAAATATCCGCATTTTTAAGGTGTCACTTTTGACTGATTTATTCAATAGCTAGACAAAGCAAATCAAAAATTCCATTACATAGGGAGGTTGTCTACATCATTACCTGTTAAATGAATCCATAATACAAGGGAAATTCTTAGTTATTTAAGAATTATTACAGAAGTGCAAAAGTCATAATAAAAATTGAAATTTCACTTTGTCACTCTGTAGGTAACTTTAGAGGCTCGCCAGTATCATTACTCGCTCTCTTCGCTCGTCTTCTTCTTCTAGACGAAATGGCTATAGAATACCTTAAGCCAACGCGAAGTTAGTCTAGCTCGCATAGGTCGAAGTTAGTTAGGTCGCCGGACTCTTAACCTCTGATGAGCAGTTAACTCCGAGATAAGGAGATAATCCAATAATAAATGCATGAGCTACCAATAGCTAAAGAACGTTCTTCGGTCCCCAGCGACCGTTGTGAATTGTTAGTGTTTGTTGTAATTGATGTAAGCTAGTTGACAGAGTATGAACGAGCCGGCGGTGGGTGCGCGGCACCCGCTGCCCGCACCTGGGCAGTGGGCACGCAGCACTGTGACGTCACAAGACTAGAGCACCGCTTCACATTATTCCTTCATATAAAGGGAACACGTTTTATCACGTGCAATACAGGCGGAATGCGGAGTTATTCCGTCCGCTCTCTATGAACCATTCGTTAGTTCTGGTGATCGATTGACTGGAATTCAATACTTGGTTTCAGTAAATCAATGAACAATTCTGTGACGATAGACTCTTCTCCTTTGTCGCTGTATATCTCGATCACTTTATGCAGCGACAACAAGGCTTTTGTGCTGAAGCTTTGTAGCCGTGAAGATTATAACAAGGGAAAACGTAAAAAATGAATGAGATGAAAAGATAGAGTAATTATTATACTGGGTGTTTCGTTAAACGACCGATGGACATATTCTAGGATATCATTGTTCTCGTCATTTTCAAAACTTTTATTTTTGAACTAATACTTACTGAAAATTGTGATACGTAATATATAATACGTAATTCCATACGATAAAATTTTGTCGAGGTAGAATTCTTTTTTTATGCAAGAGCTGTTTTTCTTTATCGCGATTTAGTTGTTGGCCCTATAAATAAAAATTGTACATAATGATGAGAACAATAATATTATATCCTAAAATAATGTCCGCCGTTTAAAGAAACATTCAATATTTTACATGACAACTAAACACGCCAACCTAATGAAAGTTAAACACGACACACAATTTTTCTTAAACATTCAGTTGGAGAAATTCTAAAACAAGTTGTTAGGGTTAATGAGAGCGTTTCTGTAGCGACTCGTACAGAGACTATAACATGAATCTAGTCGCAGCCGGCAGGACGCGAGTCCCGCGGGTCGTCATTATCGGGCGCGCCGCTCGCTGCTCCAAGATAAGGTCTCCACGACCATTGTCCCTGTAATGAATAAAACGCTACCGTTATTCGTTAATCCCCAAGTATTTTTGTTTAATTTTCTTTAGCAGATGCAACAATGACCGCTTCTTACCAGTTTCTATTAGGAGTTTTTAAGAAATTTTATCATTGTAGATAACGACCGGCTGCGGCCCACCATTTACATTTTTTAAATGAAGAATCGGAACAAAAGAAATGTTATATTACGTAGCCAGGGCTTTGGTCGGAGTCGAATCAAGTTTAGTAAAAAATATTCTGAGCTACGTATGTGAATGAAATTATCATTAGGTACCCCACAAACTGACCCTAAGAATTAACCAATGCATTACAGCCAGTGAAAAGTGCTCTCGCAACTTTCGAGACTATTAGTGCGGTGCAAAAAGGTAGCGCCAGCCCAGCGCGGCGGGCCCTCGTCCGGCCGCGGGTCAGCCCAGCGCGGTGGGCCCTCGTCCGGCCGCGGGTCAGCGCGGGAGAGTCTCTCGACAGCACTCTCCATTGTAATGAGCCAGTTCGCGGAACACATTTGCATTTGTCGCTTTTTTCCGAGTCCTAATCCGTCATTTGTATGCGGCGACACGGCACGAGGCGCGGTGCGGCGAACTCGCCTTAATTAAATTCAAACTACGTCGGGGTCAATTCGGGCCCGGACGGGTCTCTAATAGTCTAAACGGCTTTTATTTTGTCACGAGTTCGGGCAAACGGACGCAAGTTTTAGGGCCTCGGCGTAGCCTTCGCTCGAAGCGTTCTCACACGACGAGTTTTGTTTTAATTAGCTGAGTAATTAATTTGCTAATGTATGAATTAGGCGACGCTCGGCGAGGATGGCCGAGGTAATGTTTTCGTGGGGCTCGGCGAGGTGGTCGACAGACATAGATTAACACGAGTTTAGTTCTTAACTTGCTCGTTCGTCCAGAGCGCACCGAGCTTGTGATCTTCCATCATGCGATCCCTTCGTAGGCTACTGTTCTTTGCCAAAAAAATAATACATACTTACAGCGATACCTACATCGATGTAAGTAACTAATTAACTTTTTTTTTTCGGAATTAAATTTTTATCGCTTTTTTATTGTAATTAAGACAATTATCATGACTAAGTATCTTTTTTTATTTTGATTTATCTCTGATTCTCTGCCAATTCTAAATTATAATTCTATTCCAATTCTCTCTCTTATTAAATAATCATGTAGGTAAATGGGCCTTATGTTATATCTATTTTTTTTTTTTCTATTATTATTCTGAGAAGCTAATATAAGAGTAAAGTGGCGAGCGAGCCGTGACCTGCGACGAGCACGCGCGCGCGGCTCCGTCTGCCGCCGGAGTTCATTACATTAGCGCGCGGCACAAATACAGCGGGAACAGCTAGAAACGATCTTGTTTTGGTGTTCACAGACGCCAACTAAATTGAATTTCAATATTGCGTCTGCACTGAGGGAGATCCATTTAAAGATAGAATCGTTTGGCAAGTTTCAGCGCGGGTATAGCGCGGGTGCCAATACGTACGTTTGTTTGAGGGATTGCTGCGCTGCATGTATCGGATGAGGCTTTTAGGATTACCCGATATGCTCACCTCGTTTGCCGCGAGCGAATAAAACCGCTCCAATGGGGAATTAGTTCGAGTAAAGTTTCATCGTTCTTGCGACGCTGCGAGAGAGCGCCAAGTTCCGCGGCCAGATAATAAAGCACGCTGTAAGTTTTAATTGTGAAACTGAAATCTCCGTTTCACCCGCGTCGGTTGCTAATTGCGACCACTTATCGAGTTGCTCGCTGTTTGGGAGGAGTGACCGCTCCCTCTCCCTCCGCCCTTTATCGGTTACTTTATTATAATAATGAACGTGGAGTCAGAATTTTAATGTTGTTAGATAGCAATTACGAGTTTCAACAATGGCAACTAAGAGTGTCTATTCTACACGTTGCTATGACGTCACAGCACCGAGTGCTGTGCAACTCGTTGTGACGGCAGACGACATTTTTAACAACGTTTTTTGGTTGATTTTGAGACGTCGAACGCTGAGGCGCAGCAGTTGCAGCGAACGCATTCGTCGACTTTGTCAAATCTCTGAAAGGCAATTGATACGAAGTTTGATTAAATCAATCCAAAAGCAAATTCCGCGTGACAGTATCACGTACAGAGGGTGTGTGGTTTCAAAACGAGCCTGTGTCGCGTCGCGTCGCGTCGCGCGCTAGTCGCAGCGTCTTTTGTCGAGCGTGTCGTATTGTCCTCCCGTATATTAAACCCTCCCATTGTCTCATATCGCCGGCCGGCGACCGGGCCGGCGGGCCGTGCGCGCCGGCTACAAAGGAACACAATCACTTCCCGGCCGGCGCGCGTGTCCGCTAGATCGCTTTCTATCAAATGAATTGCTGATAAGTCCAACGCTTCACTTGTCTTTTCAATTGGATTGAGTGGCGTGATGTGTGGAAAAGAACCTTCATCGCGGCGATTGTATAACTTTATTAGAATTTATAATTTCTAAACGGCAAGAGCTTTTAACATCCTTCCTAATTAATATTACTAGTAGCTCTGTGGGCTGTAGTCTCGTGGCCCAAGTTCGTCTTCTTCTACAGGTTCTTCAACTGATCCTAGTGAAATTTTGTGTGCATACAGATTTTTTAATGCTGACTCAGTTCTTGAAAATTCATGACGATCGGTTGGGGAATGCAACCTGTAGAAGAAGAAAAAGATCCGGACAGAGATCCAGAGAAAAATCAGACAAACTAAAGCATTTTTGTCGAAGCTAAAACAGAGACGCTTCGCTCGCTAAGACTCAATCGGTCGATAAATGCGAAAGTGAGTTTGTTTATATCTTTCGTACCTTTCATCCCGAAAAAAAAATCCGAGTTCTGTGGGACCGCGTGTGAAACCCCGGGGCGGAGCTAGTTTGTAATGAAGAAAAAACAATAACTGCCCCAGACTAGGAGCCCTGGAACTAAATAGTTTCGAAGAAAAAATTACGATTTATTATTTTTTTCACTTCCTCCGTTCGCTCTCCATTGAGATCCAGATTTATAAATGGAATATTATGCATAATTTACAGATCCCTATTGGAGTACCAGAAAAATAATGTGTTTTAATTGAATTTCTCGTACGCTGAAGCGATGATAGCCTAGCCGGAGAAGGCCCGCCTCTCAAGACAGAGGGGGGTTCCAACCCAGCCGATGACACGCACCGATTTGTTCATTGTGTGAACATAATATGTGCGTACTATATGTCATCTGCTACATGACTGGAGCCCGGTGGACACTCGCAGGGTTTTTAAACAATGTGAATAGCTAGAAATATTAAGCGAGTAGGTACAAGACTATGTAACTGGATCTACTACGTAACTGGAGCCCAGTGCATGGCGACAGGCTCGCCCCTGTCACATTTGTGACTGAATATCGTCCGGTGAAGTGGGGGTGTTTTACGCCTCTGCCCACCTCCTCGGGCGAAAGGCGTGACGATATCTTTTGTTATTCACTGAAATTGAGCCGTTTCTATTGAAACGCCTCAAAATTATTAAATAGACATAATGCTATGTTATTACATAGACATAGTGTAAAATATATCAGTCATCTTTAATTATTTTTCTATTCTTTCACAAACTACGCAGTATAATAAATAAATAAATAAATAAATTTAAAGTTTATTGCATATGTAGTTGAATCTTTGTATTTATTTTTCTTTGTAGTAATAGTTAATAATGTTTTCTAGTTAGTTGTTGTTTATTAATATTTTTTATTAATATTATTTTTGTGTCATGTTTTTTATATCTATTTTGAACATTTGTTTGTTATTTTGTTTTGATTTTTAATGTGTAGTTTTTATTTGCAATGTATGTATGTATGCGCACACTTTTCGTGCGTGACGTCACTTGCCGGGCCCAACAGAAAACCAGCGCTGGTTGTGTACAATCAGCAACACGCTGAGTTGGGGCCGGTTCTGTGACAATGTGCTTGTGTATTTTGTGTGTCTTATATGTGTCTTCCTCTTCTGTCTGTCTATGTACATTGTCACAATAAAGTATTCTGTATTCTGTATAAAATATCATCCAACTAGCTGATGCGCCCCGCGGTTTCACCTACATTCCTACAGGAACCGTTATGTTCTTTTCCTCTTTATTTGAAAAAATAATGCCCCTCAGTTTCTTGCCTGTTCTTCTGAGTAGAAGCTTTTTGTCCGAACAAGGCGGTCGAGTCTATTTAAATAACTTTGACGTTCATAAGTGTATCTTTGATACCTAAATTGAATAAAAACACTTTGACTTTGACTTTGACTTCTGACAACGTGTATGCACAAAGCAAACAAACATCCAAATAAACAGACAAATGAACAAAAACTCACTTTCGCTTTTATAATATTAATTAGGATTTGGAATAATTCCAGTATTCAGAAATGCCCGGGGTCGTAATGGTTCTAAGCAACGAGATACAACACTAAAACTTCTTTTAGTGTTAAGAATCTTCCCCTTCGGGAAGATTCTTGTACACAAACACGATTTAATAGCTCCACTGTGTATATCAATTGAGATATTACAAAAACCTAGTCGAAAGAAAGAATTGTTAAAATAATGTGATTGATCTATCGCTTCGGCAAAAGTAATTTCGTATATCCAGCGTCCGGCCGTGAATGTCCGGCTGTTCTCACCTAAAAGTCTCATTTCTCAACCAGCTTTAATGAACTTTTTGAGCAGATTCGGTAATGATTACGGAATATTTATGTCGATTCAGTTTTTACAAAAAAAAAAGAATGGCGGATATATTACAAGACTAGCGAGGTCTCCACCACACATAGCCATTTACTAGTATTTATATTAATTATGGTGTAAGTCCACTGCGACTTGCATTAGCGAACGTCGTGGAGACCCGAGCGCCTCCGCCCGGAGCCGTAAAGCCCTCCCATTCGTCCGCGGCCGCGCGCACTATCACCGCTGAAAGGAGCCGGCACAAAGCCAGCTCGCGCCTCCTTTATTATATTCTCCATCCATCTTTTGAACCGTGACGTCACATTAAAGCGTAAATAAAACGTGTCACGGTGGAATAATGCGCTCGATCTCCGTCGCCTTTATTTTCCTTTCAGACGGCGATGAGACGCGGCTTTCGGTAATTTCAATGTAAGCCTCCGCCCGGGTGCCGCCGCGCGGGCGGCGGGACATTACGGGTGGTCGGGGCGCGGATGAATCACAGCAATATTACCTGGTTACTCTGCTTAGTCTGTAATTGCCAAAATTATCATTCATCACGCAGTCGTCTACGCCGATGACATCAAAGATGCCATCAGCCGGTTTGTACGACGAGCATCGGCTGCGTCACCGAAGACCATCAAGGACTACAACCTGCAGATGGCCAGCAGAGATCGGAACGCGGTGGTGATGGAGGCTCTGGGACTGGAGGAGGCCATGATGTTACGATAATAATATTATAATTGTAAAATAATATCGCGTTTTTATGGAAATTGTGGGTACATCTCTAGCCTTCATGCTCAAGTAGCATTCGTGTCTGGTCGTTCTCTTCCCCTAATTATATATTTGAGGTGAGCGATGGCTGGCAAATGCTTAAATTATCATTTGATTAATTAGCCCGGTGTATGGCGGCAGGCTCGCCCCCTATCACATTTGGGACTGAATATCGTCCGGCGAAATTTTTTTTTTTTTTTTTTTTTTTTATGTAGAATAGGTCGGCGTTTGACCACCAACTCGCCTGATGTTAAGCGACGTTGTGGTCCAAGATGAAGCACGACGACCTATAAGGTACTTATTCACTCTAGCCTTGAAGTTTTGTAGAGCGAAGAAGTACAAAGACGGCAGTTGAGTGAGGCGCTACAAGTGCGCCACTGCTCAGACCCGTCTTCGGAACGGTTACACCGGACTACATCCCGAAACACGACTAGGTCATTTCACGGCATGGCTTGGTCCGTCAAATGTGGCTGTTGTATTACACTCTGCCAGCCCCCTCGGGGTAAAGGCGTGACGATAATATGTTATGTTAATTTTATCGATCAAGTGAGAGTTAGCTAGCGAAGCATCTTCGATTCAGCTTCGACAAAAATGCTTTCGTATGTCTGACTTTTGTCCGTATCTCTGTCCAGATCTCTGTCCGTATCTCTGTCCAGATCTCTGTCCGGACTTTGTCTTCCTCTACAGGTCGCATTTTTTAACCGATTCACTTTAAATTGTGTGAGCAGGTTCGATAATTATATATTTTGTTGCTGAATCAGTTCTTGATTGAGATTATTTTACTTTTAAGAACTGTTATCCATATGTTTTTTTTCATGAACAAAATTGTACGAGAATCGGTTGAAGAATGCGACCTGTGAGGAGGACAACCGCCGGCCGCGAGGTCTGCAGCTCACAGAGCCACTAGCACTATTATCAACGTATCGGTAAGCAATTAAGGCTGCGTTGCACCAACTAACTGTAACGCAACTAAAGCTCAACCCACCGCAAAATCTTTTGTTTCCTAGAGATTTTACGGCTGCGTAAGTTCTCTACCAACATTTTCAACTGCCTGAGTTTCTTTAATTGTGACGTGTGTATTGTGGTGGACAGGTGTAGGAGCACTTCGTGATCTCGGCTGGCCGGCGAAGATAGTCCCGCCGACAGTAGGTACCCGCCAAAGGTCCTCGGCTCCCGCGCGCGGCGTGAGCGAGCAAGGAACTTACGTTCTGATCAAAAAAAAATTAAGCTCAAAGCTTCCAATCTTTCGTTTGTTATTTTAATTAAAAACAATTATTCTCGGGGCGGCCTGGAAACACGCGGCGATTTTTCATTAATATTTTTCGATTGGAAGAAATTGTGTTTTGGTTCCAATTTAATAAAATATTTTACAAAAGGTCAGTTTACAGTTTCTCAAAACGTAAAATCTTACTTGAACTCTATATCAGTCTTAACGAGTAATACGACTTCCGATTGGGGTCCGTTTTACCTTAACGTATTTGTGTAGTTCGCACAAAAACCTGCATGAAATCCCGCCGCAGGCGCGAGCGAAATTAAACGATATGACGGCCCATAAACATGACAAAGAAAAACGTCAAATTAAACGGCCGACACATTGACACGCGACGCGACGCGACGACGCGTGTCCCGCGGGAGGCGGCCTCTGCGGCGGGACTGAGTCAGCTAACAAGGATAAATAAATCTTCTGCCATCGATACTCGCGCCGTGATTGATTACAGCATTCACTCGCACACAGATGGCTGATTGATCCTTCTTCGCGGCGCTTCTTAAATCCTAGCATTCAACTCTTAACATTCACACTTTACTCGTTACGGGAACTATTAGCTGCACATCAAAAATATTAATCGCGCTTCAAATATTTTCAGCAATTTACGTAAGGAGTACCTGTGTCGGACGAGGCTATTGATGTGAAAATGTTAATAACTCTGATGGCCACTTGCACTAAATATAAGAATTGCCTAAGTCCAAGCTTAACTAGATTTAAACTACTTCTGGCTAAATTGTCGCTTATTGGGCACATTAAGTTAAGATTCTCTTCAGGAATAGCTTAAAGTTCGTGCAAAAAAAATTGATAGAAGCTAGCTAGGAGTAGAATAAACTAGTTGGGCAAGTACTTGGGCAATTCTTATATTATTATATTTAGTGCAAGTGGGCATGCGTTCATAAGTTTTGTATACTTACTTACCTAATGTCTAAAAATAATACCTACCTAATAATTTTACACTTGAAAACTAGTTGATAAAGGTTTCTAGTTGTACATTAGAAGGCTTTTTTAGCATAGAAAGTCGGGCTGCAGTGTAACTTGGGTCAGGCCTAATTAAACGGTGGATTGCTTTTCTATTGATTTATATGTTCATTAAAAGGTTTCCGCTTTGCCGCCATCTCGCCTGCTCCCCAATTCTGCTACACAGTCGCTTCAAAATTGTTAATGAATTGCATCAAATCACTTTTTGAACGCCAAAAGTGTCAAAAATAGATAATTCGTTCACGCAATTTAAAAACAATATCTCAGTTGAATCGAGGCTCTGATGTTAAGCAATGACGCGGCCAACGATGGAGCGTGCTCGTCGGAGAAACCGATCCACTCGACACTTGAAGACACACAGACTGTAACTATCAGGGGGACACACACAGGCCGAGCAGCATTCCACACTTAAGCGGTTCGCACACTTACGTCCAATCAAAGTGTTTAGTGCTGGGTATTTATTGGTATGTCAACCATAACGATAACGATAATCAGATACATGTGATAACGATACCACATTTCAACGGAATTAAAAAAAAGAGGAGGTTATCAATTCGACTCTATGTTTTTTTTGTATGTACATATGTTACGCGCTCATTCCGCCAATTATGAATCGATTTGATGGTTATATTTTTGTTTGGCAGATAATACTACAGAGGTGATCGCGAAGTTCCGAAGGTCCCATATACATTTTATCGAAATCAGTCGAGCAGTTATTTAAATAATAAGAAAATGACAGGATGACGGAAAATCGGTTTTTTTATTTTAAAATATTGTTAGTTTAGTTAGTTGTGCAATAATATAACGAGTTAGAGGAAATGAGGTTATGCAATCCAGTATATGAGGTCACCGATCTACCCTACGTCGAGGGTGATTGAGCCGTTATCCACCACGCTGGCACACTGTGGGGTGGTGGATGGGGTGTAGGAGCACGATTGAAATTTAATTTTAAATGCGTAACTTTTCTGCAAGAGAAAAGTTTTTTGGTGATGATGATGATAGCGAATATTTAACTGGCGTCACGCCTTACCCAGAAGGGGCTGGTAGAGGTTTACAACACCCACACTTCGCCGGAAGCATTCAGGCCCAAATGCGACAGGAGTGAGCCTGTCGCCGTACACCGGGCTCAAGTCCAGCAGCAGATGACTTACAATACGCACATATGTATGTTCACATAATGAACAAATTGGTGCATGCCATTTGCTGGGTCCGAACCCGCTCCCTCTGGCTTGAGAGGCGAGTCTTCTCCGACTAGGTTATCAACGCTATAAATGTAGAATATTTAAAAAGAGTAGATTTAATGAGTAACACAAAGCACAAAGCTACATAAATGGCAGTTAATTGGAGAGCGCATTCCGCTGGATGTTTCGTAGTTTGAAAGTACGAGTAGTAACGGCGCAGTAACTCGCAGCGCGCGGCGCGGCGCCCGCCCGCCGCGGGACAAAGAGCTTTTTACAAGAATAAGCTTTGTTTTAAAGAGGAATTTTAATATTGTTCTATGCTCAGCTTCGTGGCGTGTGGTTGCGTGTCGTGGGGAGTGGGCAGTGTGTTTAACTGACTTTGGAATAATATATGAGATGCTGGCTGCGTCGCGGTGTTACCTGCGGGTAAAATTGGCCTTTGTGTTAATCCAGGGTATCAGCTACCGCCACACCAAATTTTCATCATAGTCTGTCCATCCGCATTTGAGCACGAAGAAGATGGCGAAACAAACAAACACATGAACTTGCGCTTTTACGTTATAAGTAGGAATTAGGATTACAGTTGATAGTCACTATATACTCTGACACTATATTGATGACACTTTAACCTTTCAGACTCATATCTAAGCTTAGCAGGAAGAGTTCGTAAGTTAAAGGCAGTTTTCAGAAACATTCGCTATTCCGCAAACGATGATATTTTGAAGACAGTCTATTATTCTCTCTGCCAATCTCTCTTGGGATACTGCATTGAAGGCTGGGGAGGCTGCGCGCGAACTCATTTAAGATCATTGGAAATAGCTCAACGTGGAATTTTAAAGGTTATTAAATCACTACCTTTTAGGTTTCTTACTGAATCACTTGACAACACGTGCGATGTCTTGACGGTATGACAACTTTTTACTCTGTGAATACTGATAAGGCAACATAAGTTACGCCCAATTAATGACAATGGTCATACAATAGAGAAAGTCTTCAATTTTCGTGTTTTCTCGGCAAGTATCTGTACAATAAAATGTCTTACACTATCAACTTCAAATTCTGAATTATATTGAGTTAAAAAGTCACTGACAGTTCTTCTAAAGTAATATAATTATCAAGAAACAGAAGATGTACTGGTCATATTAAAATAAGGTTATCCAAACACTCTCACGTCCCACTCCCCTCCTCTCCTCTTCCTTTCGCGTCTATTGTGCCCTTTTTAGATAGTGAAATTTTTAATGTATAATTTAATTACTATAATATTTTTTAATAGCAATCTAGCAAAATTTTAATTAAAATTATAATACTTAAAATATTTCCAAGTTATCAATTATATTTTTACTACTAATTACTAAAATACTAGTGAAATAAACAAAAGCGTTTGAATTGAAAAAAATATAGCGATCACGTACTATATTTTTATAGTAGGTAAATACCATATGGTGACCCGTTTGCTTGTTTAGCAACTGTGGCATAAAAAATACCAAAAAAAATTCAAAAACTGAACATCTTGAGTCAAAGTTCATAAAGAATTAATACCGTCGAACTCTGCTCAGTTCAATAGTTCAATAAGAAGAATTAAAATTCCCTGTAAAGTTTTCTATTCACAGTCGAATTAAAGTAAAACATGCATTTTAGTTGAAAAGAACTGAGCTAATTATGGTGCCCACTGAATACTACAAGTTCTCTCCGAGCTCCGGGCGGCGGCGGCGGTGGCCAGATGCCTGATATTACAGAAGTTGACTTCTATTTCTACCGTGAATGTAAACAGTGGATGCAAAAACTCAACCAGTAAAATTCGAGGCTCAAGCAGTAATAGCCTGGCATTAGCCACTTGTAAGTCGCAAGCGCAATCGGTTGAAAGTGATTCGTTCGCGACATTTTTGCTAGACTACTGCTCTACCGAGAGGCGAGCTCGTGGCGCATTGATTCAGAACCGTCGCGTGAACTTTGCGAGCCTTCAAAATATTCATCAGGTGCATAAAGTCGAAAAGTTGCGTCCCTCGCGGCTCTCGGCTATTCAAAATGGCGGCTATTGAGTCAATTATGCAGGTCGCCGGTGCAGCGGCCACGGAGTCGATGTATTCAGCTCTCTGCCGGTGTCCTGAATAACCCAGCACTCATACCGCGGGCGACGGAGTGGTGCGGTGCGGTGCGGTGCGGTGCGGTGCAGTGCGGTGCGGGGCGGTGCGGTGCGGGGCGCAGAACCAGGTTCATTCATTTGAATGTATGCAAGGACGCATTCCAGCTATGCCTAAGTATGATTGTGTGATGCTCACCGTAGCTTTGGTACTTTTTTGGTATTCAAAGCAACAAAAATGGACAAAAAGAAAAGATATAGTCACCGCTCCAGGAAACAAAATTTATCGCCTATCGCGGTATAACAACCAATCATGTAGTTAGCCAAATGTGAACGACTATGTGACACTGTTCACTAATCTAACTATTGAATCCTACTTAATTGCTGAGGAGTCGAGCTGTCCATCTGTTATTCTTCATCAGACATGTACCTACGTCTTTTAGTTGAATTTTATATCAGATTATAATTTAGTTATTTTATGAATGTCTGTGTAAAAGAGTGTATTCTGATACAAGTCGCTGGTTTCGAGGCTTGTCTCTCAGCGCCGCCGCGTCGGAAAGTTGACGTAATTCGTCCGTGAGCCGTGAAATATGCAAAAAATACGAAACGACGTGCGAAAAGCGTTGCTCTGGTATTCTTCAATCGTTCCCGCGAATTTGTTTGAGCGTTAGAGAGCTCTCGATGGGAAACCGATTCGTTTTCAATCAAATAGTTTTATAAAACCAAACATGTGAATGTCAAAGTCAAAGTTAAAATATTTTTATTCAATTTAGGTATCAAAGATACACTTATGAACGTCAAAGTTATTTAAATAGACTCGACTGACTTGTTCGGATAAAGAGCCTCTACTCAGAAGAACAGGCAAGAAACTGAGGGGCATTATTTTTTCAAATAATAAATAAATTACAGTCTCACAAATTTTGGCTTCCAACTAGGTAATATCTATAAATACTACTTAGTGGCTACTTGGCGGAAGTGGAAGTCTCCAGACATCTTTGTCTTCTAAGTAATTCTTAACCTTATAATACCCTCTTTTCATTAATGTAGTTTTTAAATGTGATTTGAATTTTCCCTCAGTGAGCCCTATTATAATTTTAGGGATTTTATTGTAAAAACGAACGCCGTTTAAAAATTACTTATTTGACTTAGTAAGTCTAAATCTCTGTACAGCTATCCTATCCTAATTTCTAGTGTTATAATTGTGATAGTCACTGTTCAATTTAAATTTATGTAGATTTTTGCGAACGTGCATAATATTTTCAAAGATACGAGTATACAAAGAAGGTAAAGTTAATATATTTATTTCTTTAAATAAATCTCTCAATGATTTGCGGGGACCCATCCCGCAGATAGCGCGGACCGCTCTCTTTTGCAAAATAAAAATGGCCTCTACTACAGCAGCTGATCCCCACAGCAAAATGCCATATGACATTATGCTGTGAAAGTAAGCAAAGTAAACCATGTATGTAAAACATAAATGTAACCGTTTAATCGGTGTCAGCGCGCCGACGAGCGGTCACGGAGAAGAGGTCGGAGTCGGCACAACGGTTTTTTCTTTGTAGCCCAAGAGTGATTCTATGCCAAATGAAAGTGTTGTTACATTCAGCCCACGATTGATTCATCTAGGACTATATGTAAAACGTTTGCAATTTTATAATGGAAACTGACGTGGTTTTCACACATTATGATACCCAGAGGAATTAATCACGTTAGATTAAGTCGATTGTTCTGACTGTAGTTTCAACCGCATTGGGTGGTCTTTATCAAGGCGAGAGTGCGCGTGCGGCTGCGTCTCGCTTAGCATATACTTATACAGCACTATACTTGATACTATCGTCGAAATAATCGACTTAATAATAATAATATAATAATATTTTTTTATTTCAAAAAGTACATGGTAAAGATAAAAACTATCAGATACAAAAATTTTTTTAGAAACAATAAAATAATTTTGCCTGAACTAGGTAGTCCTGTTTGTCAGGCGATAAATACGGCAAAAACTTAACTTAATATAATCATTGCATACTCACATATTTTAATTCACTACAATTCTAATTAATTTTAAACTATAAAATAAACTTACTGTAAATTTAAAAAATTAAACATACAAATAAACACAAACAAATAACAACTTCTCTGTATCTTCGTAGGACATATTTTGGAGAGCTTCTTTAACAGTTTGCTTACATTTTATATAAGTAAGGGAAAATAATTGCCCGAGAGAATTAAGTCTATTGTAAAGAAGCGGACCTAAAAACATGAAAAAGTTTCTTGTAAAAGCATGCTTTGTTGCTTTTTGAGGGCACACAATATCTTTCCGTCTTTTGTTAGTAATGTCAGCGTTGTAAGGAGTAGCTGCGTGCTGCTTTAGTACTATGTTCATTATGAAAAGCTGGCGAACGGTTAATACTTCACAAGATTTGTAGAGAAGGTTAGTAGGAAATAGGAAGGGACGGAAAGTTGACACCTTGAGGATCGCACGTTAAGCTCTCTCGATGGTTAGTAACAACGTTTTCCCTGCTCCACCTCATACAGTTATACAATAAGATAATATTGATTGACAAAGAGTTAAATAAGCCTGTCTGATTAATTTTTTTATAGTACATGAATAGTTCCAGTATCATAACATCATAGCGTCTGCAATGATGGCGATGGTGGCGACTTCGAATTTAAGGTGCTATGTTTTTTGGATTATTTCTACTTTCCTTTTCACTGAAGTATACATATGTACGTATTACTGTAACCGCGAATCGCAATAATTCTGCTCTTTACAAAACTGTTAAATTCTTTAGCATATTTTTTGTTATGTCATTTGTTACGCCATCGAGATACATTACTGCTTCTCAGACCGCCGGCCACCAAATTCTTCAAGTCAGCGCTTCGATTCTCCAAATCTCACGAGTTTCACAACCTTTTGTTCTCACCTTCTTCCTGGTGTTTAACCGATGACTCCATCGGACATTGTATTCCTAACATCGGTTGCAATCGCATATGTACCTAGTTGTAATTTAATTTTTACTTAATTAAATAATTATAGTTTTAAATTTGGTTTTCTTGGATCCTTCGGCTGCGGCCTACATAATTCATTCATGAATGCAAAAATAATTAGTAGGTAAATGTTTTTTTCTTTCTCGACAAAATTAGAAAAACACTATTAGTATAAAATTAGATAAGCAAGTCACAGTGCCTATTTAAACAACATACATAATTGCTACTGCTTTTCGGCATGATCTGACAAGTTTTCAGACATGCAATTTTTCACATGCCTTCACAATTTAAAGTATATATTTGCATAAAACAACACATTAACATAAGGGGACTTCCGATCTAAAATATTAACAGATCACCAGAAGCGTAAAACGTAATTTACCCTGCGTAATCAATCTCCTTCACAATAATCACGCAAGTATGTTTACGTTGATGAAAATGTAAAAGGGAAAATTTAACAAGAAACAATAAATTACCTCTACAACATTTAACAACGTTCCCACTTATTACATGTAATAAATCCACTTTAAGTCGGCAATCTGTCAAACGATACAAAAGAAATAAAGGCCGTGTCCACACACGAGTGGGGTAGAGATGCCCTCCTAGTCATAGTACTGAGACGCTTACTACAGAGGGCGCTCTTCACTACCGTGGCGTGGAGTAGCACTCACTGGAAGCTAGGGATGGGATTTATGGCTAAATTAGCATTAGCAAAATTTTGCAAAAACTAGCTAGGTTATGGTAATTTTAACTACTCGTTTTAAAATAAACTATAGATTTTAGTGGTGTCGTATACTTTAATTAGTTTTAGTTAACTTTAAACTATCGTCGATGTTCTTTATTGAATCTAATACTTTTTGAATTTCATCAACGTTTCCGGTGGCGAGAGCAATCTCTTTCAGTTGCTCTAATACAGTTAGGTACGGTGTTCTGTCGAGTGCTCCATCAGAATCGGGTAGATTTTCTTCATCATTATTAGCGATTATAATTAGAACCACTTGGTCTAACACTGTCAACAGTGCATCGTTGTCGCCTCCGGCGCGTCCGATCTCGTCTATCAGATCTAGTATGGATACGATCGCACCATTGTCGCGCGGCTCGCTGTAACTGAACACTTCACCCGAGAATCCGCGCTCGCGCTCCGACGGCGGCAGGCCGTGACTAGCAGCCAATAATGCAAACAATAATATCTGAAATGTGACAACGTAACGTAAATTGACAATATTAAGAACACAATATGATCAATGTAAAAAAAAAAATTATTACGGAGTGGAAGCAGACGTACACGCAGTGTTATTTACACTATCTACACTAATATCATAGAGGGGTAAAGGTTGTATGTTAATAAAGTTATATGTAAACGTTTGTCCGATATTAAAAATTATTTCACTAATCACTTAGTGCCTTAAGCTATGAAAGGTGAGCGAAGCCACGGGCAGACGACTAGTTATTTATAATGTTAGAGTGAGACCGACCGCGTGCTTCATGATGTCTCGGAGCGGGAAGTGTAGCAGTCGAGGCTACCCACGCTTATATCACACATACAACAGTAGCTTAATGATGATGTTAATTGCCATTAATACGCCATTAGGGTGAACATCACTGCCGTAAACGACGGAATATTTTATTGGACAATTAAATACTCGTAACAAACAAATTAATGAAACTTTGACAGACGTTAAGTTAATTATTTTGCCGATGCGTCACAACATAAAATCAACTTACTAAAAATATTATACTGATTCACAAACACATTGGTAAATAAATCATAAGAAGTGATTGAAATGGTCATCCTACTAATATTATAAACGCGAAAGTTTGTAAGAATGGATGGATGGATGGATGTTCGTTACTCTTTCACGCCAGAACGGTTGAACAGATCTGAATGAAATTTGGCACAGAGATAGATTATAGTCTAGAATAGCTCATAGGATACTTTTTAACCGCGGGTGAAACCGCGGGGCGCAGCTTGTCAGTAATAAATAGGGTAACTCTCTTAATGGGGTAAAGAAACTTAATCACTATTCATATGTATTTTTTAATTTAGTTTAATATCAAACACTATTAATAGTTTTTTTTGCAATAGCGTTTCGCACATTGCTACATGATACGAAATTTAGCAATAATTGACAGCACTAGCGCGCGGGATACTCGTAGCGCCGGAGGGAGGCGCGGGCGGGGGACTCGAGAGCCTGGACACGCGCATATTTGGGATGAAAGGATTGTTTATTAAATAATATTACTCTGTGAATAACAAAAAAAGGATCTTTTGGGACTCGTGTCTCAAGAGACAATCCTGAAGGGGCTAGATCACTGATTCGTCCATTTACTGTAAGTACTTACTTCTGATGAAACGTTAAATACGAACTTGTGTATTTATCACATCTATTTAGGATTAGGATAGTAATTATTCTGGATCTGTGTGGCGAAAGGCTGACGTCCACAGAGACGGCTCGTGATTGAGGAAACCTCCCGAATCGTACCAACGCGAACGACGCGATGCGTCGCGCTCTCGCATCTCGCAAACAAAACTCTAAAACGTAATTGTTTTGACTTTTATTTCGCAGCGGAACGGTACTTCCGGTCGTCGGATGAAATATCTGTCGCTTCCGGCCGTCTGTCTCTCCGCTCTCTGGTAATTTCAGGTTTAGTTTTGTGAAATACGGACGTATTTTGAACATTTTAATGTTTTGAAGACGATAAGCCGATTACGCGGCGCGGTTTCATAATATACTATACACTGCATTTACACACAATGGTTAAATAAGAATTTCCTTTTTAGTACATTTTATTTAAAATCAAGTATTGTACCTAACAACTGCTATCACAACTATTGTACCTAATAAAACGTATCGTACAATATTATAGAAAGTCTAGCAGGTACATTGCAGTAAGTTGGAGCATGGAGTATAGCTCAATCGAGTTCCGTGCAGCGCGTACACCGGAAATACTGCGTCCCTTTCAATAAAATTCATTTTACGTTCCTCCGAGTAAATATATTTGAAATCCAAGCTATTTTACGACAGGGCGCCGGAACGACCGCCAGAAGATTATCTTTCTGAGCTGTACATTGACTACTTTTTTCGTGTTGAGAATAAGGACCTCGCTAGAAACACAGCGATGTACGTGCCGCGAAAGAAAATGCTCGAAGGTTTTTCTCGCGAAACGTATTAGTATCCAGGTAAATGGAGGTAGGTCGTAATATTTTTTTTCATGTCGGTCATTTGTCTGACGCACGTGGCTTTTTGTAGACATTAAGCGCCTTAAAAAGGGCATTTACTTTTGTGCCGTAGGAGGGAGAAAAACTCTATTGTTTCCATTTAGCGCAGCGAAAATACACGGCGTATTGTCCGACAGAGTGAACTAGTTGACGGCTACTGTCCCTGTTAGTGGAGCTCTGTTGCTCGAGACTTGTTCCACAAATGATACATTATGAGAACGACGACGGATAATAAAGCAATTAACAAATGAAAGCAACAACACGAGTTCATTAACGCCATAACACTTTAACACCGTCTCCTCGGTAGTAGGTCCGTGTATAAATCAGCCGGCGCTAACCCCGCGGTGTCTGCCGACCTCGCGAGCGCCGGCCCCTCCCGCGGGGCCGCCAGACCCCGCCGACACTCCACAACAACACAAGAATAGCAGCCGTCATGTCATAACTCACTCGGCTCCGCGCTATTTCCCCAATAAATGTACTCTAGCGTCATATTTCTACGTTCCTCAAGATTATGGAGATTAGACAAGCACTTCACTAAGATTTTATGCCAGACTTAGGATTTGTGTTAAACTAAATGTATGTTTTACTAACTGGGTTCCGCGGTGTTACTTTCTTGTTTTATTAATGACGGCTAAATATATTGTGATGTAATTTGCTTTATTGGAACCAGGATTATCACAAATAGTTGAAATTTACGGGATCTGCATAGTAAGATTATAGCGAGTAGGAAGGATTATCACATTGTTTTAGATAATTATGTACCTGAAAATGCCGGGTTCTCTTAACTAGCGGGTAAAGCCACAGGGCGCTGCTAAAATGTAAATAAACGCCGAATGTTTCGAACGAGACCGTAACAGTTCCCTGGATTATTCATGAATTCGTCCAAAAACAGTTATTATACCAGCGATGATATGAAACAAGGCCGGTGCCGTCTGCCGCTCGCCGGCCCGGCGCCGTCTCTCGGGGCTGCCGGCCGGCGGGGTCTCTCGGACCCTCCGCCTATTTTTGAACACACTTATTTTTGGGACACATTTGCTTACAAAATGACATGTCAAATTACCTGCCAAGTAAACAGTCCGCTATATGGAAATTAGGCATCTTATGTTGTTTACAAAATTAGCGCTACATTTAAATTGATGTGGGTAGTAAGCAAGAGAGTAAGTTTCCTAAAATAGCAGTGAAACAGCTACTGAGCCGACGCCGTATTTCCTTATTTAAGAAAAAATAATTACCTGAGCAGTGTAATACTACCAGAATAAAAACACGAATATTAGTGTTTTCATCTCCTCAACTGTAATGGTTAATTAATGAGAATCTATTTTACTTGCTTTAGTATCTCCTGACAAAAAGAGTAGTACTCATTAAGTACCTACTTGCTGCCAGTAAATCTTTTAAACAGCTGCCTCGAAAATGCTCAGTCATTGTTGATTGTCTCATTCCGCAAAGTGAATCAGATCTCGAACAGTAAAAAACTAAGTTTCACCGACGCGACGGCAGCGAAAGATTTCATTTTAGATAAAATTGTTTTTCCAGCAAAGTTGAAAGAAGTTTTCGCTCAAATGAATAAAACCCTTTGAAGTCAGATAGAGGAGTTGTCTCGCTGGCACCGCCGGCGCCGCGCAGCGTGCAGCCTCGCACGAATGTGCGTGCCGCGGACACTGGGATAGTTCACTGCATGATCCCGAAAAACAAGGTCTAGTATTCCGGGAGCAAACACGTATGACGTCACTCGTCACCGTCATCCGTCTCCGTCGCACTATTTGTAAATGACTTATTTCGGTCTTGCTTATGCATCGATTGACGTCACTACGTGTTGCCCACGTGACCGGAATGCTATACCTGGCGGAGTATATTATTATACCACGGTTCACTGAAAGGAAAAAAAGATACATTTATTTTGACACGAAAAAGACAATAACAATACAAAATACCAATACACAGATTAAAAATATAGAGCTCTCACTGTAGTGTCCATTACGTCAGAAAAGATCAGTGCTCAATCATAATGCTGAAAATGTCTTCTCAGCGCTGATTTTCAGCACTGACCTTCAGTACTGCTACTTGGCCTACACGGCTAGCGAGCATACATACATACGAGTACGTTATAGCAGGTGACTCTGTGACCTGTAGAATACTTCTCTACATATCGCATTCCTTAACCGATTCTCGTGAAATTTTGTGAGCAGGTTCGATAATTATACAGATTTATTGCCGAGTCAGTTTTTGAAAAAGTTGCATAATTAGGTATGGTTTTATGAAAAGACCTGCTCACATAATTTCAAAGGAATCGGTTAAGAGCTGCAACTTGTAGAGGAAGACAGAGATCCGGACAGAGATCCGGACAAAAATCCAGACAGAAATCAGATAAACGAAAATTTTTTTCGGTTCTTTCGATCCTTCCACTTTCATGAATGTTTTCATACACACTTGTCGGTCATCATGTAGCGAGCATACAGTCACAAATGTGTGATCCCGGCCGCGACTAGTACAAGTCCAGGCCGAGCTCAGTATTCGTTTGGCAAAGGCTCTGTCAGGTGGCGGCAGTAAGCTAACCATAAATGACGAACCATACACCATACATACAAACCATATAATAGCCGATGCTTAACTAAACTGTAGACGTTGCGTTTGTCATTAAAAAAAAAGTTAACGGCTCAGTACCACTAATGTCTCACAAACGTGACCGGCTGACTACCGGTGACAAACGAAGCCTTTGTCAAACGAATACCTTTATGAAGTTAGAAATTGAAATTTTAGAGATTTGTCTCTGACCGATAGTTCTGCATAAAACACTATTATGTCAATAAGGTCCACTGATGTGCTTCTAAATAAACGGTACGCTTGGCAAATTTTCGTTGAATATCGTCGATTGTCGGTTATATAGTCAGGAAATGTGCAAAGCGAGTTGTCAGTTCGATAAATATGTACAGTTACGTAACGTGTTTATTCCGATTTGTTTGATTAAAATAATAACTTCGCAATTTTCAATATTACGCATTCTACAGCTTGCATATTTATCGGAGCATCGATAAATAAATAAACAATATTCTGCGCGCAGTCAATTTTGTACTCGAATAAAAACAGCTGCATAAAATTACCTAATCAGGAGCGGTTTAATGAACGTTTTATCAGCTGGAATATTATTAACATAGCGTCGGCGGCAAACAATCGAATTCAATTACATGGCGCGGAGTGCAGCCCCACGGCGCGGTGAGAACGAGCACCAGAGAAAAACAACACGCTAGCGAGCCACGGGAGAGCTTGCTCTGGATGTGACGTTATAACGCATCGTGTAGGATCCTCTCGTTACATCCAAACATAAAAATGGTCAGTAATAAGTAGATTCATAAGAGGAGAAGACTCGACAATCACAATAGTATTTAACCCTAAGAGCTTAAGAACACTAAATCCAGTTGCAGTCCGTTCCGTGTGCGTGCTGTCAGTTTGTCGTTGTCAACGAGTAGCTCATGTACTCGTTGTGACACATAGAATTTCATTATTTGCTGCTCCTCGCAAATCGGACCGGAATGCACCTGCATTTGGTGTGCTCCAGCCTTTAGTATTTTAACCCCACAACTTCGTTTCCTTACTTCGACAGCTGGCGTATACCTGAGTACTTTGATATTTACCGTTATTTGCTTGCTTTTTTGAGAGCCCGGAGCCAACGCACAGGTCACCTTAGTGTGATATCCAGTGTACACCGTAAACTATAATTATTTGTGTTACTTCATTTCATTTCTTTTACTTTTGAGTTCTTGTTAATGTATTTTTTTTTCAGATTGGACGGAAAAAAACGCCCAGCACTCTTTAAATACTATAAGCCGTGGTGGCCGAGGCGATCTACATTATCATTGCAATTGCGGTGGGACACCTGGCAAGCTGCGCCAATTCTCAGGGACACGGCTAAACAGAACGTATTTTTGATAAAAATAGTAAAATCATCAATACATTTATTGATAATTTATTTATTAATTTAGTAAATTTATTTAAAAAAAAATTGACAAATAAACACATTAATATCATATTATTATTATGAACGAAGAAACGAAGTGGACATTTGTGTGGAAAATTAAGGATAATAGGTGAAAGTACGATCACATATGCAACGCGCGCGGAAACTTGGATTTTAAAATCTCAAAGTTTAATTTGCATCGGTCCTTCGGAGCGTAAAGCGTTAATACTCGCACGTAGAAAGTTTCAATATTGTTGTAGGAATGTGTGTAATTTTCCGAAATACAAAACGAGTCAGTCGAAAACTGTTACAGCGGAGTAAAAGTTAACAGTCGCGCGAGCCGAGTGGAACGTTCGCTAAACTTACTTTATTTGCGCAACATTTGCAGATATTGGCTGCACGCAACTAAGTATGGCTAGCTCGCTAATAAACTTTTATTTTTGGCGGTTTTAAAACAAACAATTCGGGAAACTCAGTTTGAGTACTCGCGGGTAGTTCGCTTCTGTACGCTCGTAAGAGTTTAATGTCACATCCATTAGTTTTACGGCGAGGTGAACCGTAATGAAAATAGATTTTTAAAAGCTTTCGGTTTGTTTACGAAAACCAATTTTTATTTTGCAATTAAATGCATGAGTTCTCATTTGCGCTTCCTAGAGTACCGATCAGCTTTTTCGGTGATTTAGTGGAAATAATGTGAAATGGGAAAATTGTATCTACATCAAAATGCCTACAACTATGGATACAAAATTCCAAGTATTTACCAAAAGTAATATTATTAATGTACCTACTGTATTTGAGTCACGCTTTGAAATCGAACCACACACAAACGTTCGTTTATACCGGATCGTACCGTTATTCGGAGTAATGAAAACGGCAGTGGCCTTGCATTGGACAGGAGGCTTAACACCAGGAGGACTATACTTATAAGTCGAGATATGTTTATGTCATTGTCTCTCTCGTTTCAAAAGTCATATGAGTAAGAGTAATCAAGAAACATCTCGCGCGACGAGAATAGCGGGCCAGGCTCTTTAGTTCACGTTCAAATTATATAATACTAGCTGCGCCCCGCGGTTTCATCCGCGGTCCCACAGGAATCGTTGAAATATTCGGGATAAAAAGTATCCTATGTCCTTTTCTGTAACTCAGACAACGTGTATGCAAAATATCACGACGATCAGTTGAGTCGTGAGGGCGTGGGAGCTCAACAATACAAACAAACTCACTTTCACTTTTCGACCGAGCGTGCGTTAGCGATCGAAGCGTCTCTGCTTCAGCTTCGACAAAATGCTTTCGTATGTCCGAATTCTGTCGGGAGTTCTGTCCGGATCTCTGTCTTTCTCTACAGGTCGCATTTCTTAACCGATTCTCTTCAAATTTTCTAAGTAGGATCAATGATTATATGGAAAATTTTCCTCGCCAAAAAAAAACTGCCTAATTATCGACCCTGCTCACAAAATTTCATGAGAATAGGTTGAGGAATGCGATCTGCAGAGGAGGTCAAACGTCGGCCACGATGTCGACAGCTTGCAGAGCATCTAATAATATTAAACTAATATTATTAAGAATTCGAATTTCGTTCTGCAAAGAGTGCAGCAGAAATGTACGTCCACGTCCACGTCGTGAAAGGATAGCGTCCCATCACGTCACATGACGTAACTGGGCGTGCAAATGGTCCTCTTCATCCGGCCACGGTCGTAGTTTCGTTCGTTTTCTAGCGATTTTCGAAGCACCTGCGGCCGCCGGTCCGCTTCCGCTCTCGCCACGGCTTCCGCTGCCCGCTCGCGCTGCGCGGCGGCGGTGGACCGCTGCCAAAACTGGGAGCTTTCTTTTTGCTTCCTAGACTCATCCGCTTGGAGCTCCGTATCAGCTCTAAGTAAATGAACACTAACTTAGTTAATTAACTGACGGAGTTACGTAAGTGGAACTGGTGTTCGTTAGACTCGTTGTTCAATTCATGCCAGTTCTTGTTATGGACTCAATAGTGTGATGTGGAAATTCATTTTAACATCAATATTTGTCTATATCTCAGATCAAATGTGTTTACAATCTTCTTCTACACGCGTGCGGCAATCATTCGTCATTGTCATCGTCTCTCACGAACTATTTGTAAATGATATATTTCGATCTCGCTCATGCATCGACTGACGTCACAACGTGTTGAAACGTGACCATTTTTGACAAGGAATGCTACACCTAGCGGAGTATATTATTATGTCATGACCTAATCTATCTAAATCCTAAATAATATGTCCAAGCGAAAGTGTGTTTGTTTGTTGCGCTTTTTCCGCTCTAACTACTCAACCGATTATCATGAAGTGAAATGTTGCACACACGTTGTTAGGGGCACAAGAAAGGGATATTAGAACCTTTAAGGGAAAAGGATCTTTCATCCCGAAAAAATAACGGTACCTGTGGGATCGCAGGTGAAACCGCAGGGTGTAGCTAGTCGATCATAAAAAAGTTATCAATGTTGTGAAAATGTTCTTTACATTGCATTTCCCTCACTAACAGGCGTAATAAACGCAAGCAGTATTATGCCCGGTTCGCTGTAGAGGGCTCAGTGGCCAACAGCATTGAGTCATTTTATAAAAAAGAAATAGTGTGCAAAAATGTACTGTGTTCCGGCTTGAAGGGCAATGTTTTCAGTGAAACTACTGGGCACAAATAGATCTATCTAGTAAGATATCTAGTAAGTATAAATAGTGACGAGCGCAGTGCATTACATTTTATATAACTACTAGTTATATAACTATATTCCGGCTGGCACGGATTTGTTATGGCCAAGCGTGACGCTTACCATCAGGCCAGCGACTAGTTCGTCTCGTTACTGAGTCTGATAAGACGTGGAGTAGTCTCAGAATAGTTATTCCAAATTGTATTGTTCGATCGAGTTAAAAATTTGAAGAAAGAAACAGACGAAACACGGAATAGCAATTAAGAGGTTATTTCACATTTATTTAGAAGAAACTGGTCCGCTCATCGACCGAGATAAAACTCCTAGATCCGAGGCTGCTAGACTCCAGGCCGCAGGTGCGACAAGTTCATTACGAAGCTTAATGAAAATTCTATCAACTACGATAAACACTTTGCTGAAAAACTTCCTTTAAAACTGTCGAAAAAACCAAGTGCTCCGTTGAGCTCGAACCGAAGTTGACGTTCAAAAAAAGACCGGTTCAAGTTAATGACGTCAGACTGATCCCATCGCAGAGGAGCCTAGTGCTTGGCACCGCTCCACGAGTGACCGACGCCACGCCACGCCACGCCACCAGCGGCGCGGCAGGTGCAGTGTCAATCAACTAAATAAACAAAACCCTCTGAGGAGTGAGAGGGGGAGGATTTAGAGGGAGGGGGTGTCACTCCGATGCGGGCGAGATAGGAGCCGACGTGACGTTGGCACGGCTCTATCCACTCGCGCTGCGCTGCGATAGCGGTGACGTGACACTCGCAAGGTTTTTAAGCAATGTGAAGTGAGCGAGTAAGCGAGTAGGTACAAGACTACGTAACTAGATCTGCTAAGTAACAGGAGCCCGGTGTATGGCGACAGGCTCACCCCCTGTCACATTTGGGACTGAATATCGTCCGGCGAAGTGGGGGTATTGTACACCTCTGCCAGCCCCTTCTTGGGAAAGGCGTGACGATATGTATTTATGAGTCTAGGACTACCGATTGGTTTTAAAGCTATTTGAAATTTGGAACCAGAAATGAACTTGCGCAATAACAGTTGTGTCAGATTAAAAACACAGTTAAATAATATCAATTAAATCATACAAGTTAAATAAGTATTTGTCAATAAATGAAATGAAATGAAATGAAATCGACAAATGGCTTATTGTTTAACACAAAATTGTTAAGAAAAATTTCTTAAGTAAAATACTATAGGTTTTAGTTTTTCGGACAAGGAAAAAAATACCCACATACCTACAAAAATTACCCGACATCGCGTAACATATGCCTTACATGCGGCCGCTAACTAACTTAATTTCTTTTATCATTTATATTATCAACTAGCTGCGCCCCGCGGTTTCACCCGCAGTCCCACAGTAACCGTTATTTTTTTTTATCCCATTTGTTTTGTGTCCTCTGTATCCCAGACAACGTGTAAGCAAAATTTGATGATGAACGGTTGAGTAGTTAGGGCGTAAAAGCGTTCCAAACAAACAAACTCACTTTCGCATTTGTAATATTATAGTTAGGATTGTATATGTTTCAAAATAAACTTCTTTCTTTATGTCTTTCTTTAATTTATTAATAGATAGAGTGATTCAAGAGGAAGGTTTTTATGTAAAATAACATCCATGAAATAGTGGAGAAATACTGTTATTTTTAAGGTTTCTAATGTGATGTCGTTGATTATCAATATTTTCCGCTTACATTGCAAACGCAGGCTGAACCCTACGAGATTTATCAAAATAATGTACTAATTATTATTTTGTACACATTGAAAGGTCTACAGAAAACTCCGTGATGGTATATGTCTATCTCTTATGGATATCCCACAACAACATTTTTTTGTTTATACTCGTGCGAAGCCAGAGCAGGCCGCTATGTTTTTATATACGACGTTCACAGTTTTTCTGTAGTGTATTTAGTATCAGCATTGCACCCGTGCGAAGCCGGGGCGGGTCGCTAGTTCAAATATAAAACACATCGTTCGTTAATAAGAACATTGCACGCTTGTTGCGTTACAATCGCACAAGGTCTGTACAGGTCTGTACACTCGACTGGAGACCAGCAGGCAGGAACGCGACAAAGAAAATATATCGACTCTTTTTAAACGACTTAAAAAAGAAGAGGATTTAACTCGTTGGAATATGTAAAAAAATGTAAGTTTACCGATTAGGTACCCGAAGAGCCCTGAACTGATTCGTTTTTTTTTAAAGAGTATAATACATATACTTCCCAGGTGCTATATTATTTCCCATATAAATTTTGTCTAAATCGGTCGAGTTTTATTTCAATAGTTACTGATTGGTCTCATTGTCAAAATACAGTTCTACATTTCTACAGTTCTACAGAAGTCGTGTTTTTAATTTAAAAGATAATTACCGAGACAGACGTATGTATGCACATAGCCTTGTCACATTCTCGCGCGACAAAAAGTAACGAGAATACTTTTGTCGGGTGCGCATGCTGGCGGTGCTGTACACCGCCGCGCTGCGCCGTGCTCCGTACATTCACGTTTATCGCTTCACCGCCGTAGAGCTCGAATTATGCCATTAAGCCATCATTACTTACCAACTCCACCGCCTGGTTATTCGTTTTTATTAATGCGATTCCAAGTCGTGTTGAGTTTAGTGAAGCTCCTCCAGCGTCTTCACAACGAGAGCGCGTTGAAGGGAGCTCGCCGCGACTCCGCCGCCATTCTCTCTATAATGGCTCGAGACGTCGTTAATGACGTGCTTTACAAGCTTAATGTAGCCTTATAGGGTGAGATCAGATATTTATGGAAATCACACTAATATTAAAAATGTGGAGATTTATGAGTTTGTGTGTTAGTTTGTTATTTGTTCACGTTGAAACGGATGGATGGATTTTGAAGGGAATTTGGTATGGAGGTTTCATACTCGTAGTAGAGTCAACTGGGACAAATGCGTATGTGGCACAATTTCGTCTTTTGAGAATTACTCAATCAATCAATCAATCAATCAATAATTATTTATTTGACATAAAAACAAATTTTACAACAAAAAATATTGAAGCCACTGGTTTCCGAACTAGTAAAAAACTGTGCTACGGAAACCAGAGACCTCTCCCAATATAGTGTACTTAATTTCTTGTTTTTATTATTATTATAATGCCATAACAGTAATAGTAGTGTTTTATACAAAACATTTTTCAGACAGCATTTTCTCAACATCGTCATAATTTAGATCCTTAAGCCATGTAAATACGAGTTTTTTAAATTCATTACTTGTAATTTTTTTAGTTTTTTGTTTTTTATTTACTTAGTATGTTGTACAAGTAAGGGGCTACAAAATTACTGACAAGCTCTTCACAAATTAGACGCCACCTGTATCTTTTTTCTATCTTTAGTTAATAATCTTGACTAGATGGCGTTAGTCGCCTAATTTGTGGAGGGTTTGTCAGTAATTCTCGAAAGACGCAATTGGCCCACAGACGCATTTCTATCATTTCACCTCAACCTTATATTTTAGATTTAAAAAAACCGTTCCGGCAGGATAACGAGTGAAACCGTAAGACGCAGCTAGTTCAGTAATATTTAACCTTCTTAAATATGATGTTAGGCTATTTTAAATGAGAAATATTTAATCACTTATTAAAATCACACAACGCGTAACAACAACGTCTTTATTGATTAAACGAGCGTCTAAACAGCATCGTTCATAATTATTGTAATATTAAATCATAAACAATGCCTAAAGTATTCACGTTGGCATTGAAATGGAGATGGTTACTGTCACCGAATTACCTCTGTTATATTTGTTTAATCGTTATCTTTCATTAGAACAAAGAGTAAAGTTTAAATTAGAGATTTTTCTTAAATCGTAGACATTTAAAAACAACTATGTCGCTATTGTAAAGCAATCAAGTCTCTAGACCGAAAGTAATGCACTGGCATTGTATTTAAATAAATTCAAATTCTCTATTACTCCAAAGCAATGGGTTTGAAATTTGCGCAAAAATAAACGAGGCTCGAAAATTATTGGAAAAGTCAACTCACCTGTGTCTATGTCACCATTCTATTTCTCCGTCACTCTCGCTCAATATACATAGATGCCTAATGAAAGAGACAAGGACAGAATCTTGGCCGGGACAGAATGAGGTTCTCTGTTAAAGAGAGTGAGTCCCATTTCGTCACAAATAGAGCGTCCGACGTTAATTAGTGCTAATTTATTCAGTCGCCTGTCTCGAAGCTTTACGCGCGATACAGCGTGCTCTCACTTCCGCGAACTACTGTTTGATGTTTAGTGGGAATTGTGATGTTTCAAGGAACCTCAATGATAGTGTCGAATAGTTGTAATGATGAGTCGCGGTTGTTTAGAAGATACCAGGTAGTTTAATTGAGCCCCCGCTCTTTTTATTATAGGGGGGAGCATTTGTCTCCCTCCGCTCCTATTCAGCGGCATTTGGTTAATTTATTTAGCTACAGTCACGCTGTATCTGCGAGACGAACACTTTGCCCGCTTAACAGGGTTGAAACTTATAACAATATCTGTAGATAAATTGTCGACCGAGCGAGCTTTAGCGAGCAAAGCGTCTCTGCGTCAGCTTCGACAAAAATGCTTTCGTATGTCCGGATCTCTGTCATCGTCTAAAATTTCTGAATGTGATTTTTTATCATTTCTCCGCCATTTTGAGAAATTTCTAACCTAACTGCCTCAGCTATAAAAATCTATATAATTATCGAACCTACTCACAGAGTTTCAAAAGAATCGGTCATGAAATACGACCTGTAGAGAAGGGCAGACCCCGGTCGCGAGGTTTCCCACACAGAGTTACTAGTATAGTAGTAGTAGTAGTTATAAGTCATACTAATTTGAGTAATACTAGTGTTGTTTAATCCTAAGTCGTGGCTCTGAGCTGCACACGCGCCTTACCCTCGGGAGAGCCCCGCCGTCAGCTCGCTGTCGTTTAATTACTTTTTGTTTCCTTTGATTGCACGAACTCCGCCGGCCTCTCGAAGGTTATATAAATAACTTTTCCTCCTGTCGAATTTGAAAGGGAAATTAAAGAGACTAATAAGTGAAAGTTTGTACCTTTGTATTTTATTGTAATGAGCTATGGGTCAAAATAGCATATTTACTTTTTATAATTCGCATACATTGAAAAAAAAACAGACGTACTATCGCGAAGGCTTTTTTTGAACGGCTATCATTCACGGGCAGATTTAAAATTCAGAACTTAGTGAAAAGTGATTCCGTCGCTTTTGTTCATTTTTCCCGACTGTTTTTACAGTGAGTATCTAAGGACAAGAGATGGCATTTATGATGAAGCAAAATTTAAAACAACTAGCGTGTTGTCTCTTCGAGTGTTTAGCCACGTGTGAAGCTGCGAAGGACCGCGTCGTCACGGCATACCACAATCCCAGTTCGAAATGTCAAGTCTAGTATCAAATACAAGATGCCTATGCATATATGCATATCTACTCGTATCTATAACTTTGCATTTCTTATGACAAAAGTTAATTCCAATATTTTTTGACAACGTCCAATAAACCGATGAACGCCGACGCACGACAAAGGATGACTCATTGTCCCGTTACGCTCATTGTAACGTTAAGATCGGAACGAGAGCGCTACACGAGCGGTTTATTCATAACAGTAAGCAATAATTTTATCAATGTTGTGTTGACGTTGACGTTGATGTTGTCGCGTTAAACTTTCGTCCGTAAACCGACTTTATAGACAACAAATATTTTTGCCTGGCGCTGTTATGACGTGCGTGACGTCATTTGCCCACTCCAACAAAAGATCAGCGCTGGTTGGTTTCAACCAGCAACATGCTGATTTGGAGCTGGTTTGTGGCAGGAAGCCTGTTTTTTCGTGTCTTATTTTATGTTAATTATATTTCCTGGTAAAAATGAAGTTACAGTTCTATTATATTCAACCGTATTGTATGTCATCTGCTACATGACTGGAGCCCAATGTAAGGCGACAAGCTTGCCCCCTGTCACATTTGGGACTAAATATCGTCCGGCGAAGTGTGGGTGTTGTATTACACCTCTGCCAGCCCCCTCGGGGGAAAGGCGTGACGATATGTTATGTGTTACCATTTTCGACCACATCAAGTCTGGTCGACTCTAAACCTAACTATAAAGTCAACGTCTAAGATAAAAATCCCAGTTAAGGGTTCCGCGACGCTCTGAATTTTCCATACAAGCGCGCTTGTCAAATTTCTTGGAAACCATTTGTTAGATTATACTGAAATTTGGAAAGTACAATTAAATTGACTATATCTCCGCCTCTATCTTCTTGTTTTTTTTTTTTAAAAACGTCATTAAGAGATAATAGAGCTATGAAAAATATCCGCATTTGCTTTATTTTATAGATAGACAAAGCTACTCAAAAATCCCTTAGGAAAGGTTGTCTACATCATTAGCTTTTAAATTAATCCATAATGCAAGGCAAATTTTTACTTATCTAAGAATGATTAGAGAAGTGCAAAGTCATAAAAATGTTTGAAATTGCACTTTGTCACTCTGAAGACAACTTTAGAGGCACGTCAGTATCTTTGTTTGCTTCCGCTCATCGTCTTCTTCTAGACGAAATGGCAACGGAAAACTTTAAGCCAATGCGAAGTCAGTGTACAGTGGTCGCCGGACACTTACCAAGAATGTGTTACCTCCGCAGCGACGCGGGCCGGCGCCGGTAGCCTCCTCCCTGCGAGTAGCGGCGCATACTCGTACATCATCCTAATGCCCTTGTTTTGTTGCTCCACTCGCGAGCGCAATCTTCACAACTATCCTGCTTGTAACGTGTTGTTCGCGCAATCTATGAATTGATTCCATTTTAATACGTCCTATGTTGCTTACATAACATATCGTCACGCCTTTCCCCCGAGTGGGCTGGCGGAGGTGTAATACAACACCCACATTTCGTCGGACGATAGTCAGTCCCAAATGTGACCGGGGGCGAGCCTGTCGCCATCAGTTAATAATAACAATAAATTCGGGACATTTTCACACACGGTCACTTGACCCCAAACTAAGCAAAGCTTGTACTATGGCTGCCAGAGACTGATATACGTACACATATATTTTTAAATACATACATAAATAAAGATATACATTTATACCCTGACAAAGAACAAACACAAATGTTCATCACATGAATGTTTGCCCTAGGTGGGAATCGAACCCACGCCCCCACGCTCAGAAGGCAGGTTCACTACCAACTGAGCCGCCGAGAAATTTAAAAAAACTCTCAGCAAACTACTCTGAAGAAATGTTTATTAAAGACAGAATACAATGGACAAAGTCGGTATCAAAATCATTATAGACATAGATTTTAATTTAATTATGTGCAAAAACTATTTAACATTCTTAAACTATTACTAAGGACATAATATAATATCAATATAAAATCTTAAAAACATTTTCCATGCATAAACTAATGTACCATAATTTTTACAGTCTTTTTTCAATTATGAATAATATGACAAAGCCTCTTTAGAGCTGCAAAATTGACAAGGCCTTTTTACCGCCTGTGTCATATATTATATATTGTTTAATTTAATTTTAAATTATTATCTAATCTGTAAACGACGTTGTCAACCCGAATAAATGAATTGAATTATTATTTATTGTGTAAACCACTTATTATGATTTTTATTTAATCTGATATAGACAAGGACACGCCCCAATCTGTTATTTGTGTGAACATTTGTGCGTGTTTAATGTCATCTGCTGCACAACACTGGAGCCCGGTGCGAATGGCGATAGACTTGCCCCCATTTGGGACTGAATATTGTCCGGCAAAGTGCGGGTAATACACTCTGCTGGCCTCTTCGGTACAAGACGGTACGATATGTTGTTATTCAAGACATTTAGTAAACACTAGCTTCGCCTCGCGATGTTACCTCCGATATTGAGCCTTTGTGCTATTCCAAACAATAGTCAATCTCTGTGTCAAACTACATGTAGAGCCGTTCTACCGTTTTGGCGTGATGAGTAACAAACATCTATCCATCTAAACTTTCGCATTTATAATATTAGTGTGAATTTAGTCAGCAGCCATCGAAACTATGTTGATTTATTCCGGAAGCCCGCCTTGTTCCGCGCCAGTTTGAGAAAAATAAGCGCACGTTTAGGTCGCGGGGCGCGGCGACACCTGCCACAATATGATTTAGTAAGAATGCCGCTCGCTCGCATGCCGTGCAGCGCCGCCCGCCCTCGCTGCTAGCCGCCGCCGCCCGCCCTCGCTGCTAGCCGCCGCCGCCCGCCCAAGCCGCGGGTTTGCTCACAAATTGTGACCACAAGACGTCTACATGGAAATATGTGCAAACTCACGCTCCGACACAGCGCTCGGCGCGCAGTAGACAATGTACACGTTCACTTATCTGGGATTGCACTATATCGTTGTGTCTAACGTCAGAAACAGTTTTCCAAAACAAGCTGTAGCCATAATGGGTTTCCGTTTGTGTGTGAATGTCGCGTCGCATTGTAGACGTTTTGTAAGAATTACATAAAGCAAATTATCATTTTTATACTTACTTAGTAAGTAGTATTCTTATACTTACTAAGTAAGTAGTACTTACTTAGTAAGTATAAGAAGTTTCCGATGAGAGAGATTATGCTTGATCATTGCCAAGTAAGTAATTTTAAGTGTCACGCCTGTTATTTTCTTGGGTTTTCATACTAAAAGTGTCAATATCAGTAATGTATAAAACAACAGTAGTAAGTGTAAGTGTTCGTTCTGTAAGCAAGTGCACTGCGGCACCCCTAGCGTGCAGTCGCGACTTGAATTTCAACGCGGGTGACGAATTCGCAGCGTATTTTTCAGCTCGAGGACTCAAACGTGTTATTCTAATTTTTATGTTTGACACAAACCGAACTTGTGCACGAACTTTTAAAACTATTTTTAAGATTTGCAGTTTTCCTGTTGATGGCTGACATGGACTTGATCGAGACAGGAAAGAGTGACGCATGTTAGATCTATGTCAACCAAAATTTAACATCATCATTATCAGTAAATTTGAGCCCGGAAGACGTCCACTGCAGGACAAAGGCTTTTCCCAATGATCTCCACAGCGACCGGTCCTGCGCTACCCGCTTCCAGCGTCTTCCCACGAGCCTCAACAGACAGTGGGTCCACGTAGTGCAGGGTTTCTTAAAATCGGTCCGTAGCATGTGTTTCAGGGAGCAATAGGTCAGTCTGTAAACATATTTATTAGGAATTTGTGTAGAAGGCTCGACGAGACGCATTGTCATTGTCGGGTGGTGAGTTAAATAGTACTCTATACGTAATCACTGCGCACTGGTCTAATATCGACCACTCGGCTCGGCTTCCTAAAATATTTTTTGACAGGGATCCGTGGAATTGATCGAATTGTGAAAATGGCCCGTAACTGCAAAAAGCTTAAGAAACCCTGACTCAGTGGGAGGTCTTCCCACGCTGCGTCTTCCAGTTCCCAGGTGCCACCCGAGAACTTTTAAACATGGATCGCGATTATTAAATAACATGACGATATTAACATAGCGATTAGGCCAGAACCACTTGTTACTAGTTACTTTTTCTCACAAAAAGTTAAAAACGACCTTAGATCTTATATTGCGTTGTATTTTTGTACTGATACATAAAACCTGCAAAAGGACGTGAATAGTATTCGTGAAGATTCAAAATGTCACGGGAACTCTAAAATAAATATTGACCAATTATAAAATGGCGCGCTGCCAGCGGTTCCATTAAAATTTTATTGGTCTATTTAGTAAAACAGAATATAGGTGAATAACAAAGCATTTGTGCTAACGAATTACTTGTGGAAGTCCAGCGGAGCGCTGTATTGCGCTTAAAGCGCTTCACAGCGCTCCACAGCGCTTTAGTGCTCGTACATCTAAAACCACTATAAAAGGTTCGACGATCTGTGTTAATTTTCTCGGAATTCGTTCAGTTGAATTGAATTAGGTACAAGTAAAGTTAAATTGAGTAAACGACTCCTGTAACGATCGAGCTGTTGCAAACGTTAATAGTAAGTTGCGGTAAAATCAAAGGTGTGTTCCCAACGAGTAACACCCTCAACTGTAACACTGGTACTCGATGAGAATTGTATAAAATAAAAATTCCAACTACGAGTAGTAACACTGTTACCTGACTTGTAGCGCTCACAGCGTAGCTTGACTAGGTGTTTGTAGCCGATCACCGATGTCATACAACGGACGACACGGCCAGCCCTAGGAAGCTGCTTTGTTGTGACCTATCGCGCGCTTTCGACACTTCCGATCACGTTCTCATTGCGAATAAGCTGCGATTTTACGGCATCCGCGGACCGGCACTGTCCATACTTTCCTCTTTTATGTCGAAGGGAACTCAGGTCGTAATAGGTGATAGAGGCCGCGAGCGCTACCTTCAACCGAGCGCTACCGTGGCTCGGATGACACGTTATATTGTATAAAATAATAATAATAATAATAAATCATTTATTCCTCAAGTATCATAGACATACAACATACATACAAGTTTAAATTAAATAATCAGAGTAACAGTCACATTATTATCATCATAAATTGCACCACATTAATAATTATATATATAGATATAGGCCTCGGATGTTTGTTCTGTAACAACAATCATCAAGCCATGTCAGAGGTCTCCAGGCGGCCTAAAAACTCTGACATCAGGGCTGGCACCTCGGCCTATACAAACTTGCTTGCTTTTACCTGACTACGAAATGTTACAATTGAAAATTTGACGCCGAGCCTAATAGGAATCTCAGTCTCTTCTGTTTCCCTTCTCTTCTTAGTACTCTTAGTATAAAACAAAATCACATTCCGCGTCGGTCTGTCTATCTGTCTGTCTGTATATCCGCCGGCTACTCCTAACTCACACAACGGATTTTGATGCGGTTTTCACCATAATGTTTCACTAAAGGTTTTTAAGTACTTTGCGAAGCCGGAGCAGATCGCTAGTAAAAATGACCAATCACATAATAAAAAACAAACACAGACTACAATGTTTCAAGATTTGATTCTTACTGCTTGTTGGTACCGAAACCGATACACAATGAATAGTATCAAAATAACTGGTACTAGCTGCGCCATGCACTTTCATCCGCGGTTAAAGAGACCTGTATGCTATTCTAGACTATATCTCTGTGCCAAATTTCATCCAGATCTGTTCAGCCGTTTTGGCGTGATTGAGTAACAAACATACATCCATCTATCCAAACTTTCGCATTAATTAATATAGATAACATTAGTGGGATTCATCTTAAAAGAGAGATAGAGTGAGAGAATTAATATGTTTAAAGATGTTTGTGTATAAGCCATTTGTCCAAATCGTGGCAAACCGTTGGTTGCGACCGGACCACGATGGCGCTGCGCCAGGCGCCGCCCCCGACACGACGTCGCAGAGTCGCGGGAGATATTTACTACGCTCGTGCAGTCGATGCAATATTGAGAGTGATACCAAACAAACGGTAATGCGGAGTTTCGTGATGTAGAGACTTACTGGCGTGGTGGAGGATCGCGTGCGGACACAATCTCGCGGATGGCGCGCGGCCAGCGCTCGCCGCCGCGCCGGGCTGGTGTGGTGCAGCCCGTCCTGCGAGCGTAATGATGTACGACAACATTCTTACTACAGCTTATGTTACATCTAGTGGCTCTGTGAGCTCAATTTTTTTTTCAAAGCCAAATTTCAAGAGAATCGGTTAAGAAATGCAAGGAAGACAGAGCAAGCATTTTTGTCGAAGCTGGAGCATTGACACTTCGCCCGCTAACGCTCGCTCGCTCGGCTGCTAGTTTGCGGACGAACGAGCGCTGACTTAGCCAGGTTCTGTAACAAAGACATGTCAAAACATTTTGTTTTATCAATTGACACACAAGACGGCTCTCTAAAAACCAATGCCTAACAAAGTCCCAATTTAACTTTTAATCCTAACTAGCCCTAACTCTCCTAACTAATTTTATATAAGCGCGAAAGTGAGTTTGTTTAAAATTGTTACTTGACAATTGTCAAGTAACAATTTTGAAGATGAACTTCCGCAAAGTAACGCCTGATTCAATCAACGATGTGAGTTTGTTTGTTTATTTGTTTGTTTGTAACGCTTTCACGCCCTAACTATTTAATCGATCGTCATGAAATTTTGCATACACGTTGTATGGGTTACAGAAAAGGAAATAAGATACTTTTTATCCCGAATTATTAATTTACTTTTAAGTTCCTGTGGGACCGCGGGTGAAAACGCGGGGCGTAGCTAGTTTACAATATGGCACGGTCAAATTATAGATAAGTTAAATATATCAAATATAAAAGTTAATAAAATATCTCCTTGTTCTTTATGAAAGCGTTTCAAAAAAGCGAATAGTCAATGCGCTGTAGCAAGACCAACTAAAATGTTATTATTCGAGAATATTCTCGCAATGTCTTTTTTCGTGGGAACGAGATGAAATACGAGTAATACGTTCCAGAAGTTTTTCTTCGTGGACTGAACGGAAGCCAAAAAAGTGTCACGATAATATACGACATTAATACCGCTTAAATCATTATTCCTTTGGAGACAGCAATAACTGTAAGTAAGCATAAATCTGAGCGCAGAGTGAGTAGCAGTTGCGTTGTCACACTACTCGAGCATACACTCGAACACGGAATCAATTCGAACTATCGACATGAACACCGCGCGGTCCAAGTGGAGTGTGGAGTGTGCAGTGGGTTCGCGAACAGATGCGACAAACCATTCGTTTAGGAAAAAGTCCAACCATTGTGCAAAGCCTGTCGGAAACGTCCGTTTAACGAATAGCGTTCTAATTGAAACTGTGTTTGAATTAACGGAGTTTTCAATGAAAATCTCTTGAATAACTATCGCACGAGATAGAAATTAAGTGAGTAAAAATTGAACCCAAACTTACACTAAAGTTACTGTTATTTAATCTTGTTACTGTTAAATTTTAAGAATAAGCTAATGATCTGTTTTTATCGCAAACAAGTTTAGATTTTGGCTACCAACTAACTACCAATAAACAATGACACGACGAAAATAGGGCATCTCCTACGTATATGGTAGACGCCGGAAATAACTCCTTAATTAATATATTATATTCTTGGTATACAGTGTTATCAGGAAAGGGTGTACTAAGCTGAAACGGGGCCATTGTACTCATCATTATGAACAACTTTTTCATGAGGTAAACCCTAAAACCAAGAAAACAAAATCGTCTGTTACATAAAAAAGTTCATTGATCGTCAACAAAATGTATGCTACGGCAGCTTTTTCTCAATTTTAGGGTTGGCCCCAAATTAAAAGTTGTTCGTAATGATAAGTACAATATACCCTTTTCGACTTAGTACACCTTTCCTGATAATTCTGTATAACCAACGGATACTTTCTAAGTATATGTATGCTAGTAACACATATTACACTACTCTCACAAAATTAATAGACGATTACGCTTTCTATGTGCGACTTCCTAAGATTTTAAATTATGCCATTTTTGACCCTCGACGCAAAAACGATTAATGATAAGTTTGAATAAGTAAGAATAAGTTATGATAAGTTTGAAGTATTTATGTGTGTGTGTGCCTGTCTGTGGCAACGTAGCCCCCGAACGGACGATCCGATAAAATTTTTTTTTTGGTTGAATATTTTTGTGTGAATTAGTCGGAAGTGTACTTGGCTATGTTTGAGGAAATCGGTGTTGATGAATATCGGTGTCGGGGGTTTCCTAAATTTTTATTTTATACTTGTACTAATATTGCTTACTCTTTCATGTCCTATATTTTGAAGAGCCTGGAGCCCACGATACAGGTCTTCTTAGTGTGGGATCCAGTGCACACCGTAAGTTAGATAAGTTACCGTAACTAAGTTTTCGTCAATAAAAATTGTCAAATTGTTTTTATTTTTACCAAATTGTTTTTTATTTTTGTAGCCTTCTTCCTGCAAGTAGTTCTCCCCTCTGTTCCCGCTCGCTGTTGTCTTGTAACATAGTCTGTGTTGTTAATAGAGTTATGGCGAGCGCAGACAGCAGAAGGCCATGATAAACGGGTGAAGAGGTTTAATACACTAAGTATACATAAATCAAGAGACCGCGCGCTGCAGGCGCCTACGGACGGCGGCGGCGAGACCACTACGAGTAGAACACTACATTATATCTTATATCTATAAATGAGCAATTCTTGATAATTGGAATCTCGGAATCGGCTCCAACGATTTTCATACAATTTAGTATATAGGGGGTTTCGGGGGCGATAAATCGATCTAGCTAGGAATCATTTTTAGAAAATATCATTTTATTCGCGTTTTATCGATAATCAACTTAAACATAAACTTAAGAAATAACAAAAGTAAATAAAATATAAATAACAAAAGTAAGTATAAGAAAAATAACAAAAAGGAGGGGTTTGAGTAGTCTCAACTGAAAAATATGACTCTTCCTGACATCTATTGGCGAATAATAATACTATTTTTTGTGAGCAACTAATTGCTTTAACGACACAACAGCAGATGGCGTTGTTAAGTAACACGAAGTCAATGAGTGTTTGCTTTGAGGTTAGACTAAAATCAAAGGTACTACATATAATATGAAAAAGTGAGTCTTTGTTCATTTTCTTTGTTTCTTTGTAACGCTTTCACGTCTGAACTACTCAACCGATCGTCTTAAAATTTTGCATACATGTTGTTTAGGGTACAGAAAAGGACATAGGGTACTTTTTATCCCGGAAAAATCAACGGTTCCTGTGGGACCGTGGGTGAACCCACGGGTCGCAGCTACTTAGCTATAATAAGTTACAGTAAAGGTACTGTAAAGTTGTAGGAGCATAAGTATGAGTGAGTTTTGTGTCAGCAGTTATGTTTGCAAGAGAGAAATATGAAAGGCAGTCATTGCGCACTGGCCAGGCGAGTAGACGAGTTTTAGATTTAAGATTTAAAAGAATTTGTAGTTGGAATAACATCTTTTAATTGCCGGCAGTCCAGTATCTCCCGGTAGAGTTAGGACACCTTCACACTATACAGAGATAAGTCAAAACACATTAATTCAGGGGTGCTATTCCAACAATTCGAGATCTTTTCTAGCCATAGTCTCTCTCGTTTAAAAAAGCATAGGTGTGAAAGCGACCAGATCTCATCTCACGCGTCAAGTATAGGGGGCCAGATAACAGTAAGGTACGCGCCCTTCGATGTACCTGCATCTGATCGAAGTATGTGCCACTTGATAAGAGTTGACGCCACAAGTATCTTAAGAGGGCCGCGACGCTCTAAAATTTCCATACAAACGCGCTACTCAAATTTCTTGAAAACCATTTGTCAGATTATGATGAAATTTAGCATGTACAATTAAATTAACAATATCTCCGCCCTTATGTTCTTGTTTTTTTTTTTTTAAAACGTTCTCAAGCGAAAATAGAGCTATGTAAAAATTCCGCATTTTAAGGGGTCACTTTTGACTGATTTATTCAATAGGTAGTTAAACAAAACAAATCATAAATTCCATTACATAGGGAGGTTGTCTACATCATTAGCTGTTAAATGAATCCATAATACAAGGGAAATTCTTAGTTATTTAAGAATGATTACAGAAGTGCAAAAGTCATATAAAAAATTGAAATTGCACTTTGTCACTCTGTAGGTAACTTTAGAGGCTCATCAGTATCATCACGCGCTCTCTTCGCTCGTCTTCTTCTACTAGACGAAATGGCTATAGAATACCTTAAGCCAATGCGAAGTTAGTCTAGGTCGCCTAGGTCGAACTTAGTTAGGTCGCCGGACTCTTAATTATGGATACTTGGTAGACTTTGCTTGGTTTTAAAAATAGGCAGGGATTGAAAAATTACGTAGGTATTGAAAATACCTGACCATTAATTAATTTAATTTAATGTACTTACTATTTTATTTGACATTTAATTTATTGTGATTGCTCATTGACCACTCATTGAGAGCAGACGTGCCGCATATTTATCAAAATAAATAAGTAATCACTTGCATAATCGTGACCTCGTTTTACCGTTGATCGGTAGCAACATTAACTGTGTGTGTTTTATTGTGTATGTGTGTGGTTGCGTACTATGGCATAGATCTAAAAAAAGATTAATAAAAAGATGGAAGGTAGTCCCTTCAACCGAAGCTCTAGGACAGCGCGCTCTCCGCCCCCGCCCACGCCCCCGCCCCGCGCCGTACCTGATGCGCCGCCACCGACCCAAGATCTGGTTAGTGAGGTTGTGTCCACTGAAGAAATTCAGAAATGGATGTCAGCCATAGAACAGGCCCTGAATGAGGTATGTCAGATTGCGTCAGACGGGAAATTGAACTCGGACCAAAAAATGCGAATCAGCAATTTATGTCGGAGAGTGGGTCACGGTACCTCTCAGATGGCAGTCCAATACCAGTCCCTGAAGACCCAAATTGCCAAAGCCTATGGCTCAATCACGACCCTCCAAAGCCAAGTCGAGATTACTCAGCGTTTGAAAGACCTAAAGCTGAGTGTCGAAGAGTCGCGGAAGCCAACTGCAACCGGAACTTTTGCTGACATGGTGAAAAGAGGTGCCGGAAAATTTATACAGCCGACAAATATTCGTTCAGTGGCTATATATCCGAATGACAAATTAAAAACTAGTGAAGAGACTAAATCTTTAGTACAAAAAATTATTTGTCCAGAACAAATGAAACTTCATGTTAGAAGCGTGCACAAGACCAGAAATGGGGGTGTCATAATCAGCACTGACACCAAAGACGATATAACAAAACTTAAACAATCGGTGCAGCTGACAAACTCGGGCCTTACGGTGGATGAACCTACTAAAAGGAAGCCTAGAGTAGTAATCATTGGCGTTCCTACTTCAATGCAGGAAAAGGAGCTTTTTAGCTGCCTTTACCACCAAAACTTAACTGAGAACCTTCCAAACTCCACCCTGGAATCATTTTTAAGCACAGTCAAGCTTAGCCACAAATCAGGAAAGAAAGATGCTGAGACCTGTAACTTTGTTTTGGAAGTTCCTGCAACTATACGTAAAGCCCTGATGACTAAGGAAAGGGTATTCGTAAATTGGTCTTCTTGCCCTGTTAGAGACTTCACCTTGGTCACAAGGTGCTACAAATGTCAGCAGTACGGTCACGCGGCCAAGTCATGCCGAGAACAAACCTACACGTGCGGCCATTGCGGCGATCTGGGTCACTCAATAAAAGAGTGCACAAAAAAGACTGAAGATCCGAAATGTGCTACTTGTTTGCGTTTTAAAAAACCGTGTCAACACAAAACAGGCGATGCGGAGTGTCCAGCAAAACTAATGGCGGAAAGAAGATATGTAAACTCTATCGACTATGGAGGCGCCTAGAGCGCCGTTACTTATTTTTTTTTTTTTCTGCCCTTTTTTACAAACTTTATTTATATATTTTTATTTATACATTCTTTTTTTTTTAATTGTTTATTTTTTGTGGTATTATTATTATACATTATGATTAATAGTTTCACTGATGATTTAGATAACTTTGCTGTATCAGAACCAATCGTTTGTGAAGTTGAAAATTGCAAAGAATTGTTGTCTATGTACAAAAAATCTCTAACCATACTATCGCAGAATATACGCAGCATTTACAAAAATTTTGACAACTTTTCTGTACTTCTCCATAGGCTTAATATTAATTGTGATATTTTCGTGTTGACAGAGTGCTGGCTTAACAAACAGTATAACGTTCCTCTGATTACAGGGTATAGTATGTACAACAGTAATATAAACTACAATCAGAATGATGGAGTGATAATTTATGTAAAAAATGAACTCAATGTCACTGTAGAAGAACCAGATATGCAAGACTGTAATAGACTGTTAATAAAAGTTGGTTCGGATTTTGCAATACTAGCTTTATATAGACCCCCCTCTTTTAGAAATACGACAAATTTTATTAACAGCCTTAATGATACTTTACAGAAGTTATCACAATTTAAAAACATTTACTTGGTCGGGGATATTAACATTAATATTCTCTCAGAAAATGCAGATGCAGTTGCTCAGGAATACCTCAACCTATGTTGCTTTCACGGTTTGTTCCCTGCACACACGCTGCCTACTCATCAAAGTGGCTCGTGCTTGGACCATATCATGCTTAAGTCAACCTTGCCATCTCTTGCACTTATTATCAACACGTCAGTAACAGATCACAAAACTGTCCTACTAACCTGTAACACCGCATTACCTAAAATAGATAAAATTCGCACAATCACCAAATTAAACAAAAATAAACTTGAAAATGATATTCGCGACATTGACTTTAACCCGGTTTATAATTCTGCTGACCCGCACTTTTGTATGTTATACTTAATAGAAAAATTACAATTTGCAATTCAGAAAAATACGAAGAATATTCGCGTAAGTAACAAACTTTGCAATATAAAGCCGTGGATTACGCCTGGCCTTATTCGCTGTATGAGACATAGAGATAAACTGCACATGAAAGCTAAATCAAATCCAACCAACTCAATATTACAATTATCCTACAAAAGATACCGAAACTTTTGTAATGATCTCTTAAGAAAAGTAAAACTGAATTATAATAAAACAACATTAGAAAAGGCGGGTACGGATAATAAAATGATTTGGAAACATATTAAAAATGTAACTTATTCCTCAAAACAAAATGAGTCATCTTCAAGTTTATTGAATGCACACCCGTCACAGTCTGCATCTGCTAACATAGCAAATAATTTCTTTGTCAATGCAGGCAAGTCTCTGGCAGAAAAAGTACTAAATCAATTAAATCCTCTTACAACCCCCCCTTCCGCTTGCATTTCCTTAACATCCCTTGCATTGTTAAATACTGACGAAACTGAGGTAGAAAGGATAATCATGGGCTTAAGAGATAACTGTGCAGTTGGCTTGGATAATATTCCTTGTAAAATTATAAAACAATATAAGCACCTATTAGTACCACCATTGACTCACATCTTCCGAAAATGTTTAACCGTGGGTATTTTCCCCAACTGTCTCAAAAAAGCCGTTATTATTCCTATACATAAATCGGGTAGGAAAGATCAAGTCACAAATTACAGGCCTATTTCCTTACTGCCCTCTTTTTCTAAAATATTAGAAAAAATTATAAATAATAGGTTGCTCGGCTATTTACAGGATAAATCGATATTATCTGAGAAGCAGTTTGGTTTTAGACCTGGAATTTCAACAGCAGATGCTGTACATCATCTAACCGATTACTTAGCTCATGAGCTCGATAAAGGTAACCACACTATAGGAATTTTCCTGGACCTCGCAAAAGCTTTTGACACGGTGTCCATCCCAATCCTTTTGCGTAAGCTTGAAAACCTGGGGGTACGGGGTACCCAGTTAAAACTTTTTGCAAGCTACTTGGAAGAGCGTACTCAATGCGTTAGGATTGACAGTGTATTCAGCGCGGATGTGAAAAACACTTCCTACGGTATCCCCCAAGGAAGTATATTAGGGCCAACCCTTTTTTTAATCTATATCAACGACCTCTGCAATGTAAATTTGGATCATGGCATAGTCATATCATACGCTGACGACACTGCTTTACTTTTTTCGGCTGACTCAGAAGAGGAAGTTTACAAGCATGCGCAAAACGGCTTCAACGCTATTAATCGCTGTCTTCAACATAACCTACTAACACTAAACGCTGACAAGACAAAATACATTAAATTTTCAATGCGAAAACCAGCATCAACTCAAACTAGCACTAAAGTATTAGCGCACTATTGTAGAGATTCCGGTGATATACAATGTGACTGTCCTGTCATTAAAATTACGAATAAAATAAAATACTTGGGTATAATTTTAGATGAAACTCTATCGTTTAAACCACACATCGAAATGCTATGCAACAGGATTCGCAAGATGATATTTGTATTTAAAAAGCTACGCAGTATTTCAAATCCAAAATTAATCAGACAGGTTTATTTAGCTCTTTGTCAATCAATATTATCTTATTGTATAACTGCATGGGGTGGAGCAGGGAAAACATTGTTACTAACTATCGAGAGAGCTCAACGTGCGATCCTCAAGGTGTCAACTTTCCGTCCCTTCCTATTTCCTACTAACCTTCTCTACAAATCTTGTGAAGTATTAACCGTTCGCCAGCTTTTCATAATGAACATAGTACTAAAGCAGCACGCAGCTACTCCTTACAACACTGACATTACTAATAAAAGACGGAAAGATATTGTGTGCCCTCAAAAAGCAACAAAGCATGCTTTTACAAGAAAATTTTTCATGTTTTTAGGTCCGCTTCTTTACAATAGACTTAATTCTCTCGGGAAATTATTTTCCCTTACATATGTAAAATGTAAGCAAACTGTTAAAGAAGCTCTCCAAAATATGTCCTACGAAGATACAGAGAAGTTGTTATTTGTTTGTGTTTAATTTGTATGTTTAATTTTAAATTTACAGTAAGTTTATTTTATAGTTTAAAATTAATTAGAATTTTATTGAATTAGAATATGTGAGTATGCAATGATTATTTTAAGTTAAATTTTTGCCGTATTTATCGCCTGACAAACAGGATTACCTAGTTCAGGCAAAATTATATTATTGTTCCTAAAAAAAATGTTTGTATCTGATAGTTTTTATCTATACCATGTAGTTTTTGAAATAAAAATTTATTATTATTATTATTATTATTATTATTATTTATTTTTAATTTTTAATTGTAATTGACATGTTTAAATAATTATTGATTGCTTTTATTGTTTTTCATAATTATTCAATTGTTGTTAATAAATTCAGTTTTTAATTTTACGCATTACCTACAATTATACTAAATCGAATGTAATATGATACAATTTACAATGTGTGCTATTATGGGTGTCATGCCTGAAATAAATTAATTTTGAATTTGAATTTTGAATTGCTCTACTTGTAATTTATAAAGCAAATATAAATTCAGACAGGAAAGTATTATTTAGGAAGGAACTTGTGTTTTTTAGGGGCTAAAGAGTACGAAGCTATGAAACATAATAATAATACAATATTCCATACTTACCAGTGACCTACTAAACAGTTAAAAGCAAAGGTAGCTATTTATACAGCACTACTCAATAAAAGCGTGCTTGTATAATCGAGCCTAAATGTCTGTTTCGAGCGCTGAGAGCTCTATCAGCCCAGACGCCAGCTGTGATGACGTGGCTTCTCAGAGCTCCTGTAATTGATGACTCGACGTACGATCGATCTACCGGTACGATTAATACATTCTCTCAGTGTTATTTTATTAAAAGCAGTACAATTTCGTAGTAATTGTGTAGAGAGCTAGCTTCACCCGAGAACAATCCCTACGAGTAATAACGCTTACAAACTACATTATCAAGGTCAGAATTAACATTCAGATCACATAACACTAAACTACAGCCTCCAGTAGTGGTATGTGTACACGCACACGTGCGGAGCTCGCGTGCTCACGCACACACACGCGGCGCGCCATACATCAGCGACTTTGATACAATTTGCCGTAGAAAGTCGCCACTTTGATGTATTACCGGAAAAATAACAGTACCAGATTAAACGGCGGGACATATCCCGGCGGCGCGTGCACGCCGAAAGCACCTCTATACGTTCGCAGCTAAAGCTCAATACGGGGTACGCACTTTTTATTTTCCCGAAAAACCGCGCCGTAGCAGAATCTTTACAAATTGCGTCTTATCACCGGGAGATAGAGCCTGTTATCGGTCGCCGGGGCGCGGGTTGATCAGAAAATTCAGCCATTACTCCGTCGGATGACTTCGTGAAATTTACTATTGCGAGGTTTTGTTCGTAGCGATTGTTTATGGCAGATTAAGGCGGAGGCCGATATGCTCTCGGCTCCTTTATGTTCTACCGCCGGCTTACGTTACTGTGTTTACGGATTTTCTCGATAAGCGGATAAAAAATACGTCTAGAGCTTTTTGCGTATGAAAAATAAACGATATTTTTATGCGTATCCTTCGGGTCCGATTCGGCTTTGAGGCGGAGAGGATTATCTCTTTATCGGAATATAATGTCGCCAGTTAGGTATATTTTATTGAGTCACACGAGGAGTGGCCCAGGACTACACTGTCAACGGGGAAGACGGAGGCAAGAGTAGCAAGTCCCGGCCGTGAGCGAGACGGATGAGAGCTGGAGTAGTTCGCGCCCACGGGAGCACGGGGCAGCTGGATGTGGGCTCTCGAGTAGGGACAACGTAGGATCAGTGGCGGAGGCGACAGCGCAAGCCGAGGCTGTACCCTAGAGGTGCCCTTGTGCTAGTCGTGCAAACCTTCCCGGTACGCTGTAGATGCCCCAGTGGCCAACAGCATTAATTCATTAAAAAAAAGAAACAGTGCCGGAGGAAGACGGAGATGGTGTGGTGAAGAACAATGTGAACCCAGATCTAGCGAACATTCCGGTACAGGTTTTGTTTGAGGCACAGTGAGTGCACTGTGCCTCAAACAATCACATCAAATAATAGTTACCATGTAAACTAGTTGTTCTCTCTTCTTCTTCCTACCCTTATCCTAACCAGGTGGAGTCGGTACAGTACATCCGTTCCCAGTGTATTTGTTTTCTATTTTTTACTATCTGGGTTCATGCTTACTTAAATAGGCTCTCCCCTTGGCACATTTGGGATTGAACATCATCCGGGAAAATGGGGGTGTTGTATTACACCTCTGCCAGCCCTTAGCGTGCCCTCAGCGTCACGACTTATACGACTATACTGTAAAAGATTTGGCTTAACATTATGATTTTATGAAACTGTAATTACTTACGTACGATTTAGTCGAATATACCGATTGTTATGCAAGACGCAGCCGCGCGCGCACCCGCCTCTTATTTTTATTCTTAGGCACTCGCCTCGAAAAAGATCGCCGAATGCGGTTGAAACTATAGTCGGAATAATCGACTAAATCGTACGTGAGTAAACGTTTCATAAACGTGTGAAAACACGTCAGTTTCCATAGCAAGATTTGGCTTAAGTTTTACGCGAGGCCGCCTGCCTCACACCAACCCTACAAAAGCAGTTGTTCGCTAAATTCAAAAGAAGCTCTGGCTACGCCAAGGGGAGGATGCAATCGTCGGTTTTGTTGTTAATTTGTGTGTTGAAAAAAGTTCAGAACAGCGTCCGGCGCTCGGCCGGCCGCTAATAGCGCCGCTCCTGCGGGCTCTGTTCCCGCTACTTGAACTAAACCCGCTCGCGCTCGAACAATGCTGGAAACTTGTTGGAGTGGAGCGCTGAACGCAAACAACTCTCTTCGCAAAGGCTTAGAACGAAAAATTTAGTTTTAAAACACCTATCGATTGCTAAGTTTTCTGAACAAATAGTAGGTAACTTTGAATATCATTTTTTTTAACCCCAGACGCTAAAACGACGGGGTGTTTTAAGTTTGACGTGTGGTTGTGTTTGATTGAGTGTGTGTGTGTGTGTGCCTGTGGCATTGTAGGTCCCGAACAGATAAAACAATTTTGAAATATTTTCTTTTTGTTTCAAAGGTGAATTAGCCGGATGTTAATGAAAATCGATGTCGGGCGTTTTTAAAATTTTTAATTTAAACTAATCTGAAGGAAAAATACAATAAGTATGCATCTTTTATAAAAAATGTTATTTGACTAATGCACTTACAACGCATAGGACAGACCGAATTAAGTAATTTGGAACAAGCTCAAGAAAGACGATGTTATGTGACGTAGTTGGGTGTAAACTCCTTGAACGTTAGACTTTGCTTTCTAGGGTTCCGTACCCAAAGGGTAAAACGGGGCCCTATTACTAAGACTCCGGTGTCCGCCCGTCTGTCACCAGGAAATATCTCATGAACCTTGATAACAGTTGCAATTTTTACAGATGATTTCTGTTGCCGCTATACAACAATACGAAAAAAATAATTAGGTTGGCTCCCATACTGAAATTATGATTTTTTTTGCAGTTTTTATAGGTTATGGTATGACAATCTTCGTGCACAAATCTGATACGCACTTGGCCGATTTTTTTTTATTTAATAAAAAAAAATGGAATTTTTTTTTCTTTAACATAAACCACCGTCTATGCTTAATCGTAATGTTTTGATTCCATCGAAAGGTTCTTAAGAGATCGCTCTTAAGCTATAAGACCGCCCATTGCGCCTATATTTTTGAAAGTTTCGTTTAAATTTATTTTGTATTTGGTGTCAATAAAGAGTTTTTGTATTTATAATTATATTATATTGTATTGTAATGGCTTCCTTCCAGTAGTAGTGGTCGAGGTAGTTCTGCGAGCGCCGACCGCAGAGCTGTGAGGTGAAGTAAAGCAGAGCCAGCGAGCCGCGAGCCTGTGAGGCTGTGGTTAACTGAACACCGGGCTTACTGCACTTTTTGTCTTAAAAACTGGCAATTGGGTCTAGAATTCCTAAACAAATACGCAATAGCGGATTTTGTGCAATTCTAATAAAATTTTACAAGGCAATTTTACAATACAACAAAGGTTTTTAAACTTCAAAATGAGCATTAAGAGTCCGGCGACCACTTTAGACTAACTTCGCATTGGCTTAAGGTATTTTATAGCCATTTCGTCTAGAAGAAGAAGACGAGTGAAGAGAGCGAGTAATGATACTGACGAGCCTCTAAACTTACCTACAGAGTGACAAAGTGCAATTTCAATTTTTTTTATGACTTTTGCACTTCTGTAATCATTCTTAAATAACTAAGAATTTCTCTTGTATTATGGATTCATTTAACAGCTAATAATGTAGACAACCTCTCTATATAATGGAATTTTTGATTTGCTTTGTCTATCTATTGAATAAATCAATCGAAAGTGACCCCTTAAAATGCGGATATTTTTCATAGCTCTATTTTAGCTTGAGAACGTTTTTAATAAAAACCAAGAACATAGGGGCGGAGATATTGTTAATTTATTTGTACATGCTAAATTTCATCATAATCTGACAAATGGTTTTCAAGAAATTTGAGTAGCGCGTTTGTATGGAAATTTCTGAGCGTCGCGGCTCTTTTAAATACTTATAGAAAAAATATAAACAGGAAATTGGTACACAAAGACATGTACTACAATTTTTGAGTTTGTTGATTGAACGCAAGTGATCGAAGCAGACATTCCATCCTTATGTCGTTAACTTCAATTATGTCCGCACGAAAAATTTATTGAAACTTCTCCTTAGTAAGAACTCCGAAGGCGTGGAGCGCATTCCTGCCTCGGTGTAGGTAGGTAGTGTAGCAGTACAACCTGGGTGTCTTCAAGACAAGAGTGAGACGGCACCTCATGGGCAAGCGTGCTCCATCTTAGACCGCATCGTCACTTCCCGTGGGTGAATTACAGTCGAATGTAGGAGGAACATTTAATCATCAAAAAATATAATTATGTTTGTCAAGGTATGGCGTCTACGTTCAAAACCACCACATTTTCGTTTTAATGTTCTGATAATTCTCATATTTTTATTTACAAATGAATAAAAACTTTACTGACAACGCAACTATACTTTCTAATCTTTTTAGGGTCCCGTACGTAAAGGGTAAAACGGAGCCCTATTACTAAGACTCCGCTGTACGTCCGTCTGTCACCAGGCTGTTTCTCATGAATCGTGATAGTTAGACAGTTGAAATTTTCACAGATGATGTATTTCTCAGTTGCCGCTTTAACAACAAATACTAAAAAATCAGAACAAAATAAATATTTAGGGGGCTACCGTTTAACAAACGTGTTTTTTTTTGCCATTTTTAAAGATAATGGTGCGAAACCCTTCGTGCGCAAGTTCTACTCGCACTTGGTCAGTTTATTAATTTTTCATTTTGAGATAAAGTATCTTTTTCAAAGGGTAATTGTCTAGTTCATTCTAACAAAGGGTTTATTTTTTGCTTTAAAATTATTTAAAAACTGAAACTTTCATTAATTAGCGTTATTGGTTCGACTCCGCTCGGGACTATCTCTTTAATACCAAGTATTATTATTAGTTTTGTAATTTCACGAAAAATAGTTACTAAAAAGAAAACTTTTGCAGTGTTTAGCATACTCTAAGGGTACCTACACATTGTTCATCCGGTTGCCCGCAATACAATGGACCGTGAGGAAGAAAATATTATGAACCGCACAGCATATTAGCAGTGCAAATAACAACTATTTTCGTTCAATTATGATTGATTGCGATCAACCGGACGGCTGACCGCATAGCGGCTAACCGCACGATTCGTGCTAAGGTACCCTAATAATATTGGTTTGTTTCCAACGAGTCACACCCTCAACTGCAACACTGGTACTCGATACTAGTTCTAATTATTTAAAAAAAAAATAATTAAAACCAGTAACACTGTTACCTGACTGTTAAACGATGGGAAATTATACGATTTAGGTTAGCGTGTATCAGCCATATTCAGTTTTGATAAACTTCCCAGCGAATATAGTTTGAAAGTAATTTAAATTTATTTTGAAGTGAATGTCTAGGCTATTTCGAAGAAGTGGTCTAGAGTCTACAATACTCTCTTCTTAGAATGAGCTCTAGAGTGAATCTTATAACTTCTTATTTTCTAGACTGAATAAAATTTTCCCAGAAGTTTATTTATAAAAGTCTGAAGAATCGCGGTATTAGCCGCTATTCTAGTGAAACTTGTTTTTACTGGATAAATATTGTTACGAGCTGGGTAGAGACGAAAGGAAACAAACGTCGATTTATCCAAAAATTAACTTTATTACACGAAGTACACAAACACGCTGTTACACTCCAGTAGACACATGCGTACTAACACTTCGACCGCGTAATTAAAACTGACTGCCGAGGCGTCGGTCGTTCAGTATTTATACGGGTTTAAGAGATCCAGAACATTCAAATAGTCAATAGCGCAAGATATCTCCCGGAGGCACGGCTTTAATCTAGAATATTCAGAAATTACAATAGATTCAAATAACATACATATCGTCACGCCTTTTCCCCGAAAGGGCTGGCAGAGGTGTGATACAATACTTCACACACTGGACACTTCGCTGGACGATATTTAGTCCCAAATGTGACAGGGAGTGAGCTTGTCGCCATACACCGGCCTCCATTCATGCAGCTGATGACATACAATACGCACATATGTTCACATGTTGCACGTGTTCATGCGTGTCGGCGGTTGGGTTCGAACCCACTGGCTTGAGAGGCGGGCCTTTTCCAACTAGGCTAGTATCGCATCTCAATTAAAATAAACACCCTATTATCCAATAAATGAAACAGTGAACAAAAAATGCTATCCAGAAAGATTATTTTGAACAATGGGACGCACGACTCGAGCGTGCTACTACTGCCTAATCTTTAATACCTATTGGTAGTCGTAAACCACAGTCCACAGATTAGTGTGTATTAGCTGCAACTGGCGTAACCATTTGTAGTCTACGTGCTATTTCACAGTATAAGCTATCTCTATTTCAAATTGCATTATAATTTTCGTGTAGTTTAATAAGTTTCAGATATTTTTTAAATAACTTAATTAAGTAATGTATTAGTAAGTTAATTATAGTTTTTAGTTTCATTGTACATTTTATAAGCTGTGTACGGTCATAATTGGACTATAGGTTCAAATTTTATATATTTAATTTAAGTTGGTACCTACATATGTCATAGCCTATAGTCTGTTACCGAACCAATTCAAATAAAAAAATAAAATAAAATAAGATAAACTGTTTAACAGTATAAGCTATCTCTATTTCAAATTGCATTATAACCTGTTTAGCTAATTCAGCGTGGAGGTAACAAGCATACACACTGACCCCCTTACTGATAAACGTTGTATAGCTTCGTAATAGTTATACAGCGTTTTCCTTTTTCCTTTCCTTTAAATTGTAACTCGATCGAAAAACACAAAATACTGCAAAACTTTTCTGGCTCCCTATTCTTGATTCCAGAAATATTTTTGGTCACTCTCACTCCTATGACGTTTGAAACGAGAGAGATAGTGACTAAATAATATCTCTACTTGTAAGCCTAGTAGTAGTTGTAGCCTTCCTGAGGCTATGAAACGTTTTATTATGTCTGTAAACTGACGTGGTTAATGATTTTATTATCAGTGCAATGCGAGACGCAGCCTCGCCTTAATTAAGACCGCCGAATGCAGCTGAAATTATAGACGGAATAATCGAGTTAATCGTACGTGAACAATTCCCATCGCATAAAATCATAATAATGCAACGTTTATTAGTAAAGCTGCCATTACACTATCCAATTTGCAGCATGCTAACTGAGCGTGGCTATGAAACGTGCAAATGTGAAATAAATTAGGTTGCAAACTGTCTAACAGCCATTACACTATCAAATTTTAGCATGCTAGCTCACCTAGCGTACTGCAAATTGGGTAATGTGGTGACCGCTTAAAAGGTTGACTATTTATTTGTTAGGCTCCACGGTTCTGCCCACGGTGTCCGTTTCTTCTGTTGTAAAAGCTTGTGTGATTCCACATTGCACGTAATCCAAATCTTTTGAGCTGTTACGGAAGTGGTTGTAAATATCACGTCATTTTTGGACCCACACAATCCTATCAGTGCGGATTTATTTGGGCAGGTATTTATAGAATAAACCCTACTTTTGCATATATCACGTGTAATCCTACTTATTAAAAAAAGTAGGATTACCTACTTATTTAAAAATATGTATATGTATCTTGGGGAAAGTCGGGAAGGCCGAGGTGTCGTGTCTCATTTCTGATCCGTGAACTCGTCATCACGGGTATCTATGGTGGGCGTCAGACTTCAGGAACGTTGAAATAGGTGGACTGCAGCGTTGACTTTACATTATTTTAATAATGCAGACATTTAGGTTACTTAATTAGTGAATGATTACAACAATAATTGGCGATTTAGAGTAATGGGTTTGCAAATGACCATTGCATGACTTGACTTCAGCCAAGTCAAGTCAACCAAAGACCGACAGACATGACGTTCGCCCGCCATCCCAAACGCAACTCTATTCGGTGTTAACAAAAATAACAGAACAATAATACCATCGATTAACAACTCTTGAAATAAACTGATTTTCTTTATCTAATTATGTCACGGGCCAAAGTCAAAGTCAAAATGTTTTTATTCAATTTAGATCTCAAAGATACACTTATGAACGTCAAAGTTATTTAAATAGACTCGACCGCCTTGTTCGGATAAAGAGCCTCTACTCAGAAAAATAGGCAAGAAACTGAAGGGCATTATTATATAATATAAGAGGCCGTCATTAATATAAGTCATAGGTGGCAAACAAGCTAACGTGCCGCCTGATGGTAAGCGATCACCGTCGTCTATGGATACCTACAGGTATCCAGAGCATCACTCTATTGACAGCCCTATTGAAGAACCTCGCGTTGTAGTTCTTTCAAGAAAACAATGAAGGTGAAAGTTTGTGTGTGTGTTTATTTGTTATTTCTTTACGGACGTGGACGGGTTTAGATGACATTTGGTAGGTGGGTGCTTATAATTTGTATAAATATATAAAACTTGTATACATTGGCTAGTTTTTTTACCGCGGGTAACACCGCAAGGCGCAGCTAGTCATATTATTATAATAAACTCTCAGATGAAGGTGAATACATTTAGAGATTAATATTTTGCAGCGCGGTCCATTTACGATCTAGTCAATCAATAGTACACTAATTAATAGTTATAAATAGTACGCTTGCTTGCACAATGGAGTGACCATGGTCACGGAGTCGTTTACATACTCGTAGTTCAAATAATTGCCCTACAAACATCAACATTATATTAGATCGAAGCCTATAAAGATACAAACATCGTCACATCTTTTCTCCGGAAGAGGTTTACAGAGGTGTATAACAACACCTACGTTTCGCAAGACAGAAATTTAGAGAAGAAAGAAAGAGAAACATTAAAGACTAACATAACCTAACCATCCTTGTGCTTTAGGCGATAAGGTCGCCCTTGTACTGCCGAAAAATGTATTTTAGTTTTTAAGTTTTTCATGTAGTTTTTGGTGTGCAATAAAGTAATATTGTATTGTATTGTGCTAGCCTAACTTGTGCCTATATTTTTGAATATTATAAAAGCGCAAGTGAACTCGTTTGTTTGTTTGTTTGTTTGTTTGTTTGTTACGCTACTCAAACGATCATCATGAAATTGTGCGGACACGTTGTTAGAAGTACAGAAAAGAGTTTATTTTTTTATACCGAAAAATTAACGGTTCTCTTGGAACCGTTAACATGAAAACGCGTAGAACCGTCTAGTTGAATATATTTTTTCAGGAGTTCAATAAAACTATCATTCGTCAGAGGATGTGTCTGTATGATGCAGGGTGGTATACGGGGAGGAAACGCTTCCTGTTCTTCGCATATTGGTGCAAACATCATTATTGCGAAAAATAATGTATAGGGTGTTCGGAAATTATGGACATACTTTATAAGAGTAATTAAATATTTTAACATAACATACGTTACGCCTTTCCCCCAAAGGGGCTGGCAGAGGTGTAACACCCACACTTCGCTGGACGATAACAATTTTAGTATTCAATATTAAATAAAAATATATACTTATAGCTCCAACATTCCCCAGACACATCTATGTAACCTGCCAGATCCAATCGATCTAACCAATCACAATGCTTGGTCAATCTCGAACTTCTTCATCACTCGTTGTGATTGGTCAATTCTTGCACCACTAAGCTCCGCTCCGCTTGTCTCCACCGTTGTGGAAACGCACCCATCATCTGTTGACAGAAAGGGTGAACTGTGAAAAGTCATGCAGTTATTACTAGTGAGCGGAACACCGCGCGGCCGGCGTCTGCCCGGCTGTTCCCTACATGTCGCATTCCTTAGGGGTCCTACGACGCTCTGAATTTAGGTTTAAGTTTAAAGATTTTTTATTATCAACAAAGACAATTGTCGCTTACGCAATAACATGGTTGAGTTAAATATTGCTTAGCGTTCGTAGTCGCATCCATTAAAATATTTAAAACATATTTATATTAGTATAAAATAAAAATAAAAATTTAAAAAAATTTAAAATTCTAAACTCATTTCACGCATTTCCTTATTCAATATAGGGATCTGTCTTCGATAATTCAATTAATAGAATTTTTCATACAAACGTGCTTGTCGATATTCTTGGAAGTTGTTATTAGTCAGATTGTAAAAAAATTTGAACATGTACAGTTAAATTAACTATTTCGCTGTCCCTATGTTTTTTTTAAACGTCGTCCAGAGAAAATAGAGCTATAAAAATATCTGCATTTGTAAGGTGTCACTTACAACTGATTCATTTAATACAGTCTATTTATATTCATATACTAGACGAAGCAAATCTAAAATTACTTTCCAAAGGGACGTTATTAATATCGTTAGCTTTTAGATTAATCCATAATACAAAAAAAAACTTAGTTATCTAAGAATTACGCATAGACGCTTTGCTCGCTAAGTTCAGATTCTTATTTGTATTTTTAACCCCCGACGCATACCGACGGGGTGTCTTAAGTTTTATGTGTCATCGTGTGTGTGTGTGTGTATGTGTTGGTGTGTGTGTGTGTGTGTGTGTGTGTTTACTTTAGTACGCTAGTGGCTGAAGCTAGTGGCTAAGTAGATACGTGTTGTAAGTAAGAAAACGTAACGTAAATTATTGACATCTTATTGTGATGATTTTTGGGTTCAGCCGCCCGCCGACGCTGCGCAGCGAAACGATTTGCGGTCGCGCAGCGTCGGTAGTTGACCCTAGAAATCATCGCATTAAATGGCACGTCAGGGGCCCAGATCAAGATAATCAGCGGCGTACACGATGCATACTCTTTACTAGTGAAAACTTTGACTTGCACATGTTATCCGCGCCATGTACACTTGTACAGACATCACAAACGCTCTTACCAATAAACGCCGTATAGCCTCTGAATCGCTATAAGTAATACTAGTTTTTATCTTGTACTGTTTCAAGTAAAAAAAAATTAAAGAAAGAAAAATACATAATACTACCTTTTCCGAGGCTATACTAATTATATTAGTAAGAGGTATTCGTTTTTTTTATTGCATAATGCTCAATTTATGAGTTGTTGAAGTACATATCTTTGTATTTATAAAATCAAGTAGTAATATAGGATGAGTTGTCATTATTTCAGAACAGAAGCAGATACTCCGATCGGAGCTGCTTATGAATTATGGAGTATCACATTACACAGAGACCGCCTGCCGCCGCCCCTGTAATTACTCACAGTATTACGACGATGAATTAGCTATTGGTTTGATTCCTATCAATATTATCGTATTTTGTTATGAGAGTGGTTACTCAGACCATTATATTTATTTATTTATTATTTATTTACACACGTAAGTACAAACATAAGCCACAAAATTTCAACTTAATTATTTTACCATAACTTAAAATAACAAAATATAATCACACTAATAATATAAATACGAAAGTTTGGATGGATGCATATTATTCAATCCGGCCAAAAGGGCTAAACGAATCTGCATGAAATTTGACAGAAAGATAGGTCATTTTAATCTAGAATACCACATAGACTACTTTTTGACTGCGGACAACACCGCGGAGCAAAATGAGTTAGCTTATTAAATAATCTTACTTTATATTGTGAAGTCGAAAGTTTGTGTGTGTGTGTTTGTTTGTTACTTTTTCACGCTTAAACTGATAAACGGATTTGGCTTAAATTTGGTATGGAGATAGCTTATAATCTGGGTTAGCACGTATACAGGCTACTTTTTGACTGCAGGTATCACCGCAGGGCGCAGCTAGTCTACGCATATTCATAGGGTTCCGTAGCACACACGCATTTAATAAAGTTTTGGTCGCATTTTAGATTATGTATGGACTTATTTTTATTTTACTTCTGTTTAGATCCCTGTCTTTCTAATGCAATTTATTTTCGTATTTTATATTTTACAATTAAAATATCTATAATTCATAATTTAAATAATCCTAGATCACATTAAACATGTTAAAAGCTAATCCATTGAACAAACGAGCGCGGACTCTGGATAAGGGCCTGCGCAAACGTGTTATTGTGTCTACTGCTAAACTTGAACAGACATGGTTTTGTCTCAAACCGAACTCTCATATTATCGGTATTACACAGAAAACGTGCTTCTGACAGCATCTCAACAAAGTAAGTGTCAAAATGCGAACGTCAAGCACCAGCGACTGTATCTTGAACTAGCATTGGATATCAAGGTTATAGTAGTCCCTAATTAGAACGCTAAATTACTAAATATACACAAGATAAAAATATCTACCTATGTTATCGCTGCGTATTAGACAAGAACATCAATACTTTTAGCAATAGTTTATATTTAGAAAAGCGTTCTGAATGTCGGCACAACATTTATCAGCCCTCCGAGTTTGGCACAGGTCTGCGTTCCGCCTTATCAACAAAAAACCTACTAATTGACATTGACATTGCAAAATACACATTGTCCAGTTAAGGCCTTTCGTGCGTCAGATGAATGGAGAATAAAAAGGAAAATCCGATGTCTGACGTCATAATGGGAGACAATGCTTTGTTCCGACGCGACGTGACGTGCCAAACCGATTTTATAGAGGATTTTTATCAGAAATATTTGATATCTTTATCTGCTATTAACGTGAATATTAATGTGCTATAATGGGCAGTAATGTCTTTTTCTGAATTTATACAAAAATGGCACAATTTTCTTAGAACTGGGATTTAGAAAAGCTAGCCAGAAAGAGCGGGTACGATCTCAGCTCAAAATTGGTCTTCATCTCAAAAGTTCGAAGAGGTTCTGTTTATTATCCGAAATCTGAGTGTAATATTGCATTTTATCATCTAGCATAGAAAGAGTGTTTAAAAATCGAACCATAGAATATTCGAACTGCCTAGCACGATTTCATAAAAAAAAACACAGTTTTCTTCGCTTTACTGAAGTGAAAATTTGTGTGTTTCGCTCGGCAGCAAAATTATTCGGCGTCTCGTTCTTTCGAACCTCTCGCTACGCTCAGGATTCTAAATTTGAACCATTCGCTCCTGTCGCATTTGTGATTGAATATCGTCCAGGCGAAGTGTAGGCGTTGTAATACGCCTCCGCCAGTCCCTTCGGGAGAAAGGCGCGAAAGGTCATGTTTATGTGTGGAAATTGGATTTGACCTTCGAACGAAAGCTCCGACCAATCTGCTTCAAAATAAATATTACATATATTGGCGCAGTTCGGCCGCTGATGGCTCCATGAATAAATTACTGTAGCTGAAGCCTCAGATCGTAACGAGTGGCACGCGGCGGCGCTGGGGCCGGCTCGCCGGTGAGTCGTCGCCTCTACGAGACGGTGATTGATCGACCAGCTACTAGTTACTACTCATATTTCGTTGAATAAAATTATTGATTGACTAGCTGCGCCCCGCTGTTTCACCCGCGGTTCCGGTATAAAAAGTATCCTACGTCCTTTTCTGTACCTCTGACTATCTGTATGCAAAATTTCATGATGATCGGTTCAGTAGTTAAGACGTGAGACGTGCGTTACAAACATACAAGTAAACGAACAATGCATTTATAATATTAGTTAGGATTACATGTACGTGGTTCCTCTTTAAATATTGATCAGAGGAGAGTGAGGTTTCAGAGCCGACTGGGGCCAACCGGTATATGTTTGTCCGACGCTAACTTGAACTGAACACGTTCATCCGATCAACATGAAATTCGCTGAATTTGTTAAATTTGACATTTTGGCTGTATTATTTTATTACACACTGATTGTATTTTTATTTCATCAATTGACATATAAAATTGCATTTTATGAATATGAAAGTAGTTTGAGCAAATAAAAATTTTAAGTTCAAGTTTGAACAAAACTGAACGAAATCAAATCAAATAGAGTTATTTATTTGCTCGCATACAGTACAAAATCTTAACAAAAAAGTCTTAAAATTAGTACAGTAGTCCTAGTATCGTGTCTGCAAACTTTTATTTGAAAACGTGCAAATTTTTATTTATTTTAGTTATTGAGGCGAACTATTAGTATTACCTGTAATACTAAACTACAAGCCACAAAGAGCTTATTACATGAACCACTTTTGTTTTACAACCAACTTACGAGTAGAATCGAAAAAAACGCTATTTCATTAGATCATGCCGATAGTTTGTCGTAGCCAAGTCGTAGCACCTGCTACGACTGCTATGCTATGCTACGTTGACTCTACGTGAATGCTACGCCATTACTTTAAAAGTGGCTCTATGAGCTGATGACCCTGTGAAAATGCTTTCGTATGTCCGTCCGGAGAAGAGAGAACCGGACAGACGCAGGACGGACATAATTATGAAGCCATTTCTGCCGAAACTGACGCAGAGACGCTTCGCTCAGTGATGTTCGCTCGGTCGGTTAATAAATTATTAAATGACCGAGCGACCTAAATTCAATAAGCCAGATCGACCCTGATAATTAATTCATAGATCCGTTTCATACATTCAAAGCTATTCTGTCTAGCGAAATCCCGACGCCATTTTATAGGTAAGTAAGTATCTCTTAGTTAAAAATGCAAGAAGTTTTAATTTAATTATTTATCTGCTCTTTTCACCGACGATAGCACGAAGTCGTGCCAGAAACAATAAAACTCGTTGAACGGTATCACCGCGCGTTCTGATTCCTTTAATGGTGAGACCGTAAAGTAAGTATTATCTGACAGTTACTAGCTTTGAATTTAAATATTAGGAAATTCGGTGTTAGTGACCATAGACAAAAAATGATCTGCCGTGTTTTTTCGTATCGATGCGGTGGATTAATAAAAAAATTGGTAGTTAGTTATATTTTGCGTATGCTTCGACTGTTCATTTTCGCTAGTCGATCAGTGAGCTAGAGACCTCGCGACCGGCGTCTGTCTTCATGTACATGCCGCATTCGTCAACCGTTCACAAAATTTCACGGAAATTCGACCGTAGACGGAGACAGAACAGAGTTCAGACAGAAATCTGAACACGCGAATGCGTTTTTGTCGAAGCAGAGACGCTTCGCTCGCTAATGCTGACTGGGTGGATAATCCATATATTATTTATTGGCGGCTTCCCAAGAATGCCAAAATTTATGTAAAAAGCTGAATTAGAGCTTACCATCAGGCGGTCCGGTAGCCTGTTTCCCACCTATCTATGGCATAAAACAAGAATAATTTAAATTTTGAAAAACCACCGACACCGATTTTCACCAAACATAGTTATACATATACACTCCCGACTAATTCACCGTTCAAACAAAAGAGTCAAAATCAAAATCTGTTCATCCTTTCGGGAGCTACGATGCCACAGACAGGCAAACACACACATACACACACACACACACACAGTTACGTCAAACTTATAACACCCCGTCGTTTTTGCGTCAGGGGTTAAAAAATAACTTGCGACGCGATTTTCGCCTGCAGCGGTTGAAATAAAGCGGCCATTACACTTTCCAAGTTGCAGTATGCTAACTTAGCGTGGCTAAACCCGTAAAATAAAAAAAATATGGATAGTTCACCTAACTCTTTTGAGGCTGACGGTCCGCGATGATGCCCTAATCAACTACACACCAACGGCACATACATGTGTACACCAACTTCATACACCAAACATCACGTCTCACATGATATTTTTTTTACGGAAAATCCTGATGGTTTGAGATTAATTGCATATTTACTTAGACGTTGGAAATTGAATGTGTGTGTAATGTTTCATTGGTAATTCTTAATTTTACGCACGCACCGTTTTACTAACACTAGCCGCGCCCCGCGGTTTCACCCGCGGTGTTATAAGAACCGTTACTTTTCTCGGGATAAAAGTACCCTATGTCCATTTCTGTACCCTAGATCACATGTATGTAAAATTTCAAGACGATCGGTTGAGTAGTTGAGACGTGAAAGCGTTACAAACAAACAAACTCACTTTCGGATTTATAAGATTAATAATTAGGATTTTTACGAGGTAACGTTTGTAAGTTTGTTTGTAAGGGATTAGCTCCAGAACTACTAAACCGATTCTAAAAATTCCCCCACTCATAGAAAGCTACAGAATCCCTGAGTCTCTCAAGCTACGAATGAAACTCGAACAAAGCCACGGACAGAAGAGCTAGTTATGTTATGTAACTCTACTCTTAGCCATCATTAAGTACAGCTACGTCATCTATCTTCATCATTTCTATATTTCTCACATCCAAGGTCACTGCCATCGATTTCGTATCTTTGGATGGATTCAACAAAGCAATTACTAAAGAGCGCTATCATAAACAAGTGGTGAGTAGCTCTGGAGAGTGACTGAGTGGAGGGGAGACGAGAAATTATACTTTGACGCGTGAAATGTTTCTTGATCGGTCTCACTCCTATGACTTTTCAAACGATAATGACCAAAACTATCTCGACGTGTTAGAATAAGGCTCAAGGCCGAGATCTTAGCTGTTCACGGAACGAGCACCTGAGACATGAGGTGAGGAGAGGAGAGGCGAGAGGCGAGTAGAGGTGTGACGTGTAACTATAGGAGTTATCATTAAATTCTGATTTCTGAGGAGAGGCAAGGAGTGCAGGTGAGGAGAGGAGAGGCGAGTGGAGGTGAGGAAAGAAGAGGCGAGTGGAGGTGAGCGATGAGCGTCCAAATTATGCCGTTATCGCGCGCGCGATGATTTATTAGCTGAGATTATTGCTGCTGTGAGGAGGAGGTCGAGGGTGATTGTTTATTATCGTAATTAAATACTATCGCCGAACGAGGCACATGTACAGTTTATCACATTGTATATATCTATACTTCTATTTTTGTATACTTCATTCACATCACACTATCCTAACTAACTTTTTAAATGCGAAAGTGAGTTAGTTTGTTATAAACGCTTTCACGCCTAAATGACTCAACCAAGCGCCGTGAAATTTTACATGCACATTGCCAGGAGTACATAAAAGGCATTTCTCGAAAAAAATTACATTGCCTATGGGGCCGCGGGTGAAATCACAGGGCATAGCTAGTCGCACAAATGTTATACATGTGAAAGTTTGAATGGATAGATGTTTTGCTGAACGGATCTGGATAAATTGGTGCAAAAAAGGTCTGGAATACCATGTTGACTTTTTAACTGCGGGCAACATCACGAAGCCAAGCTAGTAATATTAAAAATGCAAAACTTTGCAAATTAGTTTGTTCCCTTGTTATTTCTCCACTTTCAAAACAAGGGTCGGATTTAGATGCCATTTGGTATGGAGGTAGCTTTTACTATAGATTAATACAAGCTCTCTCATGTTTCGTCTTTCATGCCAAAAAAGACAGCGGTACTTGTAAGATAGCCGGCAATACCGTGATCTGCAGCTAGTGATACAATAAACGGAACATTGATGCAATACCATCACACCACGAGCCACAAGCACAAGTCTACGAGTACGACGGTTCAAGAAGACATTCCGCTAAATGCCGCGAGTGTTCGGTAAACGCTCGTGCTCCATTCCCTCGCTCGCTTATTGATACAGTCGCGAGTGCCATCAATATCGCGGAGCAAATCCACGTCTATTGAAGACGCGAGCCTGTAGGAACGATAGCAGACTCTGTTGCTTAATAAATGTATCAGTTTAGTTGACCCAGCGAGGCGAGGGACATCGTGGCATTTGTTTGTTCGACGATAGCTTGAGTGTCGTGGATTCAAGTTTCATGAAATTTCGCATGCAAGTAATTAATTGAAACACAACTTTTGAATTTGAAAATGAAAACAGACTAGAAGGTATGGAGGTCATCGTCCGAGGTGAATTACTAGCTAGTATAATTATGTTTACACGGCATAAGTTTTATAAAAGCCAGCGTCGATAACATACTCGTAGCTCAACAAAAAAGCTGTTTTTTTGTTCCCTTGGATATTTCTGCGGATTTGTATGTTGTCAAATGGCCAATTTTCGAATATGTTCATGAAAGTACTGGTTTGCTCAATAACATTTATACTACTGCTTTCTCTTTCCCTCTGCACTGGAACATTGTGCTATTATTATAGTGCAATGTAAAAATGAAGATTTAAAAAAAAACTAGAGCTACGAGTAATATTCCAAAAACACTCATATTTTCTTATATTGTTGACGTAGTAGTATTTGAAACCACTTTTACATCAAGAGCAACAAAATCACTGTTGACCAGTTGTTGTTGATGTTGTTTTTTTTGTTCAATCATCCTAGATTTTGGGTATTGATGTCGCTCTCAATGAGGGCGTATAAGACTAATTATGATGATGACAGTTTGCTTGGACTGCAGTAGCACTAGGAAAAAAAGGCAGTGGAATATGATTGTTTCTTTTTTTATTGACTCTGTGGACCTGAATATTATGTGTATTCTTTAAGAGCCAATAATGGGCATTATTGCTTATTCGCCTACAAAAAATTGCAAGATTTACAAATGAATAACGTACTCGTAATACGATAACAATTTAGCTAGTAATTATAACGGTTATTTTATACTTTAATTTTTTCAATCCCGATGCAAAAACAACGAGATGTTATAAGTTTGACGTGTCTCTCTCTCTCTCTCTCTCTCTCTGTGTGTGTGTGTGTGTTTGTCTGTTGCATCGTAGCTCCCGAACGGATGAACCGATGTTTATGTTTGATGACAATCGGTTTTTGAAAAAACCCCCGACACCGATACAAATAAGTTTATATCAAACATTTCAAGTTTGATATAAACTTGTTCATTAACACAGTCATCAATGTCTTAACTAGTTCTATGTTTAAAAATTATCTGACTCGACTGGGTAGGTACTGTACCTACAATTGAAAGTTATTTAAAGTCATAGAGTATCTATCGTAGCGTATTACTTCTTTTGCACTCAATATTTTAGATGTACTTTTTTATGTACTTACTATTAGTTTATCACCGTATTCGTAGCGGTGAACTAAAGTAACCGTGACAGCCCGAAGAACTGCCAAATTGAAGTGGCAGCGGGCTGTGCCCTTACCATGAGTTTTGATAGTTAACGAAAACTTTTTTCCGTTTTCGCTTGGCTCCATACAATACATTTTACTTAGTTACCTAACGTTTTCGCCAAGGCAATTCAATAAAGCTATTGAATGTTTGGAGCCAAACAAAGATGAAAAAAGTTTAGGTAACTATCAAACTCATGGTAAGAGCACATCGCTCGTAGAACCGACGTTCAAAAGAGCAGAAAGATTCTAGAGTGGCGAAAACGAACCGGAAGACACAGCGAGGGAAGGCCTGGCTTAAGGTGGACCTGGTGAATTTCGCGGTAAGTGCCAGACCGGTCGTTGTAGAGATCCATTGGGGAGGCCTTTGTTCAGCAGTGGACGTCTCCTGGGCTGATCAAGACGATTCAAATTACATCTCACATGCCGACATCCATGAAACTGTTTAGTTTAAAGAAACCTCATACATACATATCCACATACATACATACACTCGAAAAACATAACCGTCCTTCTTGCGCAGTCGGATAAAAAGACAAAAATCTGTATAACCATTTAATTTTCGAAGCTATACAACGTTTATTAGTTAGAAGGTTTGTGTTTGCCGTGTACTCGTTAGTCGTGTCGCTAATTAAAGAGGTTAATCATCGCCCATACTCGCATACACAGATGATACATGTCGGTAATCCTCAATAATTTCGTATAAATACATTTTATTTCAATCTCGAGTGCAGCGGATCGCAGATCCCCTGGAAATTGAAAGCAGTTCAGTTTACAATTTCACATTTTGTCGATGGATTACCGAAAACGGATGGAAATATTCGCACAATTCAATTAAATAGGCTTATTGGAATTATATGAGGATATTAAGGCCCCGTATATAACACAAAATCGCCAAAAACAAGTTTTCTTTTGCGCCTAGTGTGATTTGAAGAATTATGATGGTCAGATACAAAAAAAAATAGCTGGTAGAAAAAACAACCAACTTAAGTTTAACCGAAGAACAATTATTTTCATTTTGGAAAAAAAAAACCCAAAAAGTGTGTCCTTAAAAAACTATGGGAACGTAGTTTTCTAAATTTTCAGCGATTACACCACATTTTTGTTCGGTTATTAAATAACCAGATTAGTTCTCTAAAGTGTAACCGAGCAACTTATTTTTATTTGTGTCCTTGTTACGATTAATATCATTAAAACGGCAAAAAAATTAACTGATGGAATGGACGCAGACTCGGCGTCCCTTCAATGTACTTTCGTATAAAATTTAAATTTTTGGTGCTTCTTTTTAAAATATCCTGAAAACTGCATCTCATGCATATCTCGATTTGTAGTGAGACTAGCTAAAAGGACATCCTGCCATGTCAGAGTATTTCTGTAAGTGCAATTTTTCCCTATCTGTTTATGCGCTTGAACCCCGTCCAAGAGTGTCTGCCACGTGTCGAGCCGCACCGCGCAGTCCCAGCCGGCAGCGACCCGCGAGGCATCCGGATAGTCTCGGAGACAGCGGGCTCTGAAACTTAATTGAAACCAGTTTTTGCATAATCTTGAAACAAGATTCTCTTAATATTTTTCGGTAAGATACCTTTTATACTCGTATATGCGCGATGGTAAGTACGCATTAAATTATCAATTTAAGTGTGTATTTAAAAATATGTATATCAGTCTCTGGCCGCCATAGTACAAGCTTTGCTTAGTTTGGGGTCAGACGACAGTGTCAAGAGTCCGGAGGGGGGTCGATAATTTTTTTTTTTGCGAAAAATTAGCGAGAGAAGAATCGAATTCGAGCGTTTGCTTTCCTCGCTTTGCGTGAGTGTTGAATAAAGGAAGGAAGAAAGGAGATCAGACACATGACGTTGGTCATTTCCATTACGATTAATCAATGGAAACAAATTGATTGTTATCGTAAATATCTCATTATGATTTGTTGTCATTATGTCATAATTACCATACGTTATAGAAACTGACGTGGTTTTCACACATTATGATTTATGAAACGGGAATTACTCATGTTCGAAACTATTGTAATTAGATACAGTATATTACAAAGAAGGTCTTTATCGAGCGACGAGCGTTAGCGAGCGAAGTGTCTCTGCTTCAGTTTCGCCAAAAATGCTCTCGTTTCTCCAATTTCTGTCCAGATCCTTGTCTTCCTCTACAGGTCTCAGTTTTTAACCGATTCTCTTGAAATTTTGTAAGGTTCGATAATTTACATTTATTAATCATACATTTTTTTTGCTGAGTCCATGTTGTATTTTTTTCAAAATGGTGGTGATATTATGTTTTCCATTACCATTAGAGACCATTAGAGAAGACAAACGTCGGCCGCGAGGTCTACAACTACAGAGCCACTAGTAGTGTATTATTTCTAATAAACGTGAACAAAGTCGCAGGCAGCAGCTAGTCGTGAACAACGCTGTAAGGTTGGAGGCTCCGACCGCCAGCGCCTGCACTAAACGAGTCTCGCGAGACGCGTGAAAATAAAACATTCCCAGCGCACCGGAAGTGCGTCTTGAATTATCGCATTAAATTTAAATTGTGGAAATATTTCCCGCCGTCACATAAATCAGTCGCTTCCGGCTCCGGCGCCGGAATTAATCACAACAACTAAGTTTTTAACGCTTGTTCTTAAAAACTAGCCAGTGATAACAATATGGCGATTTCAAGCTGTTCCTTTTTAGCTAAGTATTTGATAATTTTACAGTGTGTTGTTACACTAAAGTATCATAAAAAAATCGTTAACCCTAGAGTGGGCGCACTATGAGTAATTTTCCGCTCTGGTTAAGAAACTGTCAATATTTATTTAAGTACTTGCACTTTAAATTCGCGCTTTTTAGTAGCTGCCCCCATTTTTGTATTGACCCGTGCCGGTAGGTTGAACCCAATCTGTTCGTGGGACGTCGCACGGGGAGAAGGTTGTTACCATCAGGAGTTGTGTGTCGAGAATTTGCTTACAGTAGCGTACATTTAAATATAAAATAAATAATAAATAAATAAATTCGGGACACTTCCACACACGGTCGCCTGACCCCAAACTAAGCAAAGCTTGTACTATGGCTGCCAGAGACTGATATATTTTATTTTTAAATACATACTTAAATAGATATTATTTTGTTAATATTGTTGGTTTTATATGAATTTATTGTCTTATACTGAAACCCTAAAAAAGAAATTAAGTTAATGATGGGGTTCCTGACAACAATAAAAATGAGCGGCAAAATGCATCCCATGCGCGCCCCATAAGGAAATACCTAAATGCTAACTTTAAACTAGAAAGAAAAGAAAGAAAGATACATTTATTTTGACACACAAGACACTACAAAGACGGTGACAATACTTAATACTAATACACAAACTAACAAAAACAGTGCTGTCACTGTAGTGTCCAGTACGTCAAAAAAGGTCAATGCTCAGCTATAATGCTGAAAATTTCTTCCCAGCGCTGATTTTCAGCATTGACCTTAAGAGACGAACGGGACTACAATGTACAATTAAAAGAATACAAAAAAAAAGCAAAGGAAAAACACAAATAAAAATAAAATGTAAATATTAGACTAGAGAGAAGTAATATAATAGTACAATAAAATAAACAATAACATTCTCAAAGGAGACATGACTTTAAATAAATAATACGGATAAATAAATACCATAAAGCAGCATAAAGAATAATTCATTGTTAAAAGTTATTTTGGGCTTTATAAAAAAAACAAACAAAAAAAATAATAATAATACTAGTAAATTATGTTGGAACAAAAATTAAAAAACATAAATTCGCGTGCCAACAAAGCTTAAAACCAAAAATTAAAAACTAAAAACTGAAAGCTAAAACTAAAACTAAAAGAAGCACTTGCTGATGTGCTAGATGATATTATTACTTCTCTGGAACTCCAACAAGTGCTTCTTATATCCTACCCTAAAGCTGAACTTGCTTTTGAGTTTGCGTATTGGTGGAGGAAGGGAGTTCCAACATTTGGTGGCATTAAAACTGAAACTGCCACGAAACGCGGCTGAGCCGTGTCTAGGTGTTCGCAGCAGTACCTTCGAGGTGGTTCTCACTGCATAGGGATTGTGATCACTAACCCAACAAAGTTTTGAATACAAGTAATGGGGCAGCTGATATTTGATCAGTCCAAACATTAAAGTGGCTAAATGAAGTTCTCGTCTCAGCTCCATTTTAAGCACTTTATGCTCATTAAGAAATGATAAAACTAATATCATTGACTCTGTCAGCTGAAGACCTTGCAGCTGGCTTCTGTCCGGCTGTCAGGTTGGCTGTCCAGCTGGACAGATGCCGGACATCCGAAAGAATTGGTGCCGAAGCTGAAGCATACCTAAACGTGTCGCTTGCTAACGCTCGGGCGGTCGATTAAAAACCGAAAGTGAATTTGTTTGTTCGTTTGTTACGCTTTCACAGTCTAACTATTCAATCGATCATCATGTAACGTTGTCAGAGGTACAGAAAAGAAGATAGAGTAGGGTAGGTACCTTTCATCCCGATAAAATTAACGCTTTCTGCGGGACCGCGAGTGAAGCCGCAGGGCGCAGCTAGTATTATATAAGTAGAAGTTGTCCCTGGTCCTGATAGACAAGGTGCTTGTTCTGGGTGTAGTAATACTTAAGGGTGTAGTTCTAACCGTCGAACTGAACAAACTTTAGAACATCAGTTTGAAAAATTCGAAAAAAAATATTATCGAATCTTCATACGAAATAATTATTCACGTGATCAATACAATTTTGGATGGATACTCGATTTTTTTTTTTAATCTCGATGGGTAAAACAATAGCCTTAAGTGTTACTACACCCAAAACCGCACCTTGTATTGGTTGGCTAGTTGGCTCCTCAATCGTGATTTGCTTTTGTTTTATTAACGTAACGCTTCTGCCGCTCACACACAATAACACAAATTAAATAAAATATCGTAAAAATATAATACAAGTGCGCTAGGTAGTTAGATAAATCTTTCGGCATTTTCTCGATTTCGCTCAAAAAATGTTTTCCTCCAGCAACCCTCCAGTTTCTCAAAACAACAAAAGGGTGCAACATATTCGAGTTTATTCTCCACAAATATTCTTAGTACACTTCGCTGAAAACACGTGACTTTTCACGTACCTTGTCGAAATGAAAATTTGTAAGCTGTCACGCGGAATCGAACCAATTTTTAAGGTATTTCTGACTGTGACAAGGTAGTTGGTGGTGAGTATTTTTCTCGGCAGCTCCGTATAAGACACAGAGCTATAATCGTTACATAAAATATTCGGAGCTCGCACTAGCGCCGTTAAAAAAATATCTGGCGGCCGCTGCGGCGCGCCACAGACTATATAATGCATGCACTCGCGATAGATGGGACACTCCCACCTTTACAAATATCACTTTTTAGGTGCTCCGAAATTGAATTTTTTAGTCTCGCTTTGATGCTCACAAATCATATAAAAATGTTTTTAGAGTGCCAAAAAATGTTTCAGTTCGAAATCATAATAATTTATACTGATAAATCATTCATTCAGTATTAATAGCGTAAAAAAGATTTCAGACTATCCTGTCTAACTTATTATAACTCACAGCTTTTGCAAGCTGTCAGTCAGCCATTATTTGCTCTGTCAATGTTTTAATGCCTTGTAATGCTTTTTATTGTGCCTTGATGATTATAACTATTTCATGATGAGACATTGAATGACGCGCTTCGAAACGAATAATAGGTTAATAACGGAAAACCCAACAGAACGCAAAAGCCCAATTCACATTTTCGCATTATTGGAATATCGAAAAAATTTACGCTTGAATAGGTATATTTTTTTTAATATTACAGTGAAAAAATTGGTTAAATTAAAGTGGGCCTTTAGGGTATTTGGCCGCAGGCCCACTCAATCATACCATTTTTTTTTTGAGTTTGACGACTGTAACGACGCACATTACGTCCACACTCCCGGGGCCTACTGCCTACCGACTTGGTCAGAGAGCCTACCATGACATCTTATTGCCATGATGGTTAACGTACGTTGGCGGTCATCGACGCTGCGCGATCGCAAATCGTATCATCGTATCACCGCGCAATAAGGTCCACGGTCGCGTAGCGTCGAAAAAAAAAAGGTTACCATCATGGCAATAAGACGTCGTAGTGGGCCATCTGATCTAGTCAGCTGTAGGCACGAGTGCCGAGCTCAGTGCGAAGTGTCCCGCCGCTCTGTGGCTCCGCATGGTGCTCGCGTGCACTCGTTGCGAGGGTTGCCAAATGTGCGCGTTGCAGGCGACACGCGCTCGTTGTCGCCGCGCGGACGATTTACTTCGCGCCTACACCGAGTATCACAAGCACAGAGTAACTTCTCACTGTTGCATTTTTTTTAAATAATAATAATAATGATAGTGGAAAACTTGATAGTGGAAGTGACATAGAGTACAACACCTTGCAGCCGGGTTTTTTTGTTTGTCTTTTAATAATGTTACTTGTTATGAAATGTCTTCCGTAGCTAGCAACAAAGCAAGCGACACGTAGTCCAACGACAGCAGACCAGTAGTCCAGTATTGCCACCGAAGTGTGTACCACCGGACCAGTAATGTCGCGGCGACACGCTGTGTGCTGCTGCGGCCTGGAGTCGATTACGAAATCATATCTTTAAAAGTGACTTGACCATTGAGCAAAAGCATGTGAAGGAAATTGAGACATAATATCAAAAAGATATATTATACATGCCAAGCGTATTAAATTAGCGTATTATGTTTTTTAAATAATACCAAGCGATGATAGCCTAGTTGGAGAAGGTCCGCCTCAAGCCAGAGGGAGCGGGTTCGAACCCAATCGACGACGGCACGCACCAATTTTTTCATTGTATGAACATATTATGTGCGTATTGTATGTCATCTGCTACATGATTGGAGCCCGTTGTATGGCGACAGGCTCGCCCCCTGTCACATTTGGGACTGAATATCGTCGGGCGAAGTATGGGTGTTGTATTACACCTCCTCGGAGGAAAGACGTGACGACAGTATAAATAGTTGTCACTGTAGGTGAATATTGTGGTGATATAGGTAACTACTAGGTAGCCTAGTAGTTACATAAATCACCAACCATTTAAAAAAATTATTGGTCTTGTACTTCCAAAAGTTTTCTGTAAGAAATCACTTTAGTCGATAAAACTATCCTTGTGATACCGAATTTTCCGCTGCATAGTTTTTATGATTATTTTGTATCTTTATCTTATACCTTTAAATGAGCAATTCTTGTATATATATATATATATATAATTGGAATCTCGGAATCGGCTCCAACGATTTTCATACAAATTAGTATATAGGGGGTTTCGGGGGCGATAAATCGATCTAGCTAGGAATCATTTTTAGAAAATATCATTTTATTCGTGTTTTATCGATAATCAATCTCAACTGAAAAATATGACTCTTCCTGACATCTATTGGCGAATAATAATACTACTATTTTTTGTGAGCAACTAATTGCTTTAACTACACAACAGCAGATGGCGTTGTTAAGTAACACGAAGTCAATGAGTGTTTGCTTTGAGGTTAGACTAAAATCAATTGTTTATTATCCAAAAAACACAATTAAAAAATAAAAAAAAATACCGAGCAAAGCTCGGCCATCCAGGTACTTTAAATTTATTACAATTAGTTCAGCACCCAGTTTTGATATCTTGAAGCTTCCTCTCTGTCGTCGCCCTACTCCGCGGCGCCACCTCCGCGCCTCGCCGCTGGATTCAAGCACGCTGCCAAATTAAATTATTGACTCGCTCGGAAACAAGAAAACACATGAAACGATTTTGTAAGTATCGGGTTTCTTACTTTTAATCATTTTAGCGGATTTCAAACAAAAGCTTCGAATATTTAAATTTTTTTTTTGAAAAACAAATTATTAAGTTTCCTGTTTGATACTAAGCTATCATTTTTAAAATTATAGATGACTAGCTGCGCCCCGCGCTTTCACCCGCGATTAAAAAGTATCCTATGTGCTATTCTAGACTATAATCTATCTCTGTGCCCAATTTCATCCAGATCTGTTCAGCCGTTCTGGCGTCAAAGAGTAACAAACATATATCCATCCATCCATCCATCCATACATACAAACTTTCGCGTTTATAATATTAGTAAGATAAAGTGGCTCTGTGACCTGCTGACCTCGCTGCCCATGTTTGTTCTCCTCTACAGGTTGCATTTCTCAACCAATTCTCGTGATATTTTGTGAGTAGGTTCAATAATTGTATATAATTTTTAAATCGAGCCAGTTTTTGGAAAATTCTTCAAAATTTTTTTTTTAAGTTTGTTTTTTTGGTTAAGTATGCGACCTGTAGAGGAATACAGAGAGAAATTCGGACGGAATTCGGACATACGAAAGCATTTTTGTCCAAGCTAAAGCATAGACGCTTCGCTCGCTAACGGTCGCTCGGTCGATAAATATTGGATGCATTTTTGGTCAGGGTCGCCTGACCCCAAATTAAGCAAAGCTTGTGCTATGGCTGCTATAAACTAGGCTGCTAGACTGATATACACAGTACAAGGTACTGGTTTTGAGTGTAGGAATACTTACGGATGTTATTCTACCCGCCAAGTGAATAACGATTAGAACACAAGTTGCAAAATTCGAAAAAAACCGAGTCTCCAAACATAATTGATCACGTGACTAATAATTTGAATGGAGACTAGGTTAATTTTTTTTTCGAATTTTGCATGCTGATGTTCTTAAGTTGTTCACTTTGACGGCTAGTACAAAACATTTTAGTATTAATATACCCAAAAGTACCATTCTGTATAATATATTTTTAAATAAATTTTTATTACATTTAATTTATATTTATGTATGTATTTAACAATACATAGAACAGACAGAAAAACGCAAATGATCGTCACATGAATGTGCCCCTCGTGCCCTATGGGGTAAGTCAGCTAACCAAAAATCGAGTTGGATACCAGATCAGAACCAAAACAGAACCGTTGACTTTGCGTTACCCTTACCAAACGGACGGAGAACAGCTCAAGTATCATGAATATTTCAAAAAACGCGACCACTACTACAGTGCTACCTCTACTCGGTTAAACATTAGTGGTACTGAGCCGTTGTCTGTCTGCCTGTTTTTAGGGTTCCGTACCCAAAGGGTAAAACCGGACCCTATTACTAGGACTCCGCTGTTCGTCCATCTTTCCGTCTGTCACCAGGCGGTATCTCGTGAACAGTGATAGTTAGACAGTTGGAATTTTCACAGATGATGTACAAATTAATATACAAGGTGGTTCCCATACAGCCGACATGTTTTTTTTGCCGTTGTTATAGGTAATGGTAGGGAATACGGAACTCTTTGTGACTGACTCGCACTTGGCCAGTTTTTATGACAAACGTAAGATCAACGGTTTAGTTAAGCAACGGCCATGGTTAGCCACATTTCCCCCTTATTCCCCGTCCCTTGGTCCCCTCGCAGTCACGTGGGTACTTCCCCTCTCCTCCTTCAGTTAACAGACAATTATTTTTGTTTAACTTTTTTATGATAATACTGGAAGCAGGCGCGAGCCGCGAATTAATTAAGCTTATGATAATGAATAGGACTCGTTTTGTTTGGACGCGCTGGTTTATTAGGTAACTTGCGACTTGCGGTCGTCGCTGTTGTCAACGAATCACTTTGATGCTGACTTAACTGTAGTTATTATTTCAGTTTTTATATAAAAAGCGATGATAGCCTGGCTGTTGGCTGTTCGAACCCAGCCAACGGCACGCACTAATTTAATCATTGTGTAAACATATGTGCGTATTGTATGTCATCTGCTACATGAGCCCGATGTATGGCGACAGGCTCGCCCCCTGTCACTTTTGGGACTGAACATCGTCCGGCATAGTGTTGGTGTTATATGACAACTCTGTCAGCCCCTCGGGGGAAAGGCGTGACGACATGTTATGTTATTTAATGTAGAATATGTTCGTCTGTAATCCTATCCTATGTACATTATAAAAAATCCGGTAGTTTGTGTTTATTATGTGTTTATGTTTGTTACTTGTTCACGCTCAAATGGATCGACAAATTTAGATAACGTTCGGAACGGAGATTGCTTAAAACCTGGATTAAAACATTGGCTTGTGGCCTGACACATCGGTTATTTTTTTACCAGATTTAAATAAATTTTTAGTTTTGCCGGTTTTTGGTAGCGCAAGTTTTGCGACTATATTACTATATTACAGCGATAATTGCTACATAATCGCAAGTTCCATAATAAGGCTGAGCCCCGGCGAGGGTTACTTTGCGGTAAATATTCAAGGTCACTGCGAACAGCGGCTCATTTTTACAGGATTTCAGGTTTAATTGCTAATTCTATTAAGCCTCATTTTGGATTCTTTTGTGTGGTCGCGGTGAACACTAATCGGTAGACTAATATGAATAAAATTAAAATGAATGAGAGCATTAAAAAAACCTTGTACTAACTTATTGTAGTTAATCAACTTTACTTTTGCCCTGTTTATCCTTCTGTTTTCTTCATTTATTTGAAATAATAGAAGTCCTGTGCTTAGCTTACTTACTTCGGATCCAGACGACCAAGATGACGTGTGTGCAAAACTGTTCTAAATACAAAAAAAAAACATTTTTAATCGACTTTCAAAGAGCAGAATGTTCTCAATTCGACTGTATGTTTTTTTGCATTTATGTTACGCGGTTACTCCGCTAATTGTGAATTGATTTTTGTTTTTTTTTTTGTTTGGTAGATCATACTTTAGAGGTGGTTCCATATAAATTTTATCAAAATCGATCAAGCAGTTTTTAAAATAGAAACAAAAAAGTCTAAACATTCTTTACATGGATGACGGGTACCTGAAAACCCTGTTGGATAATAAATTGATGGGCAGGCACACACACTTATAAATATTCATACAAAAATACTTAAAAAAATGTACGTTAAAAACAGCAAGAGTTATGACCGGTTTAAGAACGCAAGGAAAAAAAGGAAGGAAATTTTACAAAAATGTTAACAAATCTGTATCGTATGTTGGCGATGTGTGTTCCAAATTTTTTTTGTAAAAATTTAATTTTTAATAGTATACGAGTTGCATCATCCAGTCTATAATGGATGCGGATACAATAAGGTTTTTGTAACACCCTGTATAACCCAGTTTATCAAATGAGTGTTTAAGTCGGCACTCCGTCAGTACCCGCGCTGCATTAACATGCTCTCCGCGCGCCGCCGCGAACACAGCGCCGTCGTCCACGCATGCTGATCACTGCTACATGGCTGGAGCTGAAGTTACATAGGGACTAAAGCATTGTAGCATGCTGCTTGATGGCATGTTGCATGATGAGATGCGTTATATCGTCGTCTAATAGTGGCAGCCAGCATGCGTCATGTAGTTGATGCGGCGTATAGGAGCAGTACACACGCATGGGTACTTCATGTGTATAATAAAATACTCCACCAGGTATAACATTCAGAGACAAAAATGGTCACGTGGGCAACACCCAGTGACGACGATCGACGAAAAGCAAGACGGAAATAATTATGTAATTGACAAACGCGCTGTTCATGCGTCTCCCAGACAGACGTGGCTTGCGGTGGCGGCCAATGCATTTTTGGGGGACTTTGGCGGCCCATGGGCCACCGCAGGCCGCGTCTGTCTGGGAGACGCCTTAGTCACGTTGATTTGAAGTATGTATGCTATACTACTTGTACATCACGGTCCCACAGCAATCATTATTTTTTTGGAAATTAAAACGGACAACGTGTTTGCACATGATTTCATAATGATCAGGTAAGTACTTGAGGCAAGAAAGCGTAACAAACGAACTCACTTTCGAATTTATAATTTTAATTAGGATTAGGATTGTGAAATGAACAGTTTACGTAGTTTTAATCGAATGATAAGACTGGTTTCGGCGGGTATTTGTAAGTCCTAGATATAAATTGACACACCACTTTCTATCTTAATCAGTTATAATTAGTTTTAATTTAATTTTAACTCGTGATAAATGTCCACTGGTGTCTGATTCCAGAGGCAGCATCCACGTGCGCAGGTGAGCGCTGGAGGCAATCACCGCCGACCGCGAACCAACAAGTGTCGGACACTCTACGCCTCTCATCACCGAACACGACCCAGTGCGCTGGTACCAGTGAGACATCTTCAGTGTTTAGATACATTTACAGATTTAATAATCACACTAATCAGACTTCATAGTATGCGAATGAGATGAAAAATTATGAACGAACTTTGAAATGGGAAAGTTTGTGAATTATGTGTTAGTTTGTAACTTCTTCACACTCAAATGTATGAGCGGATTATCATTCATATGGCATTCCTCAACTGATTCTCGTGTACTTGTGTGAGCAGGTTCGATAATTATACAAAATTGAGTCAGTTTTTAGTATTTTTTCAAAATTACATAATTAAGATTTTATTTTCCAAAAAAAACATTAGTAAAAATGTCCTAAAACTGACTGGACAAAAAAAATCGATACAATTATTGAACATGCTCACAAAATTTCAAGAGTATTCGTTAAGAAATATATAAACGTGGATAGCAGCTACTTTGATATAAATTACAAAATGTAGTTGTGTATTTCTTGGAATTTACCAACTTTTAAAATCACCAAAACACGGGTTTGAGTTTAAATTCAGCACAAGCTTACATTGAGAAGCACAGTTAGTTTGACAAATTATTCCCTATCTATCATTGGCGTGACATTTGCCTCTCGCTCTCGCTGCACTGTGGCGCGTGTCTAGTTCGTTACAGTGTGGACAGTGCACGTCGTGTAGTGACGTCGCCCGCGTCGCGTGACGTCACGTTGCTGATTGCAGCTGTGACCGGCGGCTGCGGTGTTCCACGCGTGTGCAGTGTTTCATTCATTGTCCAACGTCGATTGGTAGTTTGTTTTGTAAAGGAAATAAAACTAGGTAGCTTACTAACTTGTACCTGTGAGCTGGAGACTTCGCGGTTGACCTCTATCCTCCTCTGCTGGTGGCATTACTCAATCGATTTTTGTGAAATTTTGTGGCCAGGTTAAGAAATGCGACCTGTACAGATATCTGGACATACAAAAGCATTTTTGTCGAAACTGAAGCAAAGACGCTTCGCTCGCTTAATCGTTAATGAAACTAATATTTAAAGTTGTAATTGTACTAACATTGTAACTGCGAAAGTTTGTGTGTGTGTTTGTTTGCTACTTCTGCGCGCTTAAACGGATGGACGGATTTTGATGCAGTTCGGTATTGAGGTACTCGTAGCTTCACAGGGGCTACTTTTTAACCGCGGATAAAACCGCAGGGTGAAGCTAGTTTTTTAAATACATTTATTTAAAATAAATAAATTAATTTAATTTTTTAAAATAAATTAATAATATTAATAATAACGTTACGGGCCTTGAGCCCAGTGTGGGACCGCAGGTATATCTGGGAATTGTCTTCTTATTTTCTGGAATTTTTTATTTTATGTATAAACTGAAAATATAAATATTCGTGTTTTTGAAAATAAAATTATCTATCTATCTTAATTTAATTTAAATAAGTTCGCCTCAAATTAGGACCCCGCTTACTTTCAAAACTTGGGCAAATAAGGCTATTGAGGGAACTAACTCACTTAAATAGTTTTAGACAGACCGGTTGAGAAGTTTGACATTCATTTATACCTGTTGATTTCCCTTAGTCCTGAAAAAATAGGGTAAGTATAACAATAGTTGAACGGAGAAGAAGCCTAAGCACGGATTTTTGTAAAAAAAAAAACGTTTAAAATAATGTCAGGTTATGTAAATGTCATAGAATAATGAGTGTGACGTCGATCTCCGTGGTGCGTGCAATGCACTTATCTGCTTAATATTTGTCGAAACTACCAGGTTCTGAAACCTAATGTAGCCGAACATTTTGATCTAGCGTCATAACATAACATATTATCGTCACGCCTTTCCCCAGAGGGGGCTGGTAGAGGTGTGCAATACCCACCCACACTTCGCCGGACGATATTCAGGCTCAAATGTGAATGTCCATATTTTAGCGGTCCCAATTGCCCCACTATAATTTGACGAAACTATAGGTCCTTAAAAAAACCGGTCAAGTGTGAGTCTATTCGCGCGCGAAGGATTCCGTCTCGTTATCTATAAAAACAGCAAAAAAAACACGTTTGTTGTATGGGAGCCCCCTTCGTATTTATTTTATTCTGTGTTTTAGTATTTGTTGTTCTAGCGGCTAAAGAAACACATAATCTGTGCAAATTTTAACTGTCTAACTGTCACGGTTCATGAGATACAGCCTGGTGACAGACGGACAGACAGACGGACGGACGTACAGCGGAGTCTTAGTAATAGGGTCCCGTTTTACCTTTTGGATACGGAACTCCGAAAACAACAGTTCGCTATCTCGATTTTCGACCAGCTTTCAAACACATTTTTATCAACAGTTAAATAATTTCCTCCACACATCCGTAATATACTAAACAAACAGTAATTTTATACACAAACAGATAACTTGGAGCAGAAACGTTTACTGAAACCAAACAACGTATAAACAGACGCAAACTGAATGCGTGTTAGAATTACAGCCAAAGTGAGCCAGACAACCAAGAACTCTACTTCAACCGACACACAAGTCTGCGAGAGGTCTTCGCTTATTGGGATTGCAGTAAATAGCTACATAATAGAATGTGTTTGCAATTCTTTTTTAACCTCCGACGCAAAAACGACGGGGTGTTATAAGTTGACGTATGTGTGTTTGAGTATGTATGTATGTGGCATCGTAGCTCCCGAACGGATGAACCAACTTTGATTTCGTTTTTTTGTTTGAACGGTGAATTAGTCGGGAGCTCCTTAGCTATGTTTGACGAAAGTCGGTGTCGGGGGTTTATTAAAATTTTAGTTTTTTGTTACAATACACGATTTTTTAAATGTGATCTCCATCACATTTCTAAACTATCTCATAATGGCCAAATGTGTCATCCTTGCGGTAATCATCCCAAACCGAATGAAACAAACTTACTTTTACTCATAAATACCGCTAGTGGCTCTCTGAGCTGTTGAACGCGCGGCCGACGTTTGTCCTACTCTACAAGTCGTATTCCTCTGAGGAAGACAAAGATCCGGACAGAGATCCGGACATACGAAAGCATTCTTGTAGAAGCTGAAGCAGAGACGCTTCGCTCACTGATCTCGCTCGGTCGATAAAACAGATTGCGCGGTGCTACGGTGCCTCCGACGCGCGACGCGTGTCCGACTCGACCAGTTTTATTTGTATGTAAAATGTGCGCTTAGTAAATGGTCACCTCGTAAACCAGAGCACTCCGCTCGAGTGTAGCACACTCATCAATTCCGCTATTACATTGCCATGCCTCGATCCCCTATATCATTGAGCAATTTTTTCTACAAATGAAATGATTAATTCAATCATACCCAATCCATTGCGTAGTTAACACTATTTCAGACAAAAGCTGTTATCTCTAGCGGGCAGTGTATGTTATGCTGATTGTGGGAACAGAGACAAGGACGGGGTTTGTGGTAAAAAAGTGAAAATGAATGTCAGTTATGTGGGGTCACGTAGAGGAAGTAAAAACCGTTGTTTATAGTGAACCTTCATCGAGGGGATCTAAACGCGCTCACTCTTGTTTCAATGGGGAAGTGTGTTTGTTAGTTGGTCGAACCGTTCGGCGGTGGTTCTAACACTTGTAACACTAGCGCGACCCGCAGTTAAAAAGGAGCCTATTAGATGTGCTATTCCAAACAATGATCTATCTCTGTTACAAATTTCATTCAGATACGTTTAGCGGTTTTGGCGTATTGAGTAACAAACATCCATCCAAACTTTCGTATTTAGTTAGTGTTGAGAGAGATTACACATCACTTTGATCTTATATTAGACTCACGCTAAAAACGTGTCGGTTAAAAAAAATTGTTAGTCAGTTGCTGAAACGAGCTTTAACTTTTAAAGCTGTCATTAAATACTGATCTTCCGTTAACTTTTTCAGAAAGCAACAGGACCCGTAAACGGTTCTTTAATTTTGAATAATGAAAGTGTTAAAACGAGAAAACCTTTCACGTCTTTCGTTTAGTAACGCGGAACATTATCTGATGCTAAAGTTCTTTTATACAACTTCAAATTGACTAAATCATTGGCGTTAATGATTCATTGCGTAATCGGGCTTTATAATGAATATGTGTAACTGGGTGTTTAATCGCATACACCTGCAGCAGTCGCCAACACGCGGCCCGCGAGCCACATGCAGCCTACGGCCCTCGCTGTTTTGTAAAAGAAAGTCTTATTTTTGACATAACACCTAAATTAGCAGCACCCTGTGGTTTTAACCGCGGTTAAATGTATCTTCTGCGGTATTACAGACTATAATCTATCTTTGTGCCAAATTTCATCCAGATCTGTTTAGCCGTTCCGGCTTAATTGAGTAACGAACATCCACACATCCATTCGAGCTTTAGAATTTATAATATTAGCGAGAAATACATTTAACCAATCCAGTCTAATGACACTCTCAAAATCTCTTTCTGCAAAATCAATGATCATGTTAAGCTGAATACCTAATACCTATTTTTTTTAATAGCTATTAGGTTTCTAACTTAGCAATGGACAAGTGGAAAAGTGTGGCCCACCTCTAACGTTTTGTTGTCGTTTTGTGACTATGTGGCCCTTGCCTGCCAAATGGTTGCCGACCGCTGGGCCACAGACCAAGAGGAAGACAAACAGACATAGAAACATGCATCCATGTATAAGTAATATAAAAACATTACTCTCTGAGTATTCACGTTAAAGGATACTGTCATTCTCATGCTACGGGAAACACTAGCGTAAACTACATTCATTAATAACCAAATTATCCCAATTAAGGCAATACAAGTGGTAATTGTGACGAGTGGCGCCGCCCTCGTCGCTCGCAGCGAGACAAAGGAATCGCGCAGCCTCTATATCAACCAGCAGTGTGCATACTGGCGGGGTGTTCGTGCATGAAGGTACAGCTGGGGCTGGTGTCCACGTGCCAGTTGAGTCTGGGACTGGTGTCCCCACTGTGTACCTATAGTCAAGATGAGTCAAGCGTTGGTTAGAAACTATTTCTGTTAAGGATAAGGGCGGCGTTTGTTTTTTGTTATTTTATAATTGTTGGCCATGATAGCTAGTTGCGAAAACTTTTAACTCAAGCCAGATGGCGCGGGTCTAATCCCAGCTAAACACATGCACGAGTTTGCTCATTTGTGAACATTTATAATATGTGCGTTGTGTCATTCATCTGCTACAAAACTGGAGCCCGGTGTATGGCGACCAGCTCATAAAAATATAAAAATATCGTCACGCCTTTGCCTCAAAGGGGCAGCCAGAGGTGTATATCTGGTCTCACCAATAGTGGATAATGATTAAAAGACCGTTGGTACTCAAAGTCGTGATGAAGTCACCGACTACTTGTACCGCACTCGTGTTTGATATCATGATTTGTACTAATTTATGTAAAAAGATTCTCTAAAAAAATAATCGCAACGAGCAACGCTATCCTAGTAATTGACTAGTCGGAACTGCCGTCACTTCGTCAAGCCATTTGCATATCTTAATATATGTATATAAATTACGTGTCACGTTGTTTGTCCGCTATAGACTCTTAAACTACTTAACCGATTTCAATCAAATTTGCACACCGTGTGCAGTTCGATCTAACTTAACAGATAGGATAGCTCACATATATATATGAAGTCGCGGGGTGACAGCTAGTAAGTTAATGTATTTAGATGCGACATAATTAACTAAGTGTGGGTGTTTTCCACCTCTGTTAGCTCCTTCGGGGAAAAGCCGTGACGATATGAAAAGTTTTGTTACAAGTAGATCGCACAAGTAGACTATGAGTGCTAGGAAGCTACTCGAAGTGTTAAGCAATAGGCACTGAGCCATGCCGTTTTGCGTGGCCTCGTGTACGACCGGCTTGTAGTAGTTCAAGTCAAGTTCCGTTTACAATAACACCGCACAGTATCAACTCTCGAGCTTGTTTGTTGGAACTCCGTTTAGACATAAACTAGGAAATAAGCATCTTCAGGAAAACATCCGGCGGTCTGAGGCGGCTTTTATTTGCTGTTCTATATTAATTAGGTGGTTTTCGTTAGTTACCTTCATCATAATATTATATCAAGCCGTAAGACTTAGAAAAAGACCTATTTTCGAAAATGATGAATCTGAAATGGTAAATGGTTTTCACTGTACTAATAATATAATGATTACTAGTAAAACCCTTCTCTGTACAGTATTAGGCACGAAATCCAAAATAGTGTAGGCGCAGTTTAATGATTGACTAATAACTTTACAGATAAAATTAAATATTCATTATTTATTAACAATTTACTTAAGTTAGTTCTCTTACAGGAAAAGTTAAATAGGAACCAATTTTAATTAAATCGCCTGCGAAGGTAACTTTCATTATAAGTTGATGAAACTCCCACTCGTTACGCTAAGATTTCCCGGGAGCCGAGCCGGCGCTAATTTATCGTTCAATACACTCTCAAAATAAACCCTAACGGCGGCATAACATTATCCGTTCTCGTTTAATCCGCGCCGGCGTCGCTTAATGTCGCACGTGTCGTGTCGCAACGCATCTGCATACATGACTCCGACTTTATTAAACGAAATAATGTAGCGAATGTCGACCGGCGCTTCGGCATAATGAGCAATCTCGTAGCCCTCTACGGCGTAGCCTTCTACGGCGTAGAGCCACTACGGTGTAGACTGTAGAGCCTCTACGAGTGTTCAGTAGCCGCTGCGACCGCGCGCCGAGCGCACGCTACGCCGTTACTACGATGAGCTCGTAGCGCCGCGATCAATCGTAACGAACGTTAACCCTTAGTTTGAATAATTACGTCAGTTATAAATGTTGAAATAATAATAATTGCCAAAGTGAATTAATAAATAATTGTGATCTTGATTACCTCGTTCGTGTGTAGTTGATGTCCGTTAGTTAAAGTTAAGGAGTTGAGAAGTGTTATCATGTTCAAGATGAAAAGGATTTGCCACCTTATTTTTAGGTTGCTGTTTTTGCTTGACGGTAAGATGTAATTTAAGATTGTTGTCTTTAAAAATATTTTGGTTTTTGTTTTTTTCCAGAGCCGGAGGCAAGTACTGAGAGGATGTGTTGTTAGATTTATTTTGAAAATAACAATAAACTTGTGCTAATGAAAACTAGAGTATTCTTCTTTGAAGCAGTTTGAGCTCGCTATCTTGAATATAAACCGTCTCACCACATTAGAGAGATAGTCTCGCTGTCTACTTTGTTTCAGCTAAACGGAGATTACGAATGAAACAAGAGATTCATTTTAATGGGACCTAGATAAATGATAAATAAGAACACTGTGGAATAACTTTTCTCGGAAATCTGTTTATTTCTTGGCTCAGTCGAGTTTAGGTTTCTTAGTAATAAGGCTCTTGTTTTGAGGCTCTCGATATCGTTTCTATTACTAACGACCTGTGCCTCACGTTGTAGAAATGGTTAAGCATTAAATTAGACAGTTTTGAACATATTTCAAGAAAAGAAGAGGTTCTCAAAAAATGAAATATCTTCTAAATTGGTTTATTTTTTATTTTTGCCATGGTTTGAACGCCACCATTTGTAAAAGGATTTGGAAAAACTTTTCTTATTTGGAAAAAAAAACTTAATTTAAGATGACAAGAAATCGGTATGTTGATAGTAATTTTTAGTCAAGAATTCTATTATAAGAGTTCAGGAAGTAAAATAGATTACCATGTTTATTTTCCTCAAAAATTCGGCTATGATCTTTATTTTCGTGGTGTCGCTATACGATAACATATGTTATCTTATCGTCACGTCGATAAGAGAAATAAAAAAATACAAAATAATAATTTCATTATTACTAGCTGCGCCCTGCGGTGTTACTCGTGGTAAAAATGTGCTGACTATGATGTGCTAGACTATAATCTATCTCTACGCCCAATTTCATCCACGTATACGATACGTTTAACTGCTCTATTGAGTCTCAAATATCCATTTATCCATTCAAACTTTTGCATATTAGTTGATAGACGATTTTGCGATTGTTTTTTGAGTGTTTTTTTTGGTTGATAAAATTGAACACTCACTTTCTTAAACATAACACCCACTTTCTTAAACAAAGAAAGAGCTGTTTTTGTTGTAATAAAATTTTATCTGAGCTTCGAATGTTCTCGACGACTCAATATAATCCCAGTTTCGAGCAAGTGAACCGTTTGACAGAAGCTGTGAAAACGTTTATTGCAAAAAAAACATTGAGAAAATCGAATTTCCGGAACAAAATGAGCTTAACGTTGACATAATTAACGCGGACGAGCGAACGGCTCCGACGAGCTGGTAACGTTTAATATTCGTTTAAGTACAAATATTAGTAAACTAGCTGCGCCCCGCGGTGCTATCCGCGGTTAAAAAATCGTCTATTTATAGGAGATAATGCGTCTCTGTGTCAAATTATATCCAGATACGTTCAGCCGTTCTGTATGATTAAGTGACCAACATCCATCCATCCCAACTTTCGCATTTATAAATATTAGTGTGGTGTTATAGGTATTCCATGGAGAGATATGTAGAACTATTAATTTTGAACCGACGCGGAAAAACCTGGACTTCAGATTAACTAGACTCTTAATAACTGTCTAGTAAATGAAGTAGTCAATATTGAAATTAGATAACAAAACGGTTAATTGCAAAATAATGAATTTGAGTTTAAATTCGTTCAAAAGTATTTTTTAAATATAGGAATGCAAAATAAAAGTAAGCTTAGGTTTTTTTTCTATTAATATTTTACTAGGCTTATCCTCTACAGGTTTGTATACCTTTTCCATACAAACGCGCTACTCAAATTTCTTGAAAACCATTTGTCAGATTATGATGAAATTTAGCATGTACAATTAAATTAACAATATCTCCACCCCTATGTTCTTGTTTTTTTTTTAAACGTTCTTAAGCGAAAATACAGGTATGAAAAAAATCCGCATTTTTAAGGGGTCACTTTTGACTGATTTATTCAATAGATAGACAAAACAAATCATAAATTCCATCACATAGGGAGGTTTTCTACATCATTAGCTGTTAAATGAATCCATATTACAACGGAAACTTTTAGTTACTTAAGAATGATTACAGAAGTGCAAAAGTCATAAAAAAAAATGAAATTGCAGTTTGTCACTCTGTAGGTAACTTTAGAGGCTCGTCAGTATCATTACTCGCTCTCTTCACTCGTCTTCTTCTTCTAGACGAAATGACTATAGAATACCTTAAACCAATGCGAAGTTTGTCTAGGTCGCCTAGGTCGAAGTTAGTTAGGTCGCCGGACTCTTAAGCTTTGTCCTTACAAAGCCAACTGTGAGCGTATATATTTTGAATGGAATGTCCGAACAGCGCGTACAGTACGCAATTTGCGGCGTATCGCTTGTTGACGAGCGGCCGAATCGCATTTTTAACCGACTTAAAAAAAGAGGAAGTTCTCAATTGAGGACCTCCTCCAATTTTTTTTACATGTATGTTACGCGATAGCTCCGCCAAATATATTTATCTACCAGTGAAAACTTTTAAGGCTGATTCAATAATATTTTTTAATGGTTTTTTTGTAGGTGTTCGTTTTCCATTACATAAATAACACTCTGACAAACATTTTTGTTTAATTATTTTTAGAGTGAAATAATACTCATACTTAAGTATTATAAATACGAATGCTTAGATCCATCCATCCAAACATCCATAGATGTTTGTTACTCAAACACGCCAGAACGGTTTAGAAGATCTGGTTATAGCGCAGAGATACATTATAGTCTAGAATAGCACATAGGCTGCTAGCTAGCCACGAGTAACACCGCGGGGCACACCTAGTAACAAGTAATTACGAATACAAAATTACAATTTCAATTTCTCTTAGGTTGATACATAATTATGTGTAATTTCTGTTGCCATATTAGAACTAACTGAATTATGTGTTTTCCCGAACGCCGTTTCAAATATTACGCTCATTTTAAGCTTTATTTATGGAATCGAAAACCTTTGAAAACAGTTTATTTCAACATACATTTACGTCAACATGAGGTGAGTCTCCGAGCACTCCGCGACAACAATAAACAATTTACTGCAATATGAACAGTAACGTGGACTTAAAGTTTCGTCCTGACTAATCTAATTGTGAGCGGTTGACCGTCCGCTGACTGACTCTGAGTCATTTCTCGGGCAGACTCAATAACGTCGAGCAGGAGGCGAACTTTAGCAAACATAATATAAAAGCTAAGCTTAAAATCCCGCTTCCCGTCATCGAATAGGATTTCGCAAAGAATTTCTAGACTTTGTTGATAATTTTAACCCGCATGACCGACTTCGATAAAATGTATTTGGAATCACATCTAACAAAAAAAAAACCTGATTGCGTAACATACCTACAATCTACATACAAAAAAAACTTACAATCGAATTGTGAACCTCTTCCTTTTTTAAAGTCGGTTAAAACAGTAAAAAGCTGTAACAATCATTCTTCGAGCATCAAATATTTAGCAAGCACTTTGAAGGTATTATCAGAATGGGCCTCGCTCGAGATCGTACGTCGGGACGTCGGGCCGTCGGCCGGTCGGGAATGCCAGAACGTCGGCCACGGCAGGACGTCGAGATGACCGATGGAAGATAGATTACACGAATAACTCAACTAATGCCTCCCGATTTATCAATACTTTACGCGGCCATTCCCAGAACTCTATTACTTTCCTTGAAAAATTGGATTTTCTATACATTTATGAAGTAGGCCCGACTGCGGGAGAATTACGGGAAAGTAGAGCGAAAACTCTTTGAGTTTAAGTGCACCATCTATTTAATTACAGCAGCAACAATCTCAGCAAAAAGCTCTCTTTACCTTTTTCATTCAATTTTTAATCTACTAAAACAACAGAAAAACAAAACATTTTTCAATACCGTCGGGTCTACGTTAAAATTGAAAACGAAATAACACTTTTTGTTGTTTGACTTTGTGTTGATTCTTCATTCAGAACAAATAGGCTTTTAAACAAATCTCTTTTAGATTTAAAACTGCAGCGAGAGTTTTCGCGTTAATATAATTCCGAGCTCATTATGCAGCTCTATGTACAAACGGCGCCGGAAGTAAATAACGAGTTTTCTGATTACCTGTCTAGTACCCGCCGCGCCGCTCCGCGAAACTACTCGCTTCCGGGGCTCTATTCGAGATATTTTCTGGTCTTTGTCTCTCTCGTTTGAAAAGTCATTAGAGTGAATGTGACCAGCCCCCCAATTCTACTAACCGATTATTTCAAAATGGTTAATGAAATGCCACAAATTGATAGACAATTCATTAACAATTTAAAACAATTTTTTAGTAGAATCGAGGTCCTGATTTTATCCCACGCTTCCAGAATAGAGGACCTGCACAATCATTAGGAAACGTTTCCGTTCGGATTCCAAAAATATTAAACTCGAATTATTCGGGTATCCGTCCAAATTCATGTGTTTTTTAACGTGATTCATTCTTGCGATCGAATTCCAAAATGTATTAAATATAGACTGAGAATCAAACAATTTAAATAAATAAAAATAAATAAATTCGGGACATTTTGCCCACACGGTCATCTAACTACAAACTAAGCAAAGCTTGTACTATGGCTGCCAGAGGCTGATATACATACATACATATTTATAAATACGAGTACATACTTAGATTGATAGTTAACACCCATTTTGAGTTAGAAATTTGTGGGATCCGATCGGAAACGTTTCCTAATAATTGTGAATAGCACTGCTGTTTGCGTGCTAGTGTAATTGAAATTATGATCGGTTTACCCGACTCAATTATACTTACGACCCTATTTTAGTTTTTTTTTCATGTCGGTTCATAAACCTACCTACCTTTTTTATCAAACTGCCAACCCATTTTCGAATAAAACTATAGCTTTTATAAGCCGGATTATTTTAAGAGACCAGTTATATTGTGTCCTGTTCTAGTTTTCTTATTATGATTTTTAGCTCAGTGCCCTGCAGTGGGTCGAAGAAGACTGTAATGATGATGATAATGATCTTTTTGAAAAATTGTTACTTGAACTAATATCTAGTGTAATTCTGCTTTAACTGTGGAATTACACTAGATGAACTTCCGCAAAGTAACGCCTGATTCAATCAACTATGATCTTTTTGATTTATGGGTAAAGCAGATAATGAATAATTAATTGAAATGAAATAATAAACCACTACAGTACCTATAAGACGATTTTGAGTAAGTAATCGCCTTACCCATCAAAAGAGGGTAATTTGGGTTTGTGTTTGATATCTCGGTAAAAAAAATAGATAATATTATTATATAAATAATTATGACATATACATAAATTAAACACATCATAGGCGGCATTATTATTTAACATCACGCAAGATGGCGACCAAACGCAAGTACTTAGAAAAAAAAGAACGACACGCTATACTCACAACACTCATTAAGTCAATTTTAGTCAGTCACAAACGTACTTGTAACAAATCAGTCCTGACTCAAATCGACGTGAAGTGAAGCGTCACGTCGGAGCAGCAGCCGGCCTGAATGACTCTGCCAAAAGAGGCGCATCTAAAAAGGTCGAGCTTAAGTGGTCACGTACTTGGTATCAGGACGGAAGCTCGGCGGGCGATTAGGATACTTGCAGGAATGACCCGGGAAGTATCCGAGAAATATCCGAGAGTGCGACACTGTACGCGGAGAGACCATTTAAAGTATTCTTTTCAGGGTTCCGCATCTAAAGGGTAAAACGGGACCCTATTGCTAAAAGTCCGCTGTCCGTCTGTCTCTCTGTCTGTCACCAGGCTGTATTTCATGAACTGTGATAGTTAGACAGGTTAATATTTTCACAGATGATGTATTTATATAGCAGCTATAACATCAAATACTAAAATGCAGAATAAAATAAAAAAAAAAGAATAAAAAAATAAAAATAAGGGGGCTCCTCTCGTGACAAACAAACAAACGTGATTTTGCCGTTGTTATAGATTTTGGTACAGAACTCTTCGTGCGCGAGTCCGACTCGCACTTGGCCGGTTTTTAAGAATTGTGCAAAATGTTTAAGTGCCTTCTAGGTTGCGAGCTCCAACTTCGCTTAACGTCGTTTTAGGGTGGTACCTGCTATTATTTATTCTGCTTTAGCTTTAGGGGTAGTTAACCGTTGACTGCCTCGGTGGCTCAGTTGGTAGTGAACCTGCCTTCTGAACTTGGGGGCGTGGGTTCGATTCCCACCTAGGGCAAACATTTATGCGATGAACATTTGTGTTTGTTCTATGTCTGGGTGTTAATTATACCTTTAAATGAGCAATTCTTGTACATATATATATATATAATTGGAATCTCGGAATCGGCTCCAACGATTTTCATACAAATTAGTATATAGGGGGTTTCGGGGGCGATAAATCGATCTAGCTAGGAATCATTTTTAGAAAATATCATTTTATTCGTGTTTTATCGATAATCAATCTCAACTGAAAAATATGACTCTTCCTGACATCTATTGGCGAGTAATAATACTATTTTTTGTGAGCAACTAATTGCTTTAACGACACAACAGCAGATGGCGTTGTTAAGTAACACGAAGTCAATGAGTGTTTGCTTTGAGGTTAGACTAAAATCAATTGTTTATTATCCAAAATACACAATTAAAAAATTAAAAAAAATACCGAGCAAAGCTCGGCCATCCAGGTACTATGTATTTAAGTGTGTATTTAAAAAAATATCTAAGTGTGTATATCAGTCTCTGGCAGCTATAGTACAAGCTTTGCTTAGTTTGGGGTCAGGCGACCGTGTGTGGAAGTGAAAAAAAAAACAGTACAAATAAATGAAATAGTTACTTACCAGTAAGGTTTTTCAATCACTACATTGTAGTTTTTGTAAATACAAACGAAATCATAGTTTGTAACTTATGCTTGTTGTTTTGTTATCTGTGGTGTGAACAATAAAGAGTTTATCTATCTATCTATCTATCTAAAACTACTTGTGCCCCGCGGTTGCACACGCGGTCCCAAACATACAAACTCACTTTCGCATTTTATAAAATTATCTAGGAAACTCTGTAATGAACTTGAATCTAATACAATTTGATAAAGCTAAAATGATTTTTGTCTATTTTCATTACCATAATAAAATTTTGTGACAAGTGAAAGACAACAAGCTTTGGAGCTTTTTTTTATCACGAATAAGTCCGCGTTTGACCACAACTGGCCTGTTGTAAGCGACGATGTGGTCGAAGAGACTTACAAGATACCTATTCACTCTGGCCTTGAATGGGCCTAGATCAGCTGCTAAGTTTGGTTAAAACAAGTATAAATAAAATAAAAAAAGCCCCCGACACCGATTTTCATTAAATATAGCTAAGAACATTCCCGATTAATCCACCTTTCAAACAAATAAAACAAAATCAAAATCAGTTCATCCGTTCGGGAGCTACGATGCCACAGACAGACACACACACAGACAGACACATCAAACTTATAACACCACGTCGTTTTTACGTCGGGGGTTAAATACAAAACTATCACAATAGTAATTTATGTTTAAACAAATGAGTCAATACACTGTTCACATTAGAGCCAAGTTATAATAACATTTTGTCACAAGGATAAAGTTGTATACAATTTCTTCACATAGAGCAAATAAATACCAAATTAGAATTCATTTTCCTCGTACAGTATATCTGGAAAAAATATTACACGGAGACGAGTTTCCGTTGCTTATTTTTATATAATTAGAAACGCATCGAAGTGTGACAGTCCTTGTACAATAATACGGTGTATTTTAAGATGTAATCCAACATTATTTCGATGTGTGACAGCGGTTTCGGCTTTTATCCTGTCGCACTCGAGATTATTGAAGTCTCTTTCTGTCTCATGACGTTCTTGCTTAGACATACAGTGATGGGTGTAATCTCGAGCGCGTGAGAATACAGTCCCTGTACTGGGCAAAACGAATTATACGCGAGTCCGTCCTTGTTACTCACGCTTGGTTTGCGCGCGTCCGGAGGGGCCCGAGACATCGATACGATGTCGATGCTCACAACACGAATAAAACAAGTAACATTAATAAAAGAAAAACAAAAACCCGGCTGTTAAACGTTGTGCCCATGTTACTCTCACTATCAAGACGATTCAAATGACACCTCACATGTCGAAATACATCAAGGTGTAGAGCCTGTAGGGCGTGCCAAAGAAACCTCATACATCCGTACATAGATATATAGACACTCTCGAAAAACATGGAATATGTTTTTCAAGTGTTTTCCTGCGCAGTCGGGTAATTAAGAAACAGCAAGAGTATGTTGGCAGTTGGGCAAAAATACAAAAGAACAAGCTTTCTGATTTGCCAAGCTTCAATGTTCTAGAACATTCTCTCTATTGCACAACTTATAATATCTCCATGGAGCAGTAAATAGCTAGATGCGGTCCAAAGTGGTGGAATAGAGAAAAGTGGACATCGTTGGAGGAGGCCTTTACCCAACCTGAGGGCCTTGCTAATAATCAAACATAGTGTTATAGATGTAATAACATAATTAACAGTACCTAAGTTAAGAAGTAATGTAGAAGGTTCAAATTTAGGCCTTTTTATTTTATTTATTTTAGATTCGACCTCGGATTACTTTTTTGTTTAACTTTCGAGGTAGTTACACATATACTACCCTACCATTTACTAATAATAATAAACGTTGTGAAGCCTCAGAATAGTTATCCACAATCCCTCTTAACAATAAACGTTGTATAGGCTCGGAATAGTTGCACAGTGAGTTGCCTTTATTTCCGTTTACATTTCTGAACTCGATCGATAAAGACAAAACATAGTTTGACTACTCCGAGTCATTCTCTATTTGTCAAACTATTTTCATTTTTCATTTTCATAGTTTGACAACGTTTATTGCTAAGGGGGATAGTGTTTTGACTTTATCGATCAAGATAAATATTTAAAACAAAGAAAAATACACATTGTGGCTATTCCGAGGCTATACATCGTTTATGACTAGTGTCTCTATGAGCTGCAGACCTCACAGCTGTCGTCTTTCCGGGGTCCTCCTCGACAAGTCGCAATTCTTTTTTTTTCATTTCGCAATTTTGTGGGGCTGAGCTACCCACGTCCGTAGGAGTGTACTCTATTCTGATTCCCTACACGTGGTCCCCGGGTAGTGCTAACCGGGTAGCAAACTCTGGTGGGAGGCTTCGGCCGTGGCTAGTTACCACCCACCGGACCAAGCCATGCCGTGAAATGACCTAGTCGTGTTTCGGGATGTAGTCCGGTGTAACCGTTCCGAAGACGGGTCTGAGCAGTAGCGCACTTGGAGCGCCTCACTCGACTGCCGTCTTTGTACTTCTTCACTCTGCAAAACTTCAAGGCTAGAGTGAATAAGAACCTCATAGGTCGTCGTGCTCCATCTTAGACCACAACGTCGCTTAACATCAGACGAGTTGGTGGTCAAATGCCGACCTATTCTACATAAAAAAAAAAAATCTCAATCGAAATTTTGTGAGCTGGTTCGTCGATAATAATTATAAACTTACTTATGTCGAGCCAACTTACTTTTTGTCGAGTCAACTAATGGTTTTTCAAAACAGCGGAGATGTGTATGTGTTTTTTATGCTAAAAAAATCAGCTCTTTGCCATTACGAAAAATTATTAATAAATGACTCGACAAAAAAATCTATAAAAGTACCTAAATATTGAACCTGCTTATGCAATTTCAAGGGAATTGATTCTGGAGAAGAAAAAGCCCAACAGACCGAGGGCATACGCAAGCATTTTTGTCGAAAACGAAGCAGAGACGCTTTGCTCACTGACGCTCGCTCGGCCGATTGTGGACAATCGGGTCTCTCCAGTAGATACATGTGTAGTTTGTGTAACTATTCTATTTTCACGCCATTATTCCCCGGCGTGCTCCTCACCATCGCTTCCCATAAATCATTTCACAAATAAAACTAACAACGTGTCTCGCAGCGATAAGTATCGACAGTAACCCGTAGCGCGTCGTCTCGGGCCTAACAGGCCATACGCCGTATATTTATTGGATATTTCCGCTCACCACCTGAGCGGGTATAACAAGCTCCCGCGTCCGGCGTCCCTCGGGAGGCCGCCAGCTAATGAAAGTTGCCCAGTTTGTTGCCGGATCAGCTGGAGTTTTCACGTGCTTTCGAAACTTACGTCGGAACTGGAGCAGTAGGGTATTACTGAGCGCAACAAGACTTATAGGAGTTTTTGACTGAGTTTGAATTTAATTTTATCAATGTTATTTGTTGACACTTACTTACAGCTTTAAGTTGATGCGTGCCTTCTTTCAGTGCACAATTTTTTGTGTTTTTAGGGTTCCGTACCCAAAGAGTAAGACAGAACGAGTTTTTGTCGAGTCTGTTTTTGAAGCAGTTAACTGAGGGGGCACTTATCACTTACTCCGGAAACTTCTTCCAGTCTATCACAATGCGGTAATAAATTATGAAATGTACGAGTATGAGATTATGAAATTCAAGAGAATTACGATATTTGACAAAATTAGAATCAGAATATTTTTTTGAGAATTTAGGTATCCTAACTAATATTATAAATTATGCGAAAGTGAGTTTGTTTGTCACGCATTCACTCTATAACTACTAAGCCGATCATCATGAAATTTTGCACACACATTATCAGAAGTAAAAAAAGACATACAATAGGCATCTACTTTTCAGCTCGAAAAAATACGGATTATAATTGACCATAAGTTAGGTGGCTCAGTAATTTAAACCTGTGCGCTTAGAAAATACTATTTTCCCGACAAAAAGGATTTAGAAGTCTTCGAAAGTCGGTGGAAGTCGGCGAGTGGCTCGGAGGCCGGCGGTCGGGCTTCACCCGGCCGGAGCCCGCCGAACTAAACTTTCATTAAAGTTTTGTTGTACAGTTCAATCCTAACTAACATTATAAATACGAAAAAGTGAGTTTGTCGTTCGTCCCTCGGACACGTTTTTAGGTGTTAATTACTTAACCGATCTTCAAAGAAAGCAAGCAAGTTCGTATAGGTCGAGTGGATATAAAGCGAGAATACGAATATGTTTGTCTCTTTCTCGGGGGATAAAACTGTGGAAAGACAAATTTTTCACGGCTCATGCTGGCCCTGGCCCTGCTGAGAACGTGTATCCAAAACGCATGGTAATCGGTTGAGTATTTGCAGCGTGAAAGCGTAACAAACAAGCAAACAAACTTACTGTTGCATTACTAAAAAAAAAGTTAGTTAGGAAGTAGAAAGAGCGGCCTTTCCAATTTACAGTATGCCAACTTAAAGTGGCTAAGCTCGTGCAATAGAAATAAACTGTCTGACAGTCATTACACTATCCAATTTTAGCACTCTAGCTCACCTAGCGTGCTGCAAATTTAATAATGTAATGACAGCTTTAGGATTTGGAATATGTAGATTAACAAACTGTCCCATCAAATTTTAATCAATTTAAATACTATCGATGCATTATTTTATATTGCGTTTGCTGATTTAAGCTGGCGTGACATCTCCTACGAGTATCTGTTAAAAAGAACTCACAATTTCTGTTCAAATAATTACCAAGAGCACCACAAGTTGTAGTTCGTGTTTCTGCGCTAAAATAATGTATTATTTATCTCTTACTCAGAGTAATAAAGTGCTTGAAATTAAGAGTTCACGTTTGATCTACATTACTCTCTTTCTGTTGCTTACTTATCTCCATCTGAACCAGACGGAGCAATGCTTTCACGATTTGAGAGTGTAATACGAACTCCGCGGAATAAGTAATTACAGTAGAACCTTGAGCCTTTTCACATTATGCGATGATGTCGCGCGGCTTTCGTGCGGCTGAAGTCATAACACTGTCATATTAAAAACATAACATAATTTATCTGCCTTTGCCTCGAAGGGGCTGGCAGAGGTGTAATACAACATCACATACTTCGCCGGACGATTTTCAATACCAAATGTGATAGGGAGCGAGCCTGTCGCCATACGCCGGGCTCCAGTCATGTTGCAGATTACATACATACTCATACATTACAATCACATCACTTACATCACACCACACCAATATTATAAATGCGAAAGTTAGGATGGATGGATGGATGTTTGTTATGTTGTGTTGTTAAGGAAACTGACGAGCTTTTCACACATTTTGATTTTATGACATGGTAATTACTCACGTACGTTCAGTTCAGTACGTGACTAATTCCCGTATCGTAAGATCATAAAGCAGTTAGGCTACTTCTTAGCGCCGGTAGCACCGCAGGGCGCAGCTAGTGTTAGTAGTGGACATCAGCCCCGCGCGACTTCCGAGCGACTACGCAGCAGACTGACTGCAGCCGCGCGGAAACCACTATAATGTGAAGTCATCTTCTACTGCAGCGCTGCTGACGCGCGGCTTAATCGCTTAATCTGAAAGGACCCTTATTTGGCACGTGTACGAACGAGTACATTAGAATAATGTTTTATTTAAATTGGTTATTATCGTAGACTAACTATAACTCGGAGCTTATTTTACACAACTCTGGCCCGCTTACACATAAAAGTAAGTTTTTTTGTTTTATTTCGTTATCATACTAATTTCATGATAATAATAATCATAATAATGTGAAGTTTATTTTTTCGCAATTTTGTTACGCAAATTTTTTATTCGAGTATTACTTTAATTTATTTTATCGTGAACAAAATAAGGTGTGCTCTTTATGTCTAGGGGCAAAAGTAGTTTTAAAATTGAGTGCCAAGTTAGAGCCTTAAATATTCATAACATTTCCATTTCACTGCTTATTTATTGTTATAAGTACAAATTAAACTTCGTTCACAGTTCAGTTAAGTTCGTGATATTGTATCATTTATATAAATTAGTAAACGTGCTGTGTTATTATAATTCAACCAGCTGGTGGTTGGCAGAACTAATGAACGAAATTGTAGAAATAGGTACCTACATTGCTTTTGTTCTGTTTTAAAAATACAGCATTTATTAATAAAAAACATTATTAAAAGAAAACAAAAAACCCGGCTGCAAAATATTGTACTCTATGTCACTTTCACTATCAAGACGATTCAAATGACACCTCACATGTCAAAATACATCAAGCTGTTAAGGCTGTGCCAAAGAAACCTCAAACATACATTCCCACCTACACACATACATACATACATACATACATACATAAGCCTGTCACCATACAGGCTCCAGTTATGTAGCAGATGACATTAAATTATTTTATGTCAAAAACCAATCATTGACATTTTATTTCCAATTTGCCATAATCTTGTACATTATTGTTATCAGCACGAGCAAATAAAGTAGATGAAGTAAGGGGAGTGAAGTTTGTTATCGCTCACCTGCGGTGCAATAAAAAATCGCTTACCTACAAGCAAGCAAATCGACAAATGATTTACGTACACGTCGATAGCATCACCGCATCCGACCCGACGTCCCCTGCGACCTGCGGGGCCCCCGGACCCCGCGCACCGGGGCCCCAAGACCCCACGCGCCGGGATTCGTGATGACAGGTTAAGATGAGACGAGACAAGACAAGACAAACACTTACCGTACAGACATAATCAAACATCAGTTGAAATATAAATCACAATTCAAATAATTCAGACAACTAGCCAGTCGCCGTCAAATGATCGCTAAAACCTGCAGTTAACTTTAACAATTATCCAAAGATGAATGAAAATCAAGCATTTTTATATACCATGACAGTTTGGTGGAATGCTGAACGCTGATTAGTCCGTTCAAGGCTAGGAAATCTATACTGGCGTGTCATTGACAGGGGTGCAATTCCATGAACACAGTTAGTTCTAATGTGTTGACTGTGTTTGCACTTCGCTAAATATCTAGTTGTATTTGGGGTAAAAGCTATCTTGACGAATATTAGAGCAGAAATAAAAAAAACAGAATTTTTGGTAACTTCAATAGTTAGACATTATAGTGCTAATGTGTTGACTGAAGACGCTTTCTCTATGCCAGGCTATAGGTCGAGTAGTCAAGTGAGGAGATGCAAGTTAATGCGGCGCCGGGAGCAGGTCCCGGCCGCTTATCGAGGGACGTTGGGACGTCCCGTCAATGTAATCATGAAGGTGCTGCGGTTTATACGACTAGGGTGTAGGTAACAGACGACAATAGCTTCGGATTCATTGTGTTGTTGTGAAATGTGGACGATAGGGACGCGTGATGTGTTTTTTTTCGGTTTTGGCTTCACACGACAAGTTAATTGGACAACTGGTACGACTGCTAGTTTTTTTAGGAAATGCAATAAATAAAATAAATAAATAAGTCATGAACAGAGAGTTATTTGAGTTATTTATGATTTTGAGTGTACTTAGTTGGCAGTATTTGTGCTACTTTAAAAAATATAGAAGGGAGTACAATGGTATTTACCTAGTGCTTATATCATAGCGTTGACTAAACATGTTGGTTAAAAATAATGCACTTAATACATAATTATGTTACAATATTTTCTTTCCTACCTATACGGGAAAGACAAGTAATGCTTTGTGAGCACATCAGAAAAAATAATTCATAAACAGAAAAATAATATCGCCTAAAACGATATAACAACGGGAGGCCTTGTGTTTGTATTTTCTTTCCTAAAAAATTAGAATCTTTATTTAGCTATCAAGGCGTGCGTTATTCAAAAACATTACTTCAAACTCCCTAAAGAGTTTTATCAAATAACATTTCCAGCTCCAACTGGCCGCATCACAAGTAACACTCTCTATCACGTAGCGCTGTAGATCAGCAAACGCATTTAAATGGCGCCCCCTCGGGAATGGAATCGACAAATCTGTGAGTTTACGAGCCGCGCGGTAATTTAATACGATCGCCGCAACCGCCCAGGACGCGCCGCCCTAGCCGCTGCCCGCCCTATGCAGGGCTGCGATACCATCTACAAAACCTTCGTTATTTTCTTTAAAACTATTTTTTATCTGTTTCTAGCAAGTTTCAGTTCTTTCAAATGGTAGTTGAAATCAATTTTTAACTCAGTAATACTAACTCAGTAAAACCTACATTTTTTTTTGAAGAAATAATTCCACTGAAAACCGCATTTCCTTACATTTTACTTAAAGAATGTAATAGTAAAAGCCATTTTCGGTTCGTTTAGAGAAGATGATTACCATTCCAGTGTTCGCAGGCGAGTGCATATCAGCGCCCTTCCTGCCCGGGACATCCGGCGCGCGCCAGCCCTGCCACAGAGGGCGCGTCATTACCCTATCTCACAGGCTCTCAGAGGCTCTCACGCGGCTCTCTCGGCCCTCTCGGCCCTCTCGCCGGCCAAAAGGCCCTTTCTAGTGAAAACTTACAAGATTACGCGTAATCCACCAAGAAATAGAGTGGGCTGTGAGACCAAATAAAAAGTTAGGATTGAAATCTGGAGCGAACCCTTTTTAGTGCGTGAGAAGATCCGAGCTACCTTTTGTCTTTAAAGGTTTACTTTAGGACACTTTTGGGTAATCATTTTTAGATTGAATCTTTTGTTCGGAGTTTGAATAGAGATGCTAAACTTCTTGCGAGGAGTAAGTAAACTGTTTGCAGACGCAGCCGGGCTCGTGCCTGATTGGACGAGGGATGTAGTACGAGCGGGTACTTGAGGCAGCTGATGTGTTTGTTTTGTTCGAAGTTTGATCGAGTGTGCATTTTCCCTTAATTTTATTAGACCTTTATGGCTTTGTTTTGTTTGAGAATCTACTGATATAGGGTGAGTTATGAAAGTACTTACATTTTTAAGATTGTTTTTATTGCATCAAGACTTGTAAGTGGCAAATGCAGAATTATTAGCCGAGCGCTTTTTAGGCGCCAGCGAGCGAAGCACATACGCTTCAGCTCTTCCGTATGTCCGGTGTCTGTCTAACTGTTTTCGTGGTTTTCTTGAGAAATGCGACCTACAGAAGAGGACAGCTGGACAGACGCCGGCTGCGAGGTCTTCAGCTCACAGAAATAAACTATATTACAATACAATACAATACAATACAATACAATACAATACAATACAATACAATACAATACAATACAATACAATACAATACAATACAATACAATACAATACAATACAATACAATACAATACAATACAATACAATACAATATATCTTTATTGCACACCAAAAACTACATGAAAATCTTAAAAACTAAAATACATTTTTCGGCAGTACAAGGGCGACCTTATCGCCTAAAGCGATTTCTTCCAGGTGATCTTTGGATGGACAGGAACTTATAGAAATACGAAAATTCATATTCGGGTTTTTGAGCTTTTTTCAAACAGACTCCAAATTAAGAAAGCTCTTTCATACCCTATTTTATGAATGGCCATCAGCCAGCCAGTTTATTAAATGTTGTAATAGACGCTATTTATTTAGGAAGCTATAGCTTCCTAAATGACATTCAACCGTAAGTTGAACGGCACCGTTTAGTAAAATGGCTAGACTGTTCATTGAACAGCTGATTAAGCAAGTTGGCTGCGACATATACCTACACTAGATAACTTTGAGCGTGAACTAATGAAATTGTCTAATTTGTTTAATCCTCTGTCTAGTTAACAACAAATGCCAATAAACTAAGTCTGTGGCAATAAATATCCATTAGTTATACATAGAGCTACGTAGAGCTATAATAGAGCTGCGTTAGCCGTACGTACTTATAGAGCCACATAAAATTGCGTAGCGATATACAGGGTGACATGCAAACACGATTCAATATTTAAGGAGCTTAAAAACGACGAAATGATTTTAATTCTTGGGCGTCGTAATTATAATACTTCGTTTAGTCACCAAACGTCCCCTTCCCAAAATGTTCCAAGGTATCAAAACGTGCCTATCCCAGAATATCCTCTTCCCAAAATATTCATATCCCAAAAGATACTTTAAAATTCATTAAAAAAAGATAGCGTAAATAAATGAAAATACAACATTCAATTTGCGTTTTAGAGAGGTCTTACAACACAAGAAGGGTTTTTTTTATTCAATGTCAGGCTTGAGCTTGGCCGCCATCTTGCCTGGTGTTAAGCAGCGATGTGGCCTACGATGGAGCACGCTTGCATAAGAGAAACCAATTTACTCGAGACTTGAAGACACCTCTGTCTGATGATGATGTTTTTCAAGTAACAACAGCGCAGCATTTTGATCATAAAGTGTCGTGTCACCCTGTATAGCGCTAGGTAGCGCTCCCGGCGCCAGTGACAGCGAGTTAATTTACTGTTCATTAAAATTAATTCAACTTTCTGAGAGAGTGGATACTGCTGGAGGAAAACAGACGCCTTTTGATCTTAATCCACGACTGTACAGAGGGAAGGGTAGTTTAAATTATATTTACTATCATTATTACTACGAATTTGTTTTTGAGAATGACTCTTCGAAGGAGGAGAAAGAAAAATGTGTATTTATGCCTTACTAGCTGCGCCTCCCGGTGTCGCCCTATAAAGTACCCTATGTTCTTTTCCGGAGCCCTAAGTAGGTTGAGTAGTTAAGGCGTGAATGCGTAAATAAACTCACTTTCGCATTTAAACTATTAGTCAGAATTGGTTAGATTCGAATCCTAATCCTACCTGGATTAGGATTCGAATCTAACCAACTAATCATCAAATATTTCTTAAAATCAATCATGCAAACCAACTATTTATACTTCCAAGTTAAAGGCTTTTTGTAAGGTTATATATAACCAACGACGCAAAAACGACGGGGTGTTATAAGTTTGGCGTGTCTGTATGTGTATATGTGTGTGTATGTGTGTGTGGGTATGAGTGTGTGTGTGTGTGGCTCTCCCAATTATTTTTGTATGATAAATGAATTAGTCGTAAGTGTTCGTAGCTATGTTTGATGAAAATCGGTGTTGATGAATATCGGTGTCGGGGTTTTTTTTTAATTTTTAATGTGTACTTGTTATTATAATTTGACTGCCTCGGTGGCCGAGTTGGTAGTGAACCTACCTTCTGAGCTTGGGGGCGTGGGTTCGATTCCCACCTAGGGCAAACATTCATGTGATGAACATTTGTGTTTGTTCGATGTCTGGGTGTTAATATGTATTTAAGTATGTATTTAAAAATATCTTAGTATGTATATCAGTCTCTGGCAGCCATAGTAGCCTACAAGCTTTGCTTAGTTTGGGGTCAGGCGACCGTGTGTGGAAGTGTCCAGAAATTATTATTATTATTATTATCATAAATGCCGATCGCGAGGTCTCCAGCTCACAGAGCCACTCGTTGTTTAGTTACTTGCAAGTTAGGCTAATAAAAGCTTGTTAATAAAACAGAACCCTCTTTTTTGCTTCGCTGTAGACGGTTCTATAGGGCTAGTTACTCTGAGGTAAGCTTGCACCACGAGGCACCACGTAAGTGTGACTCGAACATGTGTAATATCACTACGGCATCGTTCCTCATTGTTCAAGACTCCATTCATGAAATAAACACGTCTCCTCGATCCCTCCTCAATGAACGAACAATGAGACAAGCGTCGAGAACCACCCCTCGCTGTGAGAAACAGGACACGACCACGGAATCACTCTAGTATGGACACGTGTTGAGATACAATGTCGTTGAAAGTATGATTAGACATTTTGTGGTCAGAAAAGGACATTTTGTACTAAGTAGCTGGTGTATTTAGTTCATTTATTAATCAATTCTTTGGTCATAATATTATTACAAAATTAAAATTACAATTAAATTAAAGTAGCTGGTTGAAATACATACAGAATAAAATAAAAGTTAATTTAAGTCTTTGAATTTTTACTGAATATCAGAAAAAATAATTTAGGTAAGTAGTTTTCAAAATTTTCTTCTCTTAATCTTTGTGTCTGTTGTAGGGTTTCTGGAACTCGTGTATATTTGTGTTTATTTTTCTCTAAACTGACTTTAAACTTTACTAATACTTTACTCTATCTACACTATGTTTCTTTTGGGCAGTAGCACCACAGAATAAATAATAGTATTATGTAGCATTATGTTCTTCTCTAAGTGATGACCTACATTTGGTATTATTGTGTTTTTTGTTTAAGAAGCGCTATGTTTAAAAAATAAATATTCAATTTCATTAAAAAATAACCACTTCAATCACAAACATTCAAATGCCGTATATGGCTGGGATTTAGTGTTTGTTTTAAAAAGTCCATTACTTTAATTTGTTGTTTTGATCTGCATTATTTCCGTGGCACGCAGGAATAACTGAACATCGCAAAAACGTCAATTTTTCAGGGCAGCCATTTTAAAGTTTGACATTTTCTGTTTAGTCGGTAAGTTAGTTAAACGATGATGTCAAAGTTGTTTTGAGGGTTACTTGAGGCCCTCTTTCGTATGGTTTCAAAAATTTAACGAAACAACTTATAGTTTACATATTAATAGACTTGTCAAACAGCTGAAATGCCTTGAATAAGTTGATAACTCGACTTGTAGACCAAGTTTTGGCTTTTAAGGACATTTATCCAGTTATTCACCATCTGAGTACGGATAATTTTTATCGGTTACCTTAGTTATTTCAATGGAAAAAGCATTATTTCTCATTAGTAAACCAATGACAACATCAAACAGATATAGTTTGTCAAGTAATTATTACTACTTTACAAGATATATCTTACTTTTCAGCATATAATGCAAAATGTAAAAAAAAATCTTAGTATTTAAAATATATTTTTTTTAGAATTATACGCTCATTTACATAATCTAAAAACTATTTTCACTAACTTATTAAAGTTATTTTTTAAACATATGGGAAAAACACAATGGAAGCGCATTTGTTTCTAATTAAAATGAATTATTTAGAGTATACACTAAATTAACACATAGGCTAGACTTATTATCCCGAGAAATCAACAGTTGGCAATCGTTGAGTTCTACAAATAAGAAAATATTAATCAAACACATAAATACATACACAAGACATAAATACCTAGTCATAAAAGGTCTTATTTAAAAAAGGTTTTCTAATTATTATTTTAAACGACTTCAAAAAACCGTTTTAAAAAATCTTTGAAAATTTTCGTAATCTTAAGTGGCTGTAAAAAATCTGTAAAAATGTCTGATGACACACATGCTTAATACATGTTTTGTTAGATTGCTTACACATTACTTCGATCAATAATAATACTAATAAATAATAATAAAACCCTTTATTCAGACCAACTTAGTATCTATTTACAAAGTATTAAGAACTAAAAACTATGAGTGTGGATTTACAAGTATATTTTGGTAGTTAAACTAATCTTAATCTATTCTAATACTTAATTATTTTTGTAGGTCTGTTTGCCAATCGGCAAAGATCTCCTCCAACCTTTTTCATTCCTGTCTATCTTGGGCCACCTATTCCAAGTTACTCCTGCTACCTGTCTAATGTCATCATCCCACCTTTTCTGTGGTCTGCCCCTTTTCCTTTTCCTAGGGCACCATCGTGTCACAATTTTGCTCCATTTCTCTTGGCCTCTTATCATATGCCCTGCCCATTGCCATTTGAGTCTTCTGATTTTACATTAAAACAGATAGTACGCAGGTGTTGAAAAGTTTTTTCTTTACATTAATGTGAAGAGTTTTATCTTCCATGGCTTCTCTCAGACTCCAGTATCTCTTTCAGCCATTTGTTATTCTTCTGTCAACTTCTTTGCGTATAGGGACTTCTTGTGTTATTAGCTGTCTCAGGTAGATATATTCATCAGTGTAATCAATTTGGTTATTTCCTAGATGTATGGTGGTTTTCTTCCCATTTGTCCTTACCTTTGTTTTCTCTGGGTTCAACTTTAAACCTTTCTTCTCACTTTCATCCGCTAGTTCAAGTATCATTTGCTATATGTTTTTAGGTGTTTCAGCAATTAACATTATGTATATATGGCGTCTGCGAACCTCGATTGTGTTAGGGAGACTCGGTCGACAGTGATTCCGAGGTTTTCCCAGTTAAGTCTCCTAAAGATTGTTTCGACAACCGCTGAGAATAGTTTTGGAGGTAGAGGGTCTCCATGTCTGACACCCTTTCCTACTCTAAATGGTTTACTTTTCTTTTCTAGTTGGATTCTCGCGGTGCTATGACCATTATTTTAATTAAATAAAGTGAAAAAAAAAGGAACTTCTTATTCTGATTGGCCATCATTGGTGTTTTTCCCCAAAAACCTTAAAACACAGATTTAAAAAATTGTCAGACTTCGTCTTAGACAACCATGGCTCTAAAGGGTCTAAATGATCTATGCTAGCGTCTCTTTACGGCTTTGCACCCCGCTATCAATCAACCCTGTATTGATTTGAATCTTTTGTGTAAGTATGCATGTAGGTAGGTACATAGTACACCAATGATAGTAATAGTCACCAATAATGTACAGCATTGTAATTTATTTTTTATATTTACTTCACGTTGTTGCATGGCATGTTTGTTGGCGTTTAGGCTCCAGTAGGTACATAAAAAAATATCCAGCTCGGGTAGATAACAACTTGTTATCTTGCTATTGCAGATGAAAACTAAATCACCACGGCAAAGGTAAAAGTGAACATGTGATAATGTCACTTTTTAAACAAAAATATTTGGCTTGCCATAACTTGACATCTCGATTTGTCAATGGAGGCAGAAACAGGCTATGTGTATAAGTCGAGATATCCAGTATTTTGGATGTGAGTGTAAGTTGATAAATCAAGATGACAATTATTCATACACAAACTTATGCTTGACATCTCAATTTGTCAAGTTAAAATTAATTTTTGCAGAAAATGCTTAGGTGTATAAGTCGAGATCTTCAATATTTTGAACATATGTTGATGTTGATAATTCAAGATATCAATATTAGTAAGCAAACACACACTTGATAAGTCGTTTTATCAAGTAAAACACCATAAAATGCAAGGGTGTCGAGATGTACAAAACGCGATTGCTCTAAAACTATTGTATATTTCGGGCTGATTTTTTTATACATAGTAAAGCGCATACGAAGGAAGCGTTTAAGCCAATAAAAAAAAAATCATGCAAGTCGAGTTGTTCAGTTATTCCTACGTGCCACGGATTTAGTCTTGATTGAACTCGAGAAAAAAAAATATTTAAACGTGTATGTAGATATTTTATTATGACTTATACGTATTTAAAACAAACAGAAAAACACAATTTACTATGTCATCGAACCTGCACCTAAGCAACCTACACAAATCTCTCACTCACTATTCCATGGCATGTATCAAACTATTCCGACAACTCCAAAGATCGCCAAAACAATTCCACTCCATTGCAACTTTTATGACGCAACTTGTGATGTAACAGACCTACCAACTTATCACTACAGTCGGCCAAATGGTAGAACTAAACTTTTGCAAGAATTACTCTCAGATTTGCTAGATATTGCGATCGTGGCTCCCTCATTTGAGCTCAAGATACGTGTGCGAGACTGTAACAAAGTGTTCATTACTGGGAGCGGGCTGTAATTACACATTACACTTCCGGACAAGTTTTTAATGTGTGTCGTAAAAAGGGTTTATGGAATTTGAATTGATGTCAGGATTTCGCAGTTGGAATTGAGTTTTTAATTTAATTTAGATGAAGACTGAAGAGGGTATGAACAGATTTTTGAAGTGACTGTTTGTTTAGTTTAAGCGCTGGCCAGACAGAAAAGACGTAGACGCGGACAAAACGGACGGATAAGCGTCGAGTCCGCGTCCCGTCTTCGCCCGACTTCTCTGTATTGGTACGGCTACATTATCTGCTTTCGGCGATAATTCGGGCTATCGCGACAAGTGCAGCCGGTTAGTTCGTCACTCGGCGAAGTTTCGGGCGAGTTATTGCTTGCGTCAACTCCGCAGACGAGTTGATGACGCTGACGCTAATGTAGACAAGAACATGGCCGATAACCGATAACGATGATTTTAGCGCGACAATGCAACACGAATTATCATGCGCTAATGTGGCCGTATCCTATGTGTCGCATCGCGTATTTTCTTTACATATTGTATGAAAGTACATTGATCGGACACTGCGTCTGAGTCACGTCCGTGTATCTTCTCGTCTTCCGTCCCTTCTGTCTGTCTTGCTCCTTAGGTGGCAACTCACCAACTCAAAAACTAACCCTTAAGTAAGTCAACCACTTCACTTTGGTAGGGGTTGATTTAGCCAGTGTCTGAGGTTAAGCTAGTGTTTTTAGCATTGTTAAATGATTTTTAGTTTTCTAATTATATTCAAATTCAAATTCAAATTCAAAATTCATTTATTCCTTAGACATAATTATATGCACTTAGAATCGTCAGTTTGTACAATATTAGTAGGTATTTGTACCAGTAAAGCCAGGCTTTACCCTAGGCAGCTTGATGCCAGACCTTGCGGTCTAAAGGCAAAAAGCTTAGACACAGATGTAGACCGCTGAACCACTAGTCTGTCTCTGTACATCACACAGTACAGACAAACTGTAGTGTTGACGAGTTGTTCATAGTTAGGATCCTACTTAATATTATAAAAAAGGAAAGTTGGTGTGTGTGTGTTTATTTGTTACTTCGTCGCGCTCAAACGGGTGGACGGAATTAGATGATATTCGCTATGGAGGTAGCTTATACAATGCTATTTGACAGGCGCTAGCTACCACGGTAGGATACCCTCTGTTACGGTAGCTAGTTGGTAACATATGGTATTCAAATATCACGCTGTGGATGCTCTGGATAAACACGGGCTACTTTTTAACCGCCAGTAACACCGCTATGCGCAGCTACACAGCAGAAAATAACTACCTAGAACTACCCCACTACCCATTTCAAACTATAGCTCTTCTATAATTATGACGGAACTACCAATTAAATTAAATAAAGTTCCACTAGAAGAGCTTTGCACAAATCTCAAAGAAAAGCTTTAAGACCGCAGCCGCGAGGCGCTTCCAGATCTGCAAGGCACGTGCCGCCGACTCCAGGGCCGGCCACTCGGCGCGGGCGGGCACGTACGTCCTCGGATATAGGAAGCTCTGAATAGGTCGAGCGCACGTGACTGGAGACTTTACCCTCTCTACCTATGCCATACAGGGTGTTGCACGAATATAACTCGATTTTGTGGGTACTACTTGTAGCTGTTGCCCGCGACTTTGTTCGTTTTTATTCAGAAAACAGTATCCAAAAATCTTTCTCTGGTGGCGGCCAATGAGCCACCAGTGGTCGCCAGTGGCCGCCAGTGGCCACCAGTGGCCACCAATTCGAAAGTCCATTGGCCGTCACCGTATGCCACGTCTGTCTGGAAAAAGCCTAAAACTGTAATTTATCAATTACTTTTAATTCATTTACTTAATTTGTTATTAAACGACTAAAATAAACTCTAAAACATACATTCAATAAAATTGCGTGCTACACCCTGTATAGCTAAGTAGAGCGATGTAGAGTTATTTTCTAGGAACAAGTCCGCTGTATCTTTAATGTGGTAGAAACATGACCGGCGCGAGCTGATGAACCACCGCTTCGATCCACAACTACTCACCTGCAGCTCTACAACCTGCTCCCACGGGCTCACTCGACATTTTGCAGTTTTATTAATGTACATAGAGAAGCTTATTAAGTACTAACTGCATCCAATGTTTTCGCACGGGGTCCTATGGGAGCAGTTCGTCTTGGGTTCTGTACCTAAAGGGTTACACGGGACTCTATTACCAAGAATCCACAGTCTGTCTGTCACCAGGCTGTATCTCATGAACTGTGATAATTAGACCGTTGAAATTTTCACCGATGATGTACGAGTATTACCGATGCCGCTATAACAAGAAATACTAAAAAGAAACAGAATAAAATTGATATTTACGGGAACTCCCATGGAATAAACGTGATTTTTTTTTGCCGTTTTCATAGATAATGGTATGGAACCCTTCGTGCGCGAGTCCGACTCGCACTTGGCTGGTTTTTCGGAATAAAATGTGCCTTATTTTCTTTTCTATAGGTACCTCTGACAACGAGTAGATAAGGAAAATTTTATTTCAATTTGATTGTTTGAGTAGTTTAGGCGTAAAAGCGTAACAAACAAATCCCAACCCAATCCTTTTTAACAGATCTATTTACTACGGTTTTTTTTTTTTTTTTTAGTTCGGCTGGGATCAAACCCGCACTCTCTAGATTCAGAGGCGAGCTTGTTTTCTAACTAGGCTATTATCACCTTTTCATTCCCATTCTGTATCCATATTTATGTCGACCTTCCATGAAACTCCGCAGGGAAACTAGAAATGTGAAACAATGCCGTCGTCCAATAAACGTCATCCAACCGTCCGCTGCACGCGCTGTGTCAGTGACACGCGACACGCGACACGACACGCGACACACTGACACGTGGCACAGTGACACGTTGTCGGGTCACGGGGCATGCTGGGTCACTGTGGACCGTTCCGTAGAAAGTGGCGGTCGATTCTGCCGGAGAAGTGTATTAAAGCTTACATAGCTGCTTTTATGTATTACATGTGTAATAGGTATTATGCCAGGGACATTTAAAGATATTATGTTTACTGTCTCGATGGCTCAGTTGGTAGTGAATCCGCTGTCTGAGTTTGGGGGCGTGGGTTTGATTCCCACCTAGGGCAAACATTCATGTGATGAACATTTGTGTTTGTTCTATGTCTAGGTGTTAATATTTTTTAAAGTATGTATATTTTAAAATATTTATTTGTATATGTATGTATATCAGTCTCGGGCAGCCATAGTACAAGCTTTGCTTGGTTTGTGTCAGGCGACCGTGTGTGAAAAATGTTCTGAATTTATTAATTTATTATTAATTTATTTTGAACGCAACAATATAATCTAGAACCTTATACGAGCGCGTCGCTGCTAGCATTTGACACTTTTATTTCACACATGTTTAAAAATAATATCATTCCGGTTTAAATTATTCCAATCCAGTAGCGCTGGAGTGGAATAGACCGGACTTGCGATGTCGTCTACATGATTCCAGTCGAGTCGTCAAGACTACAATGACGATAAATTCGAGACTTTTTTTATTGTTCTGTCAGAGTTGGAATAGCACCGGATTAGCCGTCTACATGATTCCAATGGCGCTGTGATCGTTGAGCTGGATTCAGAAGTAGATCGCCAATCCAGTTTCTGCACTGGATTATTCATTGGTTTCAGTACATTCCAGTGCCGGTTTACATTATTCCAGTGGCATTCCAGCGCTGGATTCGATCGCTGGACTGAAATAATGTAAGCCGGGTATCAGCCTAAAAGAGTCAGTCACCAGTTAAGTAATTCTTACCTCCAAGTAAGTACGTAAGCGACATCATCAATTAAAATTAAAATAAAAAAATATCTTCCATTAAGAAAAGAGCGAGCCCTTTCAAGTTTCACGAGAATATTCAGGGCGAGTCTTGGTCCGTTTTAATTAAGTCAAATTGTCAAAATTAGTCCGCTAATTCCAAACTTGACGGACAAAACGGACCCGAACAAAATGAAAGCATTCATATTTCACATCGCGCGCCTACTTTGTCTGCATTACGCGAACTCTCGCACATTTCTCATGAAATATAAATAAGCTGAAGCGGAACCACCAACATTATAAAATGTTAAAGCAAAACTTCATAAACTGGCCGCATTCTATATATGAACTTTGAAACTGGCAACATTAAAAAACCGACATGTAATATGCTAGCTTTAAAATTTAAAGTTAAAATAGCCCAGTCACAGAGCAACACGATATACATATACCTTTGTTATCTTCTTCTTCTTATTTCTTTATTCTTCCCAGTATTTATGAACTCATACTTCTAACTCAGTCATCAAGGCAAGCCACTTGGCTTGTACTAACAAACATGCGTGCATAACACTTATTTCTAATTTTTAGGGTTCCTTACCTCAAAAGGAAAAAAAGGCGCCCTTATAGGATTACTTTCTTATCCGTCTGTCTGTCTGTCAAGACCTTTTTTCCTAGGAATGCGTGGAGGTATCAAACTGAAATTCATTTCAAATACTAAAGTCAACTGTCCCTTGGAGCTGTGAGAAAATAAACTTCTAAGCCAACGCAATCATAAGATACAGCCGTTTATGCTACAAATTTTTGACACACAAATTGAAATCAAAACCTATGCGGTCGAATCAACGTCTTAAGTATAGTCACAGATAAACGAAGCATATAGTTTTAGTTACGTCATAGAATAAAATTTGTTTTAATCATTTTAAACTTTACTACCCTTATCCTCATGAATACGTACAGTTTGGTACGGAACCCTCAGTGCACGAGCCCGACTCGCACTTGGCCTTTTTTTTTTATAACTTTACGTCTAGTTTCACAGACTTCTTAGTCAGCCAACCATTGGTTTTCCGTGAGTCTAATAAGATTTTTACATATTTTAAAAATGCGAGTCTTACTCGTCCAGCAGGGTTGAGGGACCCTTATCCTTGCTTTCTCCCGGGCAGCTCCAGCACCTTTCAGAAGCGCGCTTATAGTTTCGTACACACGCCTCACTCACCTCTGTCGAGTTGTTGGACCACAACAAATCTAACCATTTTGATACAATAAACTGAGTTTGGCGAAATGGAATAATTCCTAATTGTCTCTGAAGGTGAGCCTTCTGGAGGTACATTATGGTTCCGTTTGTATGCGGATGACAGTCGCTGGAATGCGGCACCCCTTGGGCACCCCTGACCCGCGTCACGCTGAGTTTTATCACAGTTTTGAATGTAGTACTGACGTGGGACGGTTGTCGTGGGGTTGTCAACATTTTTCTTAAAGAAAAAAGTTTTGATATAATTTAAATATTATCCTACATTTTTTTATTACGTAGTTTTCTACGAGCACTATCGTTTTGTTACACAGTGGGATATTTCATAAACCAATTTGTTAAAAAAAAGTATTTTATTAAGATTTTTTTATAATTTTGTATCAAACAACTCACCATAGTTTTACTTATTTTTAACTTATACGGAATGTAAGCATTGGACATTGCGTTTTCTACGAAACAATTTCTAAAAATAATTGTTTCAAGTTACGCATAAAATCAGACAATTTCATAAATGTCTTTGACTGTATAGCGAGACAACCCTATTAGCTGGGAGATGACACAGTTTGCATGTGCTACTGACAGATAGCAAGGTACACTCAGCTGCACAAACAACTGAATTACAAGCTTTTACATAATGACGAGAACTGACGTGGGTAGCGACGCGCTACTACTACCCCTTGGCAATAAACGTTGTATAGCCAAGTCTTGTATTAGTTATACAGTGTTTTATCCTTTTCGATCGAAAATTTATAAGAAAGAAAAATGAAAAGCACTTTATAACTATTCCGAGGCTATACAACCTTTATTGCTAAGAAGGGGGACTCTATTACGCTCGCTAGGAGTCGCAGCCATTACTAGTCTTTGTTTGTTCTTTCATTTATATAATTAGTATGGGGTTAACTTACCTCAGTATTGAGTTACTAGAGACGTGTAAGCTTTTTCTGAAGATATTATAATATCGTATCGTATCGTAGCAATTATAATATTTTAGTGAAAGGATTAAGTCTTGCTTTGTTGAATTAAGACTGACTAGCTGCGCCCGGGGGTGTTAACCATGGTTAAAAAGTAAACTATTCTAGATTAAAATCCATCTTTTTGGCAAATTTCATCCTGATCCGTTCAGCCGTTCTGGCGTAATGAACTGGAATATTAACAACAGTCAAACAGTTTTTCGATGTTTGTAAGAGATTACAATCATATTGGTTCCGATTTTGGCGTATGGCGACAGGCTCGCCCTTTGTCAAATATTGGCCTGAATATCGTTCGGCAAATGTGGGTGTTGTGATACACCGCTGCCAGCTTCATCGAGGGAAAAGTGTGACGAAATTAATGTATGTATGTAAAGTGAGAATAAAATAAGTGTAGGGCTTATATCAAGCACAGCAGTACTAGTTTATGTAGCGGAGTGTACCAGAGATTGATGGTAGGGTCGTCGCGAGCGGAAACTTTTGCATGAGAATGTTCCTTAGTCGTGACGTCATGGAGGGTCTTATTACACCAAATAAAATGACTAGCAGTTCGACTTTAGTCGGACTTTTTATGTACAAGAATGGTAACTTAATTGTGTTTTCGTGGTATATTATTAAAAATGCTGTGAGTATTTAATTTAATTTTTAAGTTTATTTTATGTTTATGTAAAAAGTTTTGAACTGTACCTGTAGCTCTTTACTAAATGACATTAATTTCATTCGATGAGAAAGATTCTCGTGTGGCGACGACGAACCGGAAGACACAGCATGGGAAGGACTACCGCAAGGTTGACAGACGGTCTGGTGAGGGTCGCAGGAAGCTGCTGGATGCCGGCAGCGCAGAACCGGTCGTTGTGGAGATCATTGGAGCAGGCCTTTGTCTAGCAGGGGACGTCTTAGGGCTTACATGATGAAATGTATTAAACCGAAAAAACTAACAACACTCAGACAAATAACAATTGAGTTTACACAATGATTTCAAAAACAAGAAAAGAATATTACTATTTCAATAAGCCGTCAAATGTTTCCCCTACACGCCCAACAACTGATCTCGGCTGCTGGAATCAAAGCCGGCATTGTGTTATGTTAAACACTACGCGTGACGACGGTCTGACAGCGCGCGTTATAACGGAATAGCGTCACATACCGCGCGCCGTGTCACGCCAGGGGTGACACACACTACTCAATAATGTTTAATTATAAAATTGGTAGTGCTTAGGCGTTTTAAAACACGACACTGCAAGCCTGTAATATTCTCCTAAGGAATATTATAAGTGCGAAAGTGAGTTTGTTTGATTCGCTTTTAGCCCAGAACTACTCTACTGATCTTCATGATAATTTTCATACACGTTGTCCAATGTACAAAAAAGGATATAGATTTACCTTTCAATATGTGGGTACGGTAATTCTTGACGCCTTTATTTTATCCCTAAACGCAATCAATAAATGAATTCAATCGAATTGAATTTAAACCGAAAAATTGTCGGTTTCTGTAGGACCGTGGGAAAAACCGTGAGTTACAGTTAGTTAACAATAAATCAAAGAATATTTGCTTGAATAACATTGATGCTTTTAAATTGAATTGACAAAACATTACTTCATCCCTTGCTATTTTATAATCTAGTAAAAAAGATTGTTTATATTTTGTTCAAAGTCAAACTTTAGCAAGTTATTTTAGATTGCCAATGTGTCTCAATAAACTTACTGAATTTCACGAGAAATGATCCCGTGTGTGGCAGCCCTGCTGTCGTTGTATCGTCATTGTGTCCCGTGACGTACACAGCGCGATAAGGTGCAAAGTGGCGGTGGTGAATAATTTGGATGCTGACTGTACCGGCACATTACACGGTATATGTAAATTAATCAATCATTTAACAATGAAGTTAAAATGTTTATTTTTTAAATAAAAAGTATTAATTGCCAAAAACAAAATAACAAACAGAATCATAACAGAAATGAAAAACTTTAAAACGTAATTTTTTGTTTGACCGAGCGAGCTCGGTCAGCTTTGACAAAAAAGCTTGCGTATGTCCGGATCTCTGTCTTCGTGTACAGGTCGCATTTCTTAACTCATGAAACTTTGTGATTCTCATGAAACTTTGTGAGTAGGTTCGATAATTGTATATTTTTTTTGTCTTAGCAGTTTTTTTAATTTTCCAAAATGACGAATTATGTGATACAAATCACATAATTCGTCATTTTGAAAAAAAAATGTCCGCATTTTGGTAAATACCAAAAACTGACTCAGCTAAAAAACGTGTATAATTATCAAACCTGCTCACAAAATTCCACGAGAATCGGTTGAGGGATGCGACCTGTAGAGGAGCACAGACGCCGGTCGCGAGGTCTCACAGAGCCACTAGTAAATAATGTGTTAATTACATTAAAAAAAAAACACCGATGGACCATTATTAATATACAATACAATACAATATATGTATCTTTATTGCACACCAAAAACTACATGAAAATCTTAAAAACTAAAATACATTTTTCGGCAGTACAAGGGCGACCTCATCGCCTAAAGCGATTTCTTCCAGGTAACCTTTGGATGGACATATATATATTATAATATTATATACGAGGAAAGACATTTCTCTTTTTGTATGGACAAGTACGCGCTTCACGACTGTCTTAATGCTTATTATTTGTTTTTATTTTTTAATAACTCGGCATAGCACGGCACGAGGTACACGCACGAGGTGGCTCTTTTTTAAGACGTCTCTCTCTCTGTCAAATGTGCGGTAAGAGGATAAGCGAGAGGCTCATCTTGTTTACACGAGGCGAATAGCTTCTGTATTACCTGTTATCTCAGGCGAGCGACGCGACGACTAATACTTCACGCGAAGTGTGTCCTAAAGCCCAACCAGACTATTGCCGCGAACGCCCACGAAAGTGTTCCTATTGGTTGTTGATGGCTTTATGACCAATGAGAACGCACTTTCGCGGGCATTTGTACTGTAGTCATAGTTACTGTTATACTCTGGTACTGGTTTTATAAAATACAAATTCGTACTTCGTTCCGTGTCGTCGCTGATTGATTCACGCGTCCACGCAGGACAAGTGTAGATACAGCTACTGTTTGGAATGTCCGCATCGCGTCGCGCCGCGTTGTCGTGATGGCGCTCACGTAGGACAACGGGCTATCAAACACGTCGCGAATAACTTGTCATTCCCGTTGGCCAACCTAGATGGATGTCGCAAAAGTCGCACTATTTGTTTAAACTAGGCTATAGATTATTGCATAGCAAGAAACTGCCGCTTGCATCCGGAAAACTCTTTTTGTGTAATTTCGGCTTAAGTAAGAGATCAGAAAGCGTAAGAGAGCTAATGCTATTTAAGCCGACTAATGTCGATCATTTTAAAATAGACAAGAGGTTTGTTTATTTTTATTAATGTACTTATATCTAAGCTTGTAATAATTTTAGATCGTACTAGATTCAAACATTTTTTGGCTGATAATTTCTTTTGGGTCAGAATTTAAAATAAAGTTTAATTTGATTCTCATTATTTGGTTAATTTCATATTTACAAATGCAACGGCCAGTAGTGGCAGCGCGTATTAGCGGCCGCTAACGACAGCTCGCTAACAACTTCCGGCGAATAGTTAACGAGCCGCTAAATGAACGACAACGCCGTAATATGCCGGTGTCGTTAACATAATTAACTACGGCGTGTAATTTCTGTTGATGATTGTTAACAGATAATTGCTTAATTTAATAATTAGCGGATGTGACAACATTGTTAATTTTGAGATAAATTTGTCAGAACTCAAATTTAATTCCAGTCTCTTATCTCAGCTAAAGCAATAAATAACAATGGCTGCCTAAAATGAAAACATAACACTCAGTTTAACAGAACAATGTATTTTAACTCTAGGTATTGTAGCAAAGAGCCGAAGCGTTATAACCCCAAATTGTAACAGCCCCTAAAATTGTACAAAACGTACATAACTTACTTCAATGCGAATTTATCATCATTTTGTCTTTACATTGTTCTGTTCTCGTGTAATTTGACAAGCGATTTTGAGCTTTATAATGATGGGGTAAGGTCGTGGAGTGAGATGGGGTTATACAGTTATTAGGGTAATAGCACGCTATTATAGGAGATATCATTATCTCGGCGGGAGTAACTGCGATCTTCGCTGGAGGGTTAATTTATTAATTTGTAACGGCGGCGGAGAAAATTATTTTCAATTTCGGTCTCGGGCATTCTTGATACAAGTTTCGTGTATATTAGCATTGTATATTAGTTTCTGTACTGTTGTAGTGTTAATATTCGCTTGTTAAGGTAAATCTCGTGAGAAAATGGTATTGATATGACAACATGCTGAATATAACTTTCATTGTAGGTATATTAATTAATTAGTAGGTTAGTATATTGTATCTGTCTTTATGTCGCAGTTCGCAGTTCAATTAACAGCCTAGTATTTTTACTAAACGGCGCCGTTCACTCAGCTTCCTAATGAACATCCTCTACTTAAATAACTGGACCAGGCAAATAGTCAACGTTGTCGACGCATGTCATTTTGCCTAGCCGTTTGATTAAATGCCTGAATATCATCAGGAAGCTAGTTAAACCGGCTAATTAGGCTCTAGCTGGCTGCGACAGCCGCAGTACATTACACTTTAAGATCTTTTTTGGACAGTTATTTTCGTTCTATTTTTAATATTATAATGTTTAACGGACATGTATTCAGAAAATTGCAAGAAAATAAATCACGTTTTCACAAAGATTTTCCCACCAGACTTATGAATATCTTTTATTACATTTTCTACGAAAAACTTCGACTGCGTGTTCTAGTTGAAATATTTAGAGGGTAGATGTAACAAAACCTCAACACTCATGTATTAAAAAGGTAATAAATAACGGGAATGAAAAACGGTTTCCAAACCGCACTCGCGTTATGGATGTTATTACATTAAATGTTATTACATTGTATTTTTTTTATTAATATACTGGTTCTGTTGTTTATTACATTTAATTTTATTTGTTACGTAGTCTTACAATTAGTTAGACATTTTTGATCTTTCGTATTGTGTGTTTGTGGCATCGTAGCTCCCAAACGGATGAATTGATTTTTGTTTTTTTTTTTCTGTTTGAAAGGTGAATCAGGTGACTGCCTCGGTGGCTTAGTTGGTAATGAACCTGCCTTCTGAGCTTGGGGGCGTGGGTTCGATTCCCACCTAGGGCAAACATTTATGCGATGAACATTTGTGTTTGTTCTATGTCTGGGTGTTAATATGTATTTAAGTTTGTATTTAAAAATATCTAAGTATGTATATCATTCTCTGGCCGCCATAGTACAAGCTTTGCTTAGTTTGGGGTCAGGCGACCGTGTGTGCAAGTGTCCCGAATTTATTTATTTATTTATTAGTGGGGAGTGTTCTTGACCTGTCAGGTTATTATTAAATTTGAAATTTATCTTGTATAAGTATAGGTTTGTTTACCTATATTGTTGGACATGTAGATATTATTGCTTAGGTTACAAATAAACTGTTAATTTATTTACCTTTTTTCTGAGGTCAAGGTCTAGTAATAATTTTTTTATAAATGCAAAAATTTGGATGTTTGGATGTTTGTTACTACATCACGCCAGAACAGCTTAATGAATCTGGAAGAATTTTGCACAGGGATAGATTATAGCCTGGAATAGCACTTAAGATACTTTTTAAATCACGGATAAAAATGCAGGGCGCAGCTAGTGATTATTATAAATAGAAAATTGATTAAAAATAAAAACTCTTTTTACGAGTACATCATGCTTTACACTTATGTATCCCAAACCATTAATTCAACCTAAGTCAAGTTAAAAATATTTGGAATCATGAGAACTATTATGAAAGTTCAAATGCTAGTAGCGTGAGGATGAAACATTTTTTTAAATGCCTATCTTATCCGTAGAAAAACCTAAGTAAAGTAAAGTTATTTATCAAAATATATCATAAGTTGCGCGCGAGACAAATGGTCTGTGTTCCGGCGGCCCTAAAGGGAGCGGCCGAACGATGAGCGCTTGTTTGTTTCGGCAGCGACGGTGCCGCGGAGGAGGCAAATATTACAGAGATACAGGACAGCAACACAGCTAACCTTAGCCGATGCTTCATTGAATTGTTGACGCTTCGTTAACCTTAAAAAACGGAAGTGGAATAGCTGCGTTTCACCAAAGGTCTACAAACCAATGTCACCGACTTGACGTGAGCAGCTCGATTTAGAATGGCCGCAGACATCAAGAAACATGGCCGCCGCCTACATGTCGGTGGTTGTCAGCGAGTTTGGTGTGTAGACTCTCTAATGTTACAATAGCGCGCGATAATTTGTGTTGCATTGTTACGCTAAAACTATCGTTATCGGGTTTCGTTATGTGCGATGTTCTTGTCTACATTACCAATCAACTCGTCGCCTTTCTGCGGAGCTGACGTGGGCGATTATTTCGCCGGGGGGTGGTGAACTAACCGGCTACACTTGTCATGATAGCCCGAGTTATTGCCAAAGGCCGCTAATGTAGCCGTAGCTTATACGTAGCTGTAGCTATTACTAGCGACGTACAACTTTGGAGGCGTCAACACATTCTGATACCTGATTTTTTATTTCAATTTAGTCAAAAGTGGTTTCTTCACACGTGCTGCACTTTTTTATGTCATAGGTGGCAAACAAGCCTAGAGGCCACCTGATGGTAAGCGATCACCTTTGCCTATAGATACTGTAATACCAGGGCCATCACACATTCATTGCTGACTCTTAAAAACTCTATTGACAGCCATTTTGAAGAACCTCATATTGTAGTTCCAATAAGAGCTGACTCTCTGTTAAATTTCTATTGAATGTCGCTACCCTGGGAGAGATAAACGTCGTGTCCCTCTGATATCACAGCTCGTTATGTGTTTTCACGATATTTTGCCCTTTTTAACCCCTCGAATAAAGGGTGTTTGACGCGTTTACAAAGCGATGTCAACGAAAAAAGTTTAACGAGTGAGCAGTGAGTGAGTCGAGTGAAATGATGTTATTAATGAACAGGGGACGTATCGCCACCTCTTAACAAGTTACCGCTGAAACATAAATATTAGTAGCACTGTTTTAGTAGGTAAGTAGGTGTGTAATATTTTTGTATTTCTAATACAATATAGTTTTTTTAAGTATTTCATTAGTTTTCAAATTCAAATTCAAATTTCTTTATTTCAGGCCTTTTTTTACCCATTACGTATTTCACTTTCGTTTTCGTTTTTCACTTTCGTATTAATTTATCAAAGTTTACTCGTAGTTTTTAAGGAATGGATGCATTTCGGAGTAAAAATATTTTATTCCTATGAAGCTAAATAAAATGTTTGCATTATATAATTTTTTGCTAATCAAGCAGTTCCAGCATGGCGATTTATTTTTATAATGTTTGGCAAAACAAATTATTGGAATTTGAAGTAGAATTAAAATAACTTTATCGATTTTCACGGTGCAATCGAGATGGCGTTTCAAATTTTGTTCAATTATAAAATCTATGAATGTTATATAGAATATAAACATAATAATTGACAACATCGCCTAACAATTTTCTGACATAGTGCCAATAGAGGTAGATGACTGTGAACCAGTCTTAGTCCATCCCTAGAACTAGGAGGTTATTAAAAATACATATCAATATAGAATAGAATATGTCGACGTTTTTATCACCAACTCGCCTGATGCTAAGTGACGTTGTGGTCTAAGTTGGAGCACGACGACCTAGAAGGTACATATTCACTCTAGCCTTAAAAATACCCAGTTTGTAAGTTAGTCGGGAATACAGTCGATAGCCAGGTGGGGGCAAACCGTTTAGTACGAGTTGGTGGAATGTCGACAAAGTAGGGATGGTACATACGTACCATCGTACTTTTTCAGTTATAACTTATATTATTATAACTCCTTATAATAAGGAGCAATGGTAAAAAGGTCAGAGTAGTTACGTATAAATATTGCTACTTTGTAAATGTACATGCAAGTCAAGGTCATAATTCGTAGCTCTTTAAAAAATGTTTTACACGACTCATGTGGATGAATGCCTACTCATGTGGACAATATGTAAATACCTATGTAACTATGTATAGTTGATACGATACGATACGATATACGACGAAGATATACGGTGAATATGTATATATGTAGTACCTATGTAACTATGTATATAGGTACTTACAAATTGTCCACATGAGTAGGCATTCGTCCACATAAATCATTTATAGATTTTGTACTTACATACATGTAAGTACAAAATCTATAAAAGCGACAAACTTTTCACCGTATATACTCGTATTTGTCTTAGGTATATCGTTTCTGAGGTGTTATACCTACTAAATTGATTGATCCCACATTGATTCGTTTTATTATTCTACAGAAGAAGAAAAACAATATTTCACATTAAATGCTAACATGATTCCCCAAACCATACTCCTACCTCAGTCTTATAAAGTTCTTATACTTAGTTACGAGGCGAAGTGGAATTGATATCTCGATTCCAATAAAATATCGTATTTCCCCAAACATTCGTTGTTCTGGTCGAAATCTTCGGGAATCCATGAACTCCGGCGGAACTTCTCAAGTTAAAGTCATAAAAATACCACCGCCTTCCAAATTCACCAATTAGAGGGCAATTAGAACTTTGACAAGATTAGGGATGTCTTCCAGCATTCGGCATTCGGAGTGCTTATTTATTGAGACTAAGACTGTGATCGAAAATATGTTTTGTTTCAAATCGAAATTATTATTTTGAACACTTGTTGCACAGAAGTTTAACTATACATGTTTCTGATTTTGAAAACATTTGACTCAGATGAAAAAAGTGTAAGATCTATAAAGCCTGAAATGTACAGGCCCGACGTAAGGCGGAGATGCGGTGTGGACAAGGATCAGGCGCGGTGGCACGTCAAAACTTTTTCATAAATATTAATAAAATATAAAAGTGACGTGTTTTGAATTATTACAAGCGACGCGAACGTAGTAACACCGCCGCTTCATAGTTTTCAAGCCTGAATCGTGTCTGTGACACATTTTCGCCTTACGTTCGATCTGTATATTTCAGGCTTATATGAGTAACAAAATGCTAGAGTAGTCCTGCTGTTGAGTACAGCCTAGACTGCCAGTAACTTAAAACTACACAACGACTTAAGAAACTAACTGAAAAAAGTTTTAAATACAAGTTTTTTCTTACAAACCTTAAAAACATTGTAAAATGTAATAATGTCAATTATTATTTTTACAAATATAATTACGTAAATTTAAATTTAATCTAAATGTAAACGGAACTGTGCCGACAAGTGCCGAAGCTGATCTCATCTCTATCCGAGATTATTATAATTCCACTCGAGCAAGTTCAAAGTACTACAGCTGAGTGAGTGAAGTGTTCTCTGAGAAATTATTAATTTGCTTTTCCGAGTTGATACTGAGTGGAGACCTGCTGAGTTGATACTAAGCGGAGACCTGCTGAGTTGATACTGAGCGGAGACCCGCTGAGTTGATACTAAGCGGAGACCCGCTGAGTTCATACGGAGCGGAGACCCGCTGAGTTGATAGTCAGTGGAGACCTACTGAGTTGATACTGAGCAGAGACCTCTTGAGTTGATACTGAACAGAGACCTGCTGAGTTGATACTGAACGGAGACCTGCTGAATTGATACTGAGCGGAGACGAGTTCAAGTATCTGAAACATGTCTGTCTTCGAAAGTGGTTTTGGTGTAGCTGTAGTAAATGAATTATTTAGCCTTTAAATATTTTTTTGTAAACGTAAGAAAATCAGTGTTTTTCGACCGAGCGAAGCGAGGTCTCTGAGTCTACTGGCACAAATTGGCATTGAAGTTGGAATTTTTGAATTGGGATTTGATTTTCGCCGAGACGTAAACACCGTTGTTCTGATCTTCATGAAATCTCCAATGCAAGCAGTTCGAGCAAACACATTTTTTCTAATAGCATATCGTCACGCCTTTCCCCCGAAGGAGCTGGCAGAGGTGTACAACACCCACACTTCGCCGGACGATATTCAGTCCCAAATGTGACAGGGGGCTAGCCTGTCGCCATACAACGGGCTCCAATCATGTAGCAGATGACATTAAATACGCACTTATGTTCACACCATGAACAAATTAATGCGTGCCTTCGGCTGGGTCCGAACCCGCTCCCCTGATGATAGCCTAGTCAGAGAAAGCATGCCTCTCAAGCAAGATCTGACTAGGCTATCATCACTTTTTAAAGTTCAAATATGCATAAAATCGCTAGAGAGCAACAACGAATTATCAGTTTATCAATTTCATTGTAACACCACTTCTATTTATAGATTATTTTATTTATATTCTATTGTTAGAGCTTCTTACATAAAAACATATGTGTCCGATGTGATAATGATAATCAGCATGCTTTTTATATGCATGCTCAAAAAGCGCCTGTCATGTGATTTAGGTTTATTATTTTATTTTTTTAGCTTTGTAGCATTTGCTACGATGGCATGCATTATTTTGAACATGTCTTATACACCGCCCTAATTCCATGAGACGCACTACTGTTTATAAACAGAGAAACTCAAGGCTAATTTCAAATATAATAGTTAGTTATCTAGCCAAGGTAAATAGATAAAGTAGATTAAACTTGGCTAGATTTAAACTCTGCTCTTGCTCATCGACATCAGTGTTTCCTTGGTCCATATTTGTACAACAAAGCTGGTAGAATCATAAATAATCTAAAACATCCAAATAGTAGACATGCTAAATTAGCTTTGAATAATTGGCTAGAGAACTTAAATTATGATGATACAGAAAAAATACTTCTAGTTTTAAAATAAAACTAATTTTCACTGCATATATAAAAACAAACCCACACACACACACACACACACACACACACACACACACACACACACTGCCGCACTCACAGTTTGCACACACATAGTACATACGCCTACACCTTGTAAAAAATGAAGGAATGTAGTCACCTACAGCACAAGAATATTTATGTTCTTAGTGTAGGTGCTACAAGACAAATTTACAAATGTGACCCTTATATCTTTAAGGTTCATCTGTAAGTAAAATTTGTAAGCTTTTCATGAATAAATATGATTTGATTTCATTTGATATGAATCCCTGGAACTCGTGGTGATGACAAGTGGGATTTTAATAGGGGTGGTATTAAGTAATTAAGGATTAAAGTATTATTTCGGGCCTGGCTGCAGACGACAGCAGTAGACGTGTCGTCGTGACACTATCTGGTTTCCATGAGATACCTTCCGCAGAAGACGACATGACGCCGCGAGACAAGGCGGCGACACGTCGTCTGCTGTTGTCGTCTGTCGTCTTACAAGTCGATATACATTTTGGTCATTGTTTATCTTGCTTAAACAGTCATAGGAGTGAGAGTGACCAAGTTAACATCTCAGGCGTCAGAAATGAGGAGCCTGCTTGTGTTTCTTTATCCAGGAGCATGTGCGCAAACGACCACGACTTCTCTATCGACGTCTTTAAATTATTACTTTGTCAAAAGGATGTTTACGTTTTTTTGTCTGTGACAAATTTGATTGTTTTTTTGTCTTATTGTAGTCAAATACTTACTTGCCTGGTTTTGACGCTGATTTAATCTAAACCCTGGCACAGATCAGATAATTAGTAAAGACGGTATCGTCCTACACGTGTAAGCTAGATATTCAAAGAATTCTGCTTCACGGAAAATAAGGGACATTTTAATAAGAAGACAGGAAGTACGCAAATTAGAACATTATGTCAAATAAGACTTTCCAAGAATTGTCCTCAGGTCAAGACACGTTCGGAGAATGAAACGTTATGGACGAGAACCGTCAACGCTTGTTGATTCTGAAAAACTCATCAAGTTCCATAACTTTTGAATTCCAACACCGTAACCAACCGTTACCGACCGTAACCGACCGTAACGCGATACTTAAACCAATTGCCGATAATTTGGAAGCAATCTAACTTGGAAGTCTTTGTACTTTTGCGGCCTTCAGGGTACAGTTGGCTGCAAACATGATTCCCTGGGCTCAGAGAAAAGACGCAGTAATTATTTTTATTTTATTTTGCAAAGAACAGACGGACGGCTGCTAATCGACCGAGCAAGCATTTGCGAGCGAAGTGTCTCTGCTTCAACTTCGACAAAAATGCCTACATTTGTCCGAATTCTGACCGGATCTCTGTCTTCATCTACAGATCGCATTTCTTAATCGATTCTCTTGTAGAAGAGGACAGACGTCGGCAGCGAGGTCTCTAGCTTAAAAAGCTACTAGTTATATAACGTATAGGAGATAAATAATAACACATAAGCCAAAAAAAGAGTTCCCTTTTAAATACTCAAATAGAACAAGTAAAATACCCTCTAGAATCATAATTGAATTAAATCTCGTACTTATGCTAAAACAATTTTAGATAGGGATGGAATTAGGCTGAAACACGAACAAAAATTTTTAACAAGCTACATTATTTAAAAAAAAACCCACTGCAAAATGTAGTCTGACTGAAAAAACTCGGCTACAAAATGTTGTGCCCTACGTCACTTCCACTATCAAGACGATTCATATGACACCTCACATGTCGAAATACATCAAGCTGTTTAGTCTGTAGGCCGTGCCAAAGAATCCTCAAAAAAAAACTTTCGCTAGTAACGTTTCTCATACATACATACCCACATATATATGTATATGTATACATTTATTGTGCATACATACATTTATGCAAAATATATGTATGTATGTAAAAACATAATACTACTTCGCAAACGCGCAGTCAGGTAAAAAGTCACATAGCTGTTTAAGATGCGATTTGAAAATAAAAAATTGAAATAGGTACATACCCACATATAGGGAGTTACAAAAACGTTATTACATCAGCGAAGTGCGCATCCAGTATCGGTTACAGGTGGCAATAATGCTAGTTTAAATTAAATGTTGAATTTAAAAAAAATTGCACACACTAACCACGTCGTTTGTCTTTGTAAATGTTCTGCGTCGCGCCGCTACTTTCTTTGAATAAATGCCGCCAACATGAAAAGTGTAGTTTTGTTAACAGTTTTGGAAAATGTATTTTTGTTTGTTTGTGAAAAGTAGCCGATCTGCTATTCCAGATTATAATAATCTGTTTGTGATATTTCATCCAGGTCCGTTCTGCCGTCTAGAGTGAAAGAGTAGACTGTGATACGCAGCGCTTAACATGTAAATCCCGATAAATGTTATCCCTAAAGAACACTTTACCTGACAACTCTAGCCTTAAACCACGTGAACTCTAATCTCCGCTTTCCTAAAACACGTACTCTCTTAGTAATAAGCGTTGTATAGCCTTGAAATAGTTACGTAGTGTCTTGTCTTTTTCTGTCTTTCTAAATTTTGAACTCTTTCGAAATAAAAAACAAAACACTGTGTAACTATTTTAAGAATTAAAAAATAATATTTAAGTTAAAAAATTAACCAATTTGAATAGTTTGATAATTGGAAAAAATAAAGCAATTCAACTTTTATTGCTAAAGGGGGTAACCCATACGTCCATCCATATTAACTTTCATTTTCAAATTTATAATGGTAGCGTGATAGATAGTATTTTTAGTATTGTATCTGAGTGTACCCAAAAAGCAATCACCCGGGAGTGGAGGGGGGTGTTCTGGAACAAATCCGTGGATTAGTTTTAACAGGCTCTAAACAGGCGGAGACGGCGGCGGGTAATTAATTTAATTCGAACGATTGAGGAACCGGCCGCGCTTACAGCGGGACGGAGAGGTGGAAACGGTAAAACGCGTTTTTGAGAAATGTGTGAGAACGCTTTGCAGATACCACACGACAGTCTAATATACTAATCACATTTCATGGGGGCTTACCGCGAGTTTGATAGTTAACGAAAACTTTTTTCGTTTTCACTTAGCTCCATACATTTAATAGTTCCTTTACGTTTCAGCCCGGTCCGTTTTAATGAAATGCATGGAGACCAAACGAAAACGTAAAAAGTTTTCGTAATGGTACTCGTGATAGGGTAGGAGCTTGAGATTCTAAACGCAACTGGTTTTTTTTTTATTCAAGATTAATTTAATTTTTTTTTAGTAATTAATGGATACATTGTAAAAAAATGAGTTTTCTTACAACTGGTACTGTTCTGATATGCATACCCATAACAGGTATTCACAACATTCGCAATAAGGAAGGTGGTGAGAACTTTTACGTGTCTATAAAACATAACATATCGGCACGCCTTTCCCCCGAGGAGGCTGGCAGAGGTGTAATACAACATCCACACTTCGCCGGACGATATTTAGTCCCAAATGTGACAGGGGGCGAGCCTGTCGCCATACATCGGGCTTCAGTCATGTAGCAGATGACACACAGTACGCACATAATATATGTTCACACAAAAAACAAATTGTCGCGTGCCGTCAGTTGGGTTTGAACCCGCTCCCTCTTGCTTGAGAGGCTGGCCTTTTAAAACTATTGGCTTACGCTTAAAAGGCGATGATAAATGATGAAAAAATGATGGAAGGTGATGGGAGTTTTAGTTCCGTGTCTTCTTATCGTAAATAAAGATAATTTGTATTTTAAAAGGATAAAATATGTCTACAAATAGCCGAGCCCTAAAATGTTTGTACCCGCTTGTCGCCGCGACCGTGCCCGCGCCGGCGACGTCACTTAAGTCAGTTAAACGCGCGTTAACTTCCCGCTGAGCCCCAACCAATCTGTAGGAACATTGTCGCGCGACATTTTATACTGATTTTAAAACAATTGATATTCATTTGAAACGTTTACATTAACATTAAAGCATGATAGTTGATTGAATCAGGCGTTACTTTGCGGAAGTTCATCTTCAAAAATTGTTACTTGAACTAATATCTAGTGTAATTCCGCTTTGACGTCGCATTAAGTACATCAAGGAATATGAATTTTCTATTCTATTCCTAATTTAGAATTTTTTTTTTTAATAATTTAATGACATTTACTAGAAAACTTCATACAAATTGATATTTGAATCTAATTTAAACGTTATACAATTTAATACGTTTTACAAGTTTTTTAGTAGATTTCATTAAATTAGGTCTGTTAAATTCGTTACTTGAAATATCAAATTGTATAACGTTTAAATTAGATTCAAATATCAATTTGTATGAAGTTTTCTAGTAAATGTCATTAAATTATTAAAAACAAAAAAAAAAAAATTAAAAATAGAAGTACTGTAGCTGCCAGAGACTGATGTGCATACAAATATATTTTGAAATACTTACTTCAATAGATATTAACACCCAGACATAGAACAAACACAAATGTTTGCCCTAGGTGGGAATCGAACCCACGCCCCCGAGCTCAGAAGGCAGGTTCACTACCAACTGAGCCACTGAGGCAGACAAGTGTTGATATGTTGACGGGCAAATCAGCAAGAATTACTTAGTGTGTACTTACTACACCTCTGCCAGCCCCTTCGGGGGAAAAGGCGTGACGGTATGTATGTATGAAAGTAAGCAGGTATCATTACCTACCATTAAGTGTACCATTGCCATCAACATTGTAAAACGTCCTTTTGTAAATATAATCCGATTTGAGTTCGCAGCGTGCTCCACCCCGCCCCACGTGCGAGCACGCATGTATGCACTCGCAAACAAACCTTTGTCTATTATTTCGGTGAAACGGGTTCAAAATTATTGCATTATGTAAAATGTTGTTAAATTTATTTTAAACTAGCTGCGTCCTGTGGTTTCACCCGCGGTCCTAAAAAAACTTTTTTTTTCCTATGTCCCTATGTCCCTTGACAACGTGTATGTCTTCTACCGCGTGCCTCAAAACCAAGCTGAGATCTTGGTTACTAGAAAATATTTTTATGATATTTAAGCTTATTTTAAAATGAGAGAGATTTTTGAACTATTTTTATTTTGTATAATAATAGCTATACATAATATTTAACTGTTTTTACTATAGTTAGCTGTATAATGACATTAATGAATTATTTTTATATTTGACATAATTATCAATTATTATATGTATTATTGTTCTGACATTCGTTTTCAATTAAAAGTATTCAACTGTGACGTTCAACTATAGGGTTTATCAATAAATTCTGATTTCTGATTTATGCAAAATCGATTGGGTAGTTGAGGCGTGACAGCGTCAAAGTCAAAGTCAAAATGTTTTCATATTTATCATATAGGTACCAAAGATACACTTATGAACGTCAAAGTTTTTTTAAATAGACTCGACCGCCTTGTTCGGATAAAGAGCCTCTACTCAGAAGAACAGGCAAGGAACTGAGAGGCATTATTTTTTTAAAGAATAAATAAATTACAGTCTCACAAATTTTGGCTAGCGTAACAAACAAATAAACAAAATGAATTCACTTTCGCATTATTTTATAATATTAGTTATATTACTATTTGTTCACGACTGCACTGTCTAAGCGCCTACTCTGCGCACTAGACACTTGTAACTTTTTATTTTGCGCCAAATAATGCAATTTTTACTTTTGTGCATAACTAGCGATCCGCCCTGGCTTCACATTGTTTTCATTTGTATGTGGCCTCCAGACTCAACGGCTTGATGGATTTCGACATGTAAGATGTACTCGTATGTAATTTGAATCGTCTTGATAGTGTAAGTGACATATGATACAACATTTTGCAGCCGGGTTATTGGTTTTTCTTTTAATAATGTTCCTTGTAATGTTATGTATTTGTGTTTCTGATCTGTACGGCCAAGGATTAAAACAACTTGCCGGCTTCCTTGTTTCCTGAGAATTATAATGTAGACCTATTAAAGGCCAGAGTGAATAGGTATCATTTAAGTCCGCGTCCTTCATCTTCGACCACATCGTCGCTTACCAACAGACGAGTTGGTGGTCAAACACGGACTTAATTTTCGCGATAAAAAAAACGGCCAAGTGCGAGTCAGACCTCGCACGAAGGATTCCGTACCTATCCTACTTCCTACTAATGTTATATATGCGAAAGTTTGTAAGAATGGATGGATGGATGTTTGTTACTCTTGCACGCCGGAACGGTTGAAAAGATCGGAATGAAATTAGGCACAGAGATAGATTATAGTCTAGAATAGCACATAGAACACATTTTAACCGCGGGTGACACCGCGGAGCGCAGCTAGTTATCTATAAAAACGGCAAAAAATCAAGTCTCTTTTATGTTGTTTTATGTTTTTTTTTTTTTTAATTTAGTTATTTATTTTTAAAGTAAATATTATGTGACCAAATATTCTGTGAATATTCAAGCGTCTACCTATTGCCCTTATCAATATCGAGCAAACACGAGGAAAAAAAAATTATTCAATGGGAGCTCCCTTAAATATTTATTTTATTCTGTTTTTAGTATTTGTTGCAACAGAAATACATACATCATCTGTGAACATTTCAATTGACTATCACGGTTCATGAGATACAGCCTGGTGACAGACAGACAGACAACAACAGACGGACGGACAGCGGAGTCTTACCAATAGGGTTTTACCCTTTGGGTACGGAACCCTAAAAAGTATAATATAAATACAACACAAATACCTATATGTATTTACATAGAACAACAATATAGATGAAAGATAGAAGTATAATCTATAAATTCTTCCAGATCCATCCATTTTTGTGAATGACACATCCGTTCATTGTGCGCCACTGTGGGCCATTATGTGCCATTATACGCCATTACACTGGCGCGGGGACAATATCCTGCTTTACGGCTGTGAGCGGATAATGCGGGAATCAATCAGGATCAGGGGCCTTATTGTGCAACCATAGTGCGATGGTAATCGCGTGTGCTCTCGCTCGCTCGTGTGACGAGGGGAAGGTGGCGTGAGTAGGACAGCATGCGATGACCGTTGTCATTACGACTACATAATAAAGGTATTTGTGGAGAGATTCTAGATAAGATACTAGTGGCCCTGTGAGCTGGAGGTGAGCTGCGGCCGGCGTCTGTCCTCGTCTGCGGGTTGCATTCCTCAACCAGATCTCTTGAAATTTTGTGAGTAGATTCAATGACTGAGTACATAGAATTTTTGTTAAGAAAGTTTTTGGATTTTTTTCAAAATGGCGCACATATAATATTATATTGTAAACAAAAACAAGAATGAAATGCAACCTGTAGAGGAAGACAGATATCTGGACATACGAATTTTCACTAGGTCACTAGGGAAATTATTTGGTTGATTAGGTATGTAATACCGACTGCCTCGGTGGCTCAGTTGGTAGTGAACCTGCCTTCTGAACTTGGGGGCGTGGGTTCGATTCCCACCTAGGGCAAACATTTATGCGATGAACATTTGTGTTTGTTCTATGTCTGGGTGTTAATATGTATTTAAGTATGTATTTAAAAATATCTAAGTATGTATATCAGTCTCTGGCAGCCATAGTACAAGCTTAGCTTAGTTTGGGACAGGCGACCGTGTGTGGAAGTGTCCCGAATTTATTATTATTATTATTATTATAAATATTCAACTGAACACACAGTGACCATGTTTGCGTGCAGTTGATTTTAAGTAACAAAACATGAACGGAAATGGAACTATACTCAGTGTGTACAACACAACTAGCTGCGCCCGCGATTTCAGCCTCGGTCCTACAAATACCGTTATATTTTTCGAGATGAAAGGTATGTTCTGTCTGTATCCCTGACAACGTGTTTGCAAAATAAGGTGATCGGGCAGCGGGTTCCAACCCAGCGAACGGCACGCAATAATTAGTTCATTGAAAGATAAAATGTGCGTATTGTATGTCATCTGCTACATGACGGGAGCCCGGTGTATGGCGACAAGCTCGCCGTCTGTTATATTTGAGACTGAACATCGTTCGGCAAAATGTGGGTGTAGTATTACACCTCTGCCAGTCCTTCGGGGGAAAGACTTGATGATATGTTATGTTATGTTATGTTATGTTATGTAATATAATAAAATTGCTCATGCAAGGTTGCAAACTTGAGATGTACTCAGCCAAGACATGTGTAAGAACTCAACCTCAGGCTCAAAATTTAGAACACTATTTACTAAAATAACATAACATAACATATCGTCACGCCTTTCCCCCGAAGGAGCTGGCAGAGGTGTGTGTGCAACACCCACACTTCGCCGGACGATATTCAGTCCCAAATGTGACAGGGGGCGAGCCTGTCGCCATACACCGGGCTCCAGTCATGTAGCAGATGACAAATAATGAACAAATTGGTGCGTACCGTCGGCTGGGTTCGAACCCGCTCTTGCTGGCTTGAGAGGCGGACCTTCTCCGACTAGGCTGTCATCGCTTTGCTTTACTTTAATAATATAACCAAATCCAAGAATCACAAAATATACTCGTAGTTCAATACAAATCATTGCGTGTCAGATACATATTTTACCGCCAGAGAGTGGAATGCTTTGCCTGAGTGGGTTTTTCTATGCTATTGCTACGAGTATGATGGTTACGTTTTGTTGTCGACGCTGCGCGACCGTGAATCGTATCGCCGCGCGATAAGGTCCATGATCGCGTAGCGTTGAAAACAAAACGTAACCATCATTACAATGAGATGTCATGCTAGGCCCCCAGCCATTGCCTGGCATCCTTAGCAATAAACGTTGGATAGCCTCGAATTGTTACACAACGTTTTGTGTTTTAAATTTTAACTCGATATATAAAGACAAAACACTGTATAGCTATTTCGAGGCTTTGCAACGTTTATTGTAAGGCGGGTGTGTTTAAGTCTCGAGTGAATTAGATTCTTCTAGGCAAGCGTGCTCCATCGTAAGCCGCATCATCGCGTAACATTATGTAGCAGACAATCGCAAGCACATTACATAAAATACTGCTGTTTATAAGCTATATCAGGTTGTTATAATATAGTCAAACTAGCTGCACCCCGCGGTTCACACGCGGTCCCACAGGAACCGTTTGTTTTTCGGGATAAAATGTCCCTATGTCCTTTTCGGTACCCAGACACCATGTATGCAAAATTTGAAGATGATTGGTATTTATTTGAGTGTTAGAAACAAACGATAGTAGTTAGGATATCATCATTCAAATTCAAATTCAAATTCTTTATTTGCTCATAGTAGGACACTTGTTTTTTGGAGCGCTAATCCCCAAACTAGGTAAAATTAACCATCTGTATCTTGGGGATTAGTTCTTCCAGTTATGACTACTTTTACTACAATGAGTTTCGTCATGCTTAAGTACATAAAATATTAAATATTTATAATTAATTAATTACTACTAATAAAATCAACAAATTTGAATTGCTATTTACTATACTATCTAATGTGTATCATGTTAAAAATTACTTAGTACAAATTTTATTTATTGCATAAAATTTACGTTCTATAGATTTATTTTATTTTATTTACATGTTACATTTTTAAATTAATTTATTTTAAATAGTTAGTTAGTTAGTTCATGGTCGACCGAGCGAGCGTCTTCGAGCAAATTGTTTCTACTTCAGCTTCGGTAAAACTCATTTCGTATGTCCGTCCGGCGGGCATCTGTCCGCCGTGCTTCTCTACGAGTGCTCTACAAGGTTGCCTGGAAAAAATCGCTTTATGCAATAAGATCGCCCTTGTACTGCTGAATAAAATATGTATGTTGGTTTTTTCCATTGTAGTTTTTGGTGTGTAATGAAGTTATATTGTATTGTATTTTAAGTTGCATTTCTCATCCGATTCTCGTGAAATTTCGTGAGCAGGTTCCATAATTAAATATATATCTTTTGCATTTCAGTTTTTGGATCTTTTTATAAACCGTATGATTTTTCCACGTTTTTGCGATGTCTTCAGCTCAGAGAGCCACATAGTATATTATCATATCATTTGAAAAATAATCAAACCGAGACGTACACGTATTTTCCGTTAAGCTCAGGCCAGACAGCCCTGTATGGATTCGTTGACATGTTATTGGCAAGCAAAGAGCTCTACATCACGAGCGGAAAGTTCCCAATAAGCTCTCCATCCAATTTGTCCTGCGAATGTTAGAATATGTTTTTCTTTCTGCAAACACGGTAACGACAGCCTCCGATAGATTGAAAGAGAATACCTGTATTATATTGAATTCTGTTGGTATTACAGAGTCAATAAGGGTGATTTTACGGCAGCAACTTTATATTGGAGTGATGGCAGGGGAAGTGGGCGTGCTTGTGTTTACTTAAACGGCTTCGGAATGGAAACGCTGGGAAATGAACTGAGTTTTAAATTAAAATTAGTTGAGAATCAATTTCTTGCATGGTTACGTTGAATGTGTTTCTTTCATTAAGTTAAAACCCAAAAATAGACATGCTCTTCAAAAGACCGGAATAGACCAGTATTCGTCTTATACGAATTTTGCAAATGTACATCCATAGACGTTCACTGAACGATTGCCGTTTTCGTTTCAAAAACGTACATTTCTGTAAAACAAACCTTTCAAACAAATGGCAATCTTTTAAACTTTTCCCCTCAATGCTCTTTGAAGCTCGACATCAAAGTAATCAATAAGTTACAAGAATCCAATCTATTACCTAAGTTGTTCACTTTGCCCCTCTCTCCCCTCGTAGACATTGGAACACTAATTTCCCTTGATACTGGCCGTGTTGCTCAGGACTCTCTCGGATTACTCTCGGAGTAATAAAGGTACTCGAAGAGTATTAGTAATTCTGTTTTATAGGTTTTTACATTTCACTCCTGCACATTTTGTGAAATAAGAAACCTATTTTTTAATATTCAAGAATAACAAAAGAATATCGACGAATACTTTGACTATAAAAATGAAAATGCACAGTAATAATGAAATATTATGTTCACTATAAAAATATTTCAGCAAAATAATGTTCAGTTTAATACTAGCAGCCTGTTTTAATCAAGGATACCTGCATATCTTGATCAAAATCCGTCCAACAAACCAATTAGTTGTGGCTAATTAAATAGGCACGTAAACATGTAATTAACCTAGTTCATATTTAGATACCAAAATACGACTTTGCAAGTTTTTATTAGAATGGGATTCGTCTTGGGGTACGAACAGAATAATGGGTATGGAGTATGGCTGTCTTGTGTACTGGCTGGTATATTAGCTTGGCTGTAATGGTCATACAATTCTAGCATGGCTGATGACGGCCAGGCTATAGTCGGCAATATTGCCAGTATTTTCGGGCCAGTATTGCAGTAAAAGTATGGCCCGTTTAGAAGCACCCTCAGAAAAAAGTAGCTAAATTTACTGTAGCCCTAACTACTACTATTATCCAAAGTACAAATAAACGTGAAAAACCCCTTCACTGGTGTTAACTTGCTCTAGTCCAACAAAACCAAAACACAGGTAATGTTGTTCAATAAACCTGTCGCCGTTGAACACTAGAGCAAACTCATTCCGGCGAGGGCCGCGCGATCAAGGGCGCTCAACTCGAGGGCCGCGGCAAACTGTTGTAGCCGCGGCCCGCAAATTCATTTAGCAAAACAGACTTCAGTTGTTTGTATTGTTCGTGTAGGGGCACAGAATGGGCCGCACAGAATGGGCGCCGTTGAAATTTTAATACCGAGTTGAAAGGATTTGCGTAATTCGGTGATGCTTTTATAATCTCAGCTTAAAATCATTCTAAAATTAAACGCGTTGTTGGTTTTAGCGAGTCTGGTGAGAATTGAAGGCAGGTGGACATTTTGCGCAAGATGAAAATGGGACCGTTCTATATTGCTGTTATAAATGGTGTAATTTATCAACAGTCTGAAGAGTCAAGAAAGCTAGGAGATTGAAGCACGCAATTTTAATGTCTCGCATTTATCTAAATAAAATAAATATTATTTGTTTCATACCCACAGGATAATACGGGACCTTATTACTAAGACTCCGGTGTCCGTCTGTCACCAGGCTGTATCTCATGAACCGAGATAATTAGACAGTTGAAATATTCATAAATGATGTATTTTTGTAGCCGCTATCATAACAATTTCCTACAAAATAGAATAAAATAAATATTTAAGGGGGCTCCCATACAGCTAATGTGTTTTTGCTCGATATTGATAACGGCAACAGGTAGACGCTTGAATTATTAACAGAATTTATAGTTATAAATTAAATTATAAAGGAAAAAACAAGAACAAATATTTAAGGAGGTTCCCATACAACAGACATGATTTTTTTGCCATTTTATAGATAATGGTACGGAACCCTTCTTGCGCGAGTCCGACTCTCACTTGGCTGGCTTTTTATTAGAATGGTTGCTTAAAAATCAAATAAACATCGACTTTGTATCTGTCATTCTTTAAAAAACTAATTTTAAATCTAAAAAACCTCTTCCATTGTTGCCATTTTTTCTCCTACATATTAATATCAGAAGAAATAGATGTGTTTAGTGATTACTTTAGTTAATGATTCAAATAACATTCGCAAAGATAAATAATTATCTTAAAAGTATTTTTAACATTTTATTTAATTAGTCGTCAATATAAACCTATTCTCTCCGACATTGAATTTGCTCTCAGCCATCCTTTTCCCTATCATAGCTTGTCACAAGGACCTTTTGCCCTCGTGCGGCCCTTTGTCCTCGGGGGTTGGTATCGAACCCTTCACGTCATGTTTTGCTCATTTCATATCGACCCTCAATCTGCATCAACGTCCAAAAGGCAGTTGTCAAATTAAAGGCCCTCGGGGCTTGCTATACTTTTAATAAAATTATCAGTTTTTTTTTGCCATTCTGATAGGTTGTCAAAAGCAAAGTATTTGGAGAGGGTAAGACTTTATTAGATGGAATTTGCTAATAATTATAGCACAGGTTATCCTAATCTTAACAGTTTTTAAATATTATAAATGTGTTTTTTTTATGCTTTCACGCCTTAACTACTCAACCGATCATGATGAAATATTGCATACATGTTTTCAGGGGTACAGAGAAGGACATATAATACTTTTCGATCGCGGTTAACATCGCGGGGCGCAGCTAGTTGGCTATATGTAGTACCATCGTAGGCAAAAATTATGATGAATAAGAAATTTTCAGATTTAGTGATAGTATTGTAGTTTTATACTATTTTCGGCGCGATTATTATTACTATTTCTGATGCGAACCGCTAGGGAATGGAACACTTTGCCATCACGTGTATTCCCGACTAACTACGACCTGGGTATCTTCAAGGCTAGAGTGAATATGTACCTTATAGGTCATCGTGCTCTATCTTAGACCACAACGTCGAGTTGGTGGTCAAACGTCGACCTATTTATTCTACATAAAAAAGATTCATCGAAGTCTGAGTGAAGAAAATAAAAACTTGACATTGTTTTGTCGCCAAGATTGGATCTCACGAGTATAAACGATGACATAGTTTTTTCTTGATGTTTTGTTTTAATCATAGTTCTTTGAACCTTCGGCGTCGGGAGTTGTATCGACCACTCTAAGGCCCATATTCACCGAACTTTAATTGAGCGATTATTTATCTAACTGTCCATTGTTGACATTGAAGTTGTGTATTGAGAAGCTGTCAAAGACATTCTGCTGAAAATGTGTTCCTTTGTTTAAGTTTTGACAACTAAGTACATTATAGGTTAGTACATATATTTTTTAACAAGTTATAATTACTCTATACGTATTAGTTTTCTCATCATCATAATTAATACAAAACAGCACTAGCTTTTGTTGTAGGATCATATTGTTTGCTAACGGTACAAACACCTGATTAAAAAAATGCACCTAAGTAACTTTCTCCTTTTAACTTCGCTATAGTCGGATAACAAAATCTGCCATTTTGGCTCCCTAAGGCGCAAATTATACAGGTCGGGCGTAAGGCAAGAACGTGGCGCGCGTATAAGGCTCTGGCGTGGTGTCTCCCTCTCTGGTCGATCCTTCATGGCTGAAGATCGCAACCACCATTTTGCTCCACTCATCGATTGTCAGTATCCTCCACTTGTTCGGGTCTGTAGCCATTCGCACCACCTCCTCAAGAGCTATTTTGTTTGAGCTGCTCTGACCACCTCATCGGGGAACTACTGTGTGACCTCGTGCCTTCTACGTTTGCACAAATTATCAGCTTCTCCAAAATCTCGTCCTGGCGTCCAAAATGTGGCCGAAATAGCTGAGGTCGTTGGTATATCATAGAAAGACGCGGTCTTTGATGCTGCGTTCTTTGAGTATAGACGCATCAGTCTGGCGCGGGGCCGCTTTAAAACTTGTTCATGTAGATTATTATAGAATGTATATGAAAGCGGCGTGTTTTATTTATACCAGTGCTTTTTAGGTCAATGTTACACATATGGGTATATGTGTAACATTGACATTATTGTTTATTTTACTTATAACCTCATTTTATTGTGTATGTATATATACGCACCTATATATTTAAAATGTTATTAGTCAGTATTTTGGTTTTATTAGTTTAATTAATAATATGTATTTAGTCGCGTACTGTGCCCGACTTGATTCGTGGGTGACGTCACAGCCGGTTCCAACGGAAGACCAGTGCTGGCTGCTATAGCCGGCATTACGCTGAGTTGGAATCGGTTTGTGGCAAAAAACAATGTTCGGATAGTTTTTAATTTTTATTGTTATTTTTTTTGTTTATATTTGTTTTTTTGTATAAGTACTTACTTGTTTTTTGCTCACAGAATAAAAATTGTCTATTGTCTACATGGGTATATAAGCGACGCGGTTCAGGCATGCTGCTGCACTGTTTTGTGCCTACCTTATTTTGACGCGTGAGATGTTATCCTGGTCACTTTCACATCTACACCTATTCAAACGAAAAAGACACAAAAAGTACATAATAATATCATCACGCCTATCTCCCGAAAGGGCTGGCAGAGGTGTAATACAACACCCACACTCCGCTGGACGATATTCAGTTCCAAATGTGACAGGGGGCGAGCCTGTCGCCACACGTCGGGCTCCAGTTATGTAACCAAAATAACAACAAATATCGAAACAGACAATGACCAGCAAATTTATCATGCGTAAAAATAGTACCCCTTGAACCGTATCTGCGCTGGCTCGCCTAACGTCTGGCCTGTGTAATTCCCTCCTAAGACGAGCACGGTCCCGACCAGCCCGGGACGAGTCCGTGTTTACTCGGAGGTTTTTCATTACCAAATTAATTGTTTTCAGAAGCTTTTGATTTCGGAGCGAGCGAATGTTTGCCCCCAGATCTGACGGAATTGTTTGACTTTGGACGCTTGTTGTAGCGCTTACGTTAAATACTTTCAAACAAAGGCGAAAGCTATTTCCGACTGACTCGAAAATGAGGAGTTTCTTAATTCTGTATTTATTTTAATGTTTGTAGCGCGATACGAGGATCTCAGTCAATTGTAATTTAATATAATTGTTGCGATGATTTGAGCGCCGTAAACTGTTTTTATTAATCCATGAGAATGTTTGCGTAGAGTTTTTGTGAACGTTTGTCACTCGTGGAGATGGCGCCTTAACACCGTGTATCTTTTATCTCTGTGTTACTCGATAAATTCTTTTCGCAAGTTTAATTTTAGCGAGCTTCGGATATATCACTAGAGCCATACAATACAGCTGCAGTAAGAGCATTCTTGTGTCAAATCAAGAAATTAACACAAAAACGGTTTTGTACAAATCACATGCTGTCAAATGTTTTTTGTAGCTGTAAGTGACTGCACCTAAATAAGATTACCGAAATATTTTGTTACAGTTTTCAAAAAAGTTTCAACTTAATCTATGGGTGACATTTTTACCCGGCTGCACAAGAAGGAGGGTAATATTTTTCAAGTGTATGTATGTATTTATGAGGTTTCTTTGGCACGCCCTACAACCTAAACAGCTTGATGGATTTCTACATGTGAGGTGTCAATTGAATCGTCTTGATAATGGAAGTGACCTAAGGTACAACTTTTTGCAGCCGGGTTTTTGTTTTTCTTTAAAAAAAATAAAATAAATAAATAAATTCGGGACATTGTCACACACGGTCGCCTGACCCCAAACTAAGCAAAGCTTGTACTATGGCTGCCAGAGACTGATATACATACTCAGATTTTTTTTTTAAAATACATACTCAAATTGATAATAACACCCAGACATAGAACAAACACAAATTTTTACCACATAAATGTTTGCTACAGGTGGGAATCGAACCCACGCCCCCAAGCTCAGAAGGCAGGTTCACTACCAACTGAGCCACCGAGGCAGTCAAATTTTATTTTTCAATAAGGTTACTTGTAAAAAATAAAACATCTTCCTCATCCTACTGTCCGTACGCGATGCTATCTATTCCGTTGACAACAATATCTGTGTAGAGTTTCAACTCAAACAGTATGAGATGAAGTCGCAGTCATACACGACAGTTGCACAAATATTGACGACGTACGCCTCACAAGAGCGAGACGACACCAGTTGACTAGCCAACTCACGTAAAGGGTAATTTCGACTTTATTAGTGCGAGCGCGAGTGTTTAGTTGAAGTAAGTGTATAGTATAAGTATTAGTACTTAGCGTCCAATACTGTTTAGCTGCTGCGCTTAGTTAAAATTCATTCGTTGGGTGCATCGAAATAATATAGGAAGAATAGGAGGAAGTGGAACTTCTACACAGTGCGTGGGCCCAACATAACTACAAGCAAACGGACACTACACAGCGCCGTTGACAGTATTATGTTACGTGTATCAATAACAAAGATAGAGAGACGTACAATAGACTATAGCGAGAATAAGACAACAATAATTATCACTGTTGCGACTGGTTGCGTTTGTGCTGCACACAATTCGTCGGAGTCACAAGACTACTGTGGATTGTGTGCAGCACCTAATTTATGCGGTACATTTTTAGGTTATCGTACCGCATCTCCCTTTTATATGATCGAAGGTTGGGCGGAGAACAACGAACTAAACAACTTAATAAATAAGCATTTGGCCAAACGTGTTTAATAGCAGGCCGTTGCCAGTGAAGGGGAAGGGCGCGGAACGGGAACACGATTCTATTCGAATTACTAACCTGATGACTGGTTTAATCACTCGCACTAATCAATTGCAGCCGACACGTCGTTTGTCCTAAATACTTATAGGCTTACCATACGCACAAGCTTCACCACATTTTTAACTGTACGTACTTAACTGATCCATGTGGTAACAATACGATCTTTTCGACTTCGGCAAAAATCCCGCAAGCTAGTAGCAGGGCTGGCGCGGTGTACAGGTTTACCGAGCACACGCGCAGTGTTCCGTGTTCAGCCTGGCCAGAGCAGTCAAAACTGTGGTGAAGCTTGTGCATGTGGTAGGCCTTTAAGCTCGCATTTCCGCTAATCAAAGTGTAAATTACCCTTAATGTTGTGCGCGACTAGTCTTACTGCAATCACTGTTGCTCACAGCTTGAGCAGACGCCTGAAAATATTTCTACTCGGAGTGTCGATCGACCAAATCACCATTTTTATCGAAAATCCAATTTTCTAGTATCTCCACCACGTCCGGGCTCCAACCCCTTGCTATTAAAAACGTAGCGATATATTATGTTTTTATCTGCTCTGTCATCGGCCAACCCTTGTTGGATGCTGTACACTGGGACCGAGGAATCTTACTGATTAGAATAGACGTTCGCTTCTTCATGGTGACTCATGAAGAACACCTGCGAATATCTATCCACAAGTTGGGAGATGAAACCTTAATATAGGCTATAAGGCACTAAATACAAGAGTTGCCCAAGTCCCGTAACCCTTAACTAGTGTATCTACTCTTAGCTAGCTTCTACCTAAAAATTTTACACGAACCTTAAGCTATTCCTTAAGAGAATCTTAACCATAAGTGCCCGATAAGCGAACATTTCGCTAGGAGTAGATGAAACTAGTTGAAAGAACTTAGGCAATTCTTATGTTTAGTGCAAGTGGCCATTATTAGATACTCAGGGTAAGTAAATTTGCATTCAGAGTAAGAACTTTCGTTGCAATTTAGCAGGTTTAAAAGTATGAGCATTCATAACTTCAAGTACGTTTTAGTTTTGAAAGCACAATAGTTTTAGTATTTTAAAATTATTTTATTACGTAGACGTACAGCTAAAAAATATTTTTAAATTATGAGGATGAACTTATTAGCAAGCAGTAAATACTTTTAACCATCACAGGGTTCAATAACCTGCAATGATACAAATCATTTACAGATTATTTCATGATACAGGTATATTTTAAAAATCGGTGAAAGGCCTTTTCTAGGTATTTGTGATGTTCCATGCTGTCCTGGGCTCACGTTAATTGTCTTCGGCATTTCCCGTTCGGTTTCCATTCGTTAATTAATTCGATTGTGATGCTGTTTCCGGCGAATTCCAAATTTATTCCCGACCAAGGGGTTTATTATTCTTTTGTACATACATTTTTGCTTGGAAATATTGCTTTCTGAAATAGGCGTGTGTTTATTGTTATCATTTCGCTAATCTGCTCATAATTGTTTGTTTTGGGGTATTTTTTTAACTAGCTGCGCCTCCCGGTTTCACCCGCGTTTCAACCGTTTTATTTTTCGGGATGAAAGGTATGTTCTTTTCTGTACTCTAGACAACGTATATGCAAAATTTAATGATGATTGGTTGAGAAGTTACAGCGTGAAATCGTAACAAACAAACAATGCAACAAACATGACAGACAAGCAACAAACATGACTGCCTCGGTGGCTCAGTTGGTAGTGAACCTGCCTTCTGAGCGTGGGGGCGTGGGTTCGATTCCCACCTAGGGCAAACATTCATGTGATGAACATTAGTGTTTGTCCCATGTCTGGGTGTTAATATCTATATAAGTATGTTTTTAAAAATATCTAAGTATGTATAACAGTCTCTGGCAGCCATAGTACAAGCTTTGCTTAGTTTGGGGTCAGGCGACCGTGTGTGAAAGTGTCCTGTATTTATTTATTTATTTAAACTCATTTTCGTATGTATAGTATTAGCCTATTTAATAATTTTCTGGAGCTGATGAAACCTTATGCTTGTGCAGTTCGACTCGTGTAACAACTGTTTAGGAAGTATACCGTGACATCTCACTGCCATGATGGTTAAATTTTGTTTTTGACGCTGCGCGACCGCGACTCGTATCACCACGCAATAAGGACCACGGTCGCGCAGCGTCGAAAACAAAACGTCACCATCGTGGCAAAAAGATGGTGTGGTAGTGTATCAAAATCATTTTAAAACTAAAATTTTTGGCATAGTTACTCCATGTCTTATATCTATCTATCTATCTATCTATCTTTCTTTACAACGTTGAACTTGATCGAGATATAATAATTTAAAAGTTAAAAAAACCAGGTATGTCAGTCATCTAATATAGATTTTGAAAAAAAATGACCCAGTCTGTAAGTTTTCCTTTACCTAGAGTAAAAAAATAATTTTCAAAATCTGAACTTAAGTAACGGAGTTATGCAGAAACAAACATTTTTTAAAATACAACCGAATTGAGAACCTCCCCCTTTTTGAAGTCGGTTAATGAAAGTCGGAGTCTTCTGTTCTAAGACCCCACAATTCATCAATAAAGGAGACAAGTAATAAAGCTTCCTTTCATGTCATTTAAAAACCCGCCTCGGTTCTTATGACATTTATTACCGCGGGCAGTAATCTATATTGAACGTCCCTCGAACGCGCGAATATAAAATCAAATGAAAATGACAGCGAAACGGAATAAAATAGAAATAAATGAACCAGAAGCAGCTTGTTAATAACTGAATCATATTTTGTTCGCCGTCCAGAGTTTAGGGTGCACGCTTGGCTTGCGCGGGCGGACTTGCGTAGCGCGCGCACAGCTGGGTTCAGTGCTAATGTTGATATTGAACCTCGCGTAGGTTTCGTTTATATGAATACAAGCTGTCACCCGCGACGTCGCTCGCGTTTATTCAGAAAATAGTATCTGAAAACCTTCCTCGTGAAATGCTGTAACCAATTATCAAATTTCATCAAAATGCGTTCAGCCGTTTAGCTGTGAAAAGCCTACAAATAGACAGACATACAGAGTTACTTTCGATTTCATAATAAGTAAGGATAAAGAAGGATGTCTAGGGGCCATATTCTGACGCGTTAGATGTTATCTTGTCTGTCTTCTTAATTATGACACACTTCTTATGCGTTTTCAAACGAGGGAGAATACGACCAGATAATATCTTACGCCTCAAAATAGGGGGCTAGGAGTTTTAAGTAAAATCTTATTATATTTTTTAGATTTAGTAAAAATTATTAATACGCTTTATAAAACTAAAAACACTTGGGTTGCATACTTCTTGGTGAAAGTTGAAGGTAATTGTGCATTCTTTAAAGCACTATAAGATAGTTGTCATAACCAGCTCGAGTGCAAGCATAACAAGCTAGTGCTCACAAACTAACTATGTATAATTGATACCTATTTATCAAAACACAATCACAAGAAATACGCGGCGTGCGCCCGCTAGCACTAACGTGCGGCCTCAATTCGAATCTGCCCATTACTGCGCTCGGGCTCGCTCGACGTTTTAATTTTTATACAAATTGCTCGCAAATTAAAATGGTGGCGCTTCCGTGACGGTGTGCGGAGTGACAGTAACTAAGAGGAAAGTACATTATTCGGTAAATACAATTTTTGAGTTTAAGAAAAAAAACTGGGTCTTTTTCGCGTGTATGTGTATATGTAAACATGTTTATTGTTGTTTCTAAATAAAAAAAAATATAAAAAAGGAGCTGTTCTACACATGTTGACGAATTGTTTTTTAAGGAACAGCTGTTTTCAAGGTTGCCTCATAGTTTATTCGTACTCTGCTAGTGGAGTAAAACTTCCTCTGCAAATTCCGTGGGAATGCAAAGCAACGCGTTGTATAAAAAACTAGCTGTGCCCTGCGGTTTCACCTACAGGAGCTGTTAATTTAGTTGGGATAAAAGGTACCCTATTTTCCTATACTGTTGCTGATAATAAACAAACTAACAAACTCACTTTCACATTTAAACTATTAGGAGTAGGATACTGTATAACAATTATTATTATTGTCATTAAGTATTCGTTTTTCTTTAGGAGAAAGGGTCAGAATCTAACGAAATTACTTTATTTTTTGGTGTTGGAAAGAGTCAAAGTAAACGCCGTGCTGTATTCGACCTGTATTCGATCACTGTATTCGACCGAGTAAGCGTTAGCGAGCGAAGCGTCTATGCTTCAGCTTAGACAAAATTGTTTTCGTATGTCGGAATTCTGTCTGGGTGTCTGTCTTCCTTTACAAGTTGCACTGTTTAACAGATTCTCTTAAAATTTTGTGAGTTGGTACAAATTATATAGATTTTTTTTTGACGAGTCAGTTTTTGTTTCAAAACTCACTCGGTAAAATATTGTGTCTAAATATTGAATCTGCTCACAAAATTTTACGAGATTGGTTGAAGAGTGCGACCTCTAGAGGAGAACAAACACCGGCACTAATAGTAAAAACCTGTTCGTGCAAACTAAGTAAATTCCACCTTACCTAAGCAACTGATTTCTATTGCCTTCTGGTTTGATAGCGGAAATCTCAAAACAATTTACATGAAAAACAAAACTTTTTTCAATTAATTTCCTTATAATACAACGGAATAATGATTCGAAAATAATGTGTTATTATTGGAGAATTAATAGGCTCGACACAGAAAGAGAATTCTGGTTAATGTTTACGATCGGACAATGGCGGTGAGTTGTGTTTGGATGGCCAGTGATTATGTTATTGTTGTGTTGCATCCGTTCGTGGTGGAGAATCGATCAATCTATGACGTGCTTTCATTCAAAATATTAACGTAACTACTATTGTGATTTTCATTAACCCCCGACGCAAAAACGACGGGGTGTTATAAGTTTGACGTCTCTCTCTGTGTGTATGTGTTTGTCGGTGGCATTGCAGCTGCCGAACGGATGAACTGATTTAGATTATTTTTCGTTTAAATTATTTAATTTACGAATTAGTCGGCAGTCGGAAATTCGGTGTTGATAAAATCGTAGTCAGGGTTTTTTTAATTTATAATTGTTGCCGTAGTCATCAATACAAATACGATCGATACATCGACCAGAGCTAAGTATCCATAAAAACCTTCACACAGAATTGCCAGAAATAATAGTACACAATAGGTATTATGTTTTAAAACACATTGCGTTCAGTACAAAAGTCCAAGGGACCCCGTCTAATAATCCGTACTTCCGTCTATACTAATATTATAAAATCGAAAGTAGATCTGTCTGTCTCTCTATCGGTCTGTTTGTAAGCTTTTCACAACTAAAAGGCTGAACAAATCTTGATGTTTGACAATTAGTTATAGTATATCACAAGAAATGCTTTTAGATACTATTTTCTGAATAAATGCGAACGAAGTCGCTGGTGACAGCTAGTTAACACAACATTGTAACTTCTACACCATTTAAAGAAACACTACCTGTTACCCGCGGCTACGTTTGCGTTTATTCAGAAAATAGGATCCAAACATTCCTCGTAATTTGCTGCATCTAATTATTAAATTTCATTAAGATCCATTCAACCGTTTAGCCGTGAAAAGCCTACATGCGGACAGACAGCCAGAAATACTTTCGATTTTATAATACTAGCATGGATAAATGGTGTTGATGGAATTAATAAGACATCATTCTACACTTTTACACAAAATTAAAGGAATATTTACTTAAACATAACATATCGTCACGTCGTTCCCCCGATAGTGCTAGCAGAGGTAATGCAACACCCACACTTCGCCCAACGATATTCAGTCCCAAATGTGACAGGAAACGAGCCTGTCACCATACACCGGGCTCCAGTCATGTAGCAGATGCCATAGAAAATGCACACATTATGTTCATACAATGAACAAATTAGTGCGCGACTTCGGCTGGGATCGGACCCGTTCCCATTGGCTTGAGAAGAGAGCCTTCTCCGACGAGGCTATCATCCCAATATTTACTTTAATTGTAAGATATACACCCTAATGTAAATTAATTAAAGATCGTTTTTAATAACTTCAAATCATATCATATCATTCGTGCCCATCGCGGGCGCACCGCGATGGGCATGAAAACTGTTGTTACTCTGAACCACGAAAATAAGAACATCTTTTAAGTACCCAGTTTAAGCAATAAGAATATTCTGCTATATTCTATTCTATTCTATAAATTATAGTGCGATGAATGTAACATCAACAGCTTACCTTGTGACAGGTGGTCGTGTAACGAGGCGAGATCAAACGCGCCGCCACGTTGCCTGCCCAGCGAGTCTCTCACCCGGGGTTGTTACCTCACTTGTACGGCTTTTGTCGCCTCTAATATTATATTACTCCCCACTCTGAACGGGAAAGAGTTGTGACAGCTGTTCTGTGAACACAGTAAGAGCTACTTTACTACTGGCTCTGTGGGCTGGTGACCTTGCGGCCTACGTCTGTTTTCCTGTATAGGTCGCATTCCTAAATGGGTTCGCATAAAATGTTGTGCGCAGGTTCCTTAAATAAATATCATTTATTGTCGAGTCAGTTTTGATAAGTTTATCAAAATAGAAATTCAATTATGAAAAAGTTTCAAAAACTGACTCGGCAAAATAATTCTATCCTACTTCCTTCCTACTAATACTTTAAACGTGAAAGAAATCGGACATACAAAAACTTTTTTATCAAATCTGAAGCATAGACGCTTCCCTCACTAACGCACGCTCGGTCGACAAATTCACACATACATACATATCGTCACGCCTTTCTCCCAAAAGGACTAGCAGAGATGTACAACACCCACACTTCATCGGACGATATTCAGTCCCAAATGTGACAGGGGGTGAGCCTCTCGCCTCATACCGGACTCCAGTTACGTAACAGATGACACTTAATATTTTCACAAAATGAACAAATCGGTGCTTGCCTTCGGCTGGGTCCGCTCTCTCTGGCTTGAGAGGGGAGTTTTCTCCAACTAGGCTACCATCGATAAATTCAATCAACTATTAATTAGGTTGTACCATATATCAGCTCAATATGACGACATAACTTACTGTCGAAACAAGACAACTAACTGAAGTTTCTGCAAGTTCCCATACTGTCAGTATGTCCACTACTTCCGGCATCAGATTCGTTGTTTGAGAAACAATACCCAGTTTTCGTAAAGAGATAGTGCGATGCGGGCCCCGTACTGCGCGTGACAGATAGTTCCCTTCTTTGTAAATTCATCTGATAGCGCGCCACACATGGCGGGTTTTGTTAGAGGTGTCGCTTTGTGTTTACGGTTTGAGCGCGTAATGTTTTATGTGGATTTAGAAATAAATATGTAAATTGTAAAAGTAGGTATTAATATTTATCGTTATTTTCAGAGTTTCAGAGTACAATGAGGAGTTCTTTGATTTAAAAGTTTGCTTAGTGCTATAAGTTAGTCGGCTGAGCGAAGATTGTATGCTCCAGCTTCGACAAAAATGCTTTCGTATGTCCGAATACTGTCCCGGATATCCATCTTCCTCTACAGGTCATAATTGGTAAGACATGCGTCTTACCCCATTCTCGTGAGATTTTGTAAGCAGGTTCAATAATTATACAGAATCGGTTAAAGAATGCGACTTCTAGAGAAAGACAGACGTTTTATCATACTTCGAAAAAAACATACCTATACGTGAGCTTTAACTTTAGTGTCATGGAAAACTTTATCAAACAATTAGTTTTGTTTATTTTCAGTTAAAATACCTAAAACAAAATGTTATTAACAACCACGATTAAAACTGAAAAACTCTTCCGCGGTTTTGAATTTTTTCGTCGGATAAAACCCCATCTCAAAACCAAGCATCGGAGCCAATAAGCGTGCTTTCAGAAACCCCCGTTCTGTAATTTCTCTCAAAATGTCGCCATAACGAAAGCACTCGAAAAGTTTCCCCCCGAGTAGGTACGTAACTACTCCCCATAAGAGGGACTGACTTCGCTTTGAATTGCTCTATTGTGAAGTTTCAACGATATCTAAGCTATATCATTGAGTAGGCAACTCCACAGAGACTCAGCTCTATAGTTTACTCATTTGTTTAAACGCAGCAGCTTTGCTCCCAGCGAAGGAACGCACCAATTTGTTGATTATGTGAACATAATTATGTGCGTATTTAATTTCATTTGCTACATAACTGGTGCCCGGTGTATGGCGACAGGCTCACCCCCTGCCTCATTTGGGACTGAATATCGTCTGGTAAAGTATAGATATTGTAAAACTCCTCTGGAAGGACGGCGGGATGAAATGTACAAATATCAGCTCCCACACGATATGCCGAACGTAGCAGTCGTAATTGCATCAAATTTTACTCCCGACGTGCCACAATTATAATCCCAGATATATATTTCCCAATTATAAACTAGCGTAAAGCGCAAGGACCAGGCGTAAGGTGAAGATGCAACGCGGACACTGTTCAGGCGTGAACTGTGAAGCGGCGTGCCTGTGCCGCCTCGCTTATGTATAATTCAAACCACGTTGCTTTCATACATTTTTAACCGACTTAAAAAAGAAGTAGGTTCTCAATTTGGTTGTATTTTTTACCGACTTCAAAAAAGGAGGAGGTTCGCAATTCGAATGGATGTTTTTTGTATGTTTGTTACGCGATCTTTTCGTTAATAAATTATGAGTTGATTTTGATGATTTTTTTTTGTTTGGCTGATCATACTTCAGATGTTTAATTTGTAAATTATAAGAAAATTTAGAACAGACAGAAAATGTATAAGGGACTACCTTTAAAAATTTTATCAAAATTGGTCCAGCGGTTTCAAAATTTTAATAAAATTCTAATTTTTGTTCACAAAATGCTATTTGGGTGACAGAAAGTCGGTTTTTAAGTTTTTCTTGTTTATTTAATTTAAAATATATCAACAAGTTTTAGAGCGGCACCTTGCCTAACCTTTTTCTGCGCTGCTCCTTCGCGATCGTCCGGTATGTATAATATGCGCCTAATAATAGCTGTTTCTCTGTCATTTTCCTACTCACAGCTATAATAGGGCGCGGTGTAAATAGCAGGTATTGTTATAAAATAGCAGCTATCGCGATAAAATGGCAGTTATTGCGATAGCAGTTATAGTTGATAACGGTAAGCGGATAACGATAGCATTAGTATGCAAGGGGTAACGTTTTATAGCGTTTTGTTTGTAGGCTTATCGGCTCCGGGAACATGGCTGCCGGTGGGCTTGTGGGCTTGTAGCGAGCTGGTTATGGGAATTAGGGCGTAATACTGATGAGCGCGGGTTTGAATTCCGTTGAAAATTATACAAGTCGAAAAGAATATTATAGATCAATGCGGTGAATGCGAGCAATGCAAGACGAGAGATGAGAAGAGGAAATCGTCGTTTAGTTTATAATTTTTATGCACATTTATCGACCGTGTGAGCATTAGCGAGCGAAGCGTCTACGCTTTAGCTCCGACAAAAATGCTTACGTATGTCCGTATTCTGTCCGGATCTCGGTCTGTTAGCGCTCACAGCGTAGCTCGACTAGCTGTACTTAGCCGATCACCGATGTGAAGCAACGGACGACACGGTCAGTTCTAGTATGGGTGACCGTGGATGGCATTTATAATTGAGCGCTACCATGGCTTGGATGACGCGTTAAATTGTAGGCCCGGATGTTTATTCTATGACAACAATCGTTAAGTCAAAGTCAGAGTCAAAATGTTTTTATTCAATTTAGGTATCAAAGATACACTTATGAACGTCAAAGTTATTTAAATAGACTCGACCGCCTTGTTCGGATAAAAAGCCTCTACTCAGAAGAACAGGCAAGAAACTGAGGGGCATTATTTTTTCAAATAATAAATAAATTACAGTCTCACAAATTTTGGCTTACAACTAGGTAATATCTATAAATACTAGTGGCTACTTGGCGGAAGTGGAAGGCTCCAGACATCTTTATCTTCTAAATAAGCCATGTCAGAGGCCTTCGGGCGGCCTAGTAACTCTGACATAAGGGCTAGCCACTCGGCCTATACGACCTTGCTTGCTTGCTTTTCACTTCACTTCACTTGTATTCTCTCTCTTTTGTGACACAGATAATAAATGGCGTTATGAGGAGGCCTTTGTCCAGTAGTGACATCTTCCAAAATGATAATGTTATTGAATGCAGTGAAGGGGGGCCATTATATTAACTAATTCAGACTGCAGTCACAATCATACACTCCTCTACTAAAAATTGCGGAGTCTGAGGGAATCGTAAATTTTGGTCCTTTTTCATCCTTCTTTTATATTTTACCAAAACTAATCGTCACGCCTTGCCCCCGAAGGGCCTGGCAGAGGCGTAAAACAACACCCACACTTCGCCAGGCAGTTCAGTCCTAAACGCCGGACGCCGGACGCCAGATTTAGTTCCAAATGTGACCTGTCGCCATACTCCGGGTTCCAGTCATGTAGCAAATGACATACAATACGCACAAAATATAAATAAATAAATAATAAATCAATATATTTTTTTTAATTTTTAAAAAAGCATTTTACATTTTTTATCTAAATAACCATTTTCTTGGATATCGTGCTTAACAATATTTCCAAGTAAGGCTGAGCCGTAACCTAATTGATAGTTTCTAAGAATTTTAGCTGCTTGAAAGGGTTATTGTTTTAGGCACTTATTAAAAATTCATTTTCAAGAAATTCTCCTCTCAGATACTAAGTGCCCAGATTTGAATAATCTTAGTCTTCAAGTCGAACTCAAACTTTCAGGCAAAGCCTTTTTATTTTACAATTCAGCCATTTCTTTTTTATGTAAATCTTTTACTTAACAAATAGTGCAATTAAGAATTTGAAATGGCTAAGAGAGATTGCAAACGGCTACTTTCTGTATCGCGTTTTGCGAACGTGTGGCGCTTCAAACGCGCTTTAGTCGCGTTAGTGACCATGCAAACGCGCGTTTGAATCGTTACAAACGCAGTCTCAATTAGGAGTTGCCCAAAGTTCTAAAATTTTTAACAAACGCGTGATAGTATAGCGATACTAACACGATACTTGTGGGCAACGGCACGATCCAAAAAAACACGGTCCTTGAGTTGACACCCGACTACGTCTCTTCTTCGTCATCGTCGCTCTCCAACTTGTTGTAAATTACTTATTCCGGTCTTGCTTAAGCATTGATTGTCAAGCACTGCGTTTCAACCACGTGGCCTTTTTTGTCTCGGAACGCTATATCTAGCGGAGTATTTATTATTATACCATGGGCCTACCAGAGAGTATTATATTCTGCGACTGACAGCAGTTTTTCATTTGTTTCGCTTTAGCATCGCCACAAAAAGTTTTAGTGGTCGTGGGCGATCACCCTAATGTTAGAGCTTTCAGAAAAAGCTGGCTGAAATTAATGGTGGTTCTGACGTCTCGCGACTGACATTCAGACATCTGTCTGTTGATGAGCTGTCATAAAAAGTCTGGTCTTTCATTGCAAGGTTATTAGAGAAACAAAACTTGGCAATGTTTATCTCAAGAGTGTTTTTACTGATAGCGCGCTTTTTGTAATTATGATGTATTTTATTTATTTTTCAAAACATTTATGCCAATATAATATACCTAATACTTGCAATGCAACCCGATTTGCATTGTTCCAGTCCGGCGATCGAATCCAGAGCTGGAATGTCACTAGAATAATGTAAACCGTCACTGGAATGCACTGGACCCACTGAGCACGATTGCAGTGGCGGTTTACATTATTCCAGTAGCATTCCAGCGCTGAATTCGATCACTGGACTGGAATAATGCAAAACGGGCATGATATGGAACTAAACTGTTCTTAAATTTAAACTCTTCATTTCACAACATAATTTTTAACAAATACCTTTTACAATTGGTCAACCAATTGAGTAATAATAACTCTCTGACTTTGCATATTTGGATTAAAATATGAAATGCGCATTAAAACATATAATGCGAATTAATCACACTAATATTATAAATGCATAAGTTTAAATCGTGGATGTATGGATGTTTGTTACTCAATTGCGGAAGAACCTCAGAACTGAGCTGGATGAAATTTGGCACAGATTTTAACCTGGATAACACATAGGCTACTTTTCAACCACAAATGATTAATTATTATGCTGTTTGATGCGATAAGTGATAAATTACTATAATAAAGCGTGAAGATCGTGAAACTCCTCTTAAGTTTCTTCTGTTCCTCTTAAGTCTCTAAACTATTCTTATTTCATCACGCTTTGTGGGTGAATCGTCGACCTAGAGGATTCTGATGCTGGTGTGAAGTTGAGGACATGGCGTGAATACTTACACGGCTAAATAGGCGGGCACAATCTTATACGCTTCCTTATAGCTGTTAAAGAGTAGTAAGCACCTCTTATTCTGATAGGCTGTTCAAAAATCTGCCATCGGATAGGCTTTTAGGGACGTGACAATATTGCTTTTAAATTTAAAAAAAAAGATGACGTCATCCGCCGGACTTTCGTCAGTGCCGGCGTCCCGTCAGTCTTAGAACCCAATGGACTGATGCGTGACGACGGCAAAAGACCCGACGGGATGACTCTTATACCTTGGAAGGTGGGTCAGCCATTGGTGTGGGATGCAACATGCGTAGACACAATGGCGCCGTCTCACCTTCCAGGAACATCGGTTCAGGCCGGCGCTGCCGCCGCTCAAGCCGAAAACCTCAAACGGCGCAAGTATGCACATCTTGACCGGGTGTACATGTTTGCTCCGTTTGGGGTAGAGACGATGGGTCCGTGGGGGCCGGCCGCCACTTTCTTTAATTTTCTGTTTTTATTTTAAGTTGTGTACAAATAAATGAAAAAATTACCGTGAAAAAAAAAAAAAAAAAGATTACGGTCCCCGGATACTGAGCTAGCTATTTTCGTACATATTTTTTTTTTACCTACGTAACGGAGACGATTTATGCGTTTGGGATGAGAGGACGTTAGTTTGTTTGTGTAAATCCATGTTGCAATTTTCCTCCAAAACTACTAGTCCGATTTTGATGCAGTTTTCAGTTAAGGGTTCGGGTTTGACTAGTGCATTTTCTTAGATAGGTGTTACTGTGACAACTCATCAGAGAGCGCTGCAGCAAACATTGTTTTTGTAAATACATGTTGTTGTTTTTTGTTTTGTTCGTAGCTACGAGTATGTTTGAAGAAAATCGGTGTCGGGTATTTAGAAAAATATATAAAAAAACACGCTTGTATACTTATTACTTAGTCAATTTTTTTGGAATTTCGTTAATATGAAAATCAACATGAAACACAAACAGTACAATAATACTTGATTCTTGTACAAAACTAGCTGTTCCACGCGGGGTCACTCGCGGTCTTACAGGAACCTCAATTTTTTCGAGATAAAAGGTACCCTATGTCCTTTTCGGTACCCCTGACAACGCGTAGGCAGAACGTCATGATGATTGGTTGAACAGTTGAGGCGTGAAAACGTAACAAACAAACGAGCAAACTAACTTTCGCGTTCATAAATATTAGTTAGGAATAGGATAGGAGTACTGTACTTATACTTATATACTTAATATGTTTTGATAAATGATTTGTCCAGATGGACTGAAAAAACATTGCACGCGTCGAAAAAATAACAGCCAATTGTTAGGTTCTAAATGAACAAAATGTATGACGCAACCCTAGTAAAAGACGTACCTACTTATTAAAAATAATAAATTCGGGACACTTCCACACTCGGTCGCCTGACACCAAACTAAGCAGAGCTTTGTACTATGGCTGCCAGAGACTGATAAACATACTTAGATATTTTTTTTTAAATACATACTTAAATAGATATTAACACCCAGACATACAACAAACACTAATGTTCATCACATGGATGTTTGCCCTAGGTGGGAATCGAACCCACGCCCCCACGCTCAGAAGGCAAGTTCACTACCAACTGAGCTACCGAGGCAGGCAAACTTACCTGTCACGCACACGAATATAAAAAGTTGGTGTGTCACTTGTCGTTCATAAACAGTACGGAACTCTCTCTTGACATCTCTAGACATCAGGTAAAATGTGTTACATTCCTTGCATAAGTCCCTTAAATATACCTCTTGCCTATCCGGCATTGGAGAAGTTGACTACGATCAGCACGCTTGCTCTCGTCATATGTGGTGGATAGATTTATCATGAAACAATTATTAAGTACAATTATGTGCTAACCTTTATAAACTTAAATATCTACATACACTATATCTTTGTTTAATCGTATGCTACTTTACAGACTCTATCAGTTCTAATTCCTAGAACAATTATTAACGAAATATTCAGTCTTCAGTACTTCTTCACAACCTAGTGTTCTATTGACAGTATGCTTTTTTCCTGCCTTTGACGTTGGAGTAGGCCGGCTTCAGTACAGGTTACTTATTTATACAACAGTTAGGCTATTTGTAACAAATATTATTAACAAATGTTATTATTAATAGATCTTAGTTGAATAAGACGAGAGATTTCTCAAGACGACTATTTCAGTACGAGTAGGTAGGTTGGTACGAGTAGTTTTATGGAGTATTTACGTAAAACGTTTAGTCGCTTGCTCCCAATGTAATTCCCAGAATCGACATCCCGAAACCGAAAACCAATCCACAATTAAATAAGCAAAGCAATTAACGCCAAAAATCGATCTCGCGGATAAAATTAAATTAAGACGGACCGATCGAATGGCTCCAAACAATTTCCAACTGAAATTCATTAAAATTAACATTTAATGAGTGATTATATCGATGGAAAGTTCTGGAATGTTCGGGAACGTTCGGGAAACTTCGGATTGTATCGAATGAGTTTGGTTAGCACTTATTTACTTCGGTGCTTTGCGGTTTTAATGAGAAAATCGAGTTTCGGAGTTGAGCGTTGTATTAACACGTTTATTACGCCTCATTAGGAATTGAGAGGCGAACGTTTTATTACGAAAATTATTATCGCTTAATAAAAAGAGTACTTTTCGTATTTTAGCATACTCATTACTCGGGCCCTCAGATCAATCTAGAGGAAAAGATGGAACACTGCGTTATATCTCGCTGAAGCCACTTCTTTTTCAATGTGCGTGCGTGGTAATGTTGCCATGAAAAACATTTACAATTGCACGAAAACTAATATTAATTCCCAAACTCTATGTTAGCCATTTCCGTTCCAATATACAACCTTAGGACATTTAATATTTTTAAAATTGCACATAATTGTAAGAGTTTAATGTTACGGCTTTTTCAAAATGAACTTGTAAAGAAACTGCACAGTTTTTAAAAATTACCTCAGAATCTAGTCCTGGCCACACTTTTATAATACACAATGTATATTTAAGTACACGAAATTATACCATAAACCGATGCACATAATGTCCAGGTAAGAATGACCAAGCGAGTAGCGTAGTTTTTTTGCGTCAATGTGTGAGTGTTGTATACCTATACGACAGTAGCGTAGTTTTTGGATGGGTTTTGGCTTCACTTAGAGCATACGCCATGCGCCTATAATAAGATTCTCTAGGTTGATCTGAGCTCGGGCCGCCATTTTGTGAACTGCTCCCTAAGCCGGTCACAACAATAGCTTTAAATTTAAGAGTGTACAGAATTTTGTTTTTTTACCCGACAGCGCAAGGAAGGTTATGTTTTCCAGTGTATAAATGTAAGTATGTATGAGATTTCTTTGGCACGCACTACAGCCTAAACAGCTTGATGTATTTCGACATGTGAGGTGTCATTTGAATCGTCTTGATAGTGGAAGTGACATAAAGCACAACATTTTGAAACAGGATTTTGTTTTTATTTTAATGATTTTACTTGTTTGATAAGAAGAGTGTCAAACAAGCATACGGCCCGTCTTCTGGTAAATGGTGACCGCCGCTGATGAACACCTGCAACACTAGCGGTGTTGTTGATGCGTTTCCAACCCGGAAAAAAGTAGACACCCCTTTTAAAACCTTAAAAAACCTTTAAGAATGTGGAAAATCTTTCCACATTGTACAAGAACGCGGTAAGAAGGAACTGCGAAAGCGGACAGTATGGAAGGTCCAAGCTTGCAGGATGTGGAAATCAGTGTATAATAATATACTCTGCCAGGTATTCCAAGTCAAAAATGGTCACGTGAGCAACACGAAGTGACGCCAACCGATGCATAAGCGAGACCGAAATTTGCCATTTACAAATAGTTCGAAAAAGACGATGACGAGTGACGTCATTGCGTGATGGCTGCCGAAATGCTAAGGCCCGTATGCTAAAACGACGCCTAGTTAGAAATTTTGATTTAAAACTGGTTTAATCGTACATAAAAACAGCTTTGACTCGAGATTCTTGACTGAGCGTCGTTTGAGCATGCGGGCCTTAGAGATAATTCCCACCGTGATCTAAAAAAATAATTCTAGGGCCGTATTTGAAAACGACGCTCAGTCATAAATTAATTTTATGTATGGTAAACGTAAAACCAGTTTTAAATCGAGATTCAAGGCTGAGTCTCGTTTTAGCACGCGGGCCTAAGACAGCAGCTGCTAAGCAGTTACATCCTGTATAACGAATGCAAAATACGAAAAGTCGAATAACAAATTCCCAAGCTGCAGAATAGTATAAAAGTAGAACAAATTGAATGAACGTCTACAACGTAGCAAAGCGTAAGAAATATTTCAACGTTAGCGCCCTCCTACAAAGAAAGCCGTAAATTCTGCCTTCCTAAACCTTATTACGATGCAATAAAACTGCATTTCTCATAAATATTTAAAGTTCGCGAACGTTCCGTAAATCTCTTGATGACGCCGTTCTGTGCTTTTTGCGCTTTCTTGCCGTTGAACCAATTTTACTGAAATGCTGAAGAATATTATTAAAACTTGATTCTGCTCAGATCAACCTAGAGAATAAGATGGCGCACGACGTATGATTATGGTGATTTAGGTGAAGCCTAGAACCATCCTAAAACTACGCTACTATCGTATATGTGCACAACACGAACACATTGACGCAAAAAAAAAAACTACTATTAATTTTTTTCTTAATTATTATTATATATTATTATTATATTATTAATAACTTTTCTAAACCATTTTAATGTATATTTCTTTGAATGTGTCCAGTTTTAAATTGCAAGTTGTGTAATAGTCGTAAGTGGACTTAAAGTTTGAAGAGATTCCTTTTGATGTGTATTTTTGATGTATTTAATTAACTTTTTGTCTGTGACCTTAACCAAAAAAAAAGTAGGTATACGCGATAATATCCTAGTTGGAGAAAGCCCACCTCTCAAGCCAGAGGAAGCGGGTTTAAACCATCCGGCGGCACGCACCAACGCTCATAAATATGTTCACACAATGAACACATATGCGCGTATTGTATGTCATCAGCTACATTACTGGAGCCCGGTGTCCGGCAGGCTCGCCCCTTGTCATATTTGGGACTGGATATCGTCCGGCGAAGTGTGGGTATTATATTACACCTTGCCAGTCCCCTCGGGAGCAAGGCGTGACGATTTGTTGAATGTACAAATAAACTTCGACTACGACAAGCAGAATCAACATGATTTGTAAGAAATCAGAAATCAGAATTTATTGATAACTCCTATAGTTACACGTCACAGTTGAATATTTATAATTAAAAACGAAATGTCAGAACAATAATAATTGATAATTATGTCAAATATAAAAATTATTCATTAATTTCATTATACAGATAAGTATAGAAAAAATAGTTTAATATTAAAAACTAAATTTAAATTTAAATTAAATTAGTAAAGCCACCAAGTAACATTTATAAAGACTCCAGGGGCCTACCACGACGTCCTATCGCCTTGGAGGTTACGTTGTGTGTTCGACGCTGCGCGACCGTGAATCCTATCGCTGCGCAATAAGGTCCATGGTCGCGGTGTGGTGTCACGGTAGGCCCCTGTACAGACTCGTGCTATTTTAATTAATATTCACTTCGCGTTTTTCCATTTCCCTCCCCCCGCGCTCGACTACCCTTTCAAAAATAAAGTCCAATTTAAACATCCCAATCAACTCGCGAACGCTGTTAATCCAACACAGAACCAGGAACAAGTAAATTGGTTGCAGCAACCAATCACCAACTTTTGCTTCCATAATGTTAGTGCAATAAAAATATACATTAGGAATAGAATTCTCACTTACACAACATTCCGTAGCGGCTATGCGATAAAAAATATGATATAAAAATTGTTGTTATCTTTACATTACTGCGCATGTGTGTGTTATGGTGTAAAATACATTTGATTGCATGTTTTGCAACCGTAATCCATCGTAGACTGCAGACATTGCGAGAATTCACTTTTACTCCCCCTAAGCAATAAAAGATGTATAGCCTCGGAGTAGTTATACAGTGTATTTTCTTTTTCGATTGAGTTCAAATATGTAAACGAAAGAAAAAGACGCTGTACTATTCCGAGACTAAACAACCTTTATTGCTAAGAACCCTCTTCCACACTCAAATTGGATTACTCAATCTGCTTGATTGGGTGTTCCCCGATGGTTATAATCTGAGAAAGTGATGATAGCCTATTGGAGAAGGTCCGCCTCTCAAGCCAGAGGCTGGGTTTGAACCCGCACTTCAAACCCAGCCGACGGCACGCACCAATTTGTTCATTGTATGAACATATTATGTGCGTATTGTTTGTCATCTGCTACATGACTGGAGCCCGGTGTATGGCGACAGGCTCGCCCCCTGTCATATTTGGGACTGAATATCGTCCGGTAAAGTGTGGGTGTTGTATTACACCTCTGCCAGACCCTTCGGGGTAAAGGCGTGATGATATGTTAAGTTATATTACAATACAATCCAATCCAATCCAATCCAATCCAATACAATACAATACAATACAATACAATACAATACAATACAATACGATACGATACGATACAATACAATACAATACAATACAATACAATACAATACAATACAATACAATACAATACAATACAATACAATACAATACAATACAATACAATACAATACAATACAATACAATACAATACAATACAATACAATACAATACAATACAATACAATACAATACAATACAATACAATACAATACAATACAATACAATATTACTTTATTGCACACCAAAAACTACATGAAAATCTTAAAAACTAAAATACATTTTTCGGCAGTATAAGGGCAACCTTATCGCCTAAAGCGATTTCTTCCAGGTAGCCTTTGGATGGACAGGAACTTATGAAAATACGAAAAGGGTAGGTGGTGTACATAAAACTAAATTAAAATTTTAGAAAAATAATAATATTAAAACTAAGTACTTAAATAAATAACCAAAAATAAATATAATATTTATGAATAATTATAAATAAATATAATAATATATCTGTCGGCGCATAGTTTAAATATTGTAATTATTTAGTTAAGCGCCACCTAGTATAGCTTTGGTGAACTAGAGTTGTGTAAAGTGGCGCCAGCTCTGGTGTAACTCTTTGTGACGTGCGCTGTTCGCTGATTGGTCGTTGGCCAGATGTCGCGTGAGTCAGGCAGCCAATCAGCGGGCGGCATTAGTTCGGCGGTATTCGTGTTCCGTCCGAAAGAGTGCGAGTGGAGGGGGCGTTAGTATAAGTGAGCGGAAATGCTCCGAGGAGCGGACACTACACACTTTGAGTTGGGACGTTGAGGAGTGAACAGTGCGCGTTACTAAGTGGAATACCTTGTTCACAATTTATATCGAGGCAAATTATAATCTACCTACTGTGTAAATTAATTGTCGGCCATTCAAATAAAGTTGATTTAAGTATGCGAGGTGTCTCAGTCACCTCGCCCGCTATACCCACGCCGTAGAACCATGTCTGATGCGAAACGGATACCCTTTCGGAGTTCCGACATCAGAAGTGGGATAAGAACAACGTCCACAGCAACAAGATATGGCTCCGTCTCTGGCTACAACTGTGCACTGGAAGCGAAGTGGCATAGGAACAGATGGCTGATTCGCCCCGACGTGCTATTATGGTGGAGTGTGCGGACTGTTTCTTCGTGATGCATGAAGTGCATCAAGGCGGCAATGGCAGAGCGAGCATCGAGTAGACGTCTTCTTCGCCCCGTCAGCGTTTGGTCACAGCTAGTCTATGCTATGTGACGCAGCTAACAAACAACGAGAGACGAAGGATAGCAGTGTACCGAACAAAACGTCGACGCCTACGTGTTCCTACTGCGACGAGGTTACATTGCCACTCATTGATCAAAAAAAGACGCCAAGATTGGCAGCGGCAACGTGCGAGATCCGGTCAATGCCTGCACTATGAAGCAGCCATTGTTTACTTACGAGTAGCAATTGAATCCGGTGAGAAGTTTTCATTTTGTTTGATATTCGTAAACGGTGTATGTCAGAATCCTATCTACATGGTACTGTCTCATGTGGCTCCAGCCTGTGTGGCAAGTCTGTGTCGCAAGTCTTTGTTGCAACCTTACGTTTGTTGCATTATAGTCTGAGTGACTACCTAGCCTGTGTGGTAAGCCTATGTAGTAAACTCCGCCCGGTGTAACAATGTGGCAAGTCTAAGTGACAACTTTAATGCCATGTTATTCGTTTGAAATTGGACACAGCAGTTTACATAAGTCTGAACCGCGTATGTGTACCGCCATTGGATTTTCAATGTGGCTGTATCCGTTACTATTTGTTTCTGGGATGGAGCGGCGCGCGCGCGCGGCGGCGCGGCCCGGCCGGAGACGCACGCCGCTACTGGCGGCGCGCGAGCCCCCGCGCACGGACACCTCGCGGGTCCTGCCACCGTTGCGGCGCTATTGGACACAAACAAGTGGATTGCAAGAAACCACGTGCTGATCAGAATCCTGCATCAACATCAAAGAAAGACGCTGACAAGAGATCCTGCTTCGTGTGCGGCGAACCGGGACACATCGCTCCAGCATGTCCCGAGAAGGTGGCTAAAGAGGTCCACATCTGTGACCACCAAACTGCAAGGAGCACACTGGCAACGTCATCGGGTGAGCTCGTTCCGTTTTTATTTGATAATGGTACTGCATGTTCTTTGACCAAATCGGATTTGGTTGCTAAATTCTCTGGTACCGCGCGCAATGAAATGATCTTTCTTTCGGGGGTAGATCAAGGAAACATTTTATGTGAATCTCAAATTCTCAGCAATGTTAAAATTGAGGGTATCGAACTTGACGTGTTACTTCACATTGTCTCATCAAACAGTATTTCGGAACCCGTTATTCTAGGTAGGAATATTCTCCAACATGGCTTAACCGCTTATTTTGTACTTAGTACTTCATGCTGAGTAATGTATGAAGTGGTTTAGACTGTATGGTGTGCTCAATTCTGGATAAGAGGACAGGGTGGGTCAATGTGTAGAGAGATAGTCGAAAGGATGCAGTGGGCCAAGACGTACTCTGGGTTGTAGATTGGAGGCTGTTATCCGGGCTATGTGATGACGCAAGGAGGACAGAGAGTGAGTCGAAGGGATGCAGGCCCGGGTCGAATGGATCACTGTGGTGGTCATCGAAGGGGCGCTGTTATCCGGTCTGCACTGCTCTGGTCGCGTCAGTAGTTTTGTGTGGTTGTGCGCCTGTGTGCCTTGTTCAAGATTGAGAACACCATCAGTAGCTTGAAATTGTGTCCTGATTATGTCAGAATGAACGAGCGGTGGAAAAGTGCTAACTATGGTCTTTTGTTACAGATAATTAAAAAGAGCGCCCGAGGACGTGCGGATGTCAGTCCGGCCGTGTCGGCGCATAGTTTAAATATTGTAATTATTTAGTTAAGCGCCACCTAGTATAGCTTTGGTGAACTAGAGTTGTGTAAAGTGGCGCCAGCTCTGGTGTAACTCTTTGTGACGTGCGCTGTTCGCTGATTGGTCGTTGGCCAGATGTCGCGTGAGTCAGGCAGCCAATCAGCGGGCGGCATTAGTTCGGCGGTATTCGTGTTCCGTCCGAAAGAGTGCGAGTGGAGGGGGCGTTAGTATAAGTGCGCGGAAATGCTCCGAGGAGCGGACACTACACACTTTGAGTTGGGACGTTGAGGAGTGAACAGTGCGCGTTACTAAGTGGAATACCTTGTTCACAATTTATATCGAGGCAAATTATAATCTACCTACTGTGTAAATTAATTGTCGGCCATTCAAATAAAGTTGATTTAAGTATGCGAGGTGTCTCAGTCACCTCGCCCGCTATACCTACGCCGTAGAACCATGTCTGATGCGAAACGGATACCTCTCGGAGTTCCGACATATCAATACACTTAAATAGTTTATTATTATGCGTACCGAATTAGCATTGAGCGAAATTATGATTAAAAACGAGATTTTAAAAAATGATTATTATAATCTGATTCTCTTCAAGTCTCGAGTGAATCAGTTTCCTCTAAGAATGTGTGCTTCTTAGCAAACCGCTTCATTGCTTAACTTCAGTGGAGATGAAAGCAAGCATATTTGTATTAACAATTAAAAACTGTTAATGAAAACAACAGCTATAGAAGCAATTTGTTATAATATATACATGTCTCTAATGTGTTTGTTTTATTGTTCCAGGTAAGCCAGCTCATTAAAGCTTGAACACCATTTGAAAGGTAGTACTAAAAAGTAATTAGCATCCAAATTTTATTATTACGTTTATTTCATGCACGTGCACAATAGCCCAATGAAGTGGCTAAGTGCGGAATACGAGTATGCCCCGCTAGACAAACATAATGTTTATTTTTATAGGTCTTCGTCGCGCTTAACAAATTTTGAATTTAACCTGTCCACAGTAAGTCGGAACAGACGTGCTAGGATGATATACGAGTACCTACATATATATTATTAATCGACAAATTTGATATTCGATTGTCGATACTGTCGATATTGTCGATATGTTCGGTTGTCGATACATTTTTCGACGATGTTTGTTTAAAATAAAATCAGTTTTAACCAATTCTATTCAAGCGCTAGCCAGAACGAAAAAACGTGAGGCGAGGACAAGACGTGGACAGAGCGGAGACATGTCAATTTCACACAGAACGAGAAGCGTCGCGGTCACGCCCTGTCTTTTATGTTTGTGTTGCGTCGCGTCATTTCGTCTTTTTAGCGTCCTCTCAATGTACTTTGATACAAAATGTATATTTTTGTATGAAAGGAGATTGAAAGGACGCTGCGTCTCATCCATGTCTCGTCCTTGTCTTACGTATATTTTGTCTAGCGTGCAGCAACACGTTTGGCAGTCTTTGTCGACAAAATACAATTTTGTCGATTCCAAATGACTTTTCCTACCATACCCTGCTCGCAGGAATTAATCCGTTTCTCTGCAGATTTCCGTATCAGAGACACCAGTAACAAAATTATCCAGCTGTAATTATTTAAGTAAATGAAAGCGCCAGCGGAGCCGGAACAAAAACTATAGCGTTCGTTTGGGTCATTATACGGGACACAAATCGAGTTTTTTCGCGACGAACTCGGGCAGAGACACTTGGCCGGCGACCAAATCCCACTGTGCGGGGTTTGTTACGAGACGCGGCGGTTTCGTGCCAGTTTCGCCTTATTTTTAACGTTTTTTTCTGTTGTTAAAATATTGGTGAAGCAATTTTTTTGGTGATAAAATTTTATTTTGTGAACTTTTTCAGTAGTGGCGCTGGACGTGTTGTCTTTACATGTATTTACTTACTGTATAATAAAGTTATTTACTTCGAAGCACTCAAAAAGTTGCTTTATAACCCTCGTCTGTAGCTTGGGGTTTTTGTGACCTTTTTTTACGCGTGGTTTTTATTTTTCAATAACAACTAATATAACAGCTGTGTCCTAATATAATTATAATCAACTGCGTCATTTCAGTTCGAAGACAACTGTTTTTTTTTCTTAGTTAGTTATCCCTTCCCTCATTTCTCTTGTAACTTGTACTACACCCATATCCAGGGATTTATTATAAAGTGCTCGGTCTGTATTTACGCGCTCACTAATATCTGGCAACCCTCCGGAGCCAGCCGTTCTACGAAGACACAGAACCATACTAACTATCATTCAATCTATGTTAGTTCTAACTACCACGCAATCTGTGGCTGCTGCCTTTACAAACTGTCAGTGAATCTGTGGCAGCAGGCCCCAAGTAAACAGATTATAGGGCTGTAGTTGCTAGTAAGTGACTAGTGGTTCTCGTTAACTATCGAAATGGGTGCTAACATGAACGAGGGACTAATGTAATGAAGTTTAATGTTGGGATCACGGCTTGACAATGATGATCTCTTGCAGAATTTGTTAGGAAAAGGACAAGTCTTGGGTTAGTTGGGAAGTTCGCTAGAGTGTAGCAAGCCCAGCATGCTTCCCATGGTGTAGATAAAAAAGATACAAATTCTGTCTTTATTTGAAATTAAAATAAAGGTGCTATCTGCAGTAGTCAAAAAACTGTGTCGCGTGCAAAAACGCCCACCTCCGGATTAAAGAGTAATTTATTACAATATTTGGTAATAGTTAATAATATTTACTCCGCCAGGTATAGCTTTCATAAACACGTAATGACGTCAATCGATGCTTAGGCCAAGCCGAAATAAGTAATTTACAACAAGTCAAAAAGAGACGGGTGACGATGGCGGCATTATGTGTTTGCTGAATGCTAAACCTTGTTTTTTTGGACTTCCCCTATTTTTTGACAACGGGCGGGCGGCATGCGTTTTACTTTTGACTAGCCTGGTGGGAAGCGATGACTTGATCGAAGGTGTAACACGCCTAGGAGATACCTATAATTGTCTAGCCGCTGGGTAAAGAAAGACGATGGTCGCGATCTTTAACCATGAAGGATTAACCAGAGAGAAAAAGAAGGCAATCCTTCTCTGTCGTAGGCCGCTTCATTCTTCATCAAGCGAGCTGGCTGCCAAATACTTATCGGGGAAATAGCAGGAAAGGAGCCAAGCTGTCACATCTCATCTCACTTCTGATATCGGGGTAATGTAGGGAAGGAGGAGCCACGCCGTCGCATCTGATCCCACTTATGTCGGAGAAACATAGGAAAGGCCGCCGCGCTATGACCTTCCACTTTTGATGACGGGGAAAATCTAGTAGGCCGAGGTGTTGTATCTGATTTCTGATCCGTGAACTCGCTATCACGGGCATCTATGGTTGGCGTCAAACTTCAGGAACGTTGAAATAAGGGGACAGCAATGTAGGCTTTGCACTATTTTAATTATACAGTCACTTAGACTACTTAGTTAGTGAATGATCACAAAGATAATTGGCGATTTAGAGTAATGGGTTTACGAATGACCATTGCGTGCGACCGCTCTCAGCCCAGTCCTGTCAAACACTCACTGACAGACATGACGTTCGCCCGAAATCCCAAAGGCAACTCCATTCGGTGTTAACCGCTCTAAATGACCATAAACCAATCGATTAATCGTCAAAAACAACAGAACAATAATACCATCGATTAATAACTCTCAAAATAAACTGATTTTCTTTATCAAATGATATCACGCGCCGTCATACTTATAAATTTATCATACGAAAACTCATTGAATTGAATTAATATAAGGAAGAAGCTGCACGAGTCTAATTCTAGTACACAGCGCGTGGACCCAATATAGCTACAAGCAAACGGACACTACACAGACAGACAGTTGACAGTATTATGTTGTGTATCAATAACAAAGATAGAGAGACGTACAAGAGACTATAGAGAGAATGAGACAACAATAATTATCGCTGTTGCGACTGGTTGCGTTTGTTTGTGACTACGGTAAATTGTGTGCAGCACCTAAATTATGGGGTTCATTTTTAGGTTTTGGTATCGTTTTTCCCATAAATTCGATTCAAGGAAAAATCACTTTGAACTTATGTAACCATACGACAGTCGGAGTGAAGCTTGAAGGTCTCTGTACTGAATGCGATAGATTTTCAAGTGAGTGGATTTTCAGTCAAACCAATTCGTTGAATTTTGACGTAAAAGAAAATCGGGCCTCAAGACCCGAAGCGCGATCGCGAAACTTACGAAGAAAACAAGTGCTACCATATACCTTCGCTTCACTCTGCGAGTCTAAGGGCTGCATGCTAAAACGACGCTCAGTCTTGAATCTCGATTTAAAACTGGTTTTATTAAACCTAAAACTGTTTTAGCATGCGGCCCTTAGTCTGAGTTCTAACTCGTGCTATCTTAATCACTTTCGTTTTCATAACTTTTCAAACGAAAGGTACAGAGACCGATTCAAAATCGCAAACGCCAATTTAAGGGTGCTTTTCCACCTCCTTCCTTTTTTAAATGACGATGATAAATAAAGTGATTCTATGGGTGGATTTATTTTCGCTACACATCCTCAACTGCCCATCTTTTATTGGAAAGGCAGCCTTATCTACAGGCGGCGTCTCCACTGCCACAGTAACGCAGCCCTCTCCGGCCGCGGCCAACCAACCGACTTCCGAAACTATTCCGACTTGATCTGCCCTCTAATTGAAACGACAAAGTGCTACCTCACTAACTAGCATCCAATCTATGATCGGCACTGAACTGACTACTAACTAGCGGTAAGTACTTTACAGCTACTCGTGGCTAGCGCAACCACCTTAGACTAACTTCGTATTGGTTAAAGGGCTAAAGGTTTTCTATTGTCATTTTATCCAGCGATGACGAGCCAAGAGAGCAAGTGTAAAGCAATTGACGAGCCTCTAAAGTTATCTACAGAGTGACAAAGTGCAATTTCAAGTATTTTTATGACTTTTGAACCTCTTTAATAATTTTTAAATAACTGAAATTTCCCTTGTATTATGGATTGATTTAAAAGCTAATGATGTAGAAAACGTCCCTATTTAAAGGGATTTTTGATTTGCTTTTTTTTATTTCTATCTTGTTCTATTAAATTAAATCAGTCAAAAGTAACCCCTTACAAATGCGGATATTCATAGCTTTATTTTGCTTTTGAGAACGTTTTTAAACCAAGAACGTAGGGGAGGAGATGTAGTTCATTTAATTATGCATGCCAATTTTCTTCATAATCTGACAAATGGTTTTCAAGAAATTTGATAAGCGCGTTTGTATGGAAAATTCAGAGCGTTGCGGAACCCTTAAAATAGTTTCTAAGCTTCAGCGTCAGTAGTAACTAGTACTCAATCTGTACTTGTCTATACTAACTGCTAGATCAACTGTGACTGCATAGACACTTCCAAGTACTGTTTGACAAACTTGTCTACAGAGTTGGTCAAATGACGCAACTAAAATGTATACGTACGAGTGGCCGCCAGTTTTGTTATGAGAATGCTATAGTGGCTCCCCTGTTTAACAAATAAGTTGATAGTTTGATTTAGTACTGCGATATTGAGTTGTTCCGTTGTTTCGTTCTCGAGCATTTCTGCGAACTGTATTAGGATTAACTTGCAGCTTAAGTTACGTAGTAAGTAACTGTTACTTATTCTTCGGCTTAAGTTACGTTTCACGTTTGGTGTGCCAATCAAAGGTATTAAGTTATTACTTGAAGTAACTGTAGGTAACTTGGTGGTGAAAACTTAACTGTATGTACAATCTAAGCTATGTTAAGCAAACGCATGTTTCCTGGGCTTAGTATTTAGTACGTCAGGGTAAATAGATAATATAGCCATAAGCTCATGGGAAAATCGTAAGTGAACTCTTGAGTTACAAGTACCATTCCGCGCTCGACCGCAACTGGCAGCAGCAGACGACGACACTAAACTTCTGGTTTGTATTTGTATGAGATGCGTATGCTGCTGCCATCTGCGGTCGGGCGAGGAGTGGTACCTTTCGGGAGACAAAAGACGTCTCGCCGCGCGTGCAGCGTCGCATTGGGCGGCAAGAAAAACAGAACAAAACAGAAAGCGCGTGAACATAATATGCTCTCTGAGCGGAGCGTTCTCACACACTATGTTTCATTTAACCGAGCGACGGGAAACGCTGCCGCACTCACCGCGCGACGCCCCGCGCCTTCCTGAACGAGGCCTTAGAAAAAGCCAAAATGCTTTGAAAGCTGAAATCACGAAATCTGAAAGATTGCCAATGAGCATTTTCAGATTGTTTACTGACTTGTCTAGGCACTTGTCAACTTTTTACTGACTATTTGTAATAGAGCATATTCTGTGCTATTTAGTAATATTTAACTGCTAGATTTGAACTCAAAGTTATTATTTTCAAAGATTTTCTGATCCTCGCGCCGATATAGGCATATATGTATATACCTAATACAAAAATAAAAAATAATTAAAACTAAAATAGGTACTTTTGGTTCAAAATAATGAACAGAATTTAATTGAGTACTTAATAAGTAAATAATTGTAATAATTGTGAAATATAGTTCAGTTATTGGCTTGTTATTTTCTCTCTCTCTCTCTCTCTATAAGTTTTTTTACTAATAAATTGAGTTTTCGTTCAAAAGTTAGTGCATGTCTTGACCCAATAATCAACAGAAGTTTCTAAGTAACTCAACCTTGCTATAGCATGGGTTGACCCGATTAACTTAGAACTACATCGTCAACTCGACCCTATAATTGGATGTCGGTTTGCCCTTTAGCTAATTTTCTTGAAACGTGCAAACTGGTCGCAGCGCTTGCAAAACTTGTAACTTCTCTACGCCAATAATACAGTCTGTGCCGAAATGAACATTTGAAAAAAAGGTTATACTAATTTTTTAATTTTTTTTTTTCATGACCTTGGATATATGTCTTTCAGTCGGAAAAGTTTCTATTTTCTCTCTGGGTTGGCAGCGCATCAACAGTATCGCTAGTGTTGCAGGGGTGCATAGGCGGCGGTTACCATTTACCATCAGGCAGGCCGTCTGCTTGCTAGCCAATTTACACTATCTAGTTTTCTACACTAATAATACAACGAGGAAAGATTTGTATTTTTGTACGTTTGTAAGTAACAAATAAACTCAAAAACTACTGGTCTGATTAAAAAAAATATTTTACGTTTTATGAAAGCTATATTATCCCTAAGTGACATAGGCTATGAAAAGCGAGCAAAAACACGGGTAAAAGAGTCTTCTTATAAAATAAGGACACCTCTGAACGTAGTCACTAAAATTGCATTTTAATTTGAAGCCCCTCTAGATGATACAAAATGCCCAGCAAAAACTTTAAAATTGGCATAAAACTGAATAATATTAGCTCAGAAACAATATTTAGGTCAAGGCAAAGCAATATTAGCTGCAATAATTTATAGCGATATGTACCTAGTTTAAAGCGGCTGTAATGTTTGGCACGCACTTTAGAAGCACTATAATCCGACACCATAAAATTATACTGATACTTAACCTTATTTGCTACCGGATTTTCAAATTTATGTATAAGTAAGTTTGCTAAATAGGATGACTACGGAAATTAGGGTTTAAAAAAAGCAAAAAGGTAAAAGTAACAACACTTTTTTAATGCTATCAATTTTAATCTAACAGTTTTTAAATCAAATCTATGATTAATGCTACTCAATACTTATACTCGTATCATGATAATTATATTAAAGTGAGTAATTTCTTTTCACATTCACAATCACATTTCAAAACACTTATTTTATCTAATAATGTTCGTATAATCTCAAAATCCTAGTTAGAAAATTTCAAACCACTACTGGGACCGAGTTCGATCCCAGCCGACGGCACGCACCATTTTTTTAATTGTGTGAACAATTGAACATAATAAGTGCGTATTGTATGTCATCTGCTACATAACTGAAACCCGGTGTATGGCGACAGAATCGGACCTTTCACATTTTGGGACTGTATATCGTCCGGCGAAATGTAGGTGTTGTATTATACCTCGGCCAGTCCCTTAGGGGGAAAGGCGTGAAGATATGTATAATCTTAAATGTACTCGTATATTCTAATCCAAATTGAGAGGATCATTCCGTTTGCCAGTCTCTTGACGCTCCATCTTCAGAGAGCGGTTCACAATCGCCGAGGTCAGCTGGAGCTGGTCCGTTTCAGCCAGCATCATGACGTCAGACATCAGCTTCTGAGCTATGAACCTTTGCTGATGATTCAACTTGTCCATCCGCGTTTTCATGTGTGCTATAAATATGGAACTATCATCTTCATAATCGTTGTATTCAATGGGAACTTCCTTTTTCTCCGGTGAAACAGAACTGTCATCTTCAGCTGAGTCGATCTCAGTGTGTGCGTCCGAAAAGACGCAGTCTTCAGAGTTTTGTAGGTCGTCGATTGTTTCCTCTCGGGGTTCTGTTTTTGGGACTATCTTTCCAATTTTTTCAGCAGATCCTTCAGATTTAGCTAACGTCTGTGAAGGAAATGCCGAGCCTGTTCCTGGACTTTGCTTAAAATTATGCGTTAGGTCGTTAAATTTTGTAATATTTTTCTTGGCCAATTGTTCATAGAGTCCTCGGATTCCATACCTAGTTTTGAAATTTCGATACCATCCATCGCTCGCTTTGAAATTGTCATTCTTGTAAATTTCCTTATAGAAGTGTAACGATTTTTTTTGTATAGCCTTGTCTGTGAGCGCCTTGTTATGCCGCCGTTCTTCAACAAACCACGAAAACAACACGTCTTCCATCAGCAGATACTCACAATGTTTCACAGTGTGCCGCGAGCTCGCTTCTAGTCCGGCGTTGCTTACAAAATTTTCTATCTTCTTACGATTTTTCTTTATGTCATAAATTGTTGCGCGGCCAACGTTGTATTCTCGAGCTAGCTTTACTTTTTTCTGCCCGCTGTCCAATTTCTTTAAAATTTCAACCTTTTTAGCTAAACTTAGCGTTTCGTGTTTACGTTTATTGGCTTTGTCCGCCATTTTGAATGAATTAAACAGCACGCCACGCACACGTGCCCGCGACAACGTGAGACGTCGGACTGAAGAGCGCGGGGATGGGAGCGGTGAGCGACAAAATGGCGGACTATCGATGTGTGACACTGAGTCACGCGGCCGGATTATCGAACGTTTGTGTGCTCTGGAGAGTCAATCATAGTAGGTTGAATGGCCGAGCCGAGTTGTGATAAGAACCGAACGGTGCGCTCCGCTAATCCGGATTACCGAGCATGACCATGTTTTTATTTAAATAAGCCTATCTAGCTTCTTCGCTTCGCTTGGTTTTATATTATACCAAAATATAATCAAATCAAATCAAATATATTTATTTTTTTAAGGTTACTAATTTGTATGTATTTATTAAATACATACAAATTAATAATCCATATTGATGATAAAATTAAATCAAAAATAAAATTGATACAATATGATAAAAATTAACTAAAGTCAAAGTTACTAAAAATAAATTGAAAATAAAATAACCTAATAATTAATAAATTCAACTTGAGAAATAAAATATAATTTAAGGTAAGTAATGAAAAAAAAAAATATTTTTCCGAGATAATTACCACAAAAGGTCAAACTCCTCTCCTTTGTTGTAAAAGAGAGGAAGTAGATTATAACAAAACTTATAACACCCCGTAATTTTTGCGTCGGGGGTTAAAAACCACGGGCCGCTAATTAAAGAAACATTGTGTCAGTGTTTCTGTATTATTTTCGTTTCAGAGCAACCTTTCCAAGTACACTTTAGTCGAAGGTATGAGAAACAATTTTAATTATCTTTTCCTTCTGTTACTTGGCCGCTGTTAGGGAACTATTTGATCCCGGGTCTCTTTGACCGCTGCCCCAGCCGAGGGTTGATATTTGTTTGTTGGAACTCCGCCACGGTATGTAGGGTTAATTATGTGTATGAGTTTTTCGGTGGTATTTGGTACGTACTAATAATTAAAGAGGTAAAAGATTTTTAATCATGACTGTAGGTACTTTGAAATTATTTAGTTAAGGGTCCGGTGACTACTTTAGACTAACTTCGAAGTGGCCAAAGGTTTTCTATTGCCATTTCTTCTAGAAGAAGACGACGAGCGAAGAGAGCAACTAAAGATACTGACGAGCCTCTTAAGAGAGCCTCTTATCTACAGAGTGACAAAGTGAATTTTCAATATTCTTTATGACTTTTGCATTTCTCTAATAATTCATAAGTAACTAATAATTTCCCTATTAATTTAAAGCTTATGATGTAGACAATCTCCTTTTGTAAAGGGGTTTTTGATTTGCTTTGTCTATCTATTAAATAAATCAGTCCAGTTATCTATATTACACACTCTTTGAGTCCAGTGTCCAGTGACAGTCCAGATGACCCCTCACAAATGCAGATATTTCTCATTGCTTTATCTTCTCTTGAGGACGTTTTTTAAAAAAAAACCAAGAACTTAGGGGTGGAGATGTAGTTCATGTAGTTATTTGTACATGCCTAATTTTATCATAATCTGACAAATAGTTTCCAAGAAATTTGACAAGCGCGTTTGTATAGAAAATTCAGAGCGTCGCGGAACCAAAGCCAAAGTTTTTTTTTTAAAGACTCGACCGCCTTGTTTGGGTAAAGAGCTTCTACTCAGAAGAACAGGCAAGAAACTGAAAGGCATAATTTTTTTTTAAGAATAAATAAATTACTGTCTCACAAACTTTGGCTTACAACTAGATAATATCTATACATACTAGTGGCTATTTGGCGGAAGTAACCCTTAAAATTAAAACCATTTCTCTCCTTTTTGGAGTTTTTTTTAGTATATAAAAATCTAGTGCGTTCTTTATGGACTGCAGGCGGCGACAGACGCCAGACTTTTCTTTAGTGAACTTTATTTTTATCTTACATTAAGTAGGAGGAAAAGAGAGAAAGTCTGCTGAAATTATTTTCAGTCCATTTCACAATGCAAAGTTGAGAATAAAATCGTCCGATAACCGACAAAAAGTATTTCTTCTAAGATGGCTTTACACGACTAAAACAATATCTACGCATCACACCATGATATACACCTTTTTGTCAATGTCTGCGTCACTCACACACTCGCACATGAATACAATCCACTCAATAAACTCATCACAACAGAATATCTACTTCATTACCTCCCGTAAGGAACGAATTATTTCCACCCAACAACTGCGAAATCGGTCGGACGCAATGGAGCAACATACAGACTAGAAGCAGTATGGCTTGTTGACATTAAAGCTTTAAATCTCTACAGATCTGCCATCGATCTTTTGGCGGGAACCGAAAATGTGTTGTCGTATTTTTGTATCATTTTCTAAGTATTGTGATTCTTGTTAAAGTGTAATAACGGAGGATTATAAACCTTTATCGGTCCGTTAACGTGCACGAGTGTGGGCAAATGATACAAACATTACGTGACTTTTCGTGTTCTCTACAAAATTCCATTTAAAGATTCAGTAAAGTATCCATCGCTTTACTGAAATGGGGAAAGGGGAAGGATTCATCATCACCTTATCATTGTCACTCCATCATCTGTATATATATATATATATATATATATATATATGTATATAACTATATATAACACTATATTAACTTGATAATGGCAAATGCACAAGACGTGCGACGCCAAATTCCCAAAAGCTTATGGTACTATGGAGCTGATCTGATGGTGGAATCGGATGATGGTCAAAAGAATTCTTCGATAGTTTATTATAGACTAGCCGCGTTTCTGCTCAATCTGATTAGCTCACCGTTCTGCTACTAACTTTTTACAACTTCTATACTTCGACTTTTTTTATTAAATAATAAAATTATTTTTGAGTTAGAACCAGGGTAGGGCAAATGCCCCACCTTGCCCCACCGTGGGTCCGCCCATGATAGGAGTTGATCTACTGTTTATACAACATCCAGCAAATTCAGTTCCCTCACAATACACATCCAATTGATTATAATTCGAGCGTCCTTTGAGAAGTACGATAAGATTTTGTTACCCGACATCCACCATCATCATCACTAGCCTGTAGTCTTAGGTAGGAAGAACGGATTTTGATTTTATTTTTACCCGACTGCGCAAGAAGGATTGTTATGTTTTCCGAGTGAATGTATGTATGTATGTGTGTGTGAGGTTTCTTAGGCACGCTCTACAGCCTAAACAGCTTCATGGATATCGACATGTGAGGTGTCGTTTGAATCGTCTTGATAGAGAAGGTGACGTGGGGCACAACATTTTGCAGCCCGGTTTTATTATTTTTTTATTAAATCACTTGTTTTTTTTTTGTTTAAATGTTAATTAGTAGGGAGTGTTCTTAGCATGTCGGAGGTTTTATACATTTTTAATTTAATTTTGTACTTGTCATTTTTTATTTCGATAAACTGACGTTTGTCGCTCTCTCGCTTACGAAGGAGCGCGCTTGTCTAGCTGTGAACCGACACCGATAAAACTCTGTAGTAAAGAAAACGACAGAAAAAAATCACGTGTATCAGAGCAAGAGAGAAAGAGAGTAAAAGTAAAAACTTTTAGTCGCTGGACTATTTTTTAGCCGAAAGGATCTACATACCCTTCTGCAGGGTTATTCACAACCATTCGGAAACGTTTCCGTTCGGATTTCAAAAATTTTAAACCTACATTATTCGAATCTCAGTCTATATTCATAAGTTTTTTAACGTGATTATTTTTTCCGATTGGATTTATCCTTGATTCCATATTCCAAAATGTATAAAAGTAGACTGAGATTCGAACAATTTGAGTTTGAAATTTGTGGGATCCGATCGGAAACGTTTCCGAATGATTGTGAAAAGCACCGCTGATAGCTTTTTTTTTTGTACAGCACTTTTAATTTTCAAAGATTAATCCAAAAACATTGCAAGATACTTACTTGCTACCTTTGATAAAAATGTAGATTTACAAATTAACTTCTCTTAGTTTTTTTAATTTACATTTAAATTTAAGAAAATAAAACGTTTTATCTTGGTACTGGACAAGAGATTAGTCTTGAGACATAGTGGCCGTTTACACGAACGACATTTTAGCGATGATACCAAAATATTTGAAACAACGGCGTCAAGATTTTAGGTGTACTATGTTCAAATACTATAAGTAATAGTTAAGTTTATTCATTGTGCCTCAATTGGAAGCGAACCTGCCTTCTGAGCTCAGAGGCGTGGGTTCGATTCTCACCTAGGGCAAACATTTATGTGATGGACATTTGTGTTTGTTTTATGTCTGGGTGTTAAATATCTATTTAAGTATGTATTTAAAAATATATATGTATATATATCAGTCTCTGGCAGCCATAGTACAAGCTTTGCGTAGTTTGGGGTCAGGTGACCGTGTTGAAAAGTTATTTATTTACTCTTATTTATTTATTTAGCGTAAAAAACCGAGCCATTTTCTCCAATATCCAATAATTTATTATTATAGTATAATTAAGGCGTTTCGAACGTTTGAGGAAACGTCCAAGCTCTCAAGTACTTGGTCGATTTTTTTCTTGCTTGGTCGCCATCTTGCCTGATGTTAAGCAATGATTTAACAAAATTAAAAAAATTAAATAAAACTAGCTGCTTCCCGCGGTGTTACCCGCAGTTAAAAGGTACCCTATGTCCTTTTCTGTACGCCTGAAAACGTTTTTGTAAAATTTCCTGATGATCGTAGAGTAGTTAAGGCGTGAAAACAGTAAAACACACTTTGCTTATATAATTGACCGTGAAGCGTCTCTGCTTCAGCATCAACAGAAGTTCTTTCATACATCGGAATTCTATCCGGATCTCTGTTTCCCCCTAGAGGTCGCACTCAGGAGTCCCATTTCTAAACCGTTCTGTGAGTAGGTTCGATAATTATTATAATATAGTTTTTCTGTTTTCTTTTCTGTTCTGTTAATTACTTAACCTACTCATACTAGAAATAAGGATAGGATAGCTACCGAGATTTAGACTGACTAAGTCAAATAAGTCATTTTTAAGGCAACTGCGTTCGTTTTTACAATAAAATCCCGAAAAATATAACAGGACTCACTGAGGGAAAATTCAAATCACATGTAAAAACTACATTAATGAAAAGAGGGTATTATAAGGTTAAGAATTATTTAGAAGATAAAGATGTCTGGAGCCTTCTACTTCCGCCAAGTAGCCACTAGTATTTATAGATATTACCTAGTTGTAAGCCAAAATTTGTGAGACTGTAATTTATTTATTATTTGAAAAATAATGCCCCTCAGTTTCTTGCCTGTTCTTCTGAGTAGAGGCTCTTTATCCGAACAAGGCGGTCGAGTCTATTTAAATAACTTTGACGTTCATAAGTGTATCTTTGATACCTACATTGAATAAAAACATTTTGACTTTGACTTTGACAAAAATTTTACGAAAATCGGTTGATAAATTAACCTGTAGAGGAGGACAAGCTCCGGTTGCGAGGTCGACAGCTCACAGCGCCACTACTCTTAGTTAGGATATTCCGTCTAATAAGACTCGTATCATCACCACTTAAGACTTATATTTTGGTAAAACGTCAGCGTTCTCTAGTCAGTGGAAACAGCGACTTAGGATTAACACTTTAAACACTGTCTCGTAACTAGAGTCTAATGGATTAGTGCAGTGCTAAGCTACAGTTTTACATCGATAAACTGTTTTAACTCCGTCTAGGAAGCCTTGACTCTACCTGCGAAGGTGTTTAAACGTTTAAAAGTTAGCCCACTCACTAAAAACGTTGTACAGCCTTGAAACAGCCTATCCTTGAAAGTTGAGATTATTTTTTGTCATTGTCTCTCTCTTTTCAATAGGCATAGGAGTGACAGTGACAAAGAAACATCAACTTTTTATTTATTTCCAGTTTAGCACAGCAACCTGCTCGATACATTTAGCTGCTACTTTTGCCGATGAAGGGGCCTACCATGATATCTTATTGCCATGATAGTTACGTTTTGTTTTCGACGCTGCGCGACCGTGAGTCGTATCGCCGGGCAATAAGGTCCATGGTCGCGCAGCGTCGAAAAGAAAACGCAACCAGCATGGCAATCAGATGTCATGGTCGGCCCCTAGAGTCTGTGTAAGTCATTGCTAAGGTCAATGACTTCCAGCTCAACTCAGCTCACCGTAACATCTACCTAAGTACATTCACCAACCAAACTCTAAGCCATAACTGAAAACTGCATCATTATCGGACTAGTAGTTTTGTGAAAAATAAACAAACAAACAAACATCCTTTCACCCCACACGCGGTATGCGTTCCGTCGTGGGTGAAATCATTGTTTAGGTAGTTTGACCTACAGTACATACATACTACAGTATTTAGGTGGCAGGCAACGAGTTCCACACCTCTGCAGTTCTTACAAGAAAAGTTGACTTGAAACGCTTAGTGCGTTTGGCGGAATTTCCACCATGAGTGAGTGTCTCTTACTGGTGCGCCTATCTCTTTTCTTCTTTTAGAAAGAAAAGGGAGAGGTTTTTTTTGTTCTTTTAGAAATATTTGTAAGAATGTTTTTGTACGACATCAATGTTGTGAAGTTATATTTTAATGCAAAAACACGTCTCCATTTCCACCAGCACATAAAGCCCGATATGACGCGGTCCGCGGTCCGCGGTCGGCGCACGGAGCGTTCTGTAATGGCTTCCCTCTCACTGAACTTTACGTTTTATGTTCACTTTAAGCAGCTTTAAACATTATTTTCATATTTTTATCCAAGAAATTTTCGACTTTCTATTTTTTTTTCATTTAGCTATGTTCAAGCTAGTGCATGCCACACACGTTTTTGGCAGGGAAGTGTTAGTTATCTGTGAACCGGGAACTAAGGAAACAGTACCTTATAATTATTATGTTTGAATGTCAAATCTTTGGTCTCGAAAGGTATAATTTAGAAAATGTTAGAATTACACCTGAAAATGTAAAAAATATCCTGATTGGAGAAGAAAGTAGGAATACAATATATTATTGTATAGTAATTGTTATAATAGAAAATAATATAAATCAATAGGACAAGAAAACTATGTTGAATATTTATTCTATGTTATATAACCAGCATATAAAAATATCTGCGACAACATTCATTCCATTCCATTCTGCATGAAGCGGCAGTCCTGTATGGTGGACTGCAAGGCAGGGGTGAATGGTTACCTATCATTTATAAGAAACCGGCCAAGAGCTAGTCGGACTCGGGCCCCGGGGGTTCCCTGTAAACATGCTCATGAGGAAAGGGATAGTAAGTTTAAAATTATTACAAAAAAATATTTTTATTACATGATGTAACTAAAAATGTATGCTTTTCGCAGTTTTTCTTTTATCTGTGCTATATGCCGTTGCTTCGTACCAAATTTCAAGATTCTGAGTTCACGGGAAGTACCTTGTGGGTTTGATTCCCTTGCGAGTGTCGACAATTTACAGCATAAACGGCTGTATCTTTTGATTACGTTGGCTTAGAAGTTTGAATATTTCACAGCTCTACAGGGCAGTAGACTTGAGTATTTGATATGAATTTCAGCTCACCTCAACGCGTTCCTGAAAAAAGGGGTCTTGACAGACAGACGGACTACAAAGTGATCCTGCAAGGGTTACGTTTTTTCCTTTTGAGGTACGGATTTGTAAAAAAGAGAGAGAGGTTTAGAGAGTTTGAAAGAGTTTAGCTAACTCTGCAAACAGCGCCCACGCCAGGTGTCAGGAGCGTGCGTTTGGCGCCGCAGATAGGTAAGCTCAGCTGTATAGGTGCAGAGGCGCCGGCTACTCTCCGTACATATGGCTCCGATTGGAACCAATTGTTTTAACCTAACGACTTAAAAAAAAGAGGACACCCTTTTTAAACGAATCCAAAATTAAATACTAATAACTTATTGGTAATACCAATAGTCATAAGTCAAAGGCAAAATGTATGTCAAATGATGTCTGCCGTACAGGCGTAGTATACGTAAAATATAATTAATTATTAAGTTATTAAGTTACATTAATTGAAAATGTAATTTCTCTAAGTGAGTCTAATTTCTCTGAGTGAGAGAGGGTAAGAGTATTTGTACGGTTATACAAGCCCACCTATACCCTATTGCCTATACATAATAATATATCTAGTCAATAGTTAAATAAAAAGTACCTCTCTACGCAAGGTCGTCATCTCCCAACCTACGACGGAGGATAGTTTCAGCAGCACTCGGTAATATTTCACAACTTATCTAGATTTTTTGTCGTAGAGTAGATTTTCTCCTAGAACGGGCTCAAGTGCCTTATTCTGGCTCGTCAGATATTATTTTGGACATTGTCTTTCTCGTTTATAAAGTCATAGGAGTGAGAGTGACAAATATGTTTTTTGGGTCACTCTCGCTTCAAACGAGAGAGACAAAGACAAAAATATGTAGACTGGTGAGAATAGCCCTCCTGACACGTTTGAAGCCGTTCCCCGTTATGTTTTAGGGTTCCGTAGTTCAGAAGAAAATACGGAACCCTTATAAGATCACTTTTTGTCCGTCTGTCTGCCTGTGAAGATCCTGTTTCTCAAGAACGCGTTGACCTCAACGCTCAGGATCTTCACACTTCAACAGGATTTCAACAGGATTCACAGGCATGCTATGTATATATTTGCTATGAATTTCAGCTTGATACCTATCAGGCTGAAATTCATAGCACATACTCAAATGTACTGTCCCTCAGAGCTGTGAAAAAATCAAACTTCTAAGCCAACGCAATCAAAAGATACAGACGTTTATGCTGCAAATTTTCGACACTCGCAAGGGAATCAAAACCTACAGAGAACTTTCCGTGAACTCAGAATCTTCAAATTTGATACGAAGCAACGTCTTATATCACAAATGCAGAAAAAATTGCGAAAAACATATATTTTTAGTTATATCATTTAATAAAAATATTTTTAATTATTTTACACTTATTACTCCTTTCCTCATGACGCGTTTAAGTGTTAAATCGAAATTCATATTAAAAATACCATAACTTTTACAAAAACCTACAGGTTTATACGGAACCCTCAGTGCGCAAGTACAACTCGCACTTGGCCGGTTTTTAAGGCTAACGCAACGTCAACGTTTTAGCTCAGCATCGGCTATGGTACAGTTGTGAACTGCTGACGTCACATCTATAAACAAACACAAACACCGCTGCTTTATGGACTGGACCGCAGATAAAAATATAATTTATGTCTGACTCCGGCACTGGCGAGTAAGAGAGATAGATAACTGCTACGATACAGCGCTAAAAAATACAAATTCGAAATTTGAACAAGTATGATAAACTTGAAAGCCCATCAGTCAATCTCAGAGTCAAACGAGTCTTCGAGTCGAACGCGAGATCTAGCAAAAGAGTCTGGAACCAAAAAAAAACTTGGGACCAAACAGTGCAATCTTTACATTGATTCTGATTTCAGCTATGTTGGTTTCTAACAGTGAAAGGAATTTGATTCTGACATTGATTAATCCGCTTCTCCATCTTTAACATCGCGATCATCCAGAACACTATAAACGGAATCTCCTGAACCCATTCTCCCACGATGCTACCTATGAAGACCCTTGGAAACTCCCCTGAAAATCTTTAACTTTAACAGTTAAATTGCTTACGTGGATAGGTTAGGTCACCTGTAGTTTACTGTTTAGTCCCTTCTTGTTTTTATATCTCTTATTAAACCTGTAAATCTATTATATTTCCTTGGTTTCTCTAGCTGTCCTCTAGGCAGGGAGATAGACCTACTCCTAGATAACTGTACGTGTGCATCGCTCCACCATAGGTGGTTCGTAATACTATAATCATCATCATCATCATGTCAGCCCAAAAGAGGTCAACTGCTGGACAAAAGCTATCCCCAATGATCTCCACAACGACCGCTCCTGCGCTGTCCGCATCCAGCAGCTTCCCGTAACCCTCACCAGGTCGTCAGTCCACCCAGTGGGAGGGCTTCCCACGCTTCATCTTCCGGTTAGTGGTCGCCACTCGAGAATCTTTCTGCCCCATCGGCCGTCGGTTCTACGAGCGATGTGCCCTGACCACTGCCACTTCAGTACATAAAACTATTTATTTAAAGCTAATTATAAAAAAACCCGCCTTCGACTATCCCTAGTGCAAAGGTTCACACTAGCTGCGTTCCTACGTTGAATTGGCTAACATCTGGCCCCCAGCTCTTGATTCATGAGGTGAGATCTGGTCACTTTCTCTCCTATGACTTTTCAAACGAGACAAAGACCAGAAAAAAAATCGATACCCTGCACCATGAACGATCGGAGTCACTACTTTGTATTTTTTTTTTCCATTGCCAGCTATTAATAATGAACATAATAAAAATAATAATAATGCTGTCAATGCTGTCAATCAAGACAGTCACGATTTTTTTCAAAATCAATATTTTAATTGTATTTTATTTTATTTTACCAATTTTTACATGTTTTAACGTGTACAATTTAAAAATCTTAGTTGGTGATAGAAAGACAAGACTTTTCAATACAAAGCAGAATAATACTTTAAAACGAAACTTACAACATACAACAATGAAAACTTCAATTTTGACATATTTGCAAAACATGGATAACAATAAAAATAACAATGATAACAAGATCAAGGACTCGTAAACAGCAAACAGCAGAGACTGAGAGCACACGCCCACCACCTCCGCCCTCCTCGTCGTCCGCGAGTTCGTCGTCAGAAGAAGAATTCGTCACCCCTCCTGATACGACGGACTCGAGCGACGAGGAGGCCGCTCCGACGCCAGCGCCGCCGCCACCACCTGCGCGACGAGGACGTCCTCCGCTGCCGGCACGCTTGGGGCCTGCGGGGCGATCTGCCCCGCCTACGGCTCCCGCTACCGGTGGTGTAGTGTGCCGCATGCGATGGACTCGAACTATAAATGAGAACTGCATGCGCGCCTACTATGGGGCTACAGAGGGGGGAACTAACCTGACTGCGTATCGTGTTAGGATGCTGTCTTTGTTTCAGGTCCTTGAACCGACCGTCACCGTTTCCACCCAGCGGCTATCGGATCAAGTGCGGGCTATTCACCGGTGTAAGCTGCTGGATCAGTCCGTGCTTGATCGGCTCTGCCTAGAAGCGATTCGCGCTCGTCCGACTCCTGCTTCGACGAGGGACCAGCCTGTTGCGTCGTCAGCCCCGACATGGGCTTCAGTGCCGGCGTCGGCGGCGACACTAGCGACACTGGCTGATACCGATGTTGACGGGGATCGTACGAGCGTGAGCGTTTCTAGTCAGGTAAGTGAGCATTTGAGGAGGACTTTGGAAGACGCGATCTCCCAGTATAGGTACGCACCCGACTCTAGGCCGCGATTACCACGTTTGCCTACGCATAGACGTAACATGGCTTTAATGGGAGCCCTGAATGTTTTGCTAGCCCCGTACTTGCGGGCTAGCGAAAATTTGACTGATACACACTCGATCCTGTACTGCAGTGCCATCGCGGCATGTCGCGTTGCACGTGTTAAGTTTCCGGACACTAACCGTGCACCGCGACATGCCGGGGGTGTGCCTGCATGGCAAGTGCGGATCGAGCGGCGTATCAGCACATTCAGGACTCTCATTGCAAAGCTACTCTGCTTCAGTCGGGGGAATACTCGCCCCCGAGTCATGCGTTTCGTAACGCAGGCGTTCGCTGGGACCGATATAAGGCCCCAGTATTATTTGGCCAACGTTACGGAACGCATTGACTATCTGAAGCAGAAAGTCTATGCATGGGCAAACCGTATTCGTCGCTACAGGGAGCGTGTGGACAGATACTGGCAAAATCGCCTCTTCCAAAGTGACCAAAGGAAGGTATACCGAGGCTGGGAGGGAACCGAGCAGTGTGTTATCGACGGACACCGACCGGATGCTAGCGCCATGATTGATTTCTGGCGTGGTATCTGGTCGGTGCCCGTCGAGCACACTGAGGGTGAGTGGATGCGTGTTGTCGAACGGGAGTGCGAGTCTATCGAATCCATGGAGTCTATCTTAATAGACTCCGTAGACGTTAGTTGTGCAATCCGCACGGCTCAGAACTGGAAAAGTCCTGGACCGGACGGATTGCACAACTTCTGGATAAAATGGATTCGAAGCTCGCATGACCGTTTGGCAACACAATTCCAGGAAGCCCTCGAGCTCTGTTCCCTGCCCAGTTTCATGACCATCGGTGTCACCTTCCTGCTCCATAAGTCCGGTAGTACCACGGATCCAAAGAACTATAGACCCATCACGTGCTTGCCTACTATCTACAAGCTCCTTACATCCATTCTGAGAAACAAAATTAATACGCACATTGTTGCAAACAATGTTTTGGCCCCCGCTCAGAATGGATGTAGGGTTGGGTCCCGTGGTACTAAGGAGCTCCTCCTCATCGACATGGCCATTAGCCAGCAAGTTCGGCGGAACAGGGGAGCCCTATCTGTCGCCTGGATTGACTATAAGAAGGCCTATGATTCAGTGCCTCATTCATGGCTGGAGAGGGTTTTAGAGTTATATAAAATCGATATAACTCTAAAATCATTCTTAAGCGCATGCATGAGGCAATGGACCACAGTCCTTCGTCAACCAGGTAGTGGAGAGGTCTCCGCTGATCCACAGGACTTGATAAGAATTGAGCGAGGCATCTTCCAGGGCGATAGTCTGAGACCATTGTGGTTTTGCCTAGCCCTAAATCCTCTCAGCACCTTGCTGAAGGATTTAGGACTAGGCCATCGACTCCGTAGGGGGGGTGAGGTCATTTCTCACCTGCTTTACATGGATGACCTCAAGCTGTTTGCACCGAAAAGCCAAGACTTAATGGAGCTACTAAAAACTACAGAGGTTTTTAGTAGCGCCATTAAGATGGAGTTCGGTGTAGACAAGTGTGCGGTCATGCATGTACAGCGGGGGAAAGTTGTAAATTCACCGAATTTGCAACTTTCTGAGACAATGACTCTCAGATCCCTCTCCGAAGTCGAGACCTACAAATACCTCGGTATGTCGGAGTCGTTGGGTATATCAGTAGTGGACATTAAGAAATCGATAAAGGAGCGCTTCTTTTGTCGCTTGACAAAAGTACTTAATAGTCTTTTGTCGGGCGGCAATAAGATGCGTGCCTTTAACGGTTGGGTGATGCCACTACTGATATACTCCTTTGGCATACTTAGGTGGACTCAGACTGAGCTGGACGCCCTGGATAGAAGGGTCCGTCAACTGCTCACAACACACCGCATGCTACACCCACGGTCGTCTGTTATGAGACTGTACATTCCGCGGAAGTGGGGAGGTCATGGCATGTTAAATGCCAAGAACCTCCACAACCGCGAAGTGTACAGGCTCCGGAGTTTTTTCCGCAACAACGACTGTGGGATGCATTGCGATGTTGTAGCAGTTGACAAGGGCCTGACGTCGCTCTCCTTGGCAAACGAGAACTGGCGCCAAACATCGGTGCTGAGCACCGAGGACCGCAAGAACGTATGGAAGGGCAAGGAGCTGCATGGGAGGTTCTATCGGGCCTTAACAGGGCCCGATGTAGACCTCCTAGCGTCGGTGAACTGGCTATGCTTCGGTGACCTATTTGGGGAAACCGAGGGTTTTGCCTGTGCGATTGCTGATGAAGTTATCAAGACGAACAACTATCGGAAATATACCCTGAAGGACGGTACGGTCGACATTTGTCGGGCATGCCACCGTCCCGGAGAGTCACTCAGGCATATCATTTCCGGTTGTTCGCATCTTGCTAACGGCGAGTACTTGCACAGGCACAACCAAGTAGCCAGGATCATCCACCAGCAACTTGCCCTTCAATACGGTCTTGTCGAGTCCGAGGTGCCGTACTATAAGTACGCACCAGCGTCAGTTCTCGAGAATGGCGGTGCTTTGCTCTACTGGGACCGCTCTATCATCACGGACAGGACTATTGTTGCCAATAAGCCTGATATCGTGCTGGTCGACCGGTCCCAGCGCCGGGCAGTGCTCGTCGATATCACCATCCCACATGACGAGAACCTCGTGAAGGCCGAGAAGGACAAACTCAGCAAGTACCTTGACTTGGCTCACGAGGTAACCGCCATGTGGGATGTTGACTCGACGATCATTGTCCCGATAGTCGTCACGGTGAACGGTCTCATAGCGAAGAGCCTCGACCAACATCTCAAGAGGCTCTCGTTAGACGGTTGGATCAAGGGCCAGATACAAAAGGCAGTGATCCTAGACACGTGCCGTATTGTCAGGAGGTTCCTCACTCTGCAGCCCTAACCACCGGTAGCTTGGGCCTCGCCCCGCTGCTGGCGGCACCCTAGTTTTTAAGTTTTTTATAGTATTTGTTTTTTATATTCATTTATTGTAAAAAACTTAGAAATTAAGAAGACAAATAAATATCTTGATAATAATAACATACACTAACTAAAGCAGCACGCAGGTACTCCCTACAACAGTCACATTACTAACAAAAGACGACAAGAAATTGTGTGCAAAAAGTAAAAAGCAATTAAACATGCTTTTAAGAGTTTTTTTTTCAGGTTTTTAAGTCATTTTCTTTACTGTAGACTAAATTCCATCACACAATTATTTTCTCTTACTTACGGGTATATATAATGTAAAAATAGAAGCCCTAAAAGAACCTCTCCAAAATAATTACGTCTTATTAAGAAAATGCAGAGAAGTTGTTAATTGTTTGTGTATAATGTCTATGTTTTACTTTACTTTTAAGTAAACAGTTGAGTAGTACCTACATTTCATTATATTTAGTTTTGAATTTTATTTATGTAGAATAAATAATATAATAATTATGTAAGTAGACAAGTGACTACTTCTAAAATAAAGTTGGTCTAGTGTTCGCCTGGACTTCCCTAACTCAGGAAATATTGTAATAAAATTACAATGTAAATGTTCCGTAAAATAAATTTTTATTTTATTACTTTTAGCTTTTTGACGTTCAATTTTGAAATAAAGTATTATTCTTATTTTTCTCCAATTCGACTAACTCTTTTATACAAAGTGCTGGTTTTGTATTATGTATTAATACTCGTACTTGACGTTGTTGCTCTACCCGTCAAAACGTCACGTGACTAGTTATTTTGTTTGGAGACTTGATAATTTTCCTTTCGAATTTTGCAAACTGATGTCTTAAAAGTTGTTTACTTTCACGGGTAAAATAACACCCTTATGTATTAGTAACACCCAAAAACCAGCACCTTGTATAGTGGCAGGCATAGTATAATAATATACTCCGCCAGGTACAGCGTTCAGCAACACGTATTAACATCAATCGATGCTTAAGCAAGACCGAAATAAGAAATAAGTACCGAAGTAATTTACAACAAGTTCGAAAGAGACGAATGACGGTGACGTCATTACGTGCTGCTAGAACTTCTTTTTTGGATCATGGTGATAGGTAGTTCTTAGTAGTTCTGTCTGTACTCTCTCAAACTCCCGTAGAACGTAGTACTATTATTTATTCTGTGGTAGAACTAAAAGTAAGTCTCCCAATTCGCAAACTGCTGGATCTCATTTTCATATTTCATGAGGAACTCCACTGTCTTTTTAAATCTTTTCTTGGACAAAATCGTGCAGTTTTTAGTTTCAAGTTTTGAATGGGGCGGGAATTATGCTAAACTGAAATCTAGACAGCTATCTGGGTAGTTAAAGTAGTTGCTCGACGAGTTTTGAGTCTGGATAACAACGACATAAAAACTCTGTAGAAATTACAATAAATCTATTCTTCATACAAAATATTTAGACTATAATGCGCAAGGGTGGCATAATTAAAGCTAATTGGTCCGCTCCTATACCACGGAGCGGACCAATTAGCTTTAATATACTCCGCCAGGTATAGCATTCAGCAACACATAGTGACGTCAATCGATACTTAAGCAAGACCGAAATAAGTCATTTAAAGCAAGTTCTAAAGACACGGGTGACGATGATGTCATTACGTGCTTGCTGAGTGCTAGACCTTGTTTTTTGGATCATGGTCCGCTCAAGTGAATACATCATGCTAACGTGTCATTGGCGGACGTTAAAGCATTTTCGTGGACAAATTCTGTGCTAATGTGTAGTCGGAAAACGCTCGCCTAGACGTCAGAATAGATGTCTACGGGCAAAGTTTTCGTTGCTGAATGATAATATGAGGAAGGTAGAAATTGCTTGAGATTTGCAGCGAGACTTTTTGAAAGTGTGATAATTTAAGTTGAAAACGGTTCGCCGTGGAGTTTTAGCGAATAAAATTTGAAATCATCCGTTCATTTGAGTTTTGCAGATTTTCTAAATGGTTTGATCGCTTATTGTTTGTGATTTAACGTGACGGTAGCTCGTAACGTAGTCATTAGTGCACTATTTGAAAAGCAATCTTGTGTCTGGCTAATTTTCTGGTGGTAATTTAAGTGCTTTTATGTTTCGGACAGCACGCTAAGACTAGGGCGGACGTTAGGCGAGGTTGAGGCCCAGACCACATACGAAAGCATTTTTGTCGAAGCTGAAGCATAGACGCTTCGCTGGCTTACGCTCGCTCGGTCAATTACAAAGGTAAGTTTGTGTGTGCGTGTGTAAGTGTGTATGTTTGTTACTTTTTCATACTCAAACGGATAGACGGATTCTGATGAAATTTGTTATGAAGGTTGTTTATACCCTAGACTAACAAATTATAGGCTACTTTTTAATCTATATAATTATATAAAAATGAATTGCTGTTCATTAATCTCACTAAAACGCGACCGATCGCAAATATTCCAAGAAAAAAAAAAAAAAAACTTGAACGAAATGTTTTTTTCATATTTTCATTTCAATACCGCTCACAGCGAATATGAGACATTTGACATACCGATTCGTGTCAATAATTTAATTTTACATAACCTTCTTTGTATCGAACATTTAAATGTTATATAAACGTTTGATATAATCTTCAGCGGAAATAACATCAGTTTACAGACCATTATTATGACATACCGTTTGAATTACATACAATTGTTTGAAGTCATAATTATTGAACATACCATACTTTTGCAAGAATTTTGATTACAAAGTAACTTCTTCGATTGTTAATTTGTTTGATTGTTTTGATCCGCGTACTGCGGCAGCGGCCGGCGAGCGCTAGAGAGTGGGGTAGGACACGGCCATACAAATGTAAATTTTTGTATTTTTATTTATTACACCGCCATCTGGTAATAAGCCCCGAAAATATTTGGTTAATTGTAAAAAAAAACCTTAGATGGCGCTATTTGCAATTTATGAGTTCACCTACGTCAATGTCAAGCTTCAAATAGTTGTTGTCAAACAAAAATCTAAATATTGGGGAGACGGTTATTTTTCTTCTGTTGCCATTGCGCTTCAAAATTTTGAAATTTTTCAAGATTTTCGTTGTTGTTTTGTGCTGTTCTTTACCGATTTCACACAGTTCGTCGGGTCCTCCTCCGTCTACTGTTGAAATCCCAATTATTCGCGAAAGGACGTTTTTAAGTGGTAGTGCGTGGACGCTTACTTGATCGTATTTTGTGATGTTCCGAAAGACGATTACATTTTATAGTTAAATGTTATTATTTATAGCTGGTGCCGCAGCATTAACAGAATTTTAAACGGCAAATTAAATTATGAAGGAGAGGACGAAATTTAAAAAAAAAACACAAATGTATTTTTTAAACATAAACATATCAAAATGAATAAATAGTCATGCTCAGTTTTTACCAATTTTATTTTATTTAATAATTATACATGATGGAACGAGTACTCCTAGTACTAGTAAAAGTTAGTTTTTAATCAGTAGCCACTTTTATAAGTACTGCTAGGTATTTACATATTATATTTTTTGTTATTTATTAATGAGTGACATCCAGTACGCGTATTTCAGGGGATGATATCTCTTAAAGTACGCCTATGTTTACTGGCAGTAGTCGCTTGTGTTATAGCTAGGTAGGTATATGAATAAAATATGCACACATGAGTACGTGTGTATACACGCGCACGCACACATTCAAAGAAATAGTTCCAGGGCAAACTCCTAGGCGGCGCACGGGGGACAAAATTCGTACTTCAGAGGGCGCTCTATTTCCTTATATAGTATTACTCTATGGACTGTCATAAAAAAACTGTGGGTTAGAACGCCGTAACGAGTCAGACGAGCTTTCGTTAACATTCACAAATATCCGAATTGTACTTAACTTGATTAACTAATCAGAAATATTATTTTCTTATTGAGAAGCTAATTGAATAATTACTATTAATACCTAATTGAATTCTTAGTAGGTATTTATATTAACTAAACAGAATTTAAAGTTTAAACAATAATTTATGTGTTAGAATAGAAGAAACGAAAATACTTCCAACATAAAAGAAATTAAAAAGACAAGATAATACGAGACCAAGCAAAATTCATTGAATGTTTTACAAATACTTAAATAAATAGAAAGTAACAGCCAAAATTGTTTGTTTAATAGAGTTCCAAATTGAAGACCGTAAACTATGTTATTATTCATTACAAAAGTAAACTTTATGATGTCGCTTGAAAGCTTTAAAGATAAACAACCGAGTTTTTGTGAAAACATTTGGGTTTACCTACCTGGCATGTTCAAGTGGGACATGTTGTCGCAGTGCACGGTAGACGACGATGATCTACCAGTGAAATAGGATTACGCTCAAGTTATGCAAGAATTTTTTATTTATTTTCTATCGGTTGTTTATACATGACATCTTACAAGACTTCTTTCGACAGACTACTGTCAATATAAAAATAACACTCTTTTTTTAATTACCACGGAGGTTTTGTACTCAACACTTTCCCTAATTAAAAGAAGAATAGATCATTCCTATCTTGCCGCGTAAGTCCAGTAGTCGAGGCCGAGGTACTGCTTTCGTTAGGTAATCGGCTAACTGATCCATTGAGCTTGTTTTAATAACTGTGAGGCTGCCTTCATGTACCATCTCTCTCACGAAAAAATGTCTAACACGAATGTGTTTAGTTCTTTTGTGAAACTCGGGATTGTGTGTCAATCTAATTGCAGCTTCATTGTCCACTCTTAACGTTGGTATTTCTTCCAATTTAGTTAGTGCCAAGAATATTCTTTGTAGCCAAACCAGTTCTCTTGCTGCCTCACTTGCGGCTACAATTTCGGCTTCTGTTGTGGAAATGGCAACTGTAGCTTGTCGTTGACTGAGCCAAGACACGGCTGCGCCTGCATACAAGCATACTACACCAGTAGTGGATCGACCTGTTGTAGGATCTCCTGAATGATCAGCGTCACTATAACCGGATATTTGTCTCAGTCTGCTTCCATACTGATATTTGATTGCAAGTGAAACTTTCCTTTCAGATATCGAAATATCCTTTTCACTTTGTTCCAATCGTCTTTGGGAGGACATTCTAATTTTTTGGAGACAACTCCCACAGGAAAAGCAATGTCCGGACGTGTTCCGACCGATGTGTTGCACCTACAGCTTCTCGACATGGAAAGTTTCTTTCGTCATCGGTTTCAGCTTTCCCTGAAAACGTATCTTTTTCTATGGGTGTCGAAACTGGGTTGCAATCAGACATCCCAAATTGCTCTAAAACTTTCTTTGTGTAAGCTTCTTGATTGATTAGAATTGAGCCGTCTTCTTCTCTGACTATTTGTAGATCTAAGTAATAAGAGGGAGATTTCGTAGTAATCCGCAGTTTACTGCTTAAATCTTTCAGAAAGGCGATGGCCAAGTTCTCATTAGTCGCAGCTAATCGTGTCTTTCTCGTGTATGATGCCGCGTTTCTAATATTCTTATCTTTTTATTGGTTTTTTATTTTATTGTACTTTATTCTTACTATTGTTATCTTATTTTTTGATTTTTATTGTTTTTTAATGGCAGGTATTCACTTGTATTTTCATATTGTTTTAGTATTTTTCTTATTTTCTTTTTTAAAGGACAGTGCATGGATGTATGACCGTACGTCACTCGCCATAAAGGATAACACTGAAAATCAGCGTCACAGTAATCTGTGGCAATAGGCTGAGTGTTGTCCTTTTTGGCTTTACCGCACACGCAACTAAATTTATTACCTATTAGTTAAGTTAATTTCATATTTTTTGTTTTTTATAATTATGTATATTGTTTATCTTTAATATTCATCATTTTTGTCAAAATGTATCTATTGTATAAGTGTGTGTGGTGTAAGCCAAATAAATATTTTTCTTTCTTTCTTTCTTTCTTTCTTTCAGCTACTAATCCATCATCAACTTACAGAGTAATTAGTAACTTCTCACCGTTACGCTCTTTGATATACAGACAACAATCAGCATCGCACTGTTTGAAGTCCATGTCTAGTAAAACTTGTTCAAAACATCTTGGAGCATCTTGGAGCTTGCTTTAAACTGTAGAGCAACTTCGTGTAACTTGGTCGAAACGGTCCACAAACATCTGTATGTACGAGCTCACCTGGCTTCGAAGCTTTTGTTCTCGTACCGAATTTAAGTCTATGAGCTTTCCCTTAAATGCAGCCTTCACATGTTTCCTTGTCCAGAGGAAGATCTAGCGCCAGTTCGCGTTTAACTGTTGCTTTAACATGTCTCTTGTTCTGGTGTGCAAGTCGATCATGGTACAGCTGTATCGTTGCAGACGTTGCATTAACTTCAGGAGGATTCGCCGGTAATACGTTTACTACGTCAAGTTTATATAATCCACCTTGCATTTGTCTTTTCCCTAGCAAACAAGCTTCTCCGTTGACAAAGACGGTGCATTCTTTTGTCTTCGATGAGAATAAGCTGTTCGGGACTCTGTCATGAAGTGCCAAAACTGAGAATAAATTCTTATTTATAGCTGAAACGTACCAAACATCACGTAAGGTAACTCGTTGTAGTTTGCCTTTAACAGTGCTTTCGATTATTACTGAACCTTTGCCTTTAGCATGAAAGTGTCATGTTAGCGGTGTTAGAGGTAGAAGGCGACGCTTGCGAATTACTGCTTTTCGGTGGCCTGCCATCTTTGATCCACTTTTGACAGTTACGGACCCGATGACCGATGACTTGACAGTAATTGCACTTAATCTTCTTGTCCTTTGTCCTCTCGATAATAGATGGGGCTCTTGAGTTCGCAATAAGTGCTCCTTGCACGTTGCTATTATTTTGTAAAGCTCGCTCAAATGCACAAATATGACTAGTTAGGCTTTCTATGGTTCTGTCAGTTTTTGGTAACAAAAGCCAGCTGCTCCGGAACGCAAAGAAGGTCTCATCGAGAGTGTCGAGAATCTTGCAAATTAAAAGCAATTCAGGTAGCTCTCTGCTGTCTTCCTTCTTGAGTTCTTGGTTAAGCTGTGTCCAGATATTCTTTAATTTAGACATATGAGTTGCTACGTCGTCAGCTGCGTCTTTTTTGTAACCAAAGAAACTCCTACAAAGATTGTAGGCCTTGTCTTCATCTGTACCATCGTATAATCTATGTAACTCAAGCCACACATCACGTGCTTTTGAATACCGCATGACCTTTCTTGCATGTTGGTCGTCAGTATGAGAAGGGCGATCGCATCAGCTTTAGTAAAACGCTCTAAAGCAGCATTGTACGCACCGATTGTCGAATCACCTGCATCGGAAGCTGGTGGTCTTGGTTTCTGAAAGGTGTCCTCGACTACTTCCGCCGTTAGTGGGACGGTGTGCAGTAGGCATAAAAATCTTATTAGGAAAGTCTTAAATTCTCATTAAAATATTCCCTCGTAAAATCGAAAGTTTTTGAATGAAAGGGATTTTTTTTAATTTTTTTTTTTAATTTATTTATAAAGGAACAACAGACAGCCGTATTATAAAATATATATGGAGTGGATACATAAATAGACTTATTAATAATACAGCCCACAACGCCATTCACAAATTACTAAATAAATTACCAAAATTTTTGCCAAAAGTTGCTAACTTGAATTGAGTTTATGTAATAAAAAAAATCATAAATTTTGAGACAAATCTAAAGATAAACTAAAACATAAATTAATGCCTGTATATTTAAATCTATTTATAAACTATATACTTATCTATTTATAACCAATTAATTATTAATGCCTGTATATTTAAATCTATTTATAAACTTACATATATATCTTGTTCAGGCGCTAGCCACTTATTGCAGTAACTAACTAACGCCTGATGGGTATTTTGATTAGCACAGCCGCCTCACGATCCGTGTTTGATTGCGTGACGCCTGACTGGGTTAGTCAGGCAACCGCGGAACCCCACTACCGTCGCCGTGCAGGCTATGGCGTGAAGCACTCCCGTGGCTGTCTGGCCCTAACGGGGACCTACTCTGCACTCTGTTTAATTTCCTAACATTCCCTATGTATCCCTACTACCCTAGCGTCCCTAACCTACCATAAAGTCAATATATACTTGTTTATATAGGTACGGGAAACCTGGTACCGGGAGACCTATCGGCACCAGGCGGAGTGGGAAGGAATGAAGGATAGGTACGATTTTTCCACTGCCGTAACGCAGACTCACGTCACGATCACAGAAGGTGATGGTACTAAGAAGCTCTTGCCACAGTGGAAGGATGAGGTAGGTACCCGTACGCCACCTGCCCAGCGGAGCATTTGCTGGGTACGGCACTGTCCTCGGTGGTGCAGGCCTGTTGATGGCTCCGTCCAAACCGTTGACGGTCGGAAGGCCGGTCGCCTGGTTGACCTGACTGCTAGCGCCGATGGACCCTTAACTCCGAATGCAGCCGTCCGACTGTGGATAACCGCCACTGCATTCCTTCGGTGTGAATCAAACAACCATAAGATTGTGATTAATTTATTTACATTTCTTACATTATTTATACGAAATCTCTTACGTCCTATTGTTCCTAATCTATGTTAAATCTCCTCACTACGCACTATGCGCCGGCGCCGAGATGCCGGCGACGAATCTGGGTCGCAACTCTGCAGTCTCCGCCGGCCGGCGCTATGCTCAGTATGGACGCGCAGTTGCTACGCATGTCCAGTATGGACATATCTATTTATAACTAATTAATTAATGCCTGTATATTTAAATCTATTTATGAACTATAAACCTATTTATAACCAATTAAGTACAATGGAGTAAAAATGTGTTACAATGTGTTACTTAGCGAAAAAAGTTAAAGTGAAAGTTTTTTAATCATTGCCGCTTTAAATTTACCTGCAGTGCAGGCAAAAATGTCAATATCAATAAAAGACTCATTGTATGACTCAATCATCCGATAAGTAGGAACATATCAAAATTCCAAGTAAATAATCTTATATCTTTAAATGAGCAATTCTTGTATATATATATATGTATATATATATATATAATTGGAATCTCGGAATCGGCTCCATCGATTTTCATACAATTTAGTATATAGGGGGTTTCGGGGGCGATAAATAGATCTAGCTAGAAATCATTTTTAGAAAATGTCATTTTATTCGTGTTTTATCGATAATCAACTTAAACATAAACTTGGTAGAAAAATAACAAAAATATGACTCTTCCTGACATCTATTGGCGAATAATAATACTATTTTTGTGAGCAATTAATTGCTTTAACGACACAACAGCAGATGGCGTTGTTAAGTAACACGAAGTCAATGAGTGTTTGCTTTGAGGTTAGACTAAAATTAATTGTTTATTTTCCAAAAAACACAATAAAAAAAAAATACCGAGCAAAGCTCGGACATCCAGGTACTATTTATTTTAAATACGTAGGTAGTTTAGTACCATAGGGTGCCGCGAGTCTAGGATATAAATATTTTAAGTAGTAGGCAGGTGTTACAACGCGTCAACACACGGTAGATGTGTGTGTGAGGTGAGAGCAGAGAGCAAAGAACAGAGAGAGGCAAGAGTGTAGGTGTTTTGATAGGTATTTTTTTTGAAATTCGATTAATAGATTAGTATGTGTGGTGCAAATTATCTTTATTTATCGGTATGTCGTTTGCAGAGTATACATGTAAACTATTTCTGAAGGGAGGGTATTCAAAACCACCTTAATGTTAATGTAAACAACTCATACTTCTAATAATCCAAACCATGTACAATATGTGGGTAATTTTTTGGCAATTTCAGTATGAATCGAATGGACACCAAGATCAATACGACAGAAAGACACCAAAGAAAAACAATACGAGGTCCGTCCTCTTCCGTGCTCCAGCGAAAAGTGCCGGTTGGCGGGGCGGGCGACTCAGGCGCTACCCCGCTGACATTCCTTTGCCAGTTCGCTCGGAAAACGTCACACAGCAGAGCATAGACTGTATTACGTTGGTATACGGTTATAGACCGTAATACTATACATAGACTGTATAGATTGATGTGACTGTATTACGTTGGTATACGGTCTATAACCGTATACCAACGTAATACAGTCTATGTATAGTATTACGGTCTATAACCGTATACCAACTTCCGTTCGGGATGCGCCTTCCACCGCGTGCTTCAAAACCAAGCTGAGAGCTTGGTTACTAGAAAATATTATGTTTATGACATTGAAGCTTATTTTAAAATAAGAGATTTTTGAACTATTGTTATTTTGTATAATAATAGCTATACATAATATTTAAAAAAAAATACTATATCTACTTAACTGAATTATTTTTATATTTGACATAATTATCAATTATTATTGTTCTGACATTCGTTTTTAATAATAAATATTAAATTGTGACGTGTTGTAGACGTGTGTCTATAGGAGTTATCAAAAAATTTTGATTTCTGATTTCAATTTTTTTGTATGTGTTGCTAACATGCATTCTTTTTTTTATATTTTATCTTAAGTTGTTATGGATTTTAAAATTCGATCAAATGAGTTGTATTTGTTTTATTGTTATACCTCAGATGATTATGTCAAACGTTGGAATTTCCATTAGATATCGGTATTTTGAATTTCGATGATAATATGTTACTTACCCGTTTGCTCTTAACTCTACAGCGTACCTGACGTTATGCAAGCGCAGGTAGTGCAGCGTGCCCAGGTGGCGCCTTAATATGAATGAAGCTAATAACCGTTTAAAAATTAGGGTTTATGATCTGTTGCACATCTTATGGTCAAATCAGGTAAAAACGCTAAACCGCCCAACGTTTCATCTGCCTTCGTATTCAAAAAATCCATCAAACTCTCCAAAGCGCTCAAAATATCCCCTTTTATTTCTTTCGTTTTTGCCAATAGTGCCACATGGTATTCTGGAGTCGGCATTCTTGCATTAATGCCTAAAAGGAATAGATACTGTGATCTATGTTCGACATCAATTGTGTTTACCCATAAATGAGGGTTTCTAATAACAAACCGGTACGGATTGAATTTGTAACTAACAGGATTCCAGCAGACAGTAGACTTGATTACGCTGGTCTGGTACATAAAGTCTTGTCGCAGTTGTTGTGTCAGAAGTGATTCTTTACCCATGTGACGAGCGTTCTTAGGTAACGGATATGCGTGAATAGGACCAATAGAAAAAACTTCAGTTGTATTTTCCTCATCTTTTGCAATTATCTGCACAATTGGTGCTCTGTGTGGTTTATCATCGTACGTATTGAATATGCAGTCACTATGTCGACCCGTGTCAGTGACGGTTACAGTGACGCACGATTTCGATGGTGGAGGTGCGTCGGGAGCATTGCTACCTGCTGCTGCCAGAAACCAAGTTCCATTTAAAAGAAGAGATGTAACGTTGCGTACTTCCGGGTTATACCACTGAGATTCTAAAGGACATCCATGAATGTCTGAGTGGACATTACCGCATCTTGGGTATAAAGTCTGATTCGAATTTGTTAATGGTATAATCGTAATTATTATTAATTTTAGGGAGTTACGGCGCATAATTTTCATAGCTGTAGCAGCAAGGTCTTGTAAGCCGTGAAAATCCACTAAAAAAACCATTGTGCTTAATTTGTTAGTTACATGTTTTTTTAAATTATTTTACAGGGTGTTGTTCTTATACACAATATACACAAAAACCCTGTTGTATCTGCGAGATGCGCAACCAGTATCGACTGGAGGATACAATTACATAATTATGTTAGTTTGAATTAAATATTGACTCTAAAAATTTTGAACACACATCGCGCTCTGCCCTCCCAAAAGCGTAAACGCAGCCACCAATCGCGTCGTTTTATTTGTAAACTATTCGCGTCGTGCCGCTACTCTTGCTTAGAGTAAAAGCCACCAACATATCAAACAGATTTGTTTTTTTTTTTTTTGTAAAATTTCCTATTTTCCTTGCGATCTTAACCAGTCAAAACTCTTGCTATTTTTAAACTTCAATTTTTTTGGTATTTTTCATGAATACTTATTAGTGTGAATACATGCCCTTCAATTATACAACAGTTTTTGTAACACGCTGTATATCATAAATATCGATAAGTATGTCATCTACTACTTGAGTGGAGCCCGGTGTTTGGCGACAGGCTCGCCCCTTGTCATATTTGGGACTAAATATCGTCCAGCAAAGTGTGGGTGTTGTATTACACCTCTGCCAGCCCCCTCGGGGAAAAGGCGTGACGACATGTATGTAAATATCGATAAATAAGTAGGTACCTATGGTTATAGTACGAGGGTGAGACTGAAAATTTTTAGAACTGGCCAGTTAAAAACGAACATGAAAAAAGCTAGTATTACTCTTGAAAATAGAACTCTAGAAATTGAAGTCAAAGTCAAAGTCGAAATGTTTTTATTCAATTGGGTATCAAAGATACACTTATGAACTTCTTGTTTTAAAATCACTCGAGTGTTCCTTACACTTTGGAAAACCGCCATAGTCATTCCAATACCAAAAGTATCAGATCCCCTTGTATTGAAGGATTTGAGTCCAATCAGTCAGAGAGGCAAGGAAGAACCCTCTCTCTCTAAAGAACTGGAAAGAGTAGTGTGTTTCCAGATAATTGAGTACTTTGAAAGAGAACAGATGTTACCTGATATGCAGTTTGGCTTCAGAAAATTTAGAGGAATCAGCACAACTCTGCTAGATGTAATTGATAATGTATTAGCTTTGCAGGATCAGGGCATGGGTACAATTTAGTACTACTGGATTTTTCCCGTGCCTTTGATTCATTAAGGAATCTCTACTCTTATCAAAGCTACATTTTTATGATTTTGAATCTGATGTTATAAATCGGTTGAACCTTAGCAACCGGGCTCAATTTGTCGAAATTAAAAAGTATGATGGAGAGGTGTTACGCTCAAGCCTGCGTGACTTAGCTAGGGTTCTGTATGGGGAGACCAACAGCTGAGGCGGGTTCCAGTGCCGTAAGTGCGTCACTGCAGCTGAAGGCTGAAGGCCGCGGCGGGAGAGGACTTGATGCATCGTTGCCACTTGCCCTTGCACCCTCCGCGGCCCAAACGTAGTCGCTACCGTATGATGGCGGACGCGGTGGGGCCGCAGAGGAAGAGGCGTGTCGGTGTATCGTTGCCGCTCTCCCTATCCTCTGCAGCCGAAGTTGCAGGCGGCGGGGCCACTCATTTGACCCGTCACATGTGGACCATGGGCACCTATGCACGGGTGCTCGTTGCCACCCACGAGCAAATTAGTCCCCGAGGTGGTGGATGATGACGATTTGTCTGGTGTTTGACACATCGTCATCGAAAGGGATAGAACGCAAGCTCGAGGAGGTGCCCGAAGGGACTGGCGCTGTCAGGGCCGCGGAAGAGTGTAAAAGCGTCCCCGTGGCCCCGACATTTTGCGCCGAGGTGAAACACCCTTGGGAATTAATGGGTAGGCCGCCAGTGTCGGGATTCCACATAACCACTCTGTACCCGCACCCGGGCTGTTAATGGTAATATAGGATTTTCCCAAGGCAAAAAAAAAAATTTACTTGCCGTGTCTCTTCCAAAAAACCTCTACAAACAATAAACCCACTACAAACGACGCTGTTATCGTTCTTAGGATTTCGTACTAAAATGGTAAAAGGAACCTTATCATGAAACTCCGATGTCTGTCTGTCTGTATGTCTTTGAGCGGATTATCTTAGAAACTATAATAGCTAGCGGCTTGAAATTTGGTACAGATCTAGATAATGGTGGTGACTACGTATAGTAGGTACAATGTGTGTAAAAAGGGTATGTAAATAGTTGGGATCTGAAAGAGGGATTACAAAAAGACACCCTTGCAATATAGTCATGTGGGGAATCATTTGAAAGGTCTTAACTGAAGCATTTAAAAACGTTTGTGTGCAATTTTCTATAATGTTTTTTTATTTTATTTTAACCTTCTAAAACGTTTTTGGTCTACATTTGTCACTTCGAGGTTTTTGAGGATTAGGTAATACCTAGATTCTCTAGGTATCTGTATTTCTTTCATGTATGTATGTCTTTAATCATTTTACGGTTTCCTGTTGAGAGTGTTATGACCGAGCTCTTGCTACTTTGGCGTGATTATTTTAATTATGTAAAGCAGAGGATTTTGCCAAAACTATTTTATATTCCGAAGACCTTCCGTGCTTTGTATGGCAAAAAAAAATGGAAGAAGGGAAAGGGGAAATCTCTTAAGTTAATAAAGAATACGCTCGAATAACACCGAGTGTTATGTACCATCTTCGCTCACCCTATCATCCTACGACGATTTCCCTGACAACGGCGTATTTCGTCCAAAGTTTCAATTAGCTTTCATGACACGTAGCTTGCTGGTGGACGACAATATTATTATTTTATTAAACAAATAATGTTATGTAACTTTAGATAGTTGATTGAATCAGGCGTTACTTTGCGGAAGTTCATCTTTAAAATTGTTAGTTAAACTTGAACTTAATATCTAGTGTATTTCCGCTTTAACGTCGCATTAAGTACATCAAGGAATATAATTTTGAAAAAATTTGATGAAATCTACTAAAAAACTTTTTACAATTTGATATTTGAAACTAATTCAAAAAGGAATTTAACAGAAATAATGTCATGAAATTTACAACAAAGTTTTGTCAAAAAATTAATACAATAAAAAAAATATATAAACAATAAAAAAGCAATAAAAATCTGAGTCCGCTCTTTTTTTTTTTCTTGATGACTCTATGCTGTTGGCCACTGAGACCGGGTACCGCGTACCAACACTGGGTCGATAGCGTACCGGGCATTAGGCAAGCGCATATGGCGCAGGGCCTCAAAATGCTTAAAAACAATGGGTAACGAGCGCAAGGGCACCTCTGAGGTACGGCCTCGGCTTGGGCTGTCGCCGAGGGAGGGGCGTCGAATTGCCCTGGCAGCCCAGAAGGGGCTTGCTCTAGGGCCCTAATTGGGACGGTGGAAGTTACGGTTAAAACAAAATAAATTATTATTAACAATGACTCGACCACCTTGTTCGGAAAGGGAACCTCACCTCAGAAGAATAGGCAAGAAACTGAGGGTCGTAAAATGAACGAACACTACGAGCTAACTAACCGATCTTCTAACAGACCTTGTAGGCAGTCTTCGACATCGCCGGCGAAGTTGGTGTATGACAGTGTACCTTTGGTAACCGGCGCCTATACCAAAAACTGAATACTTCCTCTTGCAAGGAGCTGCCGGGTCGGACGACCCCAGCGCCGCCGAAGTGACGACGGCGATGGGGTCGTCCGGGACCGGGTCCGGGTTCGGGAGATAAATTTGATGTACTGACGGATGGAGGGTAGTTCGAGATCGCAATGCAGGTCGGCGTTACGCTGATATCAGCTAGCTCCGACTGCTTTGCGAATGAACCTATTCTGAAGGACCTGGAGCTTGTCCAGGTCGATGGGGGAGGCATGAGCGAACACTACTGAAGCGTACGTCATGATGAGGTGGATGTACATTTTGTAAATAGTCACCTTATTCCTAAGGGGCAATTTACTCCGTGTGCCTACGAGGTGGTGGAGTCGGCTTAGAATGAAGGCCGCTCGGTTTCGGACTATCTGGATGTGTTTCGAGAAGTTGAGTCGTCTATCGAGGGTCACGCCAAGGAAGTAGCTCAAGGGATGGGCTGACCGTGAAGCACGAGTTGCTCCCGGTTGAAGGGCTTGGTGGGGTGAAAGTACATAGCTGCACTTTTGTCGGGATTGACCGTTATGGCCCACTTCTTGAAACAATCGCCAAGCTGGCGAAGGGCTCGCTGAAGCCGGCCACGCAGGTGGAGGGGATTCCAACCTTTAATGTAGAGGGCAGTATCGTCCGCGAAAAGCGCGAACTCTACTTTTGGAATCGGGGGGATGTTGTGAGTTTGAGAAGATAATAGTGGCTAGCGCTGAGCCCTGAAGGACGCCAGCGCTGGGGGCTTACTACAACCTTCTAAAAACATCATTAATTAAGCCTTACTTTTGTAATTTCGTACCATGACCACCCTAAAAGTATTTCTGTTAAGTTTTGATATCGCTTAGCAGTTTTGATGACGTCATTCGATTTCGTTCATTCAATCCAAGGAACATTTGTTTAAAAACCGTACCACGACCTCTAAGGTATTCCTGCCGAGCTGTCAAAATTGCTCTCCGTGTAACTTTTTCTATTTATAAGTGAGTTTTTGCTGTGTTTCTGAGGTTCTATTCGTAATATCAAGCAAGATGGCCGATGATTTGGAAATTTTCGAGTTTCTCGAGGCAGATAATAGAAGCTTCGTACTACGAAGGACGCCTTCGGACGGGCTCCAGAATAAATATAAATCTAAGTCTAAGTCCGCTCTTTTTGAAGCAGTTGCTTCTTCTTAGAGTGAGCCTTCGCCTGCAGACTCCTATTAAAGCCCGCAGCGATATTACCAAACTAAAATTGTTGCTTATTATTTATTTTTGTTCAGTGATTTATTTTTTTAGTTTTGGCAATACTTAAGTACCTTTTTTTTTATCACTGTGGGTTTAAAAAAAAATCTCACATGATATCGAACTGCTTCGCTGAGACTCTGCGGCCGCTGTGACAAATTATTCTAAGCATTAAATTCTTGATATCACCACAGACCTAAGATTTTTTTTGCTTCGCAAAAGACCAACGAAGCGTGGGACAGAGAAGTCTCCATCGAAATGTAAACTCCACAAGAGAGAAAGAGGTCGCCTACAAATAAAATGTTAGTCAATTTTTCTTTTGTCATTAATGACAGCGCGCCACCTGGGAACACGCGAAAATTCCTATGATTTATATTTTTACTAAAATAATTATAAATAGACTCAAAAGAGAGCAATTGTAACTAAATGCAGTTATGTCATCTTGTGAGTTTAGCAATTGTGATGTGAATCCAAGATGTAACCCACAAAATTTGTCGTTTCATGGGTAAATATGAAAATTCCATTGTGATGTTTTTGTCTAAATTTTGTCTAAAACATAACATAAATTGGTTCCAAAACCGATTTACCAGCGGTATGTTGTTGTCGTTTCTTCGTAACATCTATATTTCCTAGATGAAAGCAGAATTGGTGATGAAATTCAGCATTAAAATATTAGTTAGTTTACGCTCGATTTTCACTAGAGATGGATAAAAAGATGACGTCATTATTATCGATAGTTTTTATCAAAGTTCATTAGGTAGGCGATGGGTGCAATACATAAACAAAGCATACATTTTTTAATCAATACCATCAAAAGTAAATTGTCATTCTTCCGAGTTTGTACTGAATGATGAGGCGTAAAACATTTTTGTATTATATATAAGTATGTACCTTCAATTTCTGATCATCATTTTTAATTCAATTTACACATTTTGGGTGTCTTACATCCAAGTCTAATTTAATTATATTTAATTAAATTAAATAATTTATATGTAAATTATAAATAAATGTACAAAACCAATGAGATAAGTACTATTACTTATCCTAATCCGTATACGAGTAAATTTGGTCAAGGGTCACAATTCGAAGCGAATTACTAGGATAGTATTATGTTGATCTTATTATTTACTTTTCTTATGTTAATTTAGATACATGGTGACACTTATCTAACTCTTCCGCCTAGCTTAACACCCGTTTAGTGATTAATATTCATTTTAGCTCAGCAGCGGTGTTATACTTGGAACAAAAAACAACTCAATTGGTATGCGAAAGATTATATTTATCGACAAGCACCCGGAGGACCATTTTAGGTCAATCGATAAATTAATAAGTACTTTTCACAACACTAATTTACTCACGCATGCGCAAATGTTTTTTTGTATCACTATCGAATTGTCACTGTCGATCTTTTACATCCTAGATCTGTGGATATCACCTAAATAATTTTTACAAACTTTACTTGTAAATAGCAATTTAATTTTAATTTACCTTCATGATCATAGGTAGATTTAATTTACGTTTTTGAGGGGAACCGAAAAGATGGTGTCATGATTTTGTTTTATTTTCTAAAACTAAAACTCGCCTTTACTGAAAGAGGGAAAGAGGAGAGAGATTTATCTTATTTATCATCTTCATCATAGATTTAATGAAAAATGTAATGACAAACATACGGATGACGTCTAGGTGGTATGTTTATGTTGCCTAGTTTTTGACATTGTTCACCCAACCAAGTGTCGCCAGATATTTCTTAGGAGCGATTGTACGCCGGCGAGGAAAATGAAAATTCTTAGGTAAGAAAATAATAAGGAATCGTAGTGTTTTTACTTGGAACAAAAATACCTAAATCAATGTAGGTGTCAACTTTTACAGATACGTTAGTTTGACACTGCACTGTCTGCAGTAGCCCATGCAAAACAAATAATCAAACTATGTGAATTGTAAAAACCGCAAGTGTCCCTGTTTCGATAGGATATTGTAGGCACGGTTTCGCCATGCGGTCGTACTATATATTGTACGACCCTGATTGTACGATTTTTATAAAATCGTATAATTACGATTGACATCGTACATCTGGCAACATCATACTCCAAAATACTGGATTTAAATGATTTAGAGGAGACATTGACACTGCAAATGACAGTTCTAAATGAAAAAGTACCACAGAGTATATGATAAGGACTTGTCTCGTACAATTTTTCACATCACTAAAGCAGGAGTAAAAACGTTGTGAAACATTATTGTTTTCAATGCTTGTGGTATGGTACAAAACAATACTTATTAAGGAAGGAAAAATGAAGTATCCATGAATCCACCTGTGAATTTAAGAGGAAAAAGAGGTATTCATGAATGCACCGGTGGATTTAAGAGGAAAAAGAAGTATCCAAGAATCCTCCGGTGGATTTCAGAGGAAAAAGAAGTATCCATGGATCCACTGCTAGATTTAAGAGGAAAAAGAAGTATTCATGAATCCACTGGTGGATTTAAGAGGAAAAATAAGTATCCATGAATCCACTGGTGGATTTAAGAGAAAAAAGGAGTATCCAAGAATCTATCGGTGGATTTAAAAGGAAAAAGAAGTATCCATGAATCCACCGGTGGATTTAAGAGGAAAAAGAGGTGTCCATGAATCCACCGGTGGATTTAAGAGGAAAAAGAAGTATCTAAGAATTCACCGGTGGATTTGAGAGGAAACAGAAGTATCCATGGATCCACCGCTGGATTTAAGAGGAGATAAAGGTATCCGTGGATACACATATGGAGCCGAGCTGCGGATCCAAGTGGAAGAAAGAAAAAAACTAAGTTATTTTATGATTTAAATGGTGTTTTGACCATTTGAATCAGGCACAGATGTATCAGGATTTTCCCTTCACTCATGCATAACTCGTCATACATACTGACGTCAGTATTGTCATTTTTTTACTTGAATATATAACCCAAAAGCATTACACGAAATACAGATTAGACTTGTAAAACAATAAAATAAATTTTATAAAATAGGCATTGTAATCAAAATGCCACCTGAACCAAGCACAGATGAATCAGATATTTGCCTTTGTAACTCCGGGACCAAGCGAACCAGCCGCACGTTCACCTTCTGGCTCATCCGTTACACGACTGGCTTCCCCCCGCGTGGGAAGTCAGACTCTTATTATTATTACCCGACCAAGCACGGTCAAGTGCAGCTTACGCCACATTAATCAGTATTATATGTATGTCGGACACTTCTTATTTGCCTATTTATAAACACACTAAGGTAGGTATAACTAAAATATATTTTTTTTAATAAGAGGACAATTCATTTTCTTTTGAAATAATTATAATTCATAATGATTTATCAAAGGGAAAATACGATATATCGACTATTTTCTTCCGGAAATGGCAAGTGGACGCGTTATATGAATCAGAAGAACAAACTTCAATTATTTTTAATTTATACTTAGACTGCAATTATTTCAAAAATATCACTTGCACCAGTTAGAGCTAAAGCTAAACTGTAAAAAAATGAAAATGAAAATGAAATGTTTATTAGCTGCAATATACATACTACACATAAGAAAAATACACATAAATTATAAAACTTGGTAGTAATATAACATGCAGAGGAGTTTTAAAAAAGAGGTAAATTAACAACAGTTTCCTCACTAGGCAAGGCACACAGGCATTCTATCCAAGAGTGAAAAACTTGTCAAATGTCTAGTTTCCAGTCTCGAAGTTTCACTATTAGAAAAAGGACTGAAATACAATTTTACGCCAGGAACAACACAAACAACATTACAAGAGTTGGCGGTTGACACAGAAATAGCATGCATCAGAGGAAAACAAGACATAGCTGTGAAACATCAAGTAGCTAATGAGATAAAGAGAAATTTGCGATATAAATAAGCGCCCGAGGCAGTGGAGCGGACTCATTGCCATAGGAACATCCTAGGCGATCCGGACGACCCCATCGCCGTCGCCACTTCGGCGGCGCTGGGGTCGTCCGACCCGGCAGCTCCTTGCAACAGGAAGTACTCAGTTTTCGGTATAGGCGCCGGTTACCAAACGTACACTGTCATACACCGACCTCGCCGGCGAGGTAGAAAACTGCCAAGAAGGTCTGTTAGAAGATCGGTTAGTTAGCTCGTAGTGTTCGTTCATTTTACTCCCCTCAGTTTCTTGCCTGTTCTTCTGAGGTGAGGTTCCCTTTCCGAACAAGGCGGTCGAGTTATTGTTAATTATAATTTATTTGTTTTTAACCTTACTTCAACCGTCCACGATAGAGCCCTAGAGCAAGCCCCTTCTGGGCTGCCAGAGCAATTCGACGCCCCTCCCTCGGCGACAGCCCAAGCCGAGGCCGTACCTCAGATGTGCCCTTGCGCTCGTCGCCCATAGTTTGTAAGCATTTTTGAGGCCCTGCGCCATCTGCGCTTGCCTAATGCCCGGTACACTGTCCTCCCCTGTCCCTGTTGGCCTCAGTGGGCAACAGCATAGAGTCATCCAAAAAAAAGAAAGAAAAAAAAAAGGAGCGGACTCATTCTCGGCCACGCGTTTGGAGAGTTAACAAATCCTGAGGATGCCTCGTGTAGAGGCGAAATAATTGTCGACGAAGTGCTCGAAGAATAGGAATTTTTATTGCTCTTTTATTGTATTAATTTTTTGGTAAAATTTTGTTGTAAATTTCATGAAATTATTTCTATTAAATTCCTTATTAAATTAGCTTCATATATCAAATTGTATAAAGTTTTTTAGTAGTTTTAATTAAATTAGGTCTGTTAAATTCGTTAATTGAAATATCAAATTGTATAACGTTTAAATTAGATTCAAATATCAATTTGAATATTATTATTTTTTCAAAATTAAAATAGAATACAAAATTTATCTTCCTTGATCTACATAATGCGCCGTTAAAGCGGAAATACACTAGATATTAGTTCAAGTAACAATTTAGATATAACTTCCATTGCTTTTACTAAATTTTTGGAGCATATAAATATTTTGGTTACCTTGTGTTAGGGTTTGTTTTATTGTCACGATTTACGGATATATAATTCAGTTAACTATTCGGTTATTTTATATGCATATATATTTGGTACTAGTAGCCATCTTCCAAGAGTCGTTGACAGGCAACGGAAGCCCAGTTTTGGCGCCACTGTAGTCGATGTCAAAGACAATCACACAGCCGATTTTAAAAGGATGGCGGATGTAGGCAGTGATTGATTGTGGCAAGAATATGGTGATCAAGAAGAATTTTTCATAAGTGTAAGATGGTCGGCGGCACAATGACACATTCTGAGGCCGATATCGATGGCGTTAAGTTGTGGAATAATCCTAGTAACTGTACGGTTGAAACAAAAAGTGAACTATTTCTTCAAAAAGGTTTTATTGTTCACTTCGAAACCTCGAGCTTATACTTGCTACTTAGTATTAGTAGTGCAATTGGTAATGAGGTATTCCACGGAAGATTTTTTTAACATGCGTTTAATTAGCTAATCAGGACAGTAGTGGCACGGGAAAGTAAAATTTCCCTTCACTCTACTAGTACTGTGTCCAAGAAAAGAAATCATGGACGTGGCTACACCTACGGTGAACGCGTTAATCAAAAGCATTTCTCGTTAGTGTGGCCGCAGCATTAGAAAACTCTCTGTAGCTTTTAAAGCCCGTCGACGAAAAGTCCAGTACTTGATAATGGATTGTTTGGAGAAGTAAATAGTTTGAATCACAACAGAACAAGTGGGAATTGTATTCCCATATTTTTTGTGGGCAAAAATAATGGGGAAAAAAATCCCAGTAGTTCTGTCAACAGAAAACGATAACGGTAACAATAAACGGTTTTTTTGTCCAGCTAGTTTCTGGAAATTCTTCAAAATAGCGAAGAAAAAAATCTGTATAATTTTGTAACCTGCTCGCAAAATTTCAAGAGAATCGGTTTATAAATTCGAACGGTAGACGAAGACAGAAATCCGGACAGGATCGACATACGAAAGCATTTTTGTCGAAGCTGAAGCAGAGACGCTTCGCTCGCTGATGCTCGCTCGGTCGATAATGCAGTTTGAATCTGCACCTCTTTTTTCAGTTAATTTTATAATCACTTCATCTATCACAGTTAAATTTTCGATATTTTATAAAAAAAACATACCTGCCACTGACTCCGACGTTTTCGACTTGTGACACAATAACAAATATTTTTTTAAGCAATCTTACTAATGTAATCGGACAAAAAAGGGAGAGTGAGGTAATTATGATCTTATTCAAAACAGCTTTTCTGTAAAATTTCTATTAAAAACATTACTTGAATAGATTCATGAACTGACCGAACGATGAGAGGTTTTGAGTCAAGGGGGTAGTTACTGTAGGGGAGGATTTGGCTCTAAAGTATGGCTCTACGTTTTGGTGAAAGCCGGAGGACCGCTGATATGAATATTTTTTTCAGGCAAGTTTTATTTTATGAAAACACCTACTTACATTTTTTTATTTCAAACTTATGGGTTATAAAGATCATAGAATATCGTCATATCGATCGTAGAATCGCGAGGTCTATGTTTAAGGTGATCAACTACTGATAGATGTGTAAAAGTATATCATAGTAACTATAATAGTATATGCAAATTAAACAGCAATTATTAGCAATAAATATTATTAGCAATCAGAAGCAGATATCAATTAAAAAACAATTCCAAACGAATTGATTTAATGCTACCATTTGATACAAAATTATTATTGCAAGCACACAGTTATTTCTATTAAAACTCGCTAACGATTGCATCCTTCACGAATCACATAATAGTTACACAATACGGGGGTTAAGGCTAAATGTTCGTTGTCGCTAAGCACCTTGTCCCACAAGATGGCGCTGTTTCACCGAAAAGATGTTTTTATTTATTTTACTTAATTAGCAACAAATAAATTATTATTTTAGTGGTTTCGCGTGATTACCAGTTTGCTCTTAACATGTATCAAACATAGTTGAACCCATTAATAGCTACATTTTTGATACAATGTAATTTAAATATCAGCCTCTGTATACGTAAAGAAATAACACGCACAGATGCAAGAAAACAATGAATGACGCCCGCGCCGCGCCGGCGCGAAAGAAGGAGGATGCCCGAACCAAACTACTACAGTAGGTAGTACGATGACGATCCCGGTTGTCTGGATGTTTACCTTATTATATTAAATATTTTTCCTCTAAAATTATACTTTTTTTAAGAAAAAAACCCGAAAATTGAACAAATTCTTGTACAAATTGTAAAAAGTAATTAAAAACAAACAATGGATGCCGATTTGAGATGATTTTCTGACGAAAGGGATGTAATTTTTGCAGCCAGCAGATGTTTCGGAAAACAATAGTTAAACGAAAAAAAAAAAATTTGGAAAAAATTCCTTAGAAAAAGGACACCGACAGTGTTTTTTAGTTTGATATAAAAAAAACTACGTCCAGAGTACTGAGTTTTTAAGAAAACACCTTAAAAATAAAACCCACAATATCCTTAAAAACTATTTTTTTCCTCCAAAATCGTGAAAAATCCCGAATCTGGCAACCCTGCCTACGACTGTAGATTATTCTGTGGATTTTATACGACAAACAAACAAACTGTGCTGCCAGTGTGCGACGACCAAAAAATATAATATTACAATACCTCGATACTACTTACAAGTAATAAAGTAACGCAGTTCCCTTATTGTTTACTCATATTAAGTTTTGTACTGTTACAATATAAGAAAAACTATTATGTTAAATTGTCATGTAAATAAAACTTGAAACCCATGATTTACCAACTCTTTGAAAGCAAATGCATACAAATGATGGCATTTTCATATTATGATAGTGTACAAAATAATCGATAAATAATAATAAAATCATTTACATATTGACCAAGTTATAAAATATAAATATATGACACAATTTTGTAGACTTATAAATATTACATAGCACGAGAGTAACGCGAAAATGTACCAGGTAACGAATGACGGTTTCAAAAGGGCAGATAACGCAAAATGTTACATTTGTAAGGTTCTGGCAGCACTAAGTTCAATCCTCGCATGGATTAGAAAATAAATATTTTTTATGGTTTTTATTTTGTGTCAAACGGAGCGTTGCATAGCGAAGCACTGCTCTTGCCAAGTAATGCCTACTCACTTGCACGCACTGTCTGACAACGTCGGAAGCACACACCCGTAAGACACCGTTAAAAGCCAACTCACACTACAAGCGTGTGCTAATGTATCATTGCACCACTACAATAGTAAAATCTGACAATTTTATCAGGCTAAAACAATGCACTTCCAGTATATTAATTTATTACATTATTGGTTTCGCGGGGATACAAACCTAAATTAAGGCCATGTTAAGTCATGATGAGCTTTAACTTGAAGTAGGAATCGTAAATAGGTCACGTAAAGTTGTTGTATGGAGACGTTAACCGTTAACGATTATACAACCGTTGTATAACTGAAGCGTAGAAGCGAGAAGCGATGATAGCCTAGTTGGGGAAGGTCCGTCTCTCAAGCCCGACGGCACGCACCAATTTGTTTATTGTGTGAACATAATATGTGCGTATTGTATGTCATCTTATTATGGAAACTGACGTGGTTTTCACACATTATGATTTAAAAACACGGGAATTACTCACGTACGATTCAGTCGATTATGAGTGCTATGCGAGACGCAGCCGCGCGCGCGCACTCGCCCTGATGAAGACCGCCGAATGCGGTTAAAACTATAGTCGGAATAATCGACTGAATCGTACGTGAGTAATTCCCGTGTTTTTAAATCATAATGTATGTCATCTGCTACATGATTGGAGCCCGGTGTATGGCAACAGGTTCACCCCCTGTAACATTTGGGACTAAATATCGTTCAGCGAAGTGTGAGTATTCTATTACACCTCTGCCAGACCCCTCGGGGGAAAGGCGTGACGATTTGTTAAACTGAAGCCTCGGAATTATGCTGCGGGCGGTGGTAGCTACCTACCACCGCCCGCAGCATAATTCCGAGGCTCGACTACTATGCGCCGTTTATATGGCCGCAGGAAGGTAGATGTTGTCAATACGGCCGCTGCTGATCTTCCTCAAGATATCTTGCTAGCGGTGTCATTGCATGCCATTTTCTAAAACTTGTCACATCTTGTGAGTGGTGGCATCCCATACCATCTTCTAAAAGCAGCGTTGATGGGCTGGCAGACCCAGCATATACAGTTTCTATCTTGTCGACCATAGGTATGCTTAAGTCGGCTGCAGGCTCAGGCTGCATACCGCTGTCCAGCGGCACGGGTAGTCCAACTGCAAAGGCAGGTGCTGCCAGTGCAGCCCCATCATCGTCAAAGATTCTTATCTAAAAGCAACATTTCGCATTTATTGCTTGAGCCTTAAATGAATGCAGACGATATTTTTGCGACATTCTTTCAGTCAATTCAATCTCATCAATCTCAAAGATTCACTCGATAAATCGATCATTCGTCATCTTAGATAAGCAGAGACGTCTCTTAATAAACATCAAACCCAGCTCAGGACTTTTTACTTGTAACTCCGGTTGAAACAAGCTCCCTCGCACAGGCTGCCCCAAGCACGCAGCTAGCGCGAGCGCGCAGAAGGTGCGCTCGGGAAGTACGCAGACAGGCGCAGTTGCGTAGCCAGACGCAAACACGCCCGGCAGGACTGTTAACAGGCGGATGATGCCAAACAGAGAGGAGGTTGAGAGACTCACTATCATAGTATTTCTAGCGAATAGCACCATCTCTGTCTTTTGTGGGTTTCCGGAAAGGATGTGTTGCTCACACCATTTTTCAACAACTTTAAGAGCTTTCTGCATCTTTGCACATAAAGTTTATAGCGTTACATACAGAACGCAACATACGAACATGCGAAGCGCAACATACAGTTATCACGGAGTAGGTCTATCTCCCTGCCTAGCTGTAAAAAGAGGGGCCTGGCAGAGGACAGCTAGAGAAACCAAGGAAATAGAATAGAATTACAGGATTTAATAAGATACTAGCTGCGCCCTGCGGTTTCACCCGTAGCTAAAAAGTCCTATGTGCTATTCTAAACTATAACCTATCTCTGTGCCAAATTTCATCCAGATCTGTTCAGCCGTTCTCGCGTGAAAGAGTAACAAACATCCATCTATAAGCGTTTTTTTCCAAGATCGTTTAGGCATTTTCAAATAACATAAATAAACAATTGATTTTAGTCTAACCTCAAAGCAAACACTCATTGACTTCGTGTTACTTAACAACGCCATCTGCTGTTGTGTCGTTAAAGCAATTAGTTGCTCACAAAAAATAGTATTATTATTCGCCAATAGATGTCAGGAAGAGTCACATTTTTCAGTTGAGACTACTCAAACGCCTCCTTTTTGTTATTTTTCTTCCAAGTTTATGTTTAAGTTGATTATCGATAAAACACGAATAAAATGACATTTCCTAAAAATGATTCCTAGCTAGATCGATTTATCGCCCCCGAAACCTCCTATATACTAAATTGTATGAAAATCGTTGGAGCTGATTCCGAGATTCCAATTATATATATAATTATATACAAGAATTGCTCATTTAAAGATATAATAAGATAAGATATAAAAACAAGAAGTGGCAAAGTCAAAGTCAAAGTCAACATGTTTTTATTTAATTTGGGTATCAATGATACACTTATGAACGTCAAAGTTTTTTTTAAATAGACTCGACCGCCTTGTTCGGATAAAAAGCCTCTACTCAGGAGAACAGGCAATAAACTAAGGGGCATTATTTTTTGGCGACTAGACAGTAAACTATAGGATGACCTAACCTACCTACTTCGGCAGCTTAACTGTTAAGGTTGAAGAGAAGGACAGGGGAGTTTCCAGGGGCGTTATTAGGTAGCATCGTGGGAGAACGAGCTCAGTAGTTTCCTTTCATGGTGCTCTCGATGATCACGATGTAAAAGATGGAGAAGCAGACTAACCAATGTCAGAATCAGGTCAACAGATCAAGTTCCTTTCGCTGTTATTAGAAACGAATAAAGCTGAAATTAGAATCATTAAAGATTATACTGGTTTGTCACAACATTTTTCGATTCGAGACTTTTACTTGATCTTGCGTTCGACTCTAGAGCTCGACTGATGGGCTTTCAGACTTTTTCACCATGTGTCTAAGTTGTTAGGAAGTTTCTTTGAAAATTCAAAATTTGAAGCTGTCGACGAATTATAAGTAAATAGTTTTTAACAAAGTCTAAGAAAAGTATGAAACTAAACAAGGAGGAATAAATACACTACAATTGTTTCAAAGAGCCCAGAGACCATGATTGCTAGGTCATCCGCGTATCGTACCGTAACAATGCCTTCCTTGTTCAGGAGTTCGATGAGTTCGTTGACCACCACCCAAAGTAGTGGAGACAATACTCCTCCTTGTGTGGGCAGCCTTTCGGAACGCGGCACCGCGTCGTACCCGCCGTTTCAATGCTGGCCACTCAGCATTGTTTGCTCTCCAGTGTTGATTCAATTTTATAGACCACACCTGGTGGAGTGCAGTTTCTGTTGATTTGCCTGATTGGTACGCATGTTAATTTTTATGGACGGGATTATCGACCAAAGGACACTTTTAATGTATTTGTCACAGTCTCAACAGGTTTAGTTAGTGCCATGAGCACGCTTTCGTAGGTTCCGCTCATTATTTCTAATTTGAAATTTTCTAAAGACCCATCAGACGATTTACAGGCTACGTGACACGTGAGATGAGATCTGATAATATAAGGTGTATGAGACTTTTCAAACGAGAGACACAAATATTTGGTATTTGTGTATCTCGAATTATAGGAATAACTTTCCTGGTCCGTTTTGTATGAGTCAATTCGAATCGAACGAATAGGGCTCATGACTTCAAATAGAATCTGTGATACATCAATACAAAATGATTCGAATCCCACTTTAAAATATGAACGATTGTGTTTGACCCAATCGTTTAACCAGATAGACGCATCGCCCTTAACTATTTTACTATTATTATATTTCTTAACCCTGCGCTAAAATCAACGCTGCCCAATCTCCCCTACCATAAAATGAAAAATCAATTTTGCTACTTTCCCTAACAGTTTTATAGCTTTTAGCTATTTATTTTTAACAACCTGTTTCCCACGACTTCGGTACACTACTTACTATTTTGTTGAAACTTTGCTTCTAACTTTTTTTCATCAGCCTTTTGCCAATGGACGGATGGAATAGACGGAGGCCTCCCCATTTCATTTATGTTTTCAATCTAGCTCGGTCAAGAAAAAAGGCGCGAAGACCGTTACGCCACTTCGCTCGGCGCCAACCAGGAACTCTTCTATAGGCTCTCATTGAGTCCATTATCTTCGCCCATACATTCAGGTGCACTGTAAAGCATACCCTCATAGTGGAGTTCCGTTTAAAAGCAGTAACGGTTTTTAATTCACTTTTATAAACACCAGAGGTGTAGAACTCATTGCCTGCGCCTGTCTTTCTAACCAAATAAATACAATCCGGGGGTGGTCAAGAGAAAAGTGAATGGGCCAGCTTGTCACCTTCGAATATACGATCACGTCGTCACGTCGCTTTCCGACAGGCTATGTCGTAATTAAACGTATGCTAGTCCGATGTAAAAAGTCACTCGCAGTTCTTGAGCGAACTGTCACGTTGAGGGCTCGGTCGATCATTTTATTGCCGAAAATACTGCTCTCCATTGCCTCTGACAAATATGCAGTCTGAACTTCTGATGTTTAGTCAATGACCACAATTCTTAAGCACCGTGGGTTTCATTGAGAGTATACACATGTTGAAGATTTTTGTTCTAAATAGCGGAAAGTTCTTTCATGGAATAGCAGCTCTTTTAACTGGCCCCTTGCGACAGGTTTTCACACGCAAGACAGTTTTATGTCATAGCATAAGCTAACAAATCACCTGATGGTAAGTGATCACCGTGATAGTTATTGGATAGATGCTTTAGATAGGTAATTAAGTACTTACAGAATAAAAAAACTTGACATGATTTTACATTTTTGATCTCACAACTTTTTACGGTAGTTCGTGTAGTGAGACCTGCACTTTATTTAAAATGATAATGTTTTTGATGGAAATTTGTTGTTACAACAAAAACCAGACTGCAAAATGTAAAAATGCGTATGTATATTACATGACCGCGTGGAGCATTATTAAATAATGAAAATCAGTTTATTTCGAAAGTTGTCAATCGATGGTATTAATGTTCTGTTATTTTTGACGATTAATCGATTTGTTTTTGGTTATTTATAATGGAATTTTTAATTATTATTATTATTATTTTATTTATATTTATATAATAATTATTTATAATTAAGGTTTACTTCCGCATTTATAATGCTTGCTCGTCCCACGGGAACACTACATTTTTACGGGATAAAAAGCCTATAGCCTATATGCTAATCCTGGATGTCAGCTATCTTCATACTAAGTTTCATTAAAATTGAATCAGCCGTTTGAGCGTGAAGAAGTAACAAACACACACTCACAAACTTTCGCCTTTATAATGTGTTTCCTTGCTCATCCCGCTGGAACACTACATTTTTAGGAAATAATAAGAAATTGTAGGTATAAACAGATGCGTCCAAAACGTCAATTTAAATCTACTTTAAAAAAGCGTAAATGAGTAACATTTTTTGTTAATTCCTTGCTCATCCCACAGGAGCCTTATATTTTTAAGGGATTAAAAAATGTGTTTAATAACAAAAATGCGTCCAAAACGTGTAAATCTATAGTGGTTTATACGTTTTAAACGCATTTTTATCCCACGGGAGAAGTAAAATTTTCCGTGATAAAAAGTAGTCTATGTTCTAATCCAGGGTGTTAGCTACTTTCATACTGAATTTTGTCAAAATTGGTCCAGCAGTTTGAGCGTGAAGAAGTAACAAAGATCACAAACTTTCGCTTTTATAATATTAGTGTGATGGTTTACTATTTTGACTATAATGGCTTACACATAAGATATAGATATATACTGCGGCCGACTTTTTATAGGACTATTTAAGATAAACATTTCCATCATACATTACATACGTGTAACTCTAGCGGTTTTGCCAGCGCTTGCCAGAATATCTCGCAGATGATCGATTTTTTGCTACTTACTTGACATTAATCGTCATATTTTGGACAATTCAAACAAAATCTTTATAAATTGTAGCCTATGTGTTATTCTGATGTATAAGCTATATTATGGTAAACTTTCATTAAAATCCATTCAGTAGTTTTTACGTGAAAGAGTAACAAACATCCATCCATACAAACTTTCGCGTTTGTAATATAATATTAGTAGGATAGGAAGTAAGATTTATTTATAAATAGAAATGCTGCTTCAAGTATTTTTTTATTTGTGAATTTTCGACAATATAAATATTCTATATTTTGTATAGGTTTTATTCTTATTCTTATTGTTATTGGTACTCATGGTTTACCCGTACTATTGTTGTTATGTTTACCCATATCATTATTGTTATTATGTTTATCCTTATTACTGTTATTATTAGTATTGTAGTTGTTATTATTATGATTGTAATGGTTTTTATTTTTATTTTTATGATTGTCCTCATCATTAATATTATAAATAGGATAAGGATTATAGGTGTTAAAATTGGTTGTTTGACTCTGCTCAGACACTGAACAAAGAATAACAAAGAATACACAGAAGAAGCGTCGGTGCGGCTGTATGGGTCCTAGCTTGTTTTCAGCTTGTCCTGGGCCTCGTATTTCTACCGTGAGTTCGTTGTGATGGGGTTCCTCCGGGAGAGTCAAAGAAGTCTCCGCACTCAAGGATGCTATCTCCAGCCCCTCGCCCGAGGTCACGGGCCACAGATGGGAAGATTCCCATTTCGCATGTGCACCCACAATCACGAAATCCACCAACACAACTGTCAAAAAATATTAATATTATCTGTCAGTTTATTGAAATTCTATAATTTCCTACCATAATTAATATTGTAAATGCAAATATGTTTTGTTCGGTTGTAGCACTAACACGCCGTAACTATTCAACACATTATCATGAAATTTTGCACACATGTTGTCATGGGTAAGTACAGAAAAAGATTTCTAGTACCACATAACTACAGTTCCCAGCGCAGGATGCCACTAGTAACACATTTACATGTACACTAATATTATAAAATCGGAAGTAACTCTGTCTGTAGGCTTTTCACGGCTGAACAGCAAAACGGATCTTGATGAAATTTGATAATTAGTTACAGTAGGTATATAAGGTTTTTGGATACTATTTTATGAATATACGCTAACGTAGTCAAGGGAAACAGCTAGATAATCTAAATAATAATGATCGCCCGCACGTACTGCGCATACTCACTCGCCACAAGCGTCGCGTCCCTGAACAGCTTCATCATAGCTTCGGAACAATACTGGAAATATTAAACTATTATTAGAATAATGTTTTTATGTTTGAATAGTTCAAGTTAATTTATGAATAAGTACGAGTCTCAAAATACATAAATAATAACGTACACTCATACCTCCCCACTAGATTTCCCCGTGTCGGGGATGTCATGGAACACATACGAAGACAAAGACTACTAACACCCAGACCCAAAATAGATTACGTAATCAGAAATCAGAATTTATTGATAACTTCTATAGGTAATTAGGTACACGTTACATTTGAACGATTATTAGGTTTTTTTAACAATTATATCAAGTATAAATTTAATTCATTATTATAATATTTACACAATTAAATGTAACATTAACAAAGTATAGTAAAAACATATTAGGTAAAGCTATTATTTTAAAAAATAATAACAGTTTAAAAATATGTTATTTTAAAATAAGATTCAATGTCATATTTGTGCTTGATATAATATATTTACATGATTATAATTATGTTTTTTTAAAATTGCTGACCTTAGAATACTGCCGTCTGGTACTCGTAACTCAAAATCAATGTCTGGTGTAAATAATCACTTGGTCTTTTAGTCCGGTTATTTACTCGTAACTGTTAGCACAGCAGGCGAGAAAGTTTATAGGGGACAAAAATTATTGAACAGTACATGGTTCAATAATTAGCCGCCATGTTTTAAAAATCATGGAAAATGTACTTAATTTAGCATTTAGCACGCTGTTATTAGCTTCAGGCGATTTGATGAAAATTAATTTATTAACCGTAAATAATTCGATAATTAGCCGCCAAGTTTCTTTATTAAACATTACCTTTTTGCGGACGACCTAAGGATGTTCAAAGTAGTGAATACTTTGCATGATATGACACTTCTCCAGGAAGATATCAATCGTCTTGTTTCTTCGTCGTCGTGGGATTCTTCTCCCTCCCTCGTTCGGGGGAGTAAGGTTGCGGTCTCGAGGTTACCTTCTTTACCGCGGCTGGACGCTGAGGGACACTGCCCCCAGGGCAATTGCGAGTGCGGCGCCAGGCCCGGCTTGCGCCGGCGGCAGCTCGCACTGGCCGTGATGTGCGTAGTGACGCACGTCACAGGAATCAGTGGTCGGTGGAGTCCCGCACCCGTCGCAGCTAACGGGCGGCATCTCCACCGAAGGAATAGACTCTCGCCGTCTCGCTCACGACGTCTCGCTCGGGGTCTCCGGCGCGTAAGGCCGGGCGGACCCTAGCGGTCGGTGCGGTGATTCCTGACGGCGCGGGCGCGCTTTAGCCGGTGTGAGCCAGCTGCCACGGCTCTAGCAGCCCTTTATGATGTATGCGGTCGCCTTGCGGCGGCAATGGGCGGCCGGCCAGGCGCCGCGGGTGCGGCGCCGGCCTGGCCATGGGCAGCGTCTAGGGGTCCGCGCCTCCGACGGCTGTCGGAGGGGACCGCCCGCTGTGTGGGAGCCGCCTAGGGAGCCTCGCTCGACCATAGGCGGTTGTTGCACCTCGCACCGAGGCGCGGAGGTGCGGCGCGCCCTCGAAGCATCGCTCACGAAGGCGGGGTGGGCACTGTGCGGCCCGCGCGCAGGGGGCGACGGGCGGCGTGTGACGTCAGTCACTATGCCGGCGAACCGGCGGCGGTTTGGTTGCGGCGGACCGACGCACCCTCTAGGCCGGCGGCCGAGGGGGTCGTGTCCGCAGGGTGGGGCGGCCGGGGAGCGTACTCACCCGGCCGCGGTGTAGAGGCTTGCAGTGTTGTGGAGGGCCGGCCTGCAGTCCCATTCTACAGGGGCCCTCCGTCGGTGAGGCGCCCCGCATGACGTAGCGCTACGGGGCAGTGGGCGGTGTCCAAGTGCTGCTTGGACAGCGGGTTCGGTGATGCTGGCGGGCCGTGCCTCGAGCCGGGTGGCGAGGGGCCCGCCAGATGGCAGCGTGTCTTGTCTTTAGCCGAGCGCAAAGCATCGGCGTTGAGCGTCACCGGAGTGACGATGGCTGGGCGCTGAGCCGGCTCACACCATCCGGCTCAGGATAAAGTCCAATGACGTCCGGCGCATCCCGCTCTCGAACCGGCGGCTCGACGTTCCCCCAAGAACGGAGCCAGCTGCGGACCCAAACGAGAGGGAGACCCGGTGAGATCTTGTTTCTTGGTGTAGTTGTAACGGAATGGATCATAATGAATCCAAATGTTATTCCATTCACTTCTCCAGAAAGAAAACCAGAATCCCTTTAAATACAAAATAGCAATTTGACAGAACTTGACAGTATTCATTTTTATTATTCATATTTTCATACTATAAACTAAACTACATTGAGTACTAATGAAAAAATGTAGATGATTCATTTTACATATTGCAGATTTAAATCGAGATTCATGACTGAGCGCGTTTTAGCATACGGGCCTTAAGGCGCCGTATGATCACGAAATCAAGAAAAACAAGTATTATGTTTGCACCTAGTTTGATATGAAGAACTATGATGATCAGGTGCAAAAAAATACAGCTGGTAGAAAAAACAACCAACTTAAGTTTAACCGAAGCATTCCATACATTTTGAAAAAAAAAATCACAAAAAGATTGTTCCTAAAAAAAACTGTTTGCGCGTAGTTCTCTAAATTTTCAGCGATTACAACACATTTTTTTTCGATAATTAAATAGCCAGATTAGTCCTCTAAAGTTTAACCGGGCAACTTTTTCGTATTTGTGTTCTTTTTGCGATTAAATACCAAATAATACCAATAGAAACAGCAAGAAAATTTAATTCTAGGCACCGACTTCATTTTACCATAAATAATGATATGCGATTTTCAACATTAAATGAAGCTGCTTAGGTAAGAAATAGACTACGACATCCGATTTAGTCGTCGAGCAGCGCTCAACGTGACTGAAAGGTCGTTCCCGGCCGCTCTGTGGCACGATCCGGCGTATAATTTTATTACATAAATTATCCATCGTATATTAATTTTAATAGAAAATTACAAATAATTTGAATATAGCAGATTATAGGACGTTGTAAATAGTGACTTTAATTATGGGCAATAAACCGAAAAGATGTATATCAGAGCTAATACTACGAAAACGAACCAAGAAAATGATGGAATGTTTGGTTAAGTCATTTGATAGATTTTTTCGAATTTTTTATTTACAGTTATGCATGTGAATGTAACTTCTGCTACCGCTTCTGCTAAATCCATTTAAATATTCATACTGGTAAAATGACTTTGCACTTTTACACACTATAAATAGAGTCCACATTGATTGTTTCAAAAGCATGAGCCGTCGCGTTGAGCAGGGGCCCTATTCGGAGATTTGAGATTTTCATCTCACCTTTTTTCGTCCTTGTTGCTCTCGTTTGAATAGTCATAGGTGTGAAAGTGACCAAGATAAAATCTCATCTCATCTCACGAGTAGGAATAGCTCCCCTGGTCGAGCGCCGCCGCCGGGCGGTACGACAGTATATGCTACATTTTCAGATACATTATGATGACGTTATGTACCTCGTTGTTATTACCCAAGCTATGTTTTTTTAGTTCGAAGAAGCAAAAATTACGGTACCAAATACTGATATTAGCCAACCAAGTACCTCAGAAGAACTAATGTATAGACCAATGTATAGACCTACACAAGCCCAGATGGATTAGCATTTATGAGCCTTGAAAATAGTCCCTGTCAGCAATGTTATTGCTCTGATTGCTTGCTTATCTAACCTTCAGGGGGGATCCTTGGTAGTCTACATACAAAATGGCAACCAAAGACTGCCGGCGCGGTAGCCGCCATCTTGAATTTAATGGGAAATATTTTTTTATCGGATCGTTTTCAACAAAAAAGTTGTTGAAAACGAAAAAAAAAACAGGACTAAGTTGTTATAAATTTGATTCTTTCTACAGCTTTCGTTTAATTTACCATTTTTATCGTGCGATCGTTATTATTCAAATAAAGCCAAAGTATTAAATTGTGATCGAATAAGTATGATCGAATAATTCGTTGATTATTCATTTTAGGGCATGTTCAAAGTTGTATAAAACAAACTATAGTCTGTCCAACGAAACGAGCTAATAGGGAAATCAAGCGCGGAACATCATTGGTTGGAGATAAGGAACTTAGGGCGCGTTTACATTGCGACCAAATATCAGTCCGATTCTGTATCTCGTGCGGTGCAGACGTCTTGTTTGGTGCTCTTCTCAGTGTGTTCACAGTGTTCGGTTTTACGTTGACCCTGCTTGTTTACTGGACTGATTCCTACTTACCTGTTGACTTGGCGTGTTTTTGGACTGATTATTTCATACAATGGCCTCTACTACACAAACCAGTCCAGCTGTTGTTAAAAGGCAGCGGCGCCCTTTTTCATCCACCGAAAAAACGATGATATCGAACATGTTCAATACTTTTCTTGAGGCTACACCCAACGCATCAAATAATGATATTTTAAAAACTGTTGCATCAAGCATGGGAGTTCATTGGACATCAGTGTACAAAATTGTGAAAGAAAAGAATACCGGAGATGTTCTGCGGTCTCCTAAAAAAAAAAGACATCGACCGACAGTCATAGAAAAGACTGACAGCTTTACGAAAAGTGCACTGAGGAATGCAGTTCATGATTTTTTTAGAAGAAATGAAATTCCAACTTTGGATAAAATATTGGAAGCAGTGAACACCGATGGAAGTTTAGGAATATTCAATGTTCATAAATGATTTTATGTTTTATGTTTATTATGTTTATATTCGTTTTGTACACAACGAAACAAAATAAAAATTATTATATTCCATTTTTTTGTTTCAATTGAAGATTATTTAAGTAAAAATATTATTTTTAGATGATAGAATTGCCTAGCAGTGGGACAATTAAGGTTACATAAAAAAAAATAAAAAAAATTAGTGAAGATTTAGTTAGATTTAGTAGACGGCAATGTAAACGCAGCCTTACATTTTTAAGAATTAGTCACGCCCACTGACCAATCCTGGCAATTTAAGTCGATGCTGCGTCTTTATCACTTTCATACGATTGTGCAAGGGAGAGGGCGCCATATTAGCTCGTTTCGTTGGACAGAGTATAGGTTTCCCTTTGTCTGTGATACCATGGAAGAGACACAAAGATAAGAACAACTACCCACCAGGCCCAGAACAGATTTTTTTTATTTTTTTTATTATGTTGTTACAACTACACAACACGTTGACAATGATCGAAGCTGCTACACGAGATAGTAAATTAGTGGTGAGAGTTGGCGCAGAACTCACGGATGAGTTTGACGTAGTGTCTGGATTGAAACAAGGTGATGCCTTGTCGCCTATGTTATTTAATCTAGCTCTCGAATACGTCATGCGACAGGTGCTAGCACTAGATGGCGGAGTACAGCTGAATGGACAACATAAGGTGATAGGGTATGCGGACGACCTTGCCCTTTTAGGAGAGAGAAAGAAAGAAGTTATAGAGGCCGCAAATATCTTGGAATCAGAAGCAAAAAAAGTCGGCCTAAGCATCAACCACAGTAAAACGGAGTACCTGCACATGCGTCGCTTTAAGAACACCAGACAAGCCAGATCCAACTTAAAGGTTGGCGATAGTATTTACAATGGCACAGCAACTTTTAAATACCTCGGCTGTACAATAACAAATACAAACACTAGAGAGGACGAAATCGAGATTCGTGTTCAAAATACCCTCCGCTGTAGTGCAGCTCTGCATAAAATCTTGGTGTCCAGACTTCTCAGCAGAAACACGAAGATGCGCATTTATAAAACGGTCATTAGACCGATACTAATGTACGGCTGTGAAGCTTGGACACTAACGCAGAAAGAGGAAAGCAAGTTGTTAGTGACAGAACGCAAGGTGTTCCGAAAGATCCTTGGGCCGGTAAGACGGGAAGACGGCAGTTGGAGGATCCGGAAAAACCATGAAATAGAAGAGCTGGTGGCGGAGCCCAATATAGTTGGTGTGATTAAATCCCACAGACTCCGCTGGCTCGGACATTTGGAACGGATGGGAGAGGATCGTGCCGTAAAAAGGGCATACCTGGGATTGCCAACAGGTCGAAGGCCAGTCGGCCGTCCCAAGTATAGATGGAAAGATGAAGTAGCTAAAGACCTGCGAGAACTGGAAATTGATGCCTGGCATGAACTAGCTCAAAACAGAGAAGAATGGCGCGTCTTAGTATCGGAGGCCAAGACACGGTTTGGGTCGCTGCGCCAGTAAGTAAGTATTATATTGTTAACTTAAATACAACTACAGCTTAAACTAAACATGCCCATAAAACCAATGCGGTTTGTCTAGGACAAACAGTTCTTACCCTTATTTAGCTTAAATATGCCATATTATGTAATAATATAAATACTTAAAGAATAAAATAAAAATATAAATACTTAAAGAAACTAACTAAATATAAATACTTAAAGAAATAATGATTATATCGTACATCGCGCGCGCGCTTACCCAAAACAGCTGTTGTAGGTATCGGCTAGTGCCGCTCGTGCGTGACCACTTGCAAATGGCTGTGAAGTCCGATTGAATATGACTTTGAGCAATCGCTACATCTCTGTCCGCAGCCACGAGGCACGTGTCGTCCGCAAACTGAAACACGCTACAGTGTTCAACGACACTGTCAAGGTCATTTACGTAGGTTAAGTAGTGCATAGGACCAAGGACTGATCCTTGGGCGGTTCCTTCTGTTACATTGACAGTATCGCTGAAGTCTGCGCCTACTTTAACTCTATAGCTACGCCCGCGAAGATATTCTTTACACCAAGCCAGTAGGTTACCACGCACACCGCTGCTGTCAAGCCTCTCAACTAGTAGTTCATGCCGGAGTGTTGTGTGAGATATTTACATTTAAACATGAACCTTGTAAAGCAGTGAAATTCCGAATAGACTAGTGAGGAGTGTCGTCATATAAATAAATAATCAAACAAAAACTCAACGTTTTCATTCTACATGACAAGAATTTATAATGATCCGAATTTAAAAATTAATTAATTTCAAAATAAGGTGTAAACTAGTCTTTCTTTCAAATTTGCTGTCCCCAGAATTCTGCCCTGTGGTACTTACCCCAAAATCTATGCCTTGTGTTCACTTCGTCTATATGTTTGGGTATTTAACTGTTAGTACAACCGTCAAGGCAATTCCTTCAACAATAATTTATTAACCGTACATGATTCAATAATTAGCTATCATGTTTCTTTAATAATAAAATTTAGGCTAACTTCACATTGGCTAAAGGGTTTCTATGGCCATTTCGTCTAGAAAAAGACGACGAGCGAAGAGAGCAAGTAAATATACTGATGAGCCCTATGTTCTTTGTTTTTTAAAATACGTCCTCAAAAGAAAATACAGCCGCATACATTAAAAATATCCGCCTTTGTAAGGGGTTGATTTATTTCATAGATAGACGAAACATTACACTACATCATTAGCTTTTAAATTAATCTATAATACAAGGGGCATTTTTAGCTATTTAAAAATGATTAGAGAAGCGCAAAAGTCATTAAAAAAAAATTGAAATTGCACTTTGGAACTCTGTAGATAACTTTAGAGGCTCGTTAGTATCATTACTGGCCCTTTTCGTTCGTAGTCTTTTTATAGACGAAATGGCTATATAAAACCTTTAGCCAATGCGAAGTTAGTCTATAGTGGTCGCCGGACCCTTAGAAGTAGACCCTGAGACTTCGTTTTCACTCGATCAATAAAAGCACGGAGCCCCTACTTGTGACTTTAACCGGAATATTATTTCATTTTCTTTGATAGTAAGCGCGGATTATCGGGCAAGAGAAATAAAAATAATACAATCAACAAGTTTTTTTTCGTACGGTGTAATCACAAATTCTACAGCAGTCCGTACAAATATGATCTTAATTTTTTACTTACTGGCTGCGTCTCGTGGTGTCATTTGCAGTTAAAAATAACTATGTGCTATTCCAGACTATAATCTATCCCTGTGCTAAATTTTTTCCCGATCGTTCCAGCTGTTCTGCTGTGATTGAGTAACAAACAACATCCATCTATCCAAACTATATATTTTTCATATTATTAGTTGTTTTAATAAAAAAAATAGATGCTTCAGGTATTTATTTGTGGGAGAGGCCAAAATTTGTAAGAAAATAGATAAAATACAATTAGTTTATTGCTCAAAAAAATCGTAACTTTTGACAGTTTTTCTATAAAATTGTTACTTGTGTTAGCAACACATACAAAAGAATGCAGTCTATGGTCTGCTGTGTGACGTTTTGCGAGCGAACTGTCAAAGGAATGTATTGAATGAATGAATGAATGAATGTAGCGTAAGGAATGAAGGAGTAGCGCCTGAGTCGCCCGCCCCGTCCAACCGGCACTTCTCGCTGGAGCACGGAAGAGGACGGACCTCGTAGTGTTTTTCTTTGGTGTCTTTCTGTCGTATTGATCTTGGTGTCCATTAGATTCATACTGGAATTACCTACATATTGTACATGGTTTGGATTATTAGAAGTATTAGTTGTTTACATTTGCATTAAGGTGGTTTTGAATACCGTCCCTTCAGAAATAGTTTACACTTGAACTAATATCTAGTGTAATTCCGCTTTAACGTCGCATTAAGTACATCAAGGAATATGAATTTTATTTTCTATTTTAAAAAAATTACTATAAAATTATACAAATTGATATTTGAATCACAAAATATTACAATTTGATATGTGAAGCTAATTCAATAAGGAATTTAACAGAAATAATTTTTATCGAAAAATTAATACAATAAAATTAATTTAATATTTCAACTAACGAATTTAACAGACCTAATTTAATGGAATCTACTAAAACTTTATACAATTTGATATATGAAGCCTAATTCAATAAGGAATTTAACAGAAATAATTTGATCGAAAAATTAATACAATAAAATTAAAAAATTATACAAATAAAAAAACAATAAAAATCCCTATTCTTCGAGCACTTCGTCGACACGTGTTTCGCCTCTCCACTCCACTCCACTCCACGTGTTGACTCTCCGAGCGCGTGGCCGAGAATGAATGAATGATGTACTTAATGCGACTTTAAAGCGGAATTACACTAGATATTAGTTCAAGTAACAACTTTGAAGATGAACTTCCGCAAAGTAACGCCTGATTCAATCAACAGTTTTTCTTTATTTTTATATTTTAGTTATTATATTTTTTCTAAATTTAATTTCCAAAATAAATAAATAACAAAATATTTCTAGAAATATAATTATGTTACAATACAATATTAAAAGTATATTAAATAGAATAAATATCTAGTTAAGCATAAATCAGCTTAGTCTAGCTTATGCTATGCATACGGCAATTTCTCCCGAAACATTTGGCAGGCAATATCCCTCCTTTTTGTTAGGAGGTTCTTTTGTGTTACCCTTATAATTATTGTTATTTTGTTTATCCTTATCGTTATTACTGTTGTTGTCATTATTATTATTATTATGATTATTATTATTATTGTTATTATGTTTACCCCTATTATTACTGTTGTTGTGGTTATTATTATTATTTTTATATATGTGCCCAAAATTTTTAACATAGTTCGGTTTAGGATTATAGCTATTGTAATTGGTCGATTGACTCTGATTAGACACAGAACAAAAAATAACAAACAATAAACAGAAGACGCGTCGGTGCGGCTGTAGTGCTTCTAACTTGTTTTCAGGTTGCCTTGTTGCTTGTGTTTCTGGCTTGAGCTTGTTGTGACGAGAACCCTCCAGGAGAGTTAAAGAAGTCTCCGCACTCAAGGATGCTATCTCCAGCCCCTCGCCCGAGGACACGCACCACAGATGGGGAGATTCACATTTCGCATGCGCACTCACAATCACGAAAACCACCAACACAACTGTAAAAATTAATATCAATGTCATCTCTAAATTTCTACAATTCTATAATTCCCTACCTTAATTAACATGCAACACTTACACGCTGTAACTATGCAACTCATTATCATGAAATTTGTGCACACATGTTGTCATGGGTACAGATATTTTTTTTATTGTCAAGTACCGCTTAAGCAGTGTTACCAGCACGGGACGCCGCTAGTAATACATCTTCATCTACACTAATATTAAAAAATCGAAAATAACTCTTTCTGTTTGCAGGCTTTTCACGGCTAAACAGCTAAACAAATCTTGACGAAACTAAATAATTAATTACAGTCAATTACGAAAAATACTTTTGGATATTATTTTATATTTAGACTCGAACGAAGTCGCGTGTAACAGCTGATATTTAATAGAAATAACGATGATAACCCGCTTGTACTGTGCATACTCACTCGCCACAAGCGTCGTGTCCTTTAACAGCTTCATTCTAGCTCCGGAGCAATACTATAAATTACAAACTAATATCAGTATGTAAGTTTTTAAATATTTCAAGTTATTTTATAGTTAATTACGAGCCGCAAAACCCTTTAATAGTTTTAATCATTTTTAGTGCAAGTGACATGAATGTGACATGAAATTGGTGCGTGCCTTCGGCTGGGTCCGAATCCGCTTCCTCTGGCTTGAGAGATGGGCCTTCTCCGGCTGGGCTATAATCGCTTTTAATAATAATTTATAATAATGCTGGTTTAAAATTGCAGTCCTTAGAATTCTACCCTGTAGTACTCACCCCAAAATCAAAAACCTTGTGTTCACTTCGTCGTTAGGTTCGCTTATTTAACTGATAGCATGGCCGTCGAAACAATTCGGTGGAAATAATTGATTTTCCGTACATGATTCAATAATTAGCTGCCATGTTTCTTTAATCATGAAAAAATGCATTTAATTAGTATTTAACACTCTGTTATCAGCTTTACTTGTAAGTAACACACAATGTAATAAAATCTTTGGAATCAATGTATACCTCCATTTATTTATCGTATGTATTTATGTATGTCATTATGTAGTTCAGACTTCGAAACAATATAAGGAAGAAGCTGCACGATTCTGATTTTTTTGTACACAGCACGTAGACCAAATGCAACTACAACCAAACACACACCTACACAGTTTCGTTGACAGTATTTTGGATGTTTATAATGGAAACTGACGTGGCTTTCACACATTCCGACAAAACTAGAATTTGGTATTTTAGGCTAATTTGCGAGAGAAGCCAGGAGGCGTAAAGTGTGTTTTTCAGTTTTTTTCAATCATGATGATATCCTAATCGTAACTTCCTATCCTTCCTAATCCTATCCCATACTGGCCAACATTATAAATGTGAAAGTGAGTTTGTTCGTTTGTTTGTATGCAACGCTTACACGCTTTAACTTCTCTGCCCATAGGGTACCTTTTTTTTGTTCATCTTGAAAAAAAAATAATGTTCCCAAAGGATAGATAAATAACTTTTTGACGGTTTTCCGGCATAACTACTCTGCATACTGACAGGAATACATATTACAACACGATGCCTGAAGTACCAAAAATGAGGCTTGTGGTACCCGGAAGAACTGATATTACGAAAAAAACCTGTTCCCGAGCTATCTTGGTAATACTTAATAAAATGATAACATTTAGATATAGTACAGGGAATAGAGGAGCGAGTTACTCTTGTCCATAATGCATAATTCTACCCAAGTTATTTTTTTCCACAAATAGGTGCAGTATGACATAATGAACCTAAAAACACAAAATACTTACAAATAAGGCGGGTGCAAGTGCCGCCATTTTGTGAAAAACCGTTTGGGCCTGTATCTCCGTAACCGTGCACTTGAGGCCCATAATTATAAGGACCTTTATTATAGATAATTAAATTTCCTATCTTTTTTTGTTTCATAATTTTTAAATTAATTAATTTAAAATTAATAAAATTATATAATTAATTAATTAATTGTTTAATTATTTTAATTAATTTTAAATTTTTAAATTTATCGATTTAAAAGTTTAGCTATTAGCAATTTATTGTTTGAATAATTATTAGAAGAGATATCGGTAAAAAAAGTAAATAAACAAAAAGTAATAATCATAAATCGTGAACGGTAAGTGATACGAAAAAAATTATGAAACAAAAAAGATAGGAAATTTAATTATCTATAATAAAGGTCCTTATAATTATGGGCCTCAAGTGCACGGTTACGGAGATACAGGCCAAAACATTCCCTCCTCTATTCCCTGTAGTAATCTACAGGGAATAGAGGATTTGGTCCTGCATAATTCTACCCAAGTTATTTTTTTTCACAAATAGGTGCAGTATGACATAATGAACCTAAAAACACAAAATACTTACAAATAAGGCGGGTGCAAGTGCCGCCATTTTGTGAAAAACCGTTTTGGCCTGTACGGAAAAAAAATAACTTGGGTAGAATTATGCAGGACCAAATCCTCTATTCCCACATTACTACAGGGAATAAAGGATTTGGTCCTGCATAATTCTACCCAAGTTATTTTTTTCCAAATTCTCATATTCCATATACCAAATTCTCATATACCAAATTCTCATTGTCCGTTCACCACGCTAAGATACTCATGAATACCTAAACTAACTAACTAACTAATTAATACTTAGTAAACAAATTCCGCATTAGATGAAGATAATCGTCGATTGTAATATTAGCTAGGAAAAGTACAAAAGTCGAAGAGAGCAAGACAGGACACTGATGATGATGACCCTGTCTAATTTCTACATGTTGCTTGGCTTTCGCGAATTCATTCATATAGCCAGTAATCACAATAGCAGGGTCCTACAAGAATTCTCTGTTAAAATAATATATCATTAATAATGCTACGCCATTCGTAGAAACTATACGCTAATCTGTGGCGATGTTGTTTACAACTACCGATAGGTAACGCAGATTAGACAATAGTAGCCGCTCGAGTCGCGCGCGTCCCATTATTAAAATCCGGAACAAAATAAATCTTTCTGGAAAGCAATTATTGTGCACCGTTTTTATGATGTTTTTATCTATTGAATAATAAGGTGTTTTACTTCAATGTTCTAGATTGAACGCGTGGCTCCGCGTGATAAACAACTTTTTGTGTGTTTGCGCTATTGTTAAATCGAATGTTCTGGATATCTTAAATTGTATAAATACGCGGACGACCGACAACTCGGCAGTCAGTCGATTCCGCTCCGATCCGTCGCACCGTACGGACGTCTCCGACTACCGTCCGCTGCCCGCTATCGCCATCCTGCTCAAGCCTGCTGTTGCTGTCTCCCTCAAGCCTGCTGTTGCTGTCGCCGCTGTTGCTGTCTCAACACGGCAAGCCCTGAGAAGACAGAAGCCGCAAGACTGCGACGTCCGATCCTCTGTTTCGGTCCCTCGACTTCGAGGTGTTAGCGTTGCCACGTATCTTCGCTAACACTATCGATTTCGTTGCATTAACGTTGGTTACACGTCCTTCGTTAATACAACGTACTGAGGTACCGACTGCAGAGATCGCCGTCTCGCCGTGTTCGCCGCCACCGGACGAAGAAAGCACGCCGTATCTTGATACGGCGTGATCAAACCGCTCTTTTCAGAGCGTCCTAATGTTTCATTGCAAAATCCACGCTTAGTGGTCGATCGGTGGATACTTATAACGGTGCCAACGAAGCCGATCGTGGTTAGGAGCGTGGACCCGGAGCGCTCGTTTTTCCTCCTTCTGAGGAACAACGGAATCCGGCTGGGCTTGGAACCACCGGCCTTGGGGACGCCCCTCGTCGACACCAAGCATCTCCCTCCCACCCTTCCCATCCTTTTTCCTATCCCTCGGGTGTGTGTTTGGCTTGGACGGCCGGTTTCCCCGGAGTCCCTGTCTCTCCCCCGGGGCAGCTAGGGCCGTAGGCACACAACCGGCTGCACAATAAGATCGGCAGCCGGGACACACTAGGGTTACACCTAGGTACACATCTCCCTGCCTATACCCGGCAGGGAGGCTCATGCCCTCTCTTTCCCGCCGGTGAAAATCCCTCACCGGCTGTCTCGCTCTCGCTCCCTTAGCTATGGAGCTTGCCGGGTCGGAGGCCAGGTTCGACGACGGCGTCAGCCGCGTCGAAGCTGCTCTCCGAGCCTTAGTCGCTTCCAATCCGAGTGCGTACGATGATTTCGTACGCAACCCGGTAGCCGCTGCAGCCTCTCTGCTAGCGGCGGCCCCTCAGGCCTACCCCTCCCCCGCCCCTGCCCCTCAGGCAAAGCCCGCTAAGGCCCCTAAGGCCAAAAAATCTTCCAACCCTGCCCCTAAGGCCTCAGGCTCTGCGCCTAAGCCTTTACCGGGCACCTCCTCCTCCTCCGCTAAGCCCTCTCCCTCCCTCAGAGGGCCGACGGCCGTCCCGACCCCGAAGGCCCGCTCGCCCGTAAGAGAGCGTTCCTCGCACGAGGCACGATCTCGAAAAGGGCGAGAGGGCAATCGCCGCTCTCTCTCCCGTCATAGGAGTCGCTCGCGTCTCGCCCTGACCGTCAGGTCAGAGAGCGCGACCTCCTTGGCCTCTGCCGTCTCGACGGAGATGGACGTGGGCGGCCCAAGCGACGAGGGCTTCACCCTCGTTGCTCCCAAAGGGAAGAAGCGCCCCGCCGCTGCTTCCCCCCCTCCCCCGTCCAAAGCCTCCTGCATCGCTGCAGGCACTCCTCCGTCTTCCGACGACTCGGACGAGATGGACGTGGCTCCCGCGCCCAGACCGCCGAGACCCCCCCGACCCTTTGTCCTTAGGGACAGGCAGCGCTGGCCGGAGATCTCTAAGATCTTCGCCGACCAGAGCATCAGGTGCTCTGGTAAGAGCCACAAGGACGGTATCTCCGTCGCCATCCCCTCCTCCGACGAGTACCGTCGCGCTACCCGTCTCCTACGTGAAGCTCAGATACAGTTTCACGCCTTCCCCCTTGAGGACGAGAAAGTCCTTCGCGTAGTGATACGCAGCCTCCCCAAAGAGATCAGTACGGACCTCATCCGTACTGACCTCGAGTCCCAGGGCTTCCCGGTCCAACAGGTGCACCGTATGACCAACGGTCGCACCAAGGCCCCCATAGACCTCGTTCTGGTCATCCTCGACCGCAACCAGGAGGGCAAGAGAATCTTCTCAGTCGAGAAGGTACTCAACCTCTCCGGGCTTAAGGTCGAGGCTCCCCGATCCAAAGGCATTCCGGGTCAATGCCACCGCTGCCAGTTGTATGGCCACGCCACGCGTTTTTGCGAAGCGGCCTTCCGCTGCGTAAAGTGCGCGGGTGACCATGCCACTGCAGCATGCAGCCGCAAGAAGGGGGATCCCAGTCCGCCCAGCTGCGTCCTCTGTGGGACGAAAGGGCACACTGCGAATTATCGCGGTTGCCCTAAGGCCCCGAAGGCCGCGGCTGGGTCGAAAAGGACCCATCCTTCCCGCAACCCTCCCCGGTCCCAAGGCACCGGTGCCAAACTCCGGGTAGCACCCGCCCCCGCTGCGCCGAAATTCGTCGACGCGCCCCGTCCCTCGACCAACGCTTGGTCGAAACCCCCATCCCTGCTCCAGACACCGGTGTCTCGCCCATTGCAGCTCCCCTACCCCGCTGCTACCCCGAGCCGCCCGGTCCCCCCACCCATGGCTCCTGCACCCCGCATGCCCGCCCAAGGCTCTTCTAGCCTCACGGAGGACTTCCGCCTACTCACGGAGATCTCCTCGAGTTTCAACCTCGACGAGGTCCGCGAGGTGGCTCAACTCGTCCGTGAACGCCCTGGTGACCTCCTGGTCATCATGGCGACTCACAGCGATCTCTTCCGCGCTCTGAAGCACTTCGCTCCCTGCGTCACTTCGTCGTAACTGTCATGGATAGTACAACGACGAAAGTGAAGCCGCGAGCGTTGACGTTGGCATTTTACAATGCCAACAGCCTCTCCTCGGGGAACTCACGTCCCCTCATCCACGAGTTCCTCACGACCCATCAGGTCGACGTCATGTTAGTGTGCGAGACCTTTCTAAAACCGAGCATGAGGGACCCTAGGGTCGCAAACTATGCTCTGGTTCGTAATGACAGGACTACCGCCCGCGGGGGCGGTACCCTGATCTATTACAAAAGGTCTCTCCACTGCATTCCCATCGACACTCCTCCTCTCACGAACCTGGAGGCATCCTGTTGCCGTCTCTCGATGACGGGCCATCAGTCCGTCATCATTGCGTCTTGTTACCACTCTGGTAACAAACCTCTCCTCAGAAGTGATCTCGAGTCACTTCTCTCCCTCGGAAGTGCCGTCATTCTGGCGGGCGACTTCAACAGCAAGCACACCATGTGGGGTTGCAACGCCACTAACACGAGAGGGTCCCTTATGGACACTCTCTCCACCGACTTGGGCTATGACGTCATTCCCCCGTCCTCCCCGACCCACTTCCCCTTCAACATTGACCTTAGGCCAGACATACTCGACATAGCACTTCTAAAAGGCATAGCGCTCCAGCTACGCTCGTTGGAAGTGCTACACGAGCTTGACTCTGACCACCGACCGGTTCTGATGTCCCTGGGCCCCGACTCAGCCATCAGTACCCCCCCGACTAGGACTGTGGTGAATTGGAAGCTTTTAGGTGAGAGCCTAAAGGAAACCAATTCACCCGACCTAGACCGAATCCCCGACGACATCGTCACCCCAGACGATGTCTCCCTCTCCCTCGATGCGCTCAATAGTCACCTTCACACCGCCATTGGCGGCTCCTCGAGACAGGTCCCAGTCGAGGGCGACCAACGCTGGGCCCTTCCCGAGGACGTGAGGGAGCTATTGAGAGCAAAACACTCTGCCATTAGGGCTTATGACTGGACTCCCACCGAAGAGAACAGAGTTACTATGCGGTATTACGAGCGTGCCGTAAAGACCCGCATACGTGAACTCCGTAATCAGAGGTGGGAGAAACTTCTCTCAGAGATCGAACCATCTCATCTGGCTTACTGGAAGTTGGTGCGATCTATGAAATCCGACAAGACGTCATCCATGCCCCCCCTGACACGACCCAATCTCCCACCCGCCTTCGAGGATGTAGAAAAGGCCGAGTGCCTGGCCGACAGCCTCGAGGCGCAGTGCAGCCCCAGTCTAGACCAAATCGACCCCGCTCATCGCGAGTCGGTGGACGCGGTAGTCGACGAAGTCTCCTCCCTCCCTCCCCTCTCTTCCCTCGAGCCGGTCACGGCTTCGGAAGTTGAGTCGATCATCAAGGACCTCCACGCCAAGAAGTCCCCAGGTGCAGATGGTATCACCAACAGAGTGCTCAAACTCTTCCCCATTGCCCTTATCCATCTCTTAGTAAGCATCTTCAATGCCGCCATGACCAACTGCATCTTCCCCGACCCCTGGAAGACTGCCGATGTTATCGGCATTCGAAAACCAGGCAAGAAGGCTACCGAGCCTTCTAGTTACCGTCCCATCAGTCTTCTCAGCTCCATTGGGAAGATTTACGAGCGCATCCTTCTGAAGCGCATCTGGTCCCATGTCAGGGAGAATCACATTCTCCCAGACGAGCAGTTTGGATTTAGGTCCAGACACTCTTGCGTCCAACAAGTACACCGCATCACGGAGTACGTCCTAGAAGGTTTCAATCAGAGACCTTGTGGCTTCACCACTCCCAAGCCCCAGGGGACCCTAGCGGTTTTCCTCGACGTCGCGAAAGCCTTCGATAAGGTGTGGCACAACGGGTTGATATACAAGCTATATCAACTCGCGTTCCCAGACAGTCTCGTGCTCATCATCCAAGACTATCTCACCCATCGAAGCTTCCGCTACCGCGTCGATGGAACTCGCTCCTCCCCTCATCCCATCAGCGCCGGCGTCCCTCAGGGCTCAGCGCTAGCCCCTATCCTCTTCTCTCTCTACACTCACGACATCCCTCGGATTCCAAAAGTAGAGTTCGCGCTTTTCGCGGACGACACTGCCCTCTACACCAGAGGTTGGAATCCCCTCCACCTGCGTGGCCGACTTCAGCGAGCCCTTCGCCAGCTTGGCGATTGGTTCAAGAAGTGGGCCATAACGGTCAATCCCGACAAAAGTGTAGCTATGTACTTTCACCCCACCAAGCCCTTTAACCGGGAGCAACTCGTGCTTCACGGTCAGCCCGTCCCTTGGGCTACCTCCACCAAGTACCTTGGCGTGACCCTCGATAGACGACTCACCTTCTCGAAACACATCCAGATAGTCCGGGACCGAGCGGCCTTCATTCTAGGCCGACTCCACCACCTCGTAGGCACACGGAGTAAATTGTCCCTTAGGAATAAGGTGACTATTTACAAAATGTGCATCCGCCCCGTCATGACGTACGCTTCAGTAGTGTTCGCTCATGCCTCCTCCCTAGACCTGGACAAGCTCCAGGTCCTTCAGAATAGGTTCATTCGCAAGGCAGTCGGAGCTAGCTGGTACCAGCGTAACGCCGACCTGCATTGCGATCTCGAACTTCCCTCCATCCGTCAGTACATCAAGTTTCTCTCCCGGCGCTACTTTGATAGAGCCCCTCACCACCCTAACCCTCTTGTCACTCGCACCGTGGACTACTCCGTAGATCCCACAGACCCTCCCCCTCTCCGTAGACGCCCTAGGAACATCCTAGGCGACCCGGACGACCCCATCGCCGTCGTCACGTCGGCGGCGCTGGGGTCGTCCGACCCGGCAGCTCCTTGCAACAGGAAGTATTCAGTTTTTGGTATAGGCGTCGGTTACCAAAGGCACACTATCATACACCGACCTCGCCGGCGAGGTCGAAGACTGCCTACAAGGTCTGTTAGAAGATCGGTTAGTTAGCTCGTAGTGTTCGCTTATTTTACGCCCCTCAGTTTCTTGCCTGTTCTTCTGAGGTGAGGCTCCCTTTCCGAACAAGGCGGTCGAGTCATTGTTAATAATAATTTATTTTGTTTTTAACCTTAACTTCAACCGTCCCCGTTAGGGCCCTAGAGCAAGCCCCTTCTGGGCTGCCAGGGCAATTCGACGCCCCTCCCTCGGCGACAGCCCAAGCCGAGGCCGTACCTCAGAGGTGCCCTTGCGCTCGTCGCCCATAGTTTGTAAGCATTTTTGAGGCCCTGCGCCATCTGCGCTTGCCTAATGCCCGGTACGCTGTCGTGGCCTCAGTGGCCAACAGCATAGAGTCATCCAAAAAAAAAAAAAAAAAAAAAAAAACAACTCAGCAGTCAGTTTTGATTACGCGTTCAAAGTGCTAACATCAAAGTAATTGTACCAGAAGTGTTCAGAGTGTGATAGTGCAAGTGTCTAGTGTAGTGTAACAGTGTTTGTGTGTGTGTAACTGGTGAATAAAGTGAATCTTCGGATACATCGACGTTTCATTCCTTTTATCCTAACCTAGCTTGTAACAATAATGAACACTAACAGACAAAATACATTTTGTCGGCGATCAACGATTTTTTTGTACGGAACAGTTGTTATTCTTCTCGATTTTAAGGTTGCCTCGTAGTTTATTTGTGCTCTGCTAGATGTATATAAGTACCTCGACGTATTCCGCGGGAATGCAAATAGCACGTTGTTTATTATTCTAAACGATAATTTGAATATTTATATTTTGAATAAACTGAATGCGCCTAAAATAAAAGGCTTGAATAGAAGTAATTAATGAGTACCTAAGTAACCATTACGTATATAGCTACAAAATTTTAGCAGTAACTAATACCAGTAGTTTAGTTCGAACGGAGCCTCGTATTATCTCCTTAGCCCATTTTCCGATTTAGCTCATTTCAAACTTTAAATTTGGATTTTTAAGAAGTATTTGTTTGGAAAATTTCTTAAAGATCGAATAAGCGGTACTCAAGTTATCGTTGGACAAACAAGTGCCAACTTGTTTAAAAAAAACCCATTAAAACGCCTTAAAAGTAGACCTTATGGCCACTTTCACTAAATATAAGGATTGCCCTAGTCCTAGCTTATCTAGTTTTAACTTTAGCGAGCTCCTACTTAAATTTTCTTGTACGAACCTTAAGCCATTCCTTGGAAGACTCGACGAAGAACTTTTCGTTCACGATAAGCGAATATTTTGCTAGGAGTAGATCAGCAAGGCAATTCTTATATTCAGTGTAAGTAGCTATGAGACTTCGCTGTTAATTCGACTTCGGTCAATCAATAAAATTACGGAGCTTCTAGTCACGACTTTTACCGGGATTTCATTTTCTTTGAGGGTAGGCATAGATTATCGGATGAGAGAAATAAAAATAGCACTTTAACAATTTGTAATCGTATGCTTTAATAATGAATTTTACAGCAGTCCTTACAAATATTATCTTTTTTGTTACTGTCTTAAATAATTATCTCCATACCCAATTCGTTCCACGCGTTTCAATTCTGTGTAATATACTGTGTGACATTTCCCAGTGCCAAATTTCATCCAGATGCGTTCCGCAGTTTTGGCGTTATTGAGTAACAAATATTTACCTGTCCAACCCTCCAAACTTTAGCATTTATAATATTGTTTATTAATAAATAGAAATGCTGCTTCAAGCATTTTTTTAGTTGTGAAATTTTGACAATATAAATATTCTATATAATTTTTATTCTTATTCTTATTAGTAGGTACTCATTGTTTATCCTTACCCTTATTTTTATTATGTTTATCCGTTTCATTATTACCGTTATTATTAGTATTATAGTTGTTATTATTATTATTATTATTATTTTTATGACTATCCTCATCATTGCTATTATAGATAGGATAAGGATAATAGGCATTGTAATTGGTTGTTTGACTCTGCTCAGACACTGAACAAAAAATTACAAAGAATATACAGAAGAAGCGTCGTTGCGGTTGTAGTAGTTCTAGTTTTTTTTCAGCTTGCGCTGGGCCTCGTATTTCTACCGTGACTTCGTTGTGACGGGGTTCCTCTGGGCGAGTTAAGGAAGTCTCCGCACTCAAGGATGCTATCTCCAGCCCCTCGCCCGAGGACACGCACCACAGATGGGGAGATTCACATTTCGCATGCGCACTTACAATCACGAAAACCACCAACACAACTGTAAAAAAAAAATATCAGTGTCATCTGTAAATTTGGGACAATTATATAATTCCCAACCACTTTCGTTCCACTCCTTGGCAGTTCTGATTAGGAAGGAGTTTTGAAAGCGCTTCGTGCGGGCTTCATTAAAACACTACACTAAAACCTATTAATAAATAAATTTATTTATTTATTATTTTATAAATTAATTTATCTACACTAATATTATAAAAAAACAATGATGGCCTAGCTGGAGAAAGCCCTTCTCTCAAGCCAGAGGGAGCGGGATCAAACCAGCCGACGGCATGCACCAATTTGTTCATTATGTGAACATTTGTGCGTTTTTAATGCCATGACTGGAGCCCGGTTCATGGCGACAGGCTCGGTTCATCGTGAATATCGTCCGGCGAAGTGTGGGTGTTGTATCACACCTCTGCAGCCCCCTCGGGGGAAAGGCGTGACGATATGTTTTTATGTATAATATTATAAAATCGAAAGTATCTGTTTGTAGGACTTTTCACGACTGAACAGCAAGACAGATCTTGATGAAATTTGATAATTAGTTACAAAGGTTTATGGATACTCATTTCTGAATAAACGTGAACGAAGTCGCAGGGAACAGCTAGTATCTAAATAAAAATAACTATGATCGCCCGCTCACATTGTGCATACTCACTCGCCACAAGCGTCGCGTCCTTGAACAGCTTCATTTTAGCTCCAGAGTAACTGGAAATTACAACTGGAACTGGAAAAGTAGTACTGGAAATTACAAACTAAAATCAGCACGTGAAATAGTTCAAGCTAGTTTATTATTAATTTTAAAAACCAAAAACAAAAAGAGCCGCAAAACACATAAATAACTTTAACCATTTTCAGTGCACATGGCAATAATTTGTAATAATGATTTAAAATTGCAGTCCTCGGAATACCTATAATATTACTCACCCCAAAAGCAATGCCTTGTGTTCACTTCGTTTTTAGGTTCGCTTATTTAACAGTTAGCATGGCCGTCGAAACAATTCGGCGGAAATAATTGATTTTCCGTACATTATTCAATAATTAACTGCCATGTTTTTTTAATGATGAAAAAATATACTTAATTAGTTTCTAACTCGCTGTTATTAGCTTTACTTGTAACTTTTATTTTTCATATCCTGCTGCTTGGCAATCTGTGTGGAACAATATTCTTACTAATTATAAAATCGAAAGTTACTCTGTCTGTCTGTCTGTTTGTAGGCTTTTCACGGCTAAACGGCTGAACGTAACTGTATAAAATTTGATAAACAGTTGCAGTATGTCACAAGGAAGGTTTTTGGATATTTTTTTCTGAATCTTTTTATCTTGAAATTCTGTAAATTATTATAAAACTAGCTGCGCCCCGCGGTTTCACCCGCGGTCCCACAGGAACTGTTTATTTTTCGGGAATAAAAGTATGTCCCTATGTCCTTTTCTGTACCCCAGACAACATGAATGCAAAATTTCAAGACGATTGAGTAGTTGAGACGTGAAAGCGTTACAAACATACAAACAAACGAATAAACTCACTTTCGCATTATAATATTAGTTAGGATGTCAGGCGCTCACCGGTCGAACAAGGTAGATGATGATGACGATGTGTCTGGTGTTCGACACAGGCGAGGAAGAGCTCGGGGAGGTGCCCAAAGGGGCCAGCGCTGCGGGGGCCGTGGTCGTCTATGAGAGCGTTCCCGTAGCTCCGATATTTTGCGCCGAGGTGGAATACCCTAGGGTTTTTAAGGTTTTTAGGGGTTTTAGCGGGTATGCTGCCTCTGGCGAGCTTCCCACATATCTACCCAGCCTGCCCCCGGGGTGAGTAGGTAAAAGGTATTCCCTAGAAAAACTTGCGTGACAGATCACCACGTTGAATTCGCGTGCGGTTTTACACAGCTCAAACGACACCGCAGCTTGCATTTACTTCACGGATGCTTTTGGTTTGCCGGGCTAGACGAAGCTGAAGATAATAGAAGGTATCAGGCTAGGTAAACAAAAACATTACCATTTAAAACGGAAATTTTGACTATTGCAACTATCGTAAGCTATATCTGTGCCAAATTTTATCCAGATCCGTTCAGCCATGCTGGCGTGATTGAGTAACAAATATCCATCCAAACTTTCGCATTTATAATATTATTTCGGGTTTAAAAGAGTAACAAATTAATATATTTAGATTTCAGTAACAAGTAACAACGAGTAACAAATTAATATGTGTGATTTTAAGAAGAAAAATTAGTCTGAAAATACTAAAATGAGACAGTTGAGGTGACAGTGGAAAATTATTTGCTTTGAATTTTGTTTTAAATTATGTTTTAATCAATATTGTTATACAACAACGTATGTGAGTCCTACTACAAAATAGAAGTAGGTAACAGTTATATGAGGAAAGTTTGCCTTGTTTTCACTTTACCTACTGTTTTCTCCTGTTTTTGTAATTGTTGAACTGCTGTTGTTTAGTTTTTGTATGTTATATTATTATTTGCATAGCATTTTCGTCCTAATCCTATCCTTACTAGTATTATTAACGCCCAGTGAGTTCTTTGTTTGTGAGTTTCTTTCTTTGTTCGTTTGTAACCCTTTCACGCTCTAGGTACTTAACAAATCATCATTTAAATTTACACGTACAGGATAAAGAGTACTTTTAACTGCAGGTAACGACGCTAGTATATTACGAAGGGTTAGAGTGTGTGATTGTTTGTTTAATACTTCTTCCCGCTCGAACAGATCCACGGATTGAAATAAAATTCAGTACGGTCAATCGTGCGCTCGTACTGTGCGTACTCACTAGCCACAAGCGTCACGTCCCTGAACAACTTCATTTTAGCCCCGGAGCAATACTGGAAAATACAAACTAATATCAGTATGTGTTCAAATAGTTCAAGTTGCCTTATTTATAATTAAGAGACGCAAAACGTATAAAAAAATTGTTTAACATTTCACACTCATAGCTCTCAACTAGGTTTCCCTTTGTCTGTCCGTCTGTCTGTCTATGGAAGAGACACAAAGATAAGAACAACTACCCACCAGGCCCAGAACAGATATTTACATTTAAACATGAACCTTGTAAAGCAGTGAAACTCCGAATAGACTAGTGAGGAGTGTCGTCAAATAAATAAATAATAAAACAAAAACTCAACATTTTCATTCTACATGACAAGAATTTATAATAATCCGAATTTGAAAATTAATTAATTTCAAAGTAAAGTGTATACTAGTCTTTCTTTCAAATTCGCTGTCCTCAGAATTCTGCCCTGTGGTACTTACCCCAAAATCAATGCCTTGTGTTCACTTTGTCTATATGTTTGGGCAATTCCCTAAACAATAATTTATTAATCGTACATAATTCAATAATTAGCTATCATGTTTCTTTAATATTAAAAAAATGCACTTATTTAGTATTTTAGACTTGACTTCTTAGTTACAGCCCTATGTGGTAAATAATGACCTCTTGTACACTCAATAATTCTGAGTCAGGCACCTTTTCAATGATGCCAAGATTATGCCATTACATTTCCATTCCATTCTCATGATATTGTTGGAATTTACCACTCAAAATTATTTTATGGGTAGTTGAGTCGAGTCGCTTCTTAGCAATGTTATAGTTTGGCAACAGTTCATCATAACCATACTTAAAAGGAAGTTTTACCTCATTTCTGCCCTCTTCATTTATCTTCACAGTTTCCTCAAAAGCCGACATTACCTCACTTGCTATCAGGTCCCTGGATTTAACTTCTGCTGGATCCTGTATTCCAATATGCTCCAGTGATCAATAACCTGTCAAATAATCGGTATCATTAGTGCAGAATAAGGTTGTTCATATACTATTAACATGCAAGCTTACCTGTTTGCCCTGAAGAGTCCAGCCCAGTTTGGTGCGGATAGCTACAAGACTGGTGTTTGGAAGATGGACTATTGCGCTTCAGAAGGATGCGCTCGTAAATCTTCCCAATAGAACTGAGAATACTGATAGGACGGTAACTAGAAGGCTCGGTAGCCTTCTTGCCTGGTTTTCGAATACCGATAACATCGGCAGTCTTCCAGGGGTCGGGGAAGATGCAGTTGGTAATGGCGGCATTGAAGATGCTTACTAGGAGATGGATAAAGGCAATGGGGAAGAGTTTGAGCACTCTGTTGGTGATACCATCTGCACCTGGGGACTTCTTGGCGTGGAGGTCCTTGATGATCGACTCAACTTCCGAAGCCGTGACTGGCTCAAGAGAAGCGAGGGGAGGGAGAGAGGAGACTTCGTCGACTACCACGTCCACCGACTCGCGGTGAGCGGGGTCGACTTGGTCTAGACTGGGGCTGCACTGCGCCTCGAGGCTGTCGGCCAGGCACTCGGCCTTTTCCACATCTTCGAAGGCAGGTGGGAGATTGGGTCGTGTCAGGGGGGGCATGGATGACGTCTTGTCGGATTTCATAGGTCGTACCAACTTCCAGTAAGCCAGATGAGTTGGTTCGATCTCTGAAAGAAGTTTCTCTCACCTCTGATTACGGAGTTCACGTAAGCGGATCATTACAGCACGCTCGTAATACCGCATAGTGACTCTGTTCTTTCGGTGGGAGTCCAGTCGTAAGCCCTAATGGCAGAGTGTTTTGCTCTCAGTAGCTCCCTCACGTCCTCGGGAAGGGCCCAGCGTTGGTTGCCCTCGACTGGGACCTGTCAGAAATCAGAAATCAGAATTTATTGATAACTCCAATAGTTACACGTCACAGTTCGATAAATGTCAAAAGTTTAAACATGTCAAAACAGTAATTACATATGTCAAATGAAATAAATAATTAATGTCAACAAAATAAATTGCATACCTATTATTCTTAATAATATAACTATCATTATATTATATAAAATAATAATAATAATTTAAAAGTCTCTTATTTTAAAATAAGATTCAAGGTCATAAAACAGATTATCTAGTAACCAAGCTCTGAGCTTGGTTTTGAAGCACGCGGTAGAAGGTGCATCGCGAACGGTAGCTGGTATACGGTTATAGATTGCGGGCCCTAAAATATATACTGACCTCTTCGACTTGACGAGACGGTGTGATGGCGTCATCAGTTGGTCTTTCTTTTTAGTACTACGTAAATTAAACCTGCTATGGACGCCCCTACGTCGAAATATATCTAGGTTAGCATGGGTGAAGAGGGCTAACTAGTAAACGAGCTCACATGGTAGAGGCAATATCTGGAGTTCCCGAAACAGCTCCACGCATGAGACGTCGTCCTGTACCCCGTATATGGCACGTATAGCTCGCTTCTGCATGACAAACGCTCTGTTACGATCGGCAGCACGGCCCCACAGCTCCAGCCCGTACGTGATGTTACTGTGGACGGTCGCGAAGTAGCAGGAGCGCACAACGTCGCGGGTGGCGGTGCTGGCGAGCCGCCGGGGCGCGAAACACGAGCGGTTCAGCTTCCCACACAGTTCGTCTATGTGCATTTCCCACGTCAACGCGCCGTCGATGTGGAAACCTAGCAGTTTCGTACTGTAAACCTGTTGGAGTGTGGTATTGCCTACTGCTACTGAATAAGTATTTGTCAAGTGGCCGTTGAGGTTGAAAGCAAGGAAGCAGGTCTTATCTTTATTCAACGCTAGCCCGTTCGCCCGTCTCGAGGAGCCGCCCATGGCGGTGTGAAGGTCGAGAGCGTCGAGGGAGAGGGAGACATCGTCGAAGGTGACGATGTTGTCGGGGATTCGGTCTAGGTCGGGTGAATTGGTTTCCTTTTCCATTTTGCAATTCACCACCACAAACTAAACGCAGTTACATTTAAACCGAATTCAAATTCTAAACGCCCGATTTTGGGCGTTTAGCTCGCTTAATCCTGTTTAAACTTGTCCCTGGGGCTAGTTTTTGCACGCGTCCTTGTTATTGTTTTGTTTGTTGATATCATTTCGTTGGTTACATTTTACTAAAAGACGGAAATGGAAAGAGTATTAAAACTAGCTTTTATGGAGTGATGAGGATGACTTTGTTCTCCGTCGTCCAAGATGGATACGTGAAAGAGGAGAACATTTCGATACCCTTGATGAACATGATTTTTCACTTGATTTCGTCTCAAAAAACCAACAGTTTTAACTAAGTACTTTGGAGCTAATCGAAGATAAACTAAAGTATAGGTCGAATGTGTAAGTAGCAAATAAATATTTTTGTTGTATTTTATTAAAAGATATGAAACTATGAAACTGAAAATATGGTTGAAAAATATCTAATGGATAATCATTTTGTTGTAGGAATAATAGCGTTTCTCCCATCAACTAATTGTGCATAGAGTCAGTGCAGCTATTGCATCTCTCCGGACTCGCCACATTTTAATTTCCCGATTCAACAGAGAATATTCGTCACAAACACACCTATTTTTATGGCACACTTTTTAAAAATTTATTTGGCAACTATACTTTTTACAGTTTGACAACGTTAAAATAATCTGACATGACAGCTTCATTAGAATATTTACGTTCCGTTCCGCGTAATAGTACGAAAACTGGGTTTTGTTGAACGCGATCAAATGGAGCCTCATGAGAGGTAGTGAAATCAAATTTATGCGTAAACCAAGATCAACATCGACGTTTGATCGCGTTTTCGTTAAACTTGTAGCACAAATGGTGAATTCGGCCCTTAGGCGCAGGGCCTGAAGCCTTTTGGGCTGCGTTGGGAGATTTCTTGGCCTTAGAGGGGCCTGAGCGGGCTTTGCCTGAGGGGCAGGGACGGGGGTGGGGTTGGCCTGAGTGGCCGCCGCTAGCAGGGAGGCTGCTGCGACAACCGGGTTGCGTACGAAATCATGGTACGCACCCGGATTGGAAGCGGCTAGGGCTCGGAGAGCAGCTTCGACGACGGCGTTAGCGGCGTCGAACCTGGCCTCCGACCCGGCAAGCTCCATAGCGACGGGAGCGAGAGCGAGACGCCAGTGTAGGAGTTCACCGGCGGGAGAGAGAGAGCATGAGCCTCCCTGCCGGGTATAGGCAGGGAGATGTGTACCTAGGGTGTAGCCCTAGCGTGTCCCGGCTGCCGATCTTAATGTGCAGCCGGTTGTGTGCCTACGGCCCTAGCTGCCCCGAGGGAGAGACAGGGACTCCGGGGAAACCGGCCGTCCAAGCCAAACACACACCCGAGGGATAGGAAAAAGGATGGGAAGGGTGGGAGAGAGATACTTGGTGTCGACGAGGGGCGTCTCCAAGGCCGGTGGTTCCAAGCCCAGCCGGATTCCGTTGTTCCTCAGAAGGAGGAAAAACGAGCGCTCCGGGTCCACGCTCCTAGCCACGATCGGCTTCGTTGGCACCGTTATAAGTACCCACCGATCGACCACTAAGCGTGGATTTGATGAAACACTAGAACGCTCTGAAAAGAGCGGTTTGATCACGCCGTATCGAGATACAGTGTGCTTTCTTCGTCCGGTAGAGGCGAACACGGCGAGACGACGATCCCTGCGGTCGGTACAACGGTACGTTGTATTAACGAAGGACGTTTGAAACCAACGTTAAAACAACGAAATCGATAGTGCTAGCGAAGGGTGCGGGGCAACGCTAGCACCTCAAAGTCGAGGGACCGAAACAGAGGATCGGACGTCGCATCTTGTGGCTTCAGTCTTCTCAAGGCTTGCTGTGTTGAGACAGCAACAGCGGCGACAGCAACAGCAGGCTTGAGGGAGACAGCAACAGCAGACTTGAGCGAGACAGGAACAGCAGCAGTGTTGAGAGAACCGGCAACACTGTTTGAGCAGGATGGTAATAGCAGGCAGCGGACTGTATTCGGAGACGTCCGTACGGTGCGGCGGATCGGAGCGGAATGTTTGCTGATTGGTAATAGGCCGCATTGAACTGAGCGCCTGCTTTTATAGGCGGTGGTGGGGATCGGTGTTGTCTACTGCAAGTTTGGTTAATAATTTTTGGTTGGAATTTATTATTATATTATTATTATTATTAATATAATATAGTTTTTTTAATTGTTGCATATTTTTAAATAATTTATTCTAATCAATATTGTTAGCAACACATAAAAAAATGCAGTCTATGCTCTGCTGTGTGACGTTTTCCGAGCGAATTGTCAAACGAATGTCAGTGGGGTAGCACCTGAGTCGCCCGCCCTGCCAACTGATACTTGGCGGTGGAGCACGGAAGAGGACGTACCTCGTATTGTTTTTCTTTGGCGTTTTTCTGTAGCCGGTAGTTGGACCACTGGCGTATTTATATCCCAGCGCGCGCGGCGGAGACTATTGGCGGCGCCAGCGTGGTTCCCGTACCTGAGCCAGACCAACAGACACCGATTACAAGCTCAAGAAAACCTGTCGCTGAGGGTGATAATTGGAGCCCCACGGTACGTGAGGAACCACCCCATCCAAAGAGACCTCAAGATCGAAAACATAGAGTCCTTTGTGAGGAAGCTGGCGACCACGATGTTCGAGAGGGCGGACAAGTCCGGACATGAGCACATCCGGACCATCGCACCCCTCCACGCAAGACCTCCAGAGGAAAAGGATGCCGGAGGATGGAGAGGTAGAAAAACGAAGCCGTACGTCCGAGAGTTAGCCGTCAAAGTAGATGACGAGAAAGATGAAGATGATGATGAAGTAGGGACATTGGCACTCGCAACTGCTGCCATGGCCGCTGATCGGCTCGCTGGGCCTTCCCCGGGCAACCGGGGATCTCACCCAGCAGGGCTTGATCGCGCAGGCATATAGCAGAAACGGTTACACAACGAATACACAACGGCCGAAGTACACAACGCCACCTGTAAATAAAGAGACCCGCCTATTGTTATAGGCGGAGAAAAGCCAGGGGCAGGGGGCACAGCCCCGATCCCCTCTCCCCACCCCAGAAAGGGGTGAGAAGAAACCCGACTCGGTTCGGAGACTATTGGTACTTAGACCACGGGAATATATAGCGCCAGTGGCGCGCACTGACAAAATCCTGCTTCAACTTAAGAGGTAGTGTTGATCTGGGTCTATTTGATTTTTACTGAAATTACCCACGTATTGTACATGGTTTGGATTATTAGAAGTATTAGTGGTTTACATTTACATTAAGGTTGTTTTGAATACCCTCCCTTCAGAAATAGTTTACACTAATACCAACTGACGAGAATGAATCGCAAGGGTAGGAAAGAATCTTAACCTGTTTATTTTGTTGTTAAGAGCTTGGAGAACCACATAATATGCAGTGGTCTTACTGACATTCAGGTAATAAAACCTAACAAAAAAAAACTTACGTAATCTACGACGTGTGGTCACACAGACCGCGGTTGAACTTAAACAATCACCATGTACAAATATTTTTTGTTTGTAATTATTTGAACCGACTTTGCCAACATTATTTTTGGGATAATTGTCCCGGGACAAAGCTTACACAATGGGTACAATGGTACAGTACCTCAGAAGGTTTGTCCGGTTTTTCGGGACAAATGTTCAGTCCACTATATCATTTATTTATAATGTAGTGAATACTTGTCCCGAAAACCGAGACACCGTCCGAGGTGTCTCGGTCCGTACGGAACCTCAGAAACCAGGACAAATTGTCCCAGAAAACAATTAGAAACATGGAATTCTTTATACTTTTCTTTATTGTTCTCGAAAGTTTAGGTATATTAGCACTACCTATTCCGACCTCTAATTGTAAGCAAGCGAAGTTTGTACAAATTATCATTATTAAATAACTTGACCGTAACTGGAAGCTATATATATGAGAGTGCATTTCCGTTTCCGTCGAAAGTACCAACGTTTTCGTACTTTTAATGCCTTCTAACCGGAAGTCCTAGGTGGCGCCACCTCTGCATTCGCGCTTTGTGAAAATATCGCGCGCCATTTTTTATCATTGGCGTTTTAATTTTCGTCGAAGTAACATCGCCGCAGCCCTAGCAGCTTGCGTCGTGTTGCATAATTAGTTAATATAAAGTGATAATTTGTTAATAATTATGTGGTAAAATACTGAAATGTAGTTATTTTCCAAAAATAACTCGGTGTTAAGTATACATTTTACGCAGTAAGTACCTACCCACATTACATTTCATTCTTCAATTCATTGTTCAAAATGAGTGATTAGAATTTGTTTTAACGGTTTTACCGTTCGATTAATTTGATATTTAAAATTTTTGTGTGCCTAAATGTTTTTTAACCATATGTGGCTTACAATATGGGGGTCAAACGATGCCTCATACCAGTGTTTCATCATATCGTCACGCTTTTCCCCGAGGGGGCTGGCAGACGTGTTATACAACACCCACATTTCGCCGAACGATATTCAGTCCCAAATGTGACAGGGGGCGAGCCTGTCACCATACACCGGGCTCCAGTCATGTAGCAGATGACATACAATACGCACATATGTTCACACAACGAACAAATTGGTGCGTGCTGTCGGCTGGGTTCGACCCCGCTCCCTCTGGCTTGAGAGACAGGCCTTCTCCAACTAGGCAGTCATCGCCTTTAAGATTATCACCAGTTTTTAACATAGTTTTGCTTCCAGAAACATATAAATGTTTGCCGCCCAAACGCCCAGAACACGGGCCGTGGCGGGGGTTCAGTGAAAGGTGCGTAACAGCGTGCTTTTACGATTCTACTAGTTCATCGGTATTGGTTGACGTGCTGGCCGATAATTGAAGAAAGTTGGTGAGTGAAAAAATCTTTTTTATAAAAATAATGGATTTCAAATGTTGCAACAGTGTATCAATTGCTTAACTATGAGTCATACAAACGACTCGACCATATCTAGCGATCTATATGTTCGTTCACTTTATAGCTTTAGTTACTGTATATTTTTGATACATCATGGCAAATTATTTGAATACATGTATTTTAGCGGCTAGGTAATGCCTATTATTTGGGACGTAAGAAATAATCATAATCTAGGTATCACAGACCTAGGAACAAACAATAGTGGGGGAGAAAATAATATCTTACGTCACCTAGCCATATGCTGAAAACTTTTCATTAAATAAATGCATATAAAGGCTATCTTAACCTTTTTTTTTTTGAAATTATTTTTAAATTAATTTTCTTTTGTGAATATATTACTCAAAATGTCACTTGATCTTTTGACATTGCGTTTAAGTTTGGAGGAACAAGTATTTTATTTTGATTTTATTCCTTTTTACTATATTGTTATGCAAACAATCAGGTTAACATGCATTCGCATGGTTATAATAGGGAGATACAGGAGTACCGTTTTGTACCTCCTTACATTGAATTATGCAATCGATACAAAATACTCTGAAATGCTTGAATCGATACGCCCTCGCAGGGTGAATCTCTTTACAAATATCATATTACATTGCTTTAAGCAATCAATACATCATACATCATTGTATGCTTGTAATAAACCACCCTCGCAGGGTAGGTAATCTTTTGCAAAAGCCACCCTCGCAGGGAGGCTACCTATTTGCAATTGACTCATTGCTTTAAGCAATCAATACATCATACATCATTGTATGCTTGTAATAAACCACCCTCGCAGGGTAGGTAATCTTTTGCAAAAGCCACCCTCGCAGGGAGGCTACCTATTTGCAATTGAATCATTGCTTTAAGCAATCAATACATCATACATCATTGTATGCTTGTAATAAACCACCCTCGCAGGGTAGGTAATCTTTTGCAAAAGCCACCCTCGCAGGGAGGCTACCTATTTGCAATTGAATCAAGCGATTCATACATACACTATTCTTTAGTACGCTTGTAACGATACGCCCTCGCAGGGTGAATCTCTTGACAGATATTACATTGCTATAAGCGTTTAACACAACGTATTTTAATATTTTTTTTATGGTTATAATAAACCACCATTGCCGGTGAGTACCTTTTTTGCAAATATCATATTTCATAGTATTAAGCAATTAATACAACAAACAATGTATGCTTGTAATAAATAAAGCAAAACTCGATAGTTGTGCAAATGTATTTGCAAAATATCAATTTCATGATAAACATAGCACAAACTTGTTTGGTTGTAACAAACCATCTTCACCCGATGAGCATCTATTTGAAAAATACAATATTTCATTGTATCAAGTAAGTATCGTAGGCTTATTACAAACCATCCTAACAGGGTGATTTTTTGATGTTAATAATGTTGTATGTTCATAACAAAACCTAGTTATATGCTGGATGAAATATTTCAAACGTATTTTATTGTTGTTGTAATGCCTAATCTGTCTTTTATTCTTCATGAAACTATTAACATAGATACTCTAGCTTGCTTGTAATAAACTACCTTTTCAAGGTGAAATAAAAATATACCTTTGCAAAAACTACCCTCGCGGGAATGTCTTATAAGAATAAAATTGTAAATATATTCTATGCTAGACAGTCTTAAACGTAGTTTTTACTACTACTGCTGAATCCAGATTCAATCTTTTAAGTTTTTAGATACTGATAAATTAAACGCTCGAAGCGAGGCCAGTTCAGGCCAGTTTGTTGCAGTCTGAACAAGAAGTTTTCGATAAATTATGAACTTATTATGTTCCCTGTGTAAAGTTAATTTAATTAGAAGTAAATCACCACCTCGAGGTGGGTTGCATAGTATTGAATCAACTGCAAAGTGAGACATGTTCTTTCAAAATTTCGAAGTGAGTCTTGCCCCTTACTAGATTATTCTGGAATTTGACGAACAAAAGTGCTCGATGAGCACAATAACCTTAGGAGTTTGTGCAGTATTTCCTGCGACTCCAATCACAACGGAGATACCTGCTACTTGGTTTAAAACGATGTCTTATCTTGTCGATTCTTGCAATTTAGGTCGCTTTTAAAACGACATTAAGTTACGGATAATGTGACGAGAACGAATGTTGTACTAATTATGTTACCGAATGTTCCTGATTTCGGTTTACAATCAAATCTCATTTAACTTGAGGCAAAGTACGGTCACACGCGTGTCCCCTTTTTCAAATTAATATATGTATATATATATATATTTATTTTTTAATTACTGAAATAATTTTGTTTGGAACAGCCTCGTAATACCTGAATGTGTGGCCTATTGTCTGTCATACTCAGTGCGCTATCGCATTGACACTACTAGCAACCTCTCGTTCACGATGAACGATTTGAATTACACAATTATAATTTAAAATATGAAATTAGTTAAATATTTTTACGACTCTGAAAGAAAAAATAGTAGGGCGTGGGTGCTTATATCAATTATTTTTCGCACGACTGTGACTTGATCATTAGAAAATTGTATGTTTCAAATTGCCATAAAACCTACCTACCGCTATAAGATATAATGTGTTTGCAGTAAGTTAAGATAGTAGCTCGCAACTACCATCACCCATTCTTTTTAATTACCTACCTTCTTCCAAAGGTGTTTCTTATCTTATCTTATAATGTTAAAGACTTGCACTGCGAACTGTGACGTAAACTGTTCGTTATCAATAAATCCTGATTTCTGGCTTATCGTAAGTTGCTTAACTAAACTACCAACATTTTTCTTAGGGAAATAGGTATCGGAGCCGAAATCCTTCCTATATTGCATTTGATAACGATAATTAATAAACGAAATAGTGTTGTTAAAGTGATAGATTATTTATGAGACTACGCTCATGATAAAGTTACGTTGTCTTTGAAAGTCTAGCGTGATTTTCATGTTTTATACTTATATGTTTTTCAAAATCATCACAAACACTGATGATTAATGCATTGACTTGGAAACTCACTATCAAAAATTCAGTACATGCCTATTGAAGTTAAGAGATGTGAAAGTAAACCTAAATTTCGCTATGAACATTAATATTGGCATAAGCTGTCTAAAACTTGATGTAATTGATTTTTAGTATATTATTTAATATTAGCTGTCTCCCACGTGTAACAGATTTGTCAAGTCAGTAAAGTTTTTAGGATTATAAATATTCTTGGTTTTCGTTAAATATACTGAACTGTTGAAATATATTGAACTGACTTTACGGATTCATCTTTTACTCACATGATTTAGGATTGTTTACGTAAACACTAAAGTTTATTTGCCATTTTAAAACAACTGCCGATTATCAGAGTCGGTCTGGTTGAAAAATATTTCTATAAAATAAATAAATAAAAATAAATTCGGGACACTTCCACACACGGTCGCCTGACCACAAACTAAGCAAAGCTTGTACTATGGCTGCCAGAGACTGTTAAACATACTTAGATATTTTAAATACATACTTAAATACATATTAACACCCAGACATAGAACAAACACAAATGTTCATCGCATAAATGTTTGCCCTAGGTGGGAATCGAACCCACGCCCCCGAGCTCAGAAGGCAGGTTCACTACCAACTGAGCCACCGAGGCAGTCAATCGATCTGGACATTAACCTGTCAATTCACTTAGTTATGGTTGACTATTTAAACACTATCTACAGAACAAATGGTATCACTGCTTGTCCAAGAAGTTGTTTGTTGGTGGTCACCTGGGATAGTAGACTACAAAATCTTTCGAGCAACGACCTGTTGTTGATTTTTAAAACAATTTTTAACCACCAACATTATGTATGGTTCTGTATACAAACTTAATGCCAAGGCAAAGTATGACATAAATATGTATTTATACATTGCCTGAACATGTCAGACATTCTATGGAATGTATACCCAAAGCATTCTATATAATACGGCAATATACAGATGCTGGTGACATACATTTTACAGATGGAGAATGTACTATTTTAATGCTAATATACGTAATTGTTTCAGACCAATAGAGAGAAAACATAATGCCTTGTTTCCGGTTTCATTATATGTAAACCCTTTTATTTAAGTTGTTTTTCCAACAAAATTTTTTGAAGATTTAAATTTTTTTAAATAATTTTTAATATTATTTATAGCTCACATTGGCGTTTCTTTTAACAATAAAGTTAATAGCCCTACTATAGGTGGCACCACCAGGCAATACCAAACAGGCTCTCATATATATAGCTTCCAGTTACTGTCAAGTTATTTAATAGCAGCGTTTTACCTGAAATAAAACGCATATTAAAATACTTACCTAACTGGAAGCTATCACTTTAATTTCTGCCTGGTGGAAATTCGGAAAATTAAGCCAATGATAAAAAATGGCGCGCGATATTTTCACAAAGCGCGAATGCAGAGGTGGCGCCACCTAGGACTTCCGGTTAGAAGGTATTAAAAGTACGAAAACGTTGGTACTTTCGACGGAAACGGAAATGCACTCTCATTTATATAGCTTCCAGTTAGGTAAGTATTTTAATATGCGTTTTATTTCAGGTAAAACGCTGCTATTTAAGAAACAAAAAATATTTGTACTTACATTGTAATTTGTACAGTACATTTTGCTATTATTTATTGAAGTGTCAAAAATGTCTATAACTTATATCAACTAATATAATCAACTAATTATAATAGCTATAATCCTAATCCTTTCTATGTTAATAATAATAACAATAACAACAATAATAACAACATTAATAACAATAATAATAACACCAACAATAATAGAAATAAAAATAATAATAAAAACAATAAAAATAAGACACCACCACCACCACAGACACCACTACCACAGACAATACCACCACAGACGCGACCACCACAGACGCGACCACCACAGACACGACCACCACAGACGCGACCACCACAGACTCGACCACCACAGACGCCACCATTACAGACACCACCAGGTGGTTTTTCCTACTAAGAATTGTTTTCGAATTGTACGGCACCACCACCACATACACGGCCATCACAAAGACGACCAACAATAAAGCCTTCTGAAATCTTAGGCTTACTGAGGTACTTTTATCTCGGTTTTATAAACAAATCTCAGTACACAAGTAAATCAGTTCCGTAAAGTATGTAGGTACTAAATGTTTTGCAACCATTTTTTTTAGTTCCAATTATAGGTTGGACCCTGAGTATTGGCAATAAACCACAAAATTCAGTTTTACTGGATAATTGTAATTGTATATTATTATTTTTTTATAAGTTATAGACATTTTTGACACTTGAATAAATAACAGCAAAATGTACTGCACAAATTACAATGTAAGTACAAATATTTTTTGTTTCTTAAATAATGATAATTTGTACAAACTTCGCTTGCTTACAATTAGAGGTCGGAATAGGTAGTGCTAATATACCTAAACTTTCGAGAACAATAAAGAAAAGTATAAAGAATTCCATGTTTCTAATTTTTTTCTGGGACAATTTGTCCTGGTTTCTGAGGTTCCGTACGGACCGAGACACTTCGGACGGTGTCTCGGTTTTCGGGACAAATGTTCAGTCCACTATATCATATATTTAATGTAGTGAAGATTTGTCCCGAAAACCGAGACACCGTCCGAGGTGTCTCGGTCCGTACGGAACCTCGAAAACCAGGACAAATTGTTCCAGAAAAAAATTAGAAACATGGAATTCTTTATACTTTTCTTTATTGTTCTCGAAAGTTTAGGTATATTAGCACTACCTATTCCGACCTCTAATTGTAAGCAAGCGAAGTTTGTACAAATTATCATTATTTAAGAAACAAAAAATATTTGTACTTACATTGTAATTTGTGCAGTACATTTTGCTGTTATTTATTCAAGTGTCAAAAATGTCTATAACTTATAAAAAAATAATAATATACAATTACAATTATCCAGTGAAACTGAATTTTGTGGTTTATTGCCAATACTCAGGGTCCAACCTATAATTGGAACTAAAAAAAATGGTTGCAAAACATTTAGTACCTACATACTTTACGGAACTGATTTACTTGTGTACTGAGATTTGTTTATAAAACCGAGATAAAAGTACCTCAGTAAGCCTAAGATTTCAGAAGGCTTTATTGTTGGTCGTCTTTGTGATGGCCGTGTATGTGGTGGTGGTGCCGTACAATTCGAAAACAATTCTTAGTAGGAAAAACCACCTGGTGGTGTCTGTAATGGTGGCGTCTGTGGTGGTCGAGTCTGTGGTGGTCGCGTCTGTGGTGGTCGTGTCTGTGGTGGTCGCGTCTGTGGTGGTCGCGTCTGTGGTGGTATTGTCTGTGGTAGTGGTGTCTGTGGTGGTGGTGGTGTCTTATTTTTATTGTTTTTATTATTATTTTTATTTCTATTATTGTTGGTGTTATTATTATTGTTATTAATGTTGTTATTATTGTTGTTATTGTTATTAACATAGAAAGGATTAGGATTATAGCTATTGTAATTAGTTGATTGAACATCAGTGGTTACTGCACAAAAAAAAACTAAACAATATACAGAAGAAGCGTCGGCGTGGCTGTGGGGGTTCTAGCTTATTTTCAACTTGTCCTGGGCCTCGTGTTTCTAGCATGAATTCGTTGTGACGGGGTTCCTCCGGGAGAGTCAAGGAAGCCTACTCATTTAAGGATGCTAACTCCAGCACCTCGTCCGAAGACCTGCACCATATATGTGGAGATTCACATTTCGCGTGCGCACCCACATCAGATATAGCCACCAAAACAACTGTAAAAAAAATCTAACGTCAATACTTAATTTGATTGTATCGACAAAACCAGAACGAAAATGTGCAAAATACGTATGCGCATAATTTTTAAGCGCGATTAACAACACGGGGCGCAGCATGTATCTAAATAAAAATAGCTATGATCACCCGCTCGTACTGTGCATACTCACTCGCTACAAGCGTCGCGTCCCTGAACAGCTTCATTCTAGCTCCAGAGCAATACTGGAAATTACAAACTAATATTAGAATAATATTTTTGTGTTCTAAGTATGTTTGAATGGTTCTATTTATGAATAAGTACGAGCCGCAAAACACATAAATAATAACGTACACTCATAGCTCCCCACTAGATTTCCCTGTGTCGGGGATGTCATGAAACACATACGAAGACAAGGACAAGTAACACCCAGACCCAAAATAGACTAAGAAATAAAAAATCAGAATTTATTGATAACTTCTACAGAGTGACTGGTTGAACACTTTAGATATTCTAGGTTATCATAGTACTCATCATAATGAACAACTTTTATTATGGGACTAACCCAGAATTCGCAAAAAAAAATCAGCTGTTCCATACATTTTGTCGAGTGTCACTGACATTTTTCTATGGAACAGCAGTTTTTTTTTCGCGAATTCTGGGTTAGTCCCATAATAAAAGTTGTTCATAATGATGAGTACTATGATAACCTAGAATATCTAAAGTGTTCAACCAGTCACTCTGTATAGGTAATTATGTACACGTTACAGTTGAACAATTAAGTATCTATACTTTAAAAAATTGTCGGGATGTTTTTTTTTACAATAAAATTATGTCATATATAAATTTAATCCATTAACATAATATTTATACAATTAAATTAAACATTAACGAAGTATAGTAGATAATTATTAGGGAAAGCTATTATAATACAAAATAATAATAGTTTAAAAATATCTTATTTTAAAATAAGCTTCAATGTCATAAACCATAATTATCCAGTAACCAAGCTCTCAAATTTATAATTATGCTTGTTTAAAATTGCTGACCTTAGAATACTGCCGTTTGGTACTCGTAACTCAAAATCAATGTGTGGTGTAAATAATCACTTGGCCTTTTAGTCCGGCTATTTAACTGTTAGCACAGCAGGCGAGAAAGTTTGTAGGGGAAAAAAGATTAACCGTACATGGTTCAATAATTAGCCGCCATGTTTTAATAATCATGGAAAATGTACTTAATTTAGCATTTAGCACGCTGTTATTACCTTCAGGCGATTTTGTGAAAATGAATTTATTAACCGTAAATAATTCTATAATTAGCCGCCAAGTTTCTTCAATAATGGAAAAATCACTTATAATTATTAGAATGAGCATAGTTTTACTCGTACCAAAAATACAACGTAAGTAATAAAATCTTAAACTCAATTATAAGGCGATTCTTTTCGCTTATTGTGAGTTTAAGATTAAAACTTTTTTTGGAAACTAAATCACAAAAAAATACTATAAACTAAACTACGAGTACATTGAGCACTAATGAAACTTGAAAAAAAAGAAGATTCCCTATACATATTGTAGATTTAAATCGAGATTCATGACTGAACGCGTTTTAGCATACGGGCCTTAACATCTCCATTATATATTTATAAGCAATAATCTGTTTTACCGATAAACTGACGATTTAAGATTTTTTTAATTATCCTGGGTGCATACCACGAGTCTTGATCGTTACGAAATTTTTTTTCGCTTTCGTGATGTACATATAGTATGTAGTTTGGAGGACATAACTATAATGTACATATTGTATGTAGTTTGGAGGACATTACTATAATTTCGTATTTAGGAGCTGATCTGATGGAGCCAGAAGATGGAAAGTGTGTTTTTAGTTTCCTTAACTATAATTAATTATTGACAGACCACGCAGTGCGAACGAAGCGGCGCTGCTTCAGCTTCAGAAATATAGCTTTAGTATGATTACCATAAATGCATTTTGATGAGCATAAATTTCTTCGTCATATCAGCCGTGGAGACGTCCACTGCTGGACAAAGGTCTCCCCAATGATCTCTATAACGACCTTTTCTGCGCTGCCCACATCCTGCGACTTCCCGCGACTCTCACCAAATCATTGGTCCACCTTGTGGATAAATTGCTTATTCTAGTTGATAATAATCAAAATAATCCAATGGCAAACCGTGAAATACATATATGTTGAGTAGTTCCGATAGGCATCTGTGATCTACACAATCAGTTATTATTAGATATATAATATAAAGAAACATGAAAATGTTCCTTTAGATATTTTATTTTTTATCCAAGTTTTAAATTCTCCATACAAAATTGATTAGTGACTATATATTTGTATGGGGACTTGATTATTTTTCTACCGAATTTTGAAATCAGATATTCTAAAACTTGTTCTGTTTGACGTGTAGAACAACATCTTTAAATATTACAACACCTAAAACCAGCACCTTGTATACTGATATTTTTTTTTTACGTTGGGTATTGCATTTATACACCCCCGCTACGCCCCGGGGGAGGCAGAGCGGGGTATGTCGCACTCGGTGCCAGAAGGGCACCCATACCGACTAAACCCACGGTTTCTATCCTCGTCGGCAAAGACGTCACGTCACGGTGCCGCTCTCAAATTCTCCGTAACCCCACCACGCCGCTGTCCGCAGCTGGACCCATCTCAGGAGGAGGCTCGTCCCCCTCTCCAGCTCCGAAGCGATGCCCTGGACACCAAGGCATCGACTCCTCAGGAGACCCTCCTTAATTAGGAGCACCAGATAGCGAAGACGGACCTAGCGAAGACGGAGTGCGAGCCCGGCTGGCTCGTCTCCGTGTCCGCACCCTCCGGAGCGAGAAAGAAAGAGGATCCCTTTCTCTCTCCCGCTCCTCGGTCTCTCTCTGTGACATCACCTTCTCGCAGAAAAAGACCATTGCCCTCCAGGCCCCTCGTCAGCGACCATCTTAGATAGATTCTAAAACTTGTTCTGTTTGACGGGTAGAACAACACCTTTAAATATTACAACACCTAAAACCAGCACCTTGTTTACTGATTTTTATTTTTTATTTATTTACGTGGATGAATGCATTTACACATCCCCACTACGCCCCGGGGGAGGCAACCGACTAAACCCACGGTGTCTATCCTCGTCGGCAAAGGCGGGGTCACGGGACCGCTCTTAAATTCTCCGTAACCCAACCACGCCGCTGTCCGCAGCCGGACCCATCTCAGGAAGGGGCTCGTCCCCCTCCCTAGCTCCGAAGCGATGCCTTGGACACCAAGGCATCGACTCCTCAGGAGACCCTCCTTAATTGGGAGCACCAGACAACCCTGTGTCCGGCGCCCCTGGGCCTCCTAGCGGAGACGGAGTGCGAGCCTGGCTGGCTCGTCTCCGTGTCCGCACCCCCCGGAGCGGGAAAGAAAGAGGATCCCTTTCTCTCTCCCGCTCCTCGGTCTCTCTTTGTGACATCACCTCCTCGCAGAATAAGCCCATTGCCTTCCAGGACCCTTTGTCGGCGACCATCTTAGATAGGACTGTCGGCAGCGAGATGTCCGCCCCCACAGCCGCGGCCAGTGCCAGCCGTAGCTTCGCCGCCCCCGGGCATACCTCCAGCACGTGCTGCGCCGTCTCTTCTGCGCAGCCGTACTGGTGGCACACCGGGAGCTGGAGGGAGGCCTACGCTCGCCTACGATCCCATCGGGACCTAGCACCTTGTATATTGATAACTGAAGGTGATAAAACTCTGGTGAATTAAGTATACTACGGAAAAAAAATCATGACTGATTTATTGCCAGCTCTTTTATTTTTAATTTTTATTATTGTTGTTATTATTGTTATTATTATTGTTATTATTATTGTCAAGATATTTATTTGTCTTCTTAATTTCTAAGTTTTTTACAATAAATGAATATAAAAAACAAATACTATAAAAAACTTAAAAACTAGGGTGCCGCCGGCAGCGGGGCGAGGCCCAAGCTACCGGTGGTTAGGGCTGCAGAGTGAGGAACCTCCTGACAATACGGCACGTGTCTAGGATCACTGCCTTTTGTATCTGGCCCTTGATCCAACCGTCTAACGAGAGCCTCTTGAGATGTTGGTCGAGGCTCTTCGCTATAAGACCGTTTACCGTGACGACTATCGGGACAATGATCGTCGAGTCAACATCCCACATGGCGGTTACCTCGTGAGCCAAGTCAAGGTACTTGCTGAGTTTGTCCTTCTCGGCCTTCACGAGGATCTCGTCATGTGGGATGGTGATGTCGACGAGCACTGCCCGGCGCTGGGACCGGTCGACCAGCACGATATCAGGCAACAATAGTCCTGTCCGTGATGATAGAGCGGTCCCAGTAGAGCAAAGCACGGCCATTCTCGAGAACTGACGCTGGTGCGTACTTATAGTACGGCACCTCGGACTCGACAAGACCGTATTGAAGAGCAAGTTGCTGGTGGATGATCCTGGCTACTTGGTTGTGCCTGTGCAAGTACTCGCTGTTAGCAAGATGCGAACAACCGGAAATGATATGCCTGAGTGACTCTCCGGGACGGTGGCATGCCCGACAAATGTCGACCGTACCGTCCTTCAGGATATATTTCCGATAGTTGTTCGTCTTGATAACTTCATCAGCAATCGCACAGGCAAAACCCTCGGTTTCCCCAAATAGGTCACCGAAGCGTAGCCAGTTCACCGACGCTAGGAGGTCTACATCGGGCCCTGTTAAAGCCCGATAGAACCTCCCATGCAGCTCCTTGCCCTTCCATACGTTCTTGCGGTCCTCGGTGCTCAGCACCGATGGTTGGCGCCAGTTCTCGTTTGCCAAGGAGAGCGGCGTCAGGCCCTTGTCAACTGCTACAACATCACAATGCATCCCACAGTCGTTGGTGCGGAAAAAACTCCGGAGCCTGTACACTTCGCGGTTGTGGAGGTTCTTGGCATTTAACATGCCACGACCTCCCCACTTCCGCGGAATGTACAGTCTCATAACAGACGACCGTGGGTGTAGCATGCGATGTGTTGTGAGCAGTTGACGGACCCTTCTATCCAGGGCGTCCAGCTCAGTCTGAGTCCACCTAAGTATGCCAAAGGAGTATATCAGTAGTGGCATCACCCAACCGTTAAAGGCACGCATCTTATTGCCGCCCGACAAAAGACTATTAAGTACTTTTGTCAAGCGACAAAAGAAGCGCTCCTTTATCGATTTCTTAATGTCCACTACTGATATACCCAACGACTCCGACATACCGAGGTACTTGTAGGTCTCGACTTCGGAGAGGGATCTGAGAGTCATTGTCTCAGAAAGTTGCAAATTCGGTGAATTTACAACTTTCCCCCGCTGTACATGCATGACCGCACACTTGTCTACACCGAACTCCATCTTAATGGCGCTACTAAAAACCTCTGTAGTTTTTAGTAGCTCCATTAAGTCTATTATTATTGTTATTATTATGATGATAGGAAGGATCAGGATTGTGGAAATTGTAATTTACTGTTTGATACGTAGTGGTTACTGCACAAAAAAAACTAAACAATATACAGAAGAAGCGTCGGCGCGGCTGTGGGGGTTCTGGCTTTGTCTGGTTTGTGTTTTCAGCTTGAAATCTTGTGATTTGTGGTTCTAGAGTGAGCTCGTTGTGACGAAGTTCCTCCGATAGAGTGAAGGAAGCCTCTTCACTCAAGGATGCTATCTCCTGCACCTCACCCGAGGCCATGGACCACAGACGGGGAGATTCATGTTTCGCGTGCGCACCCACACCCGCGACAACCACCAACACAACTGTGAAAAAAAAATTCAAAGTCAACTGTGCTTAGTTGTCAATTTTATTGATAACAAAACAAAACCCAGGTTGCAACATGTCAAAAATACATAATATGTACATGAGTACTTCCGCCACAAGTCATCGAGGCTGACATTCCATCAATATGTCGTAAGCTTTAATAAAGCCCGCACGAAGCGCTTTCATAACTCCTTCCTAATAAAAACTGCCAAGGAGTGGAATGCACTTTCTGCTTCGGTGTTCCTCTGCAACAGATACAACCTGGTTCCCTTCAAGACAAGAGTGAATAGGCACCTCATGGGCAAGCGTGCTCCATCTTAGACCACATCGTCACTTTCCATGAGGTGTGTTGTAGTCAACGTAGGCCCATTCAATCATACCAACCCTACTGTTTTAACAGAAGATTTGCTGTTTTTTAATTTGACATTGCGGTTTTCTGTTTCATTCTTAATTTTTACTGTTTTTCAGCGCCACCTAATACACTACGCATTTTTTTATAAACCTCTTTTATGTATGGTTATGAAATATAACGCAGTGACACTAGAGAGCAGTATCTACCCTTGTCGGATTTCGCGGAAATTCTCCAACCACAGAAATACACATGAAGAAAGTTAACAAAAAAATGTGTGATTTTAAGAAGAAAAATGAGTCTGAAAATACTAAAATGAGGCAGTTGAGGTGACAGTGGAAAATGATTTGGTTTGAATTTTGTTTTTAATTATGTTGTAATCAATATTGTTATAAAGCAACGTATGTGAGTCCTAATACATAATAAAAGTAGATAATTGGTTCAGTTAAATGAGGAAAGTTTGAAATCTGCCTTTTTTCACATTACCTATTGTTTTCTTCTGTTTTTTTATTGTTGAGACTCTGAGTTTTTTAGTTTTTTTGGGTTGGCAACACTTGTACAAGTCATCTTTGTCCTAATACTATCCTTACTAATATTATTAACTCCAAAGTGAGTTTGTTCGTTTCTTTGTTTGTTTCTTTGTTCGTTTGTTACCCTTTCACGCTCTAGGTACTTAACACATCATTTAAATTTACACGTTATGGGGGGTATCGGATAAAGAGTACTTTTAACGGCGGGTAACGACGCTAGTATATTACGAAGTGTTAGAGTATGTGATTGTTTGTTTAATACTTATTACCGCTCGAACAGATCCACGGATTGAAATAAAATTCAGTACGGTCAATCGTGCACTCGTACTGTGCGTACTCACTAGCCACAAGCGTCACGTCCCTGAACAGCTGCATCTTAGCCCCGGAGCAATACTGGAAAATACAAACTAAAATCAGTATGTGTTCGAATAGATCAATTTGTTTTATTTATAAATGAGAGCCGCAAAACGTAAAAAAAAAAATGGTTAAACGTTTCACACTCATAGCTCCCAACTAGGTTTCCTTGTATCGGGGATACCATGGAAGAGACAAAGAAAAGACCGAATACCCACCCACCCACCAGACCCAGAAATGATATTTACATTCAAACATGAACCCTCGAGTTCTTGATTAATTCCGATTAGACTAGTGAGGAGCGTCGTCAAATAAATAAATAATCAAGCAGAAGCTCAACATTTTCAGTCTACTGATATGAATTTATAATAATCCGAATTCGAAAATTAGTTAATTCCAAAAATAAATTGTATACTAGTCTTTCTTTCAAATTTGCTGTCCCCAGAATTCTGCCCTGTGGTACTTACCCCAAAATCTATGCCTTATGTTCACTTCGTCTATATGTGTGGGTATTTAACTGTGAGTACAACCGTCAAGGCAATTCCCTCAACAATTATTTATTAACCGTACATTATTCAATAATTAGCTACCATGTTTCTTTAACAATGAAAAATGCACTTAATTAGTATTTAACAAGCTGCTATCAGCATCACTCCCGGTAACACACAATATTGTAAAATTTTAGAAGTAAATTTTTTCCTACTTGAATATTCAAACTCGTTTAAAATATTATAAAGCATGCAGACTCACAGACAGAATTCAACGTCACAAAGTGTAACAGTTTTCGACGATGGTCTGACAATGTGTTCTTATGCTAGCAGCCAGTTTGTCAATAATAACATTAATAATAATAAAATTCTTTATTTCAGGCCACAATAACCCAGTATGAATTAACTACTACTAATTGTAATAACAATAAAATTCCGTAATTAGGTAGTTATAATAAGCCTGCATTTATAAATATATTATATCCATAAATATAAATACATACATATATTTAATTAATATTAACAAAATATCAATAAAAAATAAAACAAACTTACAGATAAATTTACAGCTAATAACGGACTTACGTTTTATATCCAAATAATAAAAACAATCAATGTTTTAAACGATAGTTTGGTTATCATATTTATTTCAAATAATCCAAACGCGCCTTAACTAACAGGTTTTTTCTAGGAATCTTTGAAGCGGTCCACTAAGTATCTATTACTCTAAGTTAAGTAATTAAGTATCAAACTTTAGCATCCTAACTAATACTGGTAGTTTGCCTCAAACGGGCGAGGTCTTTTTCTTTTTTTTTTTCAAAAAAAAAAACTTTTAGGCGGTTTTCCGGCATAACTACTCTGCATACTGACAGGAATACATATTACAACACGATGCCTGAAGTACCAAAAATGAGGCTTGTGGTACCCGGAAGAACTGATAGTACGAAAAAACCTGTTCCCGAGCTATCTTGGTAATACTTAATAAAATGATAACATTTAGATACCAAATTCTCATTGTCCGTTCACCACGCTAAGATACTCATGAACACCTAAACTAACTAATTAATACTTAGTAAACAAATTCCGCATTAGATGAAGATAATCGTCGATTGTAATATTAGCTAGGAAAAGTACAAAAGGTGAAGAGAGCAAGACAGGACACTGATGATAATGACCCTGTCTAATTTCTACACGTTGCTTGGCTTACGCGAATTCATTCATATAGCCAGTAATCACAATAGCAGGGTCCTACAATAATTCTCTGTTCAGTTGCAACAGTCGAGGATAAAAAATTGCACAATCAAAAAGGAAGTGAAATAGATAATGAATTCTAAACAATAACCGGAACCTATGACCTCTACTGACACAAACTCCCTAACACATTTCTGAAATTTCTAAAATTATATACATTAAAATAATATATCATTAATAATGAACACTAACAGACAAAATACATTTTGTCGGCGATCAACGAATTTTTTGTAAGGAACAATTGTTATTCTTCTCGATTTTAAGGTTGCCTCGTAGTTTATTCGTGCTCTGCTAGTTGTATTTAAGTAAATCAATAAAATTACGGAGCTCCTATTCAGGACTTTTACTGGGATTTAATTTTCTTTGAAGGTAAGCATAGCTGATTATCGGATGAGAGAAATAAAAATAGCACTTTAACAATTTGTAATCGTGTGCTTTAATAATGAATTTTACAGCAGTCCTTACAAATATCATCTTTTTTGTTACTATCTTAATTATCTCCATACCCAATTTGTTACCCGCGTTTCAATTCTGTGTGACATTTCTCAGTGCCATATTTCATCCAGATGCGTTCCGCAGTTTTGGCGTTATTGAGTAACAAATATTTACCTATCCAACCCTCCAAACTTTAGCATTTATAATATTATTTATTAATAAATAGAAATGCTGCTTCAAGCATTTTTTTAGTTGTGAAATTTTGACAATATAAATATTCTATAATCTGTATAATTTTTATTTTTATTGGTAGGTACTCATGGTTTACCCTTACCCCCATTTTTATTATGTTTATCCTTATCATTATTATCGTTATTATTAGTATTATAGTTGTTATTATTATTATTGTTATTTTTATGATTATCCTCACCATTGCTATTATAGATAGGATAAGGATAATAGGTATTGTAATTGGTTGTTTGACTCTGCTCAGACACTGAACAAAAAATTACAAAGAATATACAGAAGAAGCGTCGTTGCGGTTGTAGTAGTTCTAGTTTTTTTTCAGCTTGCGCTGGGCCTCGTATTTCTACCGTGAGTTCGTTGTGACGGGGTTCCTCTGGGCGAGTTAAGGAAGTCTCCGCACTCAAGGATGCTATCTCCAGCCCCTCGCCCGAGGACACGCACCACAGATGGGGAGATTCACATTTCGCATGCGCACTCACAATCACGAAAACCACCAACACAACTGTCAAAAAAAATATCAATGTCATCTGTAAATTTGTTACAATTCTATAATTCCCTACCTTAATTAACATGTAACACTTAGTTGTAATACTAACGCGCCGTAACTATTCAACCCATTATCATGAAACTTTGCTCGCATGTTGTCATGGGTACAGAAAAAGATTTAAGTTACCATGGCGGGATGCCACTAGTAACACATTTACATCTACACTAATATTGGGGAGTTTTGGCGGGAACCGAAAAGATGGTGTCGTGTTTTTGTATTATTTTCTAAAACTTGTGATTCTTCGAGTGTTAAAGTGTAATAATGGTGGATTATTATCGTTTACCGGTTCGTCAACGTGCACGAGTGTGGGCAAATGATACAAACATCGCGAAACGCGATTTTTCGTGTTCTCTACAAAACTTCACTTAAAGTTTCAGTAAAGTATCCATAACTTTACTGGAATGGGGAAAGGGGAGGGATTCATCGTTTTCATCATCACCTCATCATCATCATCCCATCATCTGTTACTGAAGGAAAAATTATTACTAAGAATCCGACTGAAGGACGAGTATCCATGGTCATGAATAATTAAAAAAAAAAAATACACTAATATTATAAAAAACAATGATGGCCTAGCTGGAGAAAGCAGGGCCTCAAGCCAGAGAGAGGGAGCGGGCTCAAATCAGCCGCTTGTGTTTAAGAGTAAAGTGAATAGGTATCTCCTAGGCAAGCGTGTTACACCTTCGATCACGGCAACGCTTCCCATCAGGCGAGTCAGTGGTCAAACGCATACCTAGTTTGTTGTAAAAAAAAAAAGCCGACGGCACGCACCAATTTGTTCATTATGTGAACATTTGTGCGTATTTAATGTCATCTGCTACATGACTGGAGCCCGGTTCATGGCGACAGGCTCGCCCCCTGTCACGTTTGTGACTGAATATCGTCCGGCGAAGCGTGGGTGTTGTATCACACCTCTGCAGCCCCCTCGGGGGAAAAGCGTGACGATATGTTTTTATGTATATTATAAAAATCGAAAGTATCTGTCTGTTTGTAGGCTTTTCACGACTGAACAGCAAGACAGATCTTGATGAAATTTGATAATTAGTTACAAAGGTTTATGGATACTCATTTCTGAATAAACGCGAACGAAGTCGCAGGAAACAGCTAGTATCTAAATAAAAATTAATAATGATCGCCCGCTCACATTGTGCATACTCACTCGCCACAAGCGTCGCGTCCTTGAACAGCTTCATTTTAGCTCCAGAGTAACTGGAAATTACAACTGGAACTGGAAAAGTAGTACTGGAAATTACAAACTAAAATCAGCACGTGAAATAGTTCAAGCTATATTATTATTAATTTTAAAAACCAAAAAAAATAAGAGCCGCAAAACACATAAATAATTTTAACCATTTTCAGTGCACATGACAATAATTAATTTGTAATAATGGTTTAAAATTGCAGTCCTCGGAATACCTATAATATTACTCACCCCAAAATCAATACCTTGTGTTCACTTCGTTTTTAGGTTCGCTTATTTAACAGTTAGCATGGCCGTCGAAACAATTCGGCGGAAATAATTGATTATCCGTACATTATTAAATAATTAACTGCCATGTTTTTTTAATGATGAAAAAATATACTTAATTAGTTTCTAACTTGCTGTTATTAGCTTTACTTGTAACTTTTATTTTTCATATCCTGCTGCTTGGCAATCTGTGTGGAACAATATTCTTACTAATTATAAAATCGAAAGTTACTCTGTCTGTCTGTCTGTTTGTAGGCTTTTCACGGCTAAACGGCTGAACGAACTGTTTAAATTTGATAAACAGTTGCAGTATGTCACAAGGAAGGTTTTTGAATATTTTTTTCTGAATCTTTTTATCTTGAAATTCTGTAAATTATTATAAAATAACGGGCCGCTCACCAAATGCGTCAGACAACATCACAGAATAGTACGTAGTTCGTCCCAAAATAACAAGTGACAACTGCAATTAAAACTGTTTAAAACCAGCCAGTATTTTTTTATGTTGAACTCTGATCTCTTTGGTAACGGATTTTTATTCATAATTTGATAATTAGTTACAATAAGAGTATATCACGAGGAGGGTTTATGGATACTATGTTCTGAATAAACGCGAACGAAGTTGCAGGCAACAGCTAGTAATAATTAATTTTCTGTCAATTTTTTATCGGTAAATATACAGCATGTTATAAAAACCCTGTTATATAATTGAAGGGTCACATACGTCTAGGTATTCATGCAGAATTCTAGCAGCACGATGCCAATAGTTTACAAATAATACCAGCGCGATTAGTGGCGGCGTTCGCGCTAATAGAAGGGTGGAGGGCGATGTGCGTTCAAATTTTCATAGTCCATCCTTCCTACTAATATTATAAACGCGAAAGTTTGTAAGAATGGATGGATGGATGTTTGTTACTCTTTCACGCCAGAACGGCTGAACAGATCTGGATGAAATTTGGCACAGAGATAGATTATACTCTAGAATAGCACATAGGATACTTTTTAACCGCGGGTGAAACCGCTGGGCGCAGCTAGTTAACAATATAGTTACTGTTCTCTCTGCATTATGTGTTTTATGCATTTTCTCTTAATCACAAGGCTTTACACTGTTAAAGACAGTTATCTTTATTAGCATTTGCAACCTTCGCTTGCCACAAAATGCAAATAGCCGTGTGCGTTATCTGAGTTCTGAGCGTCTTTCTTGTTTTCAAAACTCATGCATCTGAAGTTCAATATTCAAAATGAAACTCCAAGTTCAAAAAAAGTTCAAGTTTAAAAGGATACACTTTTAAACGTCAAGGTTATAAAAATGTCTTCCGTATCGTTTGTATAAGCGCTACGACCCAGAAGAACAGGCAAGAAACTGCCTGCCTTAATAATTAGTTCCCTGCTTAAAGTACTTACTTCGTTTTCTAGATTGAACATTTCATTATAAACGCAGCCGTTCAGATAATTCAGTGGAAAACAATTGGTTAATCGTACACGATTCTATAATTAGTCGCCATGTTTCTTTGAAGAAAATGCACTTAACTAGTTTTTGTAATGAAACATTGCAGCCGAGTCTAACTTTGTTGAGAGTCAAGATTTAAGTTTTACTCACCTGCAGTTAATCTACCGTTTTCGATTTGACACAGAAATTTACCCTGAAAATTATTTATAATTATAATTCTAGGCACATTATTGCCAATTCTTTTTTTTTTATGTAGTTAATAGGTCGGCGTTTGACCACAAACTCGCCTGATGTTAAGCGACGTTGTGGTCTAAGATGGAGCACGACGACCTATAAGGTATTTATTCACTCTAGCCTTGACGTTTTGTAGAGTGAAGAAGTACAAAGACGGCAGTCGAGTGAGGCGCTCCAAGTGCGCTACTGCTCAGACCCGTCTTCGGAACGGTTACACCGGACTACATCCCGAAACACGACTAGGTCATTTCACGGCATGGCTTGGTCCGGTGGGTGGTAACTAGCCACGGCCGAAGCCTCCCACCAGAGTTTGCTACCCGGTTAGCACTACCCGGGGACCACGTGTAGGGAATCAGAATAGAGTACACTCCTACGGACATGGGTAGCTCAGCCCCCAAATTCTGCTTATTTTCGTAATAGGTATAGGTAGTCAGTTGATTCATGAGTCATAAACTACGCAAGTATTGTATGATGATACCTATGTAAATAATTATTTTTGTTAGTTTGAATCGAAAAATATAAAAAAAATGCATTTAAATAAACTTGCGGAAAAAAAAAATGGCGGACCATTTTGGGTGTTCCGCCATGCTGGATTTAGAGTTTGTTCGTATGTTTACCTGGCTATTTGTTTGTTACTGTGTAATGTGGTGTTTGTAATGTGGAATACTCTGCCAGAGTGTGTGTTCCCACTTATAATATGGGTGTGTTCAAGTCTCGAGTGAATCTGTTTCTTCTAGGCAAGCGTGCTCCATCGTAGGCCGCATCACTGCTTATCATCAGGCATGTGGGCGGCCAAGCGCAAGCCTATTAAGTAATAAAAAAACTTACGCTTTCACGCTTTACAAGTCTTTTCTTCTGATTTTCTAAATCCCTGGAAACTAATCGTCAATTTGTGATTAAACTAGCGTGTTACACCTTCAATCACGTCGACGCTTCCCATCAGGCGAGTCAGTGGTCAAATGCATGCCTCGTCTGTTGTAAAAAAAAACTTCCCATGTGCAATTAAATGCCCTCCCTCTGGTTTTGATTTTATTGTTAAGGTAGGTATTATTATTGCTTATTTAGGTAGGTTGCCTACATCAAAGTAATTAGAGAATAATTTAACAAATGCCAAAGTCATAAAAAAATTAGAATTGCAATTTTGTCACTCTGTGATAACTTTAGAGGCTCATCAGTAATTTTAGAATTGCAATTTTGTCACTCTGTGATAACTTTAGAGGCTCATCAGTAATTTTACTTGCTCTCTTCGCTCGTCGTCTTCTTCTATGGCAATAGAAAACCTTAACCCAAAGCGAAGTTAGTACGAGTATATATTGAACGGTTCGGTCGTAATTATTTTAGAAAATCAAATAAATACTTAACAGTTTTTGACACTCTTTCCAATAATATATTCCACCAAGGACTTGTTAGTTTCGCTCGTTGTGTCTTTCTAAACAAAATGGCAATAGAAAACCTGTGACGTTATATTATTCCACACTTGAGACCTTCGGGCGGTCTAGAAACTCTGACATCTAGCCACTCGGCCTATACGAACTTGCTTGCTCACTACTTAAAATTAATGTATTATTTGATTGCATTTAAATAACAACTAAAACTAAAAATCTTAAATAATCCTATAAATAGTGTGAGTGCGAAGTTAGTTTGAACTATTCGTAGTCTTAAGTGCTCAACCGATTATCGTGAAATTATGCACATGCGTACACAAAGAACACAAAGGGATATTTCATTCACAAAAAAATTAAAAGTCTCTATTGGACCGCGAGTAACACAGCGGAGCGCAGCTACTTAAAAATAAATTACGAATGATTTCTTCCGAGACACGAGTTTTAACTTTTAACCTTTGCAAGAGCTTCCGAAACTAGTCGGAACAATCACACATGCTCCAAACTAATTAGTTAAATTTCAAACTATCTCCAACTTGCTTCATTACTGAACTATCATTTAAATACCAACAACTGAACCTGAGGTACGAACTTACTGGCACACTGTTTACAAGACAAGCTTAACCTTGGAGATAAGATAAAGTATTGTTTCGAGTTTTTAACCCCCGACGCAAAAACGACAGGGTGTTATAAGTTTGACGTGTCTGTGTGTTTGTGTGTCTGTCTGTGGCATCCTAGCTCCCAAACGGATGAACTGATTTTGATTTTGGTTATTTTGTTTGAAAGGTGAATTAGTCCAGAGTCTTCTTAGCTATGTTGACTGCCTCGGTGGCTCAGTTGGTAGTGAACCTGCCTTCTGAGCTTGGGGGCGTGGGTTCGATTCCCACCTAGGGCAAACATTTATGTGGTGAACATTTGTGTTTGTTCTATGTCTGAGTGTTAAAGTATTTATGTATGTATTTAAAAATATCTAAGTATGTATATCAGTCTCTGGCAGCCATGGTACAAGCTTTGCTTAGTTTGGGGTCAGGCGACCGTGTGTGCAAGTGTCCCCAATTTATTATTTATTATTATTTATTATGTATGGTGAAAATGTAGGGGGTTCTTACATTTTTAATTTATTCTTAAAGCTTTTGTATCTACACAACTAAGTATAGTTCATTACATAGGTAGTTCATCATTCCAGTTTTTTTACGTCCCTCTGCAAGGACACCAACCTACCCTATTTCGAAGGTGATTGAGCCTTGAAGTTATCCACCACGCGGGCTCAGTGCGGGTTGGTGGATGTATTCTAGGACTTGTCGATTTCCTTACGATGTTTTCCTTCACCGTAACAGCACGTGTCATATTTCAATGCACGTAAACTATTCTACGAGAGAAAAGTTCCATGGTGCATGGCCAGGATCGAACCCATGGCCTGCGGATCGGAAGGTGCGATCCATCCCACTAGGCTAGGCCAGCATGTCTTACTATACCTACTATGTAGTTAGCACGAGTAAAAAATAGTAGATTTTATTATGGAACGTTCGGAGATCTATAACATGGATGGTGCGTGCATGCGACGCGCACGTGAAGATAGTGACATAAAGCGTCTCCGTCTTAGCTTGGGCAAAATCCTTTCGCATGTCCGGATGTCCATATGTCCGGCTGCTCTCCTCTACAAGTCGCTCTGCATGAATTCTCGTGAAATTTTGTCAGCAGGTTCCTTTATTCTTTTTGAACTTTATTATCGATACACGTTTTTTTTTCAGAATAAATAAGATACAATACAATACATCTTTATTGCACACCAAAAATACAAAGTAAACAAATAAAATATAATAAAACTTATCTACACATATACCTTTAGGTACATATAATACATAAAATTAATATTTAATTTGTAAATATATAAATATAAATAATATAAATATACATATGTACGTACCATTTAACAAAGAGAGAGAAAATGATATGAGATAAGAGTTTCTTTACGTTATCTTGAGGTCTTCAGCTAACAGATCCACTAGTTCAGCGTGGTCACTACTCGACACGACATCCACGTTGGCACTATTGGCAACAATTTTTTGATTAGGATGCTCCTAGATCGCCCATATTTTTACTGTGAAACTGTTTAAGCTATACTGGCCTAGCAATATTGCGAAAACATTTTGAGTGTGGCCCGGCCATATAGTCATACATTTCTAGCATGGCAGACGATGGGCGCGCTACAGTCGGCAATATTGCCAGAATTGCACTAAAAATATAGCCCGTCGAGGAGCGCCTTTACCAAAATAGTTTGACTCTGAAAATTTCCCGTTACTCGATCAAAAGCTAACTTAATATAGAGAGGTATAATGCTGTGTCAGTATTCACAAGACAATCAATGACATCGATAACATTCGCAATTTACAACAGTTGCTCAACTTAAATCGCTTCTAGCCATAAACATGCCAAAAGTGGCGCGAACAGGCTTCAGTTGTCTCAACTCTTGTAATAATGACGCATGGTCCTGCAGGGTCCTGACAGCCCCCTAGGCCTCCCGGGGCCTGATTAATGAAGGCCTTTTAGGCTTTTCAAACACTGGAATTAGTCGTGAAAAGCTTTGTTGTGTAACTTCTTGTTGTTTTCGTTGTTTTTTTGTACGTTTCTGGGATTGCATGCCAAAATGTCGTGTTGAGTTGATCTCAGTTTATCTGTCTGTTTTCTGACATTGTTCTGACTGAATTAATCTGAGACGCCAGGGTATGTTTTTAGACTTTTTTTAACGCTGGATTGAAGGAAATGAGTTAGGATAATAAGGGGGAAAGAGACAAATTTGAATAGTGTCTTATTAGTTTAGCAGACAGATAGTTTTAACTTTTAAGGAAATCGGAATTGATACCACATATTGCATTGACAACAAGCATACGCACAATATTGACTAACAGTGTGAATATACGCTTTGAATAACTTGAATATATCTAATTATCTGTCATAATTATGTTGATACAACAGCCAAAGTTGCCATGCAGCGCAAAGAGACACACATTCCCAAAGTTTGGTAAGTTACGTAGTTTTCCTTTTGCCGGAACAGGAAAGTTTGGGAACCGCATCACCGCAGCTTCGCGGGTAATCACAAATTATCATATCTTAGCTGTTGACGCGAATTGGGTCACTAGATATGGGATGATGTGGTTAGTCGGCAAAGTTTTGGCCGGTATAATGATATTGGGTGAATACAAGATTGATTGCATCGTATCGAAGCCAATTACGAATAGTTTCAAAATGTGAGTTCTATAAATTAGATAGAACAAGACTAAACGATGGCTCAAAATCATAAAACTCATAACAAAAATATTTTGCGTAAATATTATGTACAATCAAAATATATGTCCCGATTCTAACTTTACATTTAAATTTTGTCTAGCAACCCACCCTTACCGTCAGTGATACATTACCTAACTAATAAAAAATTACTTCACTAATTGTTATTTTTTAATTACTGTGCTAATTTTAAATACATTGTTGAAATAGCTTATTTTAACTGTATAGATCTGAAGTTATCTGAAATAAATTAATTTTAATTTAATCCGCATCAAAATCCGTTGTGTGGTTTAGGAAGAGTTAGCTGATATACAGACAAAAGGAGGGACAGACGCGGAAAGTGACTTTGTTTTATACTATCTAGACTAGGGAACAGAAGAGATAGCCAGATAGATTGTAGATAGAGAAAAATCAAATCATCTCTATCTCTTCTTTACGCGTCGAGTTATACGTACCTGTTTAATCAGGTACTGTAACTAGATTTTTAGGCAGTTCAAGCTTTCAACACTTTTCCGTAATCGTAGATAAACATAAATCAAAAGCCTCAAGATGTGACAAGCTAGGAATGTATTAAAAAATAAGCATTATTCATAAACTACTTGTGATGGCCTAATAATGTCGATATTATGCAACACAACAAATCACATTATAAAAAGAAAAACAAAAAACTCGGCTACAAAATGTCACCATTTTGATCATTTCCGCTATCTAGACGATTCTAATGACACCTCACATGTCGAAATATATCAAACTGTTTAGGCTGTAGGGCGAGCCACAAAAATCTTATACATACATACATACACTCGAAAAACGTAACTTTCCTTCTTGCGCAGTCGGGGAAAAAAAGTAGCAGTGATTTCACTGTCCGGCAGAACAGTAAAATCACTCTCGTCTTATCCCTAATCCAAACTCTGGTTCGTAGGAACAACAGAAACTATCGCGCACAAAGCACGAAGTAAGTCCTTATCATGAGTCGACCGTTAAAAACTTTCGGTACAGCTTTCAGTTTATTTGTTTGTTTGTATCTCAGATATGTTTTGTACTAAAAAGAGTGATTTTAGAATAAGGCACTGTCTTTGCGCGATATATTTAGGTGATGCTACATTACTAACGTTTAAGCTTACGTACAATATCTATAAGCTTCTCAATAATATTATTATAATATGTATCATCATTATTTGCCATCTATCTCCAAGGTTCTCGAAAGAGTGGCAAACAGAAGCTTGATGAGCTTCCTGGAAAGAGAGGGCATTCTTTCGCCAAATCAATTTGGCTTTCGCACGGGCAGGTCAACAGAGGACGCCGTAACGTCTCTAGTCGATTTCGTTGCTGACAAACTTGAAACGGGACAGAGATGCATCGGCGTCTTCCTTGACCTTGCCAAAGCCTTCGACACTGTCTCGAGACCTATACTTCTGAGGAAACTAGAACAGCTTGGAGTGCGCGGTGTTGCTCTTGAATGGTTCCGTTCTTATCTATCTAACCGCAGGCAACGGGTTAAAGTAAATGAGCAACACAGTGACTTCGAGGAGGTATGCTTCGGAGTCCCACAGGGCAGCGTGCTTGGTCCAACCCTTTTTTTGGCGTACATTAATGACCTCTGCCAACTCAAAGTCCCACACGCCAATCTGTTTGCCTTCGCTGACGACACGGCCATTATCTTTCACGAGAAAACCTGGGAGGCAGTAACAAGAGCAGCCAATGAAGGCCTTCGAAGTGTTGCAATCTGGCTTCAACAGAATCTCCTGACACTCAATGCCACCAAAACCAAAACAGTGTTTTTTCGCCCATCAAGTAGATCTGCACCCAGACATTCCCCATGTGTTAAGATACACACATGCAGCTCACACACCTATGATCAAGCTACATGTGATTGCCCAACACTGGGGCAAGTCACAGATATCAGGTATTTGGGCATCCAAATTGATGAGTTGCTAAACTGGACTAAGCAAATCGAAACTATCAGTAGTAGGCTCAGAAAACTACTTTTTATTTTCAAAAAACTGAGAGCGGTGGCAGACTCCAAGACAATTGCAATGGTTTACTCTGCTCTATGTAAACCTATTCTGACCTATTGCATAACTTCTTGGGGCGCTGCTTGTGGTACAAAATTAATGAGAGCGGAACGTGCCCAGCGACTAGTTTTAAAAGTCGCACACAAAAAGCCCTACCGACACCCAACGGACGACCTTTACAAAGACACGAAAGAACTCAGGGTCCGGCAGCTCTTTATTAAGTGGTGTGCCCTCAGATTCCACAAAACGGCTCATCTTACATTCATCTGCCCCCGCCCAAACACAAGGTCCTCGAGGACACTTACATGGAAACTCCCCAGCAGAAAAACCAGGCTAGGACAGAGATGTTTCGGCTACCTGGGACCGTTAATTTACAAAAAACTAGATAACACTCTCAATATAGTATACTGTAAAAGAAGTGAAAGCAAAAAGAAAATCAAAGAATTTCTACTAACATTGGACTACCACGGCACCGAATGTCTTATTAAACCCGCAAGGTAAACAATAACAACTTAGCACTAAAAATACACCCAGAAAACCCACAGACCTACAATTAACACTTACAATACAATATACGAGACAACACATACCTAATCTTTACCACATAAAAAGGACACAGCATGCACGTGCATCCTCACATACATAGATACCCAAGAAGTGAACTAGCTCCCGCAAACTCAGGGTATCCTACTGTGGGAGCTAGGGCCTCCACCCATGTTATTTTATTATGATGTTTAACTTTTAATATTATAATATTGTGAATTGTTATAATTAATTAATATAATCTAGCGTAAGAAATTAGTAGGAACTTATTATTATTTATATTATTTTTAAATTGTATTTTGCATGCATGAAACTAAAACTAAATAACATTTGTTGTAATATTTTTGATTCAAATAAATAAAATTTATTATTATTATTATTATTATTATCAACCATTATGATAATTTTGCCTCAGTTTGTCTGTTCTTCTGAGTAGTGCCTCTTTTCCCGAACAAGGCGGTTGAGTCTATTACACACAACTTTGACGTTCATCAGCTTATTACATACAACCTTGACGTTCATCATCTTTGATAACCAATTGAATTAAAACATGTTGACTTTTGATTTATATTATAATTGTCATCGAACCGCTCAAAGTCAGTTTTGGTTGAAGGACAGGCCGGATTCTTGACGTGGGCGATGAGATCTGTCACTATGATTTTAGAACCGAGAGAGACTAACACCATAAAATATTTCGAGTTGTAGGACTTTGGCCCCAGGACCTGTATCGTGACATCTTATAACGATAACTTTTAAACTTATAACTTTTTTTCGCTTCGGGCAACACTAGGGACAAGTGTCAATATTTTGTGCTCCGTATTTAATTTTAATAAAATAATTGTTTTAAGTGAATAATCTACTACTTTAAGACTGTAAATAAAGTAATAAATGTGTAAATACCAAGTGAAGTTGTTGGTAATGTGATGCACTAGAGTTTTTACTGAAAAAAGACTCGTGAATCTGACGTCTTTTCTCACAACGGGCGGATTCAAACTGACCGGACAAGTGAACAAATTGGAGTTTCTGTGCAAAAACCCTGGGAGTATTTGTGTTAATTTACATCATTAAAACAACACAATTCACAACACAACCCTACCCATTGCTCACTTTTGTGACAAACGTCCCTAACAAAACGACGACGTCCGTTATTTCTCCCTTTGCTTGACGTATATTGTGGAAGCAAAGTTGATGTCATAACTCTTTGTCGCAGACACAACCACACAACTATACACTAAACACTATTCACCACATTATAACTACAACTACGAGAGCTGCCTGTGCCCGAGTTTATATATATATTTTTCCTTTTCTTTTCTTTTTCCGGACCAACGGACAAGACAATGATGACCCGTCAGGCCAAAGCAAAGGACATGGAGCACAAACTCAAAACAGCAATCCTTGATTTGAAGGCCTGTAGAGACCTGAACACCCAGCTACTGCAAGAAAGGGAAGATAGTGAAGTAGAAATGAGCAAACTAATTTTAAAAAACACTGAACTCAAAAGTGAATTATCCGACCTACACCTAAAATATATAGAATCATGTGAACAATGCGACCACCTCCAGCATGTTATAATATCATTCAGAGAGTGTGGTGAGACCTATGAATTGGCCTTAAGCCGCATTAAAGACCTTGAGTTAGAGTTGAGCAAATGTAATAATGAATTATTAGTGCTAAAATCCAGAAAAAGTGATGAACAGGTAGCCGACACACTGAACCTATTCGATGAGCTGGTAGGTGGTGGCATGAATTTAAAACCTATAGTAAACATTGACCATACTAAGGAAAAATGTATGAATAATACTACCACCCATTTAAAAAGTCACAACAAAATTAAAAAATATATTAAAGTTAAGAAAATCATAAAAAAATGTCAAAAACAACTGAAAAAAAGGTGTTATTTTAGTAAAAATGTAGATTTAATTAAAGATAAATTGTCATTAGAAGAGCAACTAAAAAACTGTATGGAAGAACTAGACATTACTAGGCGATTATATGATAATGATACACTGCAACTTCGCTCTGACCTGCTCCAGAAAGAAAATACATTACAAGATATCTTTTCTGGATACAAGTCTGCTCAAATTCATCTAAGCGAGCACTACAAGACTGCAATTGAGCTAGTAGACCTGGTTAATAGTAATGTAGAGAGTGTGACCCTACACTCTGAGAACAACCTCATGACGAGTTCTAACCACCCTCAAAAAGATACCTCAACCTTTACTACTAGTTCTACTAGTTCACCTAAATTAATCCTAGAGGCGGAGCAGAGTGAGGTACAGTGTATTAACCAAATCTTAGTTTTTTCAGACAGAATAGGTGTAGGCTTGGGTTCCTTATTGAGCAACAGTGTTAGTTGTTCTGTGGTAAACCACTGCATGCCAGGAGCATCATATGCTCAAATTGAAAAGAAAATATTAAGCTGTAAAATAGATAGTAGTACAATTGTTGTGGTTTACCTGGGGCAAAGTTTAGGTACAGACAGGAAAGAAGTGATTGCAAGAATAACTTGTCTGTTGAAATTAAATGCATTCAAAGTAATGTTATGTGCATTTCCATACTCAGACTCTTTGACTAGAAGTCAAAATAACCACATCCATTCTTTGAATGCATTAATGTTTAACATAGTTTCCCGTCATAGTGATAAGCTGCTATTTTTTGATAGTAATCAATTTATTTATAATTTTAAGTTAACACAGGACAGCATGTATTGTCCTAAGAAATGCAGACACTTGATTGCTACATTGTTAGCCTACAATATTGATTCAGTTATAGGAAATATAACGAAGTACAAAGATAAGGTCACAGTTTTTAGTAAATGTACTAATAACATAACTGTGACCAATAGTTTAAACTTTTAAGTGAGACAACAGAGAAGTGTGTGGACATTTCACTTTTTTATCAAAACATAAACCGCTTCTCTGGCAAAATTTTAGAAATAGAACTTTTATTACATAAGTATAATTTTGATATTTTATGTTTCACTGAAACTTGGTTAAAATCAAATAAAATGCTATTTAATGTTACAAATTTTCAGGTGGCCAGTGCGTTTAACAGAGTATCCGCTGAAGGAGGAGGCTGTATTATTCTTTTTAAAAATAACATGAAATATAAGGAGCGCTCTGACATAAGGGGCTATTCTGTTGAACGTGTCTGTGAAATTGCTTGTGCGGAAATGGACAGGCACATAATATTATGTGTTTATCGACCACCAGCATCTAACTTCAATCATTTTATGTCAACAATGGAGTGCGTACTAAAGAAACTTTCTAAATCAAATAGATCTATTTTGGTTTGCGGAGACTTCAATATAGATATTTTAGTCAATTCTACGGATAAAATTAATCTAATTTCTTTATTTAAAGCATTTAATTTAAACTATCTTTTCTGCGAGCCAACTAGAGTAACGGAGACCTCATCTACTTGCATAGACAATATTTTCTCAAGTTGTAAAACAAAAGATTTATCACTTTTTAACGGAGTCAGGTCAGATCACAAGGGCCTTGCAATTAAATTTGAAATTGATAAAATAAAGAAACCATCTTTAGTTGAGTGTAGACCATTAACGAAAGGTAGGTTAAAACGACTAAATAATTGCATAGAGTCGAAACTTATTTTAACTGATTTTTCTGTCAATAACCCTAATGACAGTTATGAAAAATTATTTAAAATAGTTAGCAATGAATTTAATGAAATTTGTCCAAAGAAGAAGATTCAATTCAACCAAAAAATACAGTTTAGTGACTGGGCGACCAGAGGTATACGAAAAAGTAGAGATGTTATGTATGATTTATATAACAAGAAATCTCTGACATCTAGTAAGGATTTTCATGACTATGTTAGAAAATACTCGAAAACTTTTAAGTCGGTTTGCATTCGCGCTAAAGCTTTGTTTATAAAAGATAAAATTCAAAAATCCGATAATAAAATAAAAGCTGTCTGGAAGACCATCAACACAGAGACGGGAAAAAGTAAGTCGAGGGATTCAGAATTTACGCTGGTAGTTGAGAATCAGCCGGTTTCTGATGCAAAATCGGTAGCCAACTCTTTTGAACATTTCTTCTCTAGCATACCCTTTGATGCCACCAAAACGCTTAACTCGTCTCCAGATGATGCAGGTGCTTTTCTAAAAGAACACTTCTCGCGGGATATACCAGACTTTCGGTTCAGATACACTTCCATCTCTGAAATTATCAAAACTTTCAAAAGCTTAAGAGTTAAATCTAGTGAAGATTTATGGGGATTATCAGTAAAAGTGTTAGAGTCTTTAATAGAAACTATTGCACCACACCTCATGGTCATATTTAACATGTGTATTGACAGAGGCACATTTCCCGATTTAATGAAAAACAGCAAAATTACCCCTATCTTCAAATCGGGTAGTAAGTCAGATCCCTCGAATTACAGACCCATCTCTGTGCTTCCGGCTTTGAGTAAAATATTTGAAAAGATTATACTTAATCAACTGTTGTGTCACTTTAACATACACAGTATATTAAACGAAAATCAGTTCGGTTTCACGAAAAGTAGATCAACAACAGATGCGGGAGTTCGATTAGTTACGCATGTGATGGAAGCTTGGGAGAGTTCACAGGATGCCATCGGTGTCTTTTGTGATCTTTCCAAAGCGTTTGATTGTGTAGAACACCGCACCTTGATCCGTAAATTACACCACTACGGAATTCGTGGAATCGCTCTAGATCTTGTCGAGTCATATTTAACTGATAGACAACAAAAAGTGGGAATTAATGGCGTCACATCTTCCGGATCTTTAGTTACAATGGGAGTACCACAAGGTTCTATCTTAGGCCCGTTCTTATTTTTGGCGTATATAAATGATTTGCCGTATATGGTTAAGGACCTTACAGACATAGTTCTATTTGCTGATGATACATCTCTTATTTTTAGAACAGATAGGAAAGATAGTGAACTTGTGCATGTGAACAACGTACTGACTATTATTTCGAGATGGTTCGCTGCGAACAATTTGTTACTAAATGCAAAAAAAACTAAGTGTTTAAAGTTTTCCATGCCTAATGTTAGATATATAGAACCAAACGTAATGCTTGAGGGCGATAAACTTAACATAGACAAGGCGACGGTGTTCCTGGGTATAAGCATTGATTCCAAACTGCAATGGGGTCCACATATTAGTGCTCTGTCTGGGAGACTTAGTTCTGCTGCTTATGCGGTTCGCAAGATTAGGCAACTGACGGATATAGCTACAGCTCGGATGGTTTACTTTGCTTACTTCCACAGCATAATGTCATATGGCATTTTGCTGTGGGGATCAGCTGCTGAAGTGGAGGCCATTTTTATTTTGCAAAAGCGAGCGGTCCGCGCTATCTACGGAATGGGTCCCCGTGAATCATTGAGAGATTTATTTAAAGAAATAAATATTTTAACTTTACCTTCTTTATATATCTTTGAAAATATTATGCACGTTCGCAAAAATCTACATAAATTTAAATTGAACAGTGACTATCACAATTATAACACTAGAAATAAGGATAGGATAGCTGTACAGAGATTTAGACTGACTAAGTCAAGAAAGTCATTTTTAGGCAACTGCGTTAGTTTTTACAATAAAATCCCGAAAAATATAACAGGGCTCACCGAGGGAAAATTCAAATCACATGTAAAAACTACATTAATGAAAAGAGGATATTATAAGGTTAAGAATTATTTAGAAGATAAAGATGTCTGGAGCCTTCCACTTCCGCCAAGTAGCCACTAATATTTAAAGATATTACCTAGTTGTAAGCCAAAATTTGTGAGACTAATTTATTTATTATTTGAAAAAATAATGCCCCTCAGTTTCTTGCCTGTTCTTCTGAGTAGAGGCTTTTTATCCGAACAAGGCGGTCGAGTCTATTTAAATAACTTTGACGTTCATAAGTGTATCTTTGGTACCTAAATTGAATAAAAACATTTTGACTTGACTTTGACTTGACTCGATGATTTTTAAGTTCAGTCGCCGACGCTGCGCGACCTTGAATCGTATCTTCGCGCAATAAGGTTCATGGTCGCGCAGCGTCGGCGGCTGGACCTAAAAATCATCGTTTTAATATGTGAAGGTAAGGCCCCAGGCTCCCAAAAGTACCTACAACTGACGAGCGTGTACGAAACCTTATGGAATTAGAAGAAGCGATGGATGTGTGCCAGATCGGAGCAAGTGGAGAGAAGTGGTCAGTGCCTACAGAAAAAAGACGTGATATAAAAAATATGTAATAATAATAATAATAATATAATAATAATAATAATTATGGATGTATAAACCGCTCAGCCTTACAAAAATACTTTTTAGGTCAATTCAACTCAATAAAACACGAAGTAATTTCAAATAAATTTCAATACGAAAGTCACTTGGTCAAATTCAGTGTAGAATCAAACCATAAGGACATCAAAGTGCTTAGTAATCCAGTATTAACCGGTCGAATCCGGTTATATCAGCCTTTTTCCGGTTAAATCCCGTGTAAGTCCGATTTATATTCAATATAAATAAGAGTTGCACGAATTTGAATTTATTTTTCTCACAATCCTTTTTATTTACAAAATCTGAACTATGAAAAGGTGTAGCTGTTGATAGTTAACAAGTTATAATAAACTAACGATCTACTCTGGCTTCGCACAATATACAGGGTTACGGGTAACTCAACATAAACTTCTTAGGGGTCCTTTGTACTCATCAATATGAACAACTTCTACTATGGGGCGAACACTGAAATCGGGAAAAAAAACAGCTTTTTCCATACATTTTGTCCCAGGATGCACTGTCAATGCACTTTTTGTATGGATCAGCTGTTCATTATCGCGATTTTAGGATTGGCTTCATATAGTAAAAGTTTTTCAAATCGATGAACCCTCAAGAAGTTTTCAGAAATCAGAATTTATTGATAACTCTTATAGCTATACAGTTGAATCAATAAACGCAAAAGTCGATAAACGCAAAAGTGAGTTTTTTCGTTTGTCACGCTTTCACGCCTTAACTACTCCACCAATCGTCATAACAAACCCAAATTTTGCCTACACATTGTCAAGGGTACAGTTAAGGTACCGTTCCGCACCCGACCGCAGACGGCAGCAGCAGACGACGTGTCGTCACGACACTACTGGCTCCCTGTCGCTCGCTGCGGAACCTCTCTCATACAAATACATACAAATCAGATGAGCAATGATAGCCTAGTTGGAGAAGGCCCGCTTTTCCAGAGGGAGCGGGTTCAAATGTATTTGCATGTCATCTGCTACTTGATTGGAGCCCAGTGTATGTCGACAGGCTTGCCCCCTATCACATTTGGGTCTGGATATCGTACGGCAAAGTGTGGGTGTTGTATCTGCCAGCCTCTTTGGGGGACAGGCGTCATGATATGACGATATGACAATATGTGTGCAAAATTTGATACCAGGAAATAATGGTACCTATATGAACATTACCACTCATCCCGAAAATGTTTAAAAAAAATGTTTAAAAATAATTTAAAAAAAACAATCGGTTTTATCTAATTTACTTACCTACTGTTATTTTTAATAAAACAATTTCATTCACAAAAATAATCCTCTTAAATAAAATAAAAATATAGAATACTTTAGACAGGAATGATAATATTATTACAGTCATTTCTCCGCAGACGATTCCAAATTATATTTTCCAAGTCGATGGAATTCAAATTGGAAACCAATTTAGGTCTAGTGAAGCACCAGACTAGTAAAGTATTGTTTTACAAAAGTCAATGATAAATATGTATTAAATCTCAATAGAATAATTTATCATACTAATATACAAGCGAAAGTTTGTTGTGTATGTTTGTTGTCTTCACACTCAAACGGATAAACGGATTTTAATGGAATTTGGTATGGACGTAGCTTTTACCCGGAAATAACACAAAGGCTACTTTTTAAGTGCGGGTAATACCGCGTGTCACAGCTAGTAATAATTACATATAATCATAATTACTGATGTTCCATCGTTCATCATTAAAAATTTAACCAAAAATAAAATAAAATAAAAGTATCCTTTGATATTGCGTCTACTTCAATGTAGGTGATTGAAATGATCAGTTGCAAATAAAAACAGCTGGTAGAAAAAAAAACAACCAAAAATCTTAAATCGAAATAGAATTTGAAAATTCATTCTGATTTAAGAAAAAAAAAATCACATTAAATATCTTCTTAGAAACCGTTTAAGCGTCGTGCTCTACATTTTTAGCGATATCAACACATTTTTTTTATTAAATAGCCAAATTAGTTCAATAAACGTTTTTCGTTTAGCTTATTTTTATTTGTGTTCTTATTAAGAACTCTAGACGCCGATGTCATTTAACGATCAAATATGTGATATATGATTTTCAACTCTAAATGAAGCCGCTTACGGTAAACGTATGAGCAGGTGGAAAATCAAGGTAAAACCGCACCTTAAAATGTTTCTAATTTGAGTATTAATCAGTAAGTTTGTTTTCCACAAGCTAAAAATCATTTTTCGATCAATTTCGTTGTTTTATTTTTACCCCACTCTTCTTCTTGTGCAGAAGAAGGGTTATGTTTTTCGAGTGTATGTACATACATACGAGTACATTCTTACACATACATACTTGAAATTTCTTTGGCTCGCTCTACAGCCTAAATTACATTGATGGGTTTCGACATGTGATGTGTCATTTGAATCGTCTTGATAGTGGAAGTGACATAGGGTTCAACATTTTGCAGCCGGATTTTTGTTTTCCTCTAAATAAAGTTACTTGTTTGTCATCAAATTAGGTAACAATTCGTTTGTTTTTCGGTTCGTTTCTGATAGCAGCCGAAACCGCGGGGCACAGCTCGTACATAACACTAGCTAGTTCTATATTAGAAACGAGTCATAATGAAGTTAAGCGACTGTTTAATGATCTGCGGCAACGGGTATCTAACGTAACGAGTATAACGAGCCAGGCGACCGCGCGCTGCGGTCGCGCCCAATCAGCGCCTACAGCGGACACAGCTGTCATTGGAAATACAGGGTGATTGGTCAGACGACAGATTTACAACCTGCTGATTTTTGGATGTAGTAATACTTAAGAGTGTACCTACCTGTCAAAGTAAATTACATTTAGAACACAAGTTTGCAAAATTCGAGAAAAATAAATCAAATCTTCTTACAAAATTGTTCACGTGACTAGTGAACTATGGAAACTCGATTATTTTTCTTTCGAATTTTGCTTACCTAAGTTTTAAAAGCTGTTCACTCACTTCGATGGGTATAACAACACCCTTAAGTATCACTACACAGAGAACCAGGTACCTTGTATTATTTTAGGATTGCGATTGTAATCGTCATTACAAATAATATCCATTATGAGCTTAAAATTGCAAATACAAATCACCTGGAACATGTGCTCGGTTAGCCATGAAACAGGAGGCGGCGAAAGTTACGGGCGTGGCGCAAAATCACAAACTAAAAAAAAGATTGATTTGACAAGTGACTTCTCAAATTGGTCACATTAGTCAGGCCACATTAGTAAAATTATTTCTGTTAAATGTTTTGTTTAATTTATACCTTACATTTTAATAGGGAATGCAACTCAAAGGCTCGATGTTAAAATTTGCTAAGGCCTCGCGCTTGCTTAATCGACACTGTCTGAAACTCTATTCTGACCCGTGAGGCCACTCTTGGTCACTTTCACTCTTAAGACTTTTCAAACGAGTGGAACAATGACCAAGATAATATTTAAATAAGTACCTAGTTTTTGGCAGGAAGCCTGTTTTGTTTTTTTGTCTATATTTTGTTGTGTATCCTGTTACAAATAAAGTCTGATTCTATATCTCAGGCATCGGACTAGGACCAGGACTAGGACCAGTTCGGACTAGGACCAGTTCAGTGTGAAATGTTTTAAACCTTAAATGTTTTTTGCAGAAACGCTGTTATTTTCGCAATTTCAGTGTTGTTCCCGAAGTGAAAGTTCGTTTTTAATATAAATATTCGGGACACTTGCACACACGGTCGTCTGACCCCAAACTAAGCAAAGCTTGTACCAAGGCTGCCAGAGACTGATACACATACATTTGTATTTTTAAATACATACTTAAATAGATATTAACACCCAAACATAGGAAAAACATAAATATTTGCCCTAGGTGAGAATCGAACCCACGCCCCCAAGCCCGATGACAGGTTTAACACCTGAGCCATTATACAGTCATTTGTTATTAGTATACATATGTCTCGCTATTGTTTATTTTACATTGATAACCAAATTACTGATATATTCAACCGTAACATAGAAATCGCCTAAGATTTCCTGCTCTATTTCTAAACTACGTCAATCTGTACGACCAATCACCAATTACCCCACAGCAATTCGTTAACACGTCAAACTCGACTCGCGGCGTGACGAGCGTGCGGTTAACACGACGTGACAACACGAGGTGCAATCAAACACGCTACTGATTTTATTACGTTTAGACAAAACATTCATAGCTTTTTAAATGATTTTTAAACTCTGACATCAGGGCTTGCCACTTTGTCTATACGAACTTGCTTGCTAAATGTATAATCTATGATAGCATTAGCTACGCCATGCAATGCTGCCCGCGATTAGGATAGCCTATTTGTTAATCCAGGGCATAAGCTACCTCCATACTAAATTTCATCTAAATCTGTTGATCTGTTGGAGCGTAAAATAATAAACAAACAAACACACACACACACACACATAATTTTGTGTTTATAATACGAGTATATTGGTAGGATCTAGGATAGGAACTGACGTAAGTCCACTAACGCAGCGGTTTTTGTGTTTCCTTGTTATTTTGCTCGAAGTGCCAGTGCAGCGGCAATCGGTGTGTTCAGAATGTTCGTAGACTTTAAGGCATCGCGGCATAGCAGATAATTTTTGTGGCGTTGAACGTGTTAAACGCATTACAGATTTTATAATAACTTGATGAAAATATCTGGGCAGTCTAGTAAAACATAAATAGGTACACATACTTAGGTATCTATAATTTGACACAATTCGTTCAAGTCGCGGCTCCTACACACTCGCGTCATGCTCCGCCCGGCGAGTCACAATACACGCATCAGATCACGACAAAGGCCCAAATTGGCACCGCTTGACATAAAGACGCCGATATCACGACACGAGTGACGTCACGCGGTTCACTACTTTACTCTGGCAGTAGTTTAACTCAGCTAACTCGGAGTCTAATCGGACAACTCCAGCTCCAACTCAGGGTATGAGAATATTTTGTCTTTCGACGTTAACATAGAGTAACGTTGGTCCAATCTTCATGACATTTAATTTTGGATTGAAAATAATCCATTTTTGATTTCGAATATGAACTAGAGACGAGAGCCAAAACGATCGTGAAGATTATTATACCGGTTGATTTTTTTTTCCATCTAGAGAACGATAGGGTGTTTTGTACAAGTAGAACAGACATCACACACGAAAACATTTGCCTAGTTGGGAGTGTAAAGCGCGAGTAGACGGGGATGTGCAGGCGGATCGTGCATGTGCTTGCAAAATGCTTCCAAAGAGATCGATGACACGTGCGGCATCCTATCTTCCGGCTGGCTTCAAAGAAATAGAATCGTGCTGCGAATAATAAAAATTTCGTGCATTTAGTAGGTTGCGAATGAATTGAATTTAGTTTTAGATAGTTAGTTTTTCAAATTTTTGTTTTAATAAAAAAAAAATCTTTGCTTTGACTCCGTTCACCTATTTTTTCAAGACGGTAAAAAGGTCAACCGGTATATAAATAGGTTAATTTAGTTGTTTAAATTCGATAGATTTCGCGTGGTACAAAACCAACTACTAGCAGACAGATATGTATTAAATACGACATAAATAACAAAAGCGCAAGTTCAACCACCGTCTTCAATTCCACGAAAGCTACAACTAGTAAAAATACTGTCAAGAGAGTTGGCAACACGCCGCCGAAATACCTACTTTTGTTATTCGGGGATAAAAGGTTTACTAAATAAAGCTGTTACTGAAACTCGATTTCTCATGTCAGTTTATTGTCCAGAACAACTTTACGTGCTACGGAGTCTTTAATAATGGGAAGGTGTGTTTACACTGGCGACTACTTCTTGCAATAAATAATAGACAATTACTTAGCTTTTCCTTCGATTTCGAATGGAATCGAACACACAAACTTTGTGTGTGTGTTTCATTCGATGGAATGAAACACACACATAGAGACAGCCTTAGACAGATTTATCGTAGGCCAGACTTCTATTTTGGATTTTAATTTTATTATTATTCTGTTTGAATTTTAGATTTTTAATTCTGTGTAATTAAATGTTAGTTTTATAAGAAGACTGGCAAATAAGCATACGGCCCGCCTGATGGTAAACGGTAACCGCCGCCTATGGCAGACGTCTGCAACACTAGCAATACTGTGCTGCCAAAGACCTTCGGGGGAAGGTCATTCCACATTCTGCAAATACTCCATGATATATTATGGACTATTGGACACGGTGTGAATTAAATCATATTTGTTGATTAACACCAGCAAGATGGCGCCCAAACGCAAGCGAATTAATCCTACTAATATTATAAACGCGACAGTTTGTATGTATGGATGGATGGATGGATGGATGGATGTTTGTTACTCTTTCACGCCAGAACGGCTGAACAGATTTGAATGAAATTTGGCACAGAGATAGATTATAGTCTAGAATAGCACATAGGCTACTTTTTAACCGCGAGAAGCCGAACCCAGGATGTCCGGCACAGAATACAACTATGTCAAATCAGTTCAAGTAGGTACCTACTTACTGCAACTTCAACTTGTGACTAAAGATTTTATTTAAATTTTTGCTAAGGCGAATCTTTCTTGAATATTTTTACGTTTTCTTTCAGCGCAAGTATTTTCGCTTTGTTTTACGGTTGGAAAGGCAAAGTGTGACGTCATATGATAGGTTTTATTGAGTGAAAGATATTGAGCAGATTGTTTAGGGTTGAAAAGACATAGAGGGCGTTGGAGGTGATGACGTGAAATGGGTGTGAAAAATGATATTATATTCAAGGGTTGTTGCGTAAACTCGCTGGTTGATTGTTCAGAAGTTACTGTATTGCTGAAGTATACATATCGTCACGCCTTTACCCCGAGAGGGCTTGCAGAGGTGTAATACAACACCCACACTTCGCTGGACGATATTCAGTCCCAAATGTGACAAGGGCGAGCCTGTCGCCATACACCGGGCTCCAATCATGTAGCAGATGACATAAAATGGCATATGCTGGCTTTGAACCCAGCCGACTGCTGAAGTATGGAGCTGCGAATATAGTTTTTAACAGAATTCAAAAAAGTAGAGGTTCTTTTAATGTGTGTATGTGTGTTTTTGAAATCATGACTACGATATTGCAATCTTTGCGACGACGTACGTAACACTTTGTTTTTTTATAGTCATATAGATTTATGGGTGGATGAAATAGTAATCTTTACGATTTATTTTTTTACGATTTATTTATGATAAAAGTTAGATTTGCACTTTGTTGAGAATTTATGTTGAATTGATTTTGCAATATTTTCTTTAAAAAATAATTATACAGGGTCATCAGGAACGGGTGTACTAATCCGAAAGGGGGTCACTGTACTCATCATTATGAACAACTTTTACTATGGGGTCAACCATGAAATTAAAAAAATATAACAGTTGTTCCATACAATTTTGTCGACGATCAAAGAACTTTTTGAATGGAACAGCTTATTTTTTTATGGGATTTTAGGGTTGGCTACATAGTAGAAGTTGTACACAATGATGTATTTGATGACACCTTTTTAGCTTAGCACCTTTACACCCTATACCGATAACCCGAAACAAGGAAAAAACAAATTATTGAACTTAATTATTTTTTTATGTCTCAGAGATTTATTTTTAGTCCAAACATATTCTCACCAAAAATGTAAATAATCAGATTCAAATGAAACGAATTGTAAGAAACATTTATCAAAAATAATTTCCCCATTTTCACCTAAAAAATTAAAACAATTTCGCCAAGAAACTCATCAGCACATCGCAGGACTGAGGCCTAAATTCTGGCTCGTGCGATACTTTATCGGTCACTGCTTCTTAGTAGGGAAATTCATCAAAGTGAGAGTGTTCATCCATTTCATAATTCAAAATATCGTACGCGCCAGAATAGAGCCCCAGACCGCACCATTTGCATTATTTTTGAAGCAAAAACCGCCTTTAAATCTTTCAACTGCTATTTATTAGCTTGTTTCGCCCCTAAATATTATGGAAATTAGGTATTCCGCGATGCGAAATGACAAGAAATAAATTACACAAGCCCTGCCTGAGCGGATAATAAAAAAATAGCGAGAAGCACAGAATGGAATAGCCAAATCAGTACATTTTGTCAACTTGTGTTGATTTTACGATGGCTCTTATATAACTATTAACAGAAGAAAAAAAAGGTTTTTAAAGTCTAAAGCAAATCAACACAGATAGCCACCATTTGTAAACTCTGTTTGTAAAAATTACAAAAAAAAATTAATAGCACACAATCCTATCTTTATCTTTATTTCCTTACTAATTAATATCATAAATGCGAAACTGAGTTTGTTCGGTCGCTTGTTTGTTGCGCTTTCACACTTTAATTTCTAAACTGATAATCATACATTTTGCATACACGTTGTCAAGGGTGCAGAAAACACCTAGGGTACTTATCATCCGTGAAACGTTTTTTTTAATTTCGCTCTAAACATTAAGTCAAACAAAAACGAATCACCATTATCTTCATATAGACGGTTCCAGCTCATTTTAATCCAACAAACAATTTATTTCAAAAACAAAACACCGTTTCCAATCAACTTAAAAGCAACAGTTTTAAAAACAAACCGTTTCAACAATACCAACATTCAAAACGAAAAAAACGTAAAAACAATCGAGTCTCCGCCATTAAGCCTTTTAATAAAATCGTATAAAAATTCTCGGGAGCGCAAAACGAACGAGAAAACGAGAAGAACGAATGAACCGCGAATCTTTGTAATTGTTGCATAGAAAAGATCTCGCTAACGAGCCGGGAGGAGCAAAAAGAAGCAAAGAATACTGCGAGGCTGTGAACCGAGCGGAACCACGAGGGAGACAGGAATTATTGTTTTCAGAATTAAATTGTTGTAAGAATTTTCAAAGAAATTATTTTATTTTAAGAATTGCCAAATTGGAGTGGCAGTAGACAGGGCACATTGGTTGTAGAACTGGCGGCCGATGGGGCAAAAAGATTTTGAGTGGCGACTACGAACCGGAACACGCAGCGTGGGAAGGCCTCCCACAAGGTGGACTGACGATCTGGTGACCGTCGCGGGAAGTTTCTGGATGCGGGCAGCGCAGGACCGGTCGTTGTAGAGATCGTTGAGGGAGACTTTTGTCCAGCAGTGGACGTCTTCCAGGCTGACATGATAATGATGATGGTGATGAATATATTTCAAGAGATTAAAGCCTAGTTTAAGAAGGCTCGCTTCTCATGTCAAGTCAAGTCAAAGTCAAGTCAAAATGTTTTTATTCAATTTAGGTATCAAAGATACACTTATGAACGTCAAAGTTATTTAAATAGACTCGACCGACTTGTTCGGATAAAAAGCCTCTACTCAGAAGAACAGGCAAGAAACTGAGGGGCATTATTTTTTCAAATAATAAATAAATTAGTCTCACAAATTTTGGCTTGAGGGAACGGGTTCGATTCCAGCCAAAGGCATGCACCAACTTGTTCATTTTGTGAACATATTTATTATTTTGTGTATCTGTAATCTGCTACATAACTCGAGCCCGGCGATAGTATCTCCCCCTATCGTATTTGGGACTAAATAATGTCGAACAAAGTGTGAGTGTACATTTCTGCCAACCTCTTCGGGGGAAAAGCGTGTCGCTGTGTCGATATAAATAAATGTTTTAAAAAGTCAACCTGGTTTTAGCAAAGACCGTTGCTCAAAAGAGTTTGCTCCATGTGCTATTCCATACATAACCTAACCGATGTTTTCTTTTTAATTCCAATGTAGTTAAATTTTGAGACACTTGATTTTAGCCTTGATTAGAAAACTTAGGGCACTTCTGTATTTTGGCGTTTAAAGTCATCAAACCTCATGGATGTCAAAGCATGTAGGTTACAAGGTCCAAGAGCCAACTGTAACTATTTGTGATGGTACACCCACTCAGGCAACGCATTCTACTGTCTAGCGTTCGCACAGTGAAAAGCTAAAAATACCTAAGAGTAGCCCACTAATGTAGTACTAGCTACGACCCACGAATCACCCGCTCCCCCTTAGGAACCGGTATTGTTTCGGGATGGTACCCTATGTTCTTTTCGGTATCCCTAACAATGTGTATGTAAAATTTCATGATTATCGGTTCTGTAGTTACAGCGTGAAAGCATAACAAACAAACTCACTTTCGCACACACTCTTTTATTATAATTTAAGTTTAGGATTTTTGTCGATTTAGTTTTTTGATTTATTTCGAAAAGGAGGAGATAATATAATTTTGTAAAATAATATTTACGAGAGAATTTTCAGCTCACGGAGCCAATAATAATATTAGTAAGTAGGATTATTATTTATTCTGTGATATTAGTTATTATTAGGATTCTACTAAGTCTAAGTGCTTATACCTTCGATCAAATATATGTATATATTACTAGCTGTCACCCCGCGACTTCGTTCGCGTTTATTATTTATATATTTACGAGTATGTGAGCTATCCTATCTGTTAAGTTAGATCGAACTGCACACGGTGTGCAAATTTGATTGAAATCGGTTAAGTAGTTTAGGAGTCTATAGCGGACAAACAACGTGACACGTAATTTATTTATATTAAGATTTCGATGGCTTTTACAAAAGTAAACACATTTTTAAAGAAACTTTGCTGGTAATTTTTCTCGCAATTTTTTGTTCGCAATCCGTCCACACCCTACTTCCTAAAAGTTTTGTTTAATTTGACTTTGACAGTTTTTATTGAATGGTAAGTGGGTAGTTTCTAAACGGCATTACTTTCGCTGTACTCCAGAGAAGAGTGGAAAGTTTAGAGTAAAGTTTGCGAACGACTTGAGAATCGTTTGGATGATATTGTAAGAAGGGAGAGGCAATGAACTTTGAATTGTCACTTTGTTTGTGATATGTCTGTGTTTTGGATCGAAGCTGGGGGTTTATTCTGGGACGTGCGATACAATGTCAGTCTTTGTCTGTCGTATTTCAAAAATCATTGTGAAAATAGGGCCCGTTATATCAAAAATGCTTTCATCAAATGAAATGAAAATGGGTGTTAAATATCTATTTCAGTATGTATTTAAAAATATCTAAGTATGTAAATCAGTATCTGGCAGCCATAGTACAAGCTTTGCTTAGTTTGGGGTCAGGCGACCGTGTGTGGAAATGTCCCGAATTTATTATTATATTATATATTATATCAGATATTAACAGTTGCCGTCTTAGTTTTCATTGTTTTTAAATTAAAATTCTGTTGTTTCAGGTAACTGAGACCCACACAATAACAATTACAAGGATTATAGTCGACGGAGCGTGCGTTCGCGAGCCAACCATCTATGCTTCAGTATCGACAAAAATGCTTTCGTATGTCCGAATTCTGAATCTTTGTCTTCGCCCTCAGGTCGCATCTCTAAACCGAATCAATTTGAAACTTTCTGAGTAGGTACGAAAATAGGATAATATGGTTTTTTTTTATATTCTTTTCCGGTCACTAAATTTCACGAGAATCGGTTGAGGAATTCGACCTCTACAGGAGACAGACGTTGGCCGCGAGTTTCACAGCTCGCTGAGCCACTAGTTTTTATTTATTTATGCACTTTAATTTAAAAGTAGGTAGGTTAATTTTACGGATATGTTAAAAAATGAGAATAAATAAACTAGACTGACATAATATTTAGACTGTTACATTAAAACAAAATTATTTTACGGTTTCTTACAATTAATGTTGATCGTTTAACCTATAAATGGTTTTTTTCCTGACACATTTACTCGTTCAACTATTACCGCGTTTTCCGCGGCCCGATCAAAAACCAAAATGGCCACCTACGTAAAAAGCTAGTCTCGTTTGATGGAAATAAAACGCCATTCATTATCGAGAGCCACTGATTTATTGCGCTTCACCTGCACCGACGTGAGGTCACAGTGGCGCCCCGCACGCTGCGGATAATAGCCGCAACTAGCGGGCAATTTTGAGGTTATAATTTTATTTTAGGTTGAGGTTTAGCTTTGAAACTTGGAGAAAATAATATACATAGTTTTGAAGATGTAATATAGTATTCTGTGTAGTATTTGATAGTTTGTGCTAACATACATACACTTCTGCTTAAATTTTACGAAATCTAATCGTCAGATTTTAATTAAGCTTAGGAAGCTAATTATAAAGTTCCAAAAACCAATGTTTCCTTACGACAATTTATAATATAGCCAATTTGAAAAGTTAAATAAAAATCGATCGAGCAATTTTGCGAATAAAATTTCTTGGACGTTTGCATGATAATTACTGAAGTCCGGGGCCGGGATAAGCCCCTTTTAAACAGAATGAAGTACCTATAGACCTTGTATCATAGTGTATACAATATAGAGTGTATACAATACAGAGTGTATACCTACTGTACAAACAGCAGATAATCTCTAACGCTTTTCATAATTGAATGTTTCACGAAACACGGCCGTTAACATGCCTATTATACACTATTAACGATATTAACGGATAACGGGATGAATAGATTAACGGATAACGGATTGACGTAATAGCCGTTAGATGAACGGGCTGAGATAAGGATGTTCTATTCATAATAATGATTAGGAGATTATTGGTGAATCGATTCATTGTTTAAAATCACAGGCTAAAGTGGGTACATAATTCTGGGTGAGATTTTTATTATCTGTTACTATATTAGCTTGAAGATAAAGCTGTCTCCTTTTTGGAATTGGAATGAAAGGAGGCGGAGATAGTTAGGCTTTAGTGCTGTCAAATAAATTTAGTAAAAATGGTCCAAGGAATCGACATCTTATGACTTCGTAACTCATTTGTAAATTTTTGTAAGAAGCTTCTCTGTTTCTCTGTTTAGTTTAAAAAGTCGCTTTTCGCGTCTTTTGTTTTCTTTGTCTGTGTATCCACTAGCTCCTCCTAAAGCAAAGTTTATTATTATATATTATTTATTTTTTCTAGGAAGATTTAAAGGTACCGTGCAGAGCGAGGGCGGGTCGTTAGTTTCATTAAAATTTATTAATATTTATTTATTTCAATTCTTAATTCGACCTAAGCTAATTCAAAATAGTCATCATATTCTCTTCTGCACTATAAATAAGTTTTTTTTTGTTGAAAAATGTATTTAAAAAAACAGGCTTAGGTATATTGCGCTAAAAATATTTTTTTAGCTATTCTCAGCAAGCCCTTTCATTTGAAACCCATATTATAGGAGTGAATTAAAAATAACTTGTCCGCCATTTTAGGTGTTCCGCCATGTTGGATTTAGAGTTACGTCACACAACTAACCATGCATTGTCATCCAAACTAAACGTTTATACACAATTTGAGCTCAATCGGTGGAAAATATCTGCTTTAAAATTGAGTTGCAAGATTACACCCGAACAAACATAGCTATACATACATACATTGAAAGTCAAATGAAAGCTTGTAAAATAGACATCCAATGCAAAATTTGTAGAAAAAATGGTTTTCACAATGTGTCAAGCTCTTGAGATGTTCGTAAATTATCAATAGCCTTGTATATTAATTATTAACCTATCAGGTTGTCTGTAATAGTGTAGACGCCGATTCTTCTTTGACAAATGTTAAATTTATTTCAAAGTCTATGTTCTTAAGTTGCTCTGATGTGGTGACCACGCATTGTCACGTTAATTTTACAAGGCATCAACATTGTCGTTTGACACTAATGGTCATTAACGTAGACCGTTCAAGTGTAGGTACCCAATGTATCGCGTTAAAATAACATAACATATCGTAACGCCTTTCCCCCGAAGAGGCTGGCAGAGGCGTTCAACAGCCACATCTAAAATGAACGCATTAATTATCGGAATAATTCACGCGCATTGGCGTTTTGCGTTAGTGTGGCCGTTACTATAGCAGGTTGTTAGTAAATTGTCAATAACTCTGTATTTCAATTACCCCACCATCTTATCCGTTAGTGTAACTAACTACCTATGTAAATATAAGGAGGTGTTCGCGTGTTAATGATCGTGTTTTAGATAACTACCTGTGGCGCTCACACAGGCTGGTTGCAGGGTGAAGCGTGCCGTAGGGATGGGTTGACGCGGTCTTGGATTACAGGCGTAGTCCTGTTGCTGCATAGTTGCGCTGTTGTGGTGGGGTAGAGATGGGATTGCACGGTCTTGGATCGTAAATTATGTTCTCAAATACAAATAAAACTCTTTTATTATTCCTATCCTACTACGAGTAATATTATAAACGCGAAAGTTTGTAAGAATGGATGGATGGATGTTTGTTACTCTTTCATGGCAGAACGGCTGAACAGATCTGGATGAAATTTGGCACAGAGATAGATTATAGTCTACAATAGCACATAGGGTACTTTTTAACCGCGGGTGAAATCGTTAGGCGCAGCTAGTTAACAATATAGTTACTGTACTCTCTGCATTATGTGTTTTATGCATTTTCTCTTAATCACAAGGCTTTACACTGTTAAAGACAGTTATCTTTATTAGCATTTGCAACCTTCGCTTGCCACAAAGCGCAAATAGCCGTGTGTGTTATCTGAGTTCTGAGCGTCTTTCTTGTTTTCAAAACTCATGCATCTGAAGTTCAACTTTCACAATGAAACTCCAAGTTCAAAAATTACAACGTTTTTTAGTCCTGAAGTCTGGAGACTAGAGATATCCAAGACTAAAATCAAGCCTGTCACACTCTCTCTGCCCTAAAGCAGGGCAGTGATAGGCCCGGCCCTAACTCGTGTGAGCGTCTTAAAAGCGGGGAAATTGCCCCCCGGTGCGACAGGTAACTCGCTTACCACCTGACTATGGTAATGCTGTTCACTGGATACGAAATTGAAAGGTGTTGCTAGATTTACCTATTAGGAATAGGTACGAAGATTTTAAAGCTCTTTTAAACATTTATTATCTACTAATAAACGTTGAATAACCTCGGAATAGTTATACAGTGTTTTGTCTACGGACTAAGTTCTCGGTATATGACAAAAAAAAAATTGTTTCGTTCTAACGTTTTTTTTTGTTATTTCGGACCAAGTAAGTACCTATTCTGCTAAGTATTAACATGCATATCGTCATGCCTTTCTCCCGAGGGGGCTGGCAGAGGTTTAATACAACACTTACACTTCGCCGGACGATATTCAGTCCCAAATGTGCCAGAGGGCGAGTCTGTCGCCATACACCGGGCTCCAGTCATGTAGCAGATGACATACAATACGCACAAATGTTTACACAATTAACAAATTGGTGCGTGCCGTCGGCTGGGTTCGAACCCGCTCCCTCTGACTTGAGAGGCAGGCTTTCTCCCAACTAGGCTGCCATCGTATTAACTCGATAAAATATACAAAACACTAGTAACTATAATAATAATTCTGAGGCTATACAACGTTAATAACATTTATAAGCGATGTTACAAACAGAAAAGTTTTCGGCTTGAAATGAAATCCATACTCGATGTGTTATTATTATTAACAGTTCAAAGGCTCCATTTCATTGGTCGATAACTCGGTCGGTAACTCACAATGAACATTTTGGACCAAGTGATCTGGTTTATAAGAAGTAGCTCAAATGACAGTACAGGGAGCCTACCAAGACATCTTATTGTCATGATGGTTACGTTTTGTTTTCAATGCTGTGCAACCACATACTGTATCGCCGTGCAATAAGGTCCATGGTCGCGCAGCGTTGAAAACAAAACGTAACCATCATGGCAATAAAATGTCATGGTGGGCTCCTTGAACTGTCATTTGAGCTACTTCTTATAAACCAGATCACTTGGTCCAAAATTTTCATTGTGAGTTACCGACCATGTTATCGACCAATGAAATTGAGCCTTTGAACTGTTTAATAATAATAGCACATCGAGTATGGATTTCATTTCAAGCCGAAATAAAATGTTTGAAATGCTCGACCATTCGGCGTGAAACTACACAAATAGCGGCCCGTATCGTGGGATTCGATGGAAATGTATGGAATGTTTGGAAAAGGCTCCAAAATATCAAACCGCCAAAAAAGTGTTTGTAAAACTGCAGATGCGTTCCATTTGGAGCTCGCTGCCGGGTTTTAGGGTGTGATTCCACTACGATTTATGATTCTACAAAAATTACAGTGCATAGGTAATTTTTTATGGTGCCATTGCAACCAATTTGCATGTTCTGGTTTACAGATCTATACCGTAGTACTATTATTTATTCTGTGTCTATACTTACAGCTATGATAGCCTAGTCAGAGAATCTCTCTGTCGCCTCTCAATCACCAATTTGTTCATTGTGTGAACATATTACGTGCGTATTGCATGTTATCTGCTACGCATCTGGAGCCCGGTATATGACAACAGGCTCGCCACTTGTCACATTTGGGACTGAATAACGTCCGGTGAAGTGTGGGCGTTGTACAATTCTGCCAGTCACTTTTTTTTTATGGACCATAATAAGTCGGCGTTTGACCACCAACTCGCCTGATGTTAAGCGACGTTGTGGTCTAAGATGGAACACGACGAATTATAAGGTACTTATTCACTCTAGCCTTGAAGTTTTGTAGAGTGAAGAAGTACAAAGACGGCAGTTGAGTGAGGCGCTACAAGTGCACCACTGCTCAGACCCGTCTTCGGGGGAAAGCCGTGACGATATGCTATGTAATACTTACTATCGGACGAGGATGAAGATATGCGAAGTCTCCGATCGAGACGCCTAGTAGCTGGTGATCATTTTCAATTAAACCTTATCAAATCTTATTTCCTACATTATTAGGTTCATGTGTATGACTTAATTTACCTACATTTTGAAAGTGAAAATGTTATCTGATTTTGTTTTTTTTTTTCTCTAGTTATGACATACCCAATTATGACTTTGAACATATCGGCACGCCTTTCCCCCGTAGGGCTGGCAGAGGAATATTACTTCGTCGGACGATATTCAGTCTCAACTGTGACAGGGGCGAGACTGTCGCCATACACCGAGCTTCAAACATGTAGCAGATGACATACAATATGCATATTATAATTATGTTCGCATAAGTAACAAATTGGTGCGTGCCGTCGGCTGGGTTTGAATCCGCTGCCTCTGGCTTGAGAGGCGGCTTTAGAGCTTATCTCACTAATTTTTTCTCCATTCGGGCATATCTCAGTGCGATATAACCTTAAGGATTTGAAATCCATTTCCGTGCAGCTTGGCGGCGCCACTGTCGCGAATCCATTTGCACTTTGTTGTATTGGATCAGAAATAAATTGCATTTCCCAGTGCGTCCCGCCTCGCCTCGCCTCGCCTCGCCTGTCCTCGCCTCGCCTCGCCTCGCGTCGCGTTGTGTGGCAAACTGGCGTTATAGCGAATAGTTTTGTTTTGAATTATTTGATTTGATTTATTTTGATAATGATTTCAGCCATTGTATGTATATTAATACTAGCGGAGCTCCGCGGTGTTATCCGCGGCTAAAAAGTACTCTGTGTCAAAGTCAAAGTCAAAATGTTTTTATTCAATTTAGGTATCAAAGATACGAGTACACTTATGAACGTCAAATAGACTCGACCGCCTTGTTCGGAGAAAGAGCCTCTACTCAGAAGAACAGGCAAGAAACTGTGCTTTTCTGTACCCCTGACAAAGTGTACGCGAAATTTCATAACGATTGGTTAAGACGTGAAAGCATAACAAACCAACGAACAAACAAATTAATTTCGCATTAGTTAACTTAACGATTTTGTAATATTAGGATTAGGTTTAGGTTCAAAGACTTTTATTAAGAACAAAACATTTGTCGCTTATGTGATATATATTATGTTTAAATTAAAATGACTAAGCCTTCGTAGTCACATCTACTAAAATATATATTTAAATATAAGTACTTACCTACTTATTAAAATTTAAATTTCTTAACCTTTGAAGACCCATTTCACACACTTCCTGTGTTACAAGATAGGATTCTTATCTTCGATAATTATGTCGAGCCAAAAGTTCCTAGAATGTGTTGCTTGGGTAGGTATCTTTTCTTTAAGTACGAGTACTTGGAGTATAACATTTTTTCACTCGGTGAACGTTAAGTAAGCCATTTATCATCAAGGAACTCAATCTTCATCATTAGGGAAATCAATTCTTTCATCAAAACATGGTATTACTTGACTGCCACAAACCCATTCAGTTTTATGCCCATCGAAACTGTCTCTGTCCACTGTCCAGAGCAAACGTAACACAAGTACTAATAAAACAGAAATTAAATCGGAAGCCTCTCGGACTGTCTCTCGTGTAAACACCATTACAGACTGACCAACTTATTCGTGCAGTTGGCTAAGTTGAGAAACTAAAACTTTTCACGGAAGATTTGCAATTTCATTCAGGAGAGACGAGAGCGGGTCTACCATTCGACGGTAAAGATAAATTGGTCGCGTTATACGTGAAGTCTTCTCCCCTTCCCCCACCACTGTACCGCCCCACGAGTGTGTGGAGTTGCCATGTTGAAGTAGTTTTATTGGACTAAGTTTCGTGTAAAATTGCGGTAAAAATGTGTGGGAGAATTGCGATATTTTAGGTTGGAGTTACTTCAAAAGTCACTTAACTTTGTACCTATTGAAAACAAAAACAAAAGTAATGTAAATTTAATTGTTTAGTGCGTTTTAAAAAGGCAGTGATGGTAGTCTAGTCAGAGAAGGCTCGCCTCTTAAGCCAGAGGGAGCGGGTTCGGACCCAGCCGAAGGCACGCACCAATTTGTTCATTGTGTGAGCGTATGCGCGTTTGTAATGTCATCTGCTAAAAAACAGGAGGCCGGTGTTTGTCGACAGGCTTGTCCCTAGTCACTTTTAGGACTAAATATCGTCCGGCGAAGTGTGTACACGTGTGAAGTGTTGTACACCCGTGCCAGCTCCTTCAGGGAAAAGACATGACGATATGTTATGTTTTTTTTCAAAGGGGTTTAAGGGGTTTAAGAGTTACAAACTTTCCGCGTTGGCAACACGTCAACAGCACTGCTAGTGTTGCAGGTGTCCAGAGCCTCGATTCTACTAAGCAATTGTTTTTAAATTGTTACTGAATTGTCTATTTTTGACACTTCAGACATACAAAAAGTGTTATTCATAAACAATTTTGAAACAATTGGTTAGTAGAATTGGAGGGCTGCTAACGCTACCGTTATCATTACCGTTTACAATCGGGCGGGCCACCATTTGTTTACCACTCTTCTTATATAAAAATATTTCATTTCATTTTCTATTATAATAATTGCTTTCTCGCATTAATAAGTCATAAGATTCGCATCTCGCATTGATAAGTCACTCAGATTCAGATTCAGATCTGAATCTGAATCTGAATCTGAGTAATCCGACGGTCACCCTGTATACGACACCACTCCCATAGTTCCACGGGAGTCCCATGTGCCAAGTCTAGCGACTGCAGCCGGGACCCTATCATCAAATCTGTGACAAGCGGGTGTTCCATTAAATTCCTCTATAGTGTCGTTAAATTAGATTACTGTTGTAGTCGTGTACACATTTTATGAGATTAGCTCTGTTTGTCATCATTATAATTAAAGACAGATCAACCGGTAACGATACTGTGTGTTTTTAAAGACCATACGCAATATCCATACTGATATTATAAAGTCGATAGTAAGTAAGTCAGACAGACAGACTGTCTGTCTGTCTGTTTGAAGGCATTTCACGGCTGAATGGATCTAGATGAAATTTTATAATTAGTTACAGTATTGCACGAGGAAAGTTTTTGGATAAGTACTATTTTCTGAATAAACACAACCGGCCTTGGTAGTAATTATTATTTCAGAACACTTTTATTCCCTGGTACCTATCGATCGATCGCTATCGACAAACTGCTACCGATGCGCCCCACGGTGTTACTTGTGCCAGATTATAATTTATTTCCGTGCCAAGTTTCACCCAGATCCGTTCAGCCGTTCTGGCATGATTGAGTAACAAACATCCATCCATCCAACCAAACTTTCTCATTTATAATATTAGTGTAGAATGATTCATAGCATTTATACTTGTTTTTAAAACTTGCCGGAACACAACCGTACCATAATTAAACTTCTATCAAAGTATAAGTATATTAGGAGGCAATAGCAAGCGTCTTATTGGTCCGTTTACGTAATAGATTAGTTGATTTTTGCTGAGTAATTCTCGATGGGACCTCTTGCCCTCTGTCAATGTTAGTTCAGAGGGACAGCCCTCTAATACGGTACGCACTCTGAATTCAAGACAAAATGAGAGTATGACTTGACATTTTTTACGGAATTTGGTTGTCAAGATGATGGGCTTTACCTACCTTTACTTATGGGAAGCTCATAATTATTTTACTGGGTTTTTTAGTCAATGAAGTATATATGGTGACTGGTTTTTAAAGTCAAATAAATGTTGCTTTTTCTACTTTGACGTACTTACATTGTAAAAGCATTTTTTTTTATTTATGTGTGTGATTGTGTGTGCGTGTGTTGGTTTGCTACTTTTTATACTTAATCGGGTGGACGGATTAAAAAAAAAATGTTATGGAGGTAGCTTATACCCTGGATGAAAAAATAGGCTACTTTTTAACAGCGGGTAGCACAACGGGGTGCAGTGTATTACATAACTAAGAGTTCGTGTGTATGTTAAAATGTTTGTTACTTATTGAACTGGGTTTGAAATTTAGGTTCATCCCGAAAAATTACGGTTCCTACTATTTCTTGAGGGGTTTAGCATATCGTCACGCCTTTCCCCCGAGGAGGCTGGCAGAGGTGTAATACAACACCCACACTTCGTCGGACGATATTCAGTCCCAATTGTGACAGGGGGCAAGCCTGTCGCCATACACCGGGCTCCAGTCATGTAGCAGATGACATCCAAAATATGCACATATACTCGTATGTAAAAATTGGTGCATGCCGTCGGCTGGGCTGGAACCCGTTCCCTCTGGCTTGAGAGGCGGCTTCTCCAACTAGGCTGTCATTGCTTTTTTTAATAACTAGTAAACAACTACTAGTTATACAACTAGTAAAGGGAAAAATATTACTGACAGTGCCCAAATGAAGCCAATTCCAATTACCAGTAATTTAGCGATAAGGCAGCTAAGCTCCTGCGCAGTACAATTAGAGGCACCGTACCGTTGCAGCCATTAGTAACGCGATGACGTCACCCTGTCACAGCCGCCGTGATTGGTCGCTCCCGATGGATCCCGATTCCCGTGATGCATGCGTTGTGCATTACGCACTTTTTCACAATATTTACGAGGTTATTTATTGACGTCGTAAATTGGGATTTCGGTATTTATTTTGACTTGCAACAAAAGATTTTTTTTAAACTGATGTGTTTCGTAGATGAGGGCAATCTTTAGAGTTATATTTTTCGTATATGGAATTTTTTATAACTGGGACGTTCTTCTTTTTTATCGACATCAGACCGGCAAATTTTTATGTTTGTTATAAAAAATAAACATGTGATTTGTTTAGTAAAATGTGATTTAAATTATAGTCTCGTTATTGTAGATTTCAAAAACTTATAATGCATCGAAGTATTACTTGTAATTTTTGTTTTATTTCAAATTTCGTAGGAATGGTGTGAAAAAAACAACACCTCAGTCACAGAAATGTTTATTTTTTTTATTTCTCATTTAAAATCAGATCTTCAGTTTCTTATTATTTTCTTAACAAGAAAATTAACATTTATTTTTATCTAGCTCCATTGGACGGAATTCTTAAAATAAACATTTAAAATAAATTATCCAATACCACTCTGTCACATTTTTGCTTCTTAAGACCAAAAACTTTGTAATATTATGAAAGTCGCCCAATAAAATAACTTGAAAATTAGTGAATACCTTTTATGTTTAGCATATTATACTAGAAAACGTTACTTTTTATAAATTTTACCAATATAGTGGTTCATTCATTACTTTGAACTTAAATTATCAGGGGGACAAATTGTGACAGAGTGGTTTATGAAGTGACGGAGTAGTAAAAAATGTTTACCTGCTGAACAAAGTTAACCTTATAACAATTCATAGTTTTGGAAAACAATAACATATTTTAATATTTCTCAAAATATTGCCAGTTGAAGTTTTAGTCCGGAACGTTGAATTGTTAGGTCTTCAAGTAAACTTATGATATAGCGTTTCGTTTTGTGGTTTTTGTGCCCTTGTAATGTTTCTTAATGGCATTTGATAAAATAATATATTTTCTGTTTTATTTTTCGCCATGTTCATTTTCCTTTCCACTATGGGTTGTATAACTGATTTTATTTTCTTTCTTTTTGTTTCGCTGAAGTCTTTTCTTGTATTTCAGTACTTTTCTTATTAATTCTTGTATTTGGTCTTAAAGTTGAATATTTTGTCTATAAAGTCGTGATCTATCCCATCTAACTTGTTTTCTTTCCCTTGCACTGGCAGTAGACGAGGCAGTAGAGGAGTTAGTGAACGACATCTAGGACTTAATGGAAGTAGTCTGAGACTTGAAGGAAGTGGTGTAGAAGCCGTAGTGTTCATCAAAACGTTCTGCAAAGCTTTCTGTCGTTCTCTTCTCTTCTTATTTCTATTTAATTAATTCATTGTCTCTTTATTTTATTGTGTTCTTTGGTGTCATATCTTTTACTAACTTTTTACGAGCATAATATCTTTCAAAATCTTTCCGTTACTTAATGTGTGATAGAGGTGCTTCGTGACAGAGGTGTTAAATAGTAGTGTTCGACATTCTCAGCAGTTTCCTAATTATAATTTACGCATAAAACTGGCCATATATGAAATATTTATCAGAAATCAATAAAATAATAGTAAAACATAGAAATTACAACAACATTTGGAAGTAGTAACTTACGTGACAGAGCGGTCGCTAAATAAACACACGCACCTCTTTTTACTGTTTGCGAGCGACTGACTGGTAATGCCGGGGCGGAGGAACGCATAGCATGGGTCCGAGGTGGAGGGGGACTATTCTCTTGTCTAGTGACCAAGGTCAAAATTGCTAACGCACATTATTTTGTACCATAGAATGAGTGACAGAAGGTAGCAACAATAATCGTGTACGTCGGGAGACAGCCAAAAAAATATTTTTTTATTTAATAATAGGAACATTAAAAATTATTTCTTCTTATTAATTTAATAACAAAGGTTAAGTAGTTCAGTAAATATTTTTGGATAGAAACTTTTAGTGTGATTTTTTTATACGAGAGCAGTTTGTTTACATTAGTGGTCTTAGAGGGACACGCTTTATTTGTATGTAAAACACCTCCGTCACGCTTTTTGTATACTATGTCACATTAATTTTGTAAAAAATATTAACAATTAAAATCTAGTTTTAAAGGTATTATAATTAATGCCTTGTCAAGTGTATTTTTATTTTTTTTAAATAAGTATTTTGGTATTTAGGAGCAATTTATTTACTTTTTTGCGGAGAAGACAAGTCATTGTCGATAAAAAAGAAGAACGTCCCAACTATTGCTTGTGAGCTGAAGACCTCGCGAGTCTGGTTTACACATTCCACCACCATTTTAAAAGACTCCAAAATCTTAAAAAATTGATCAAAATATCCCATTATCGACGGAGCGAACGTTAAAAAGCGAAGCGTCTATGCTTCAGTTTCGACAAAAATGCTTTCGTATGTTTGGATTCTGTCTGAATCACTGTCTTCTTCTCCAGGGCTGTAGAGAAAATCCGTCTGTAAAAAAATCTGCATAAGTATCGAATCTTCTCTCAAATTTCTCGAGAATCGGTAAAAAATTTGACCTGAAGAGGAGAACAGCCGGACATCCGAACTCGAATTTCGCAATAATTTTTGCCCAAGCTGATACAGAGACTCTTCGTTTGCGCTTCTCACTCGCTCAGTTATCTAAAATTTTATACGTATAGCGCACACCATTAGCCATGCTTGATCACGCTTTTATTCCATCTAAATATTGTCTGGGAGAGATCGCTTTTAAGCAATAAGACCACCCATTGCACCTATATTTGAACGTTTATTTTTATATTTTATTTGGTGCCAATAAACAGTTTTGCATTGTTTTCTATTGTCTAAAGAATTCTTTGAATTCTTTTAGGTATACTTTAGAGATTCATTTTTCTTTGGAATCACTGAACAATAACCTTCTAAAGACGCAAAATAAGATTGACTGGTTTGGCGTATGAGATTCGTATAAAGCTCCACTATTAGAATACCAACCTTACCATCTAAATATTAGAGTACATTGTTGAGTGTGAATGAGCATGGCAATATAGGTCAGCTAATCTTGGTCGTCTACATCGAAATGGTGCCTTACACATAAACGTTGAATAGCCTAGGAGTAGATATAGAGTTTTGTCTTTTTCTTTCTTTTACATTATGAAACTGGATCGAAAAAGACAAAAGACTGTGCATTTATATATGATTTGTACCAGCATTTACTACGAGGCCACGCTCGGTTAATAAGTACCTATAGTACATTGTATAGTTAACTAGCTGTTAATAAGTACCTATAGTACATTGTATAGTTAACTAGCTGTTACCCGCGACTTAGTTCACGTTTATTCAGAAAAAAGTATCCAGAAACCTTACTCGTGATACATAAGTGGTTTCGCGTGTTCCCACAGAAACCTTACTCGTGATACATAAGTGGTTTCGCGTGTTCCCACAGAAACAGTATTTTTTCATAACGAAAGGTCCCTTTGACTTATTATGGAAACTGACGTGGTTTTCACACATTATGATTATAACACGGGAATTACTCACGTACGATATAGTCGATTATGTGCTATGCGATATTATGTGTTATTATTAGTGCTATTACACTCGCCCTGATGAAGGCCGCCGAATGCAGTTGAAACTATAGTCGGAATAATCGACTAATTCGTACGTGAGTAATTCCCGTGTTAAAATCATAATGGTCATTATGTCCTTTTCTGTATCCCTGGAAACGTATATTCATAAAGATAAAGATATATTTATTTGCAATAACAATGGTATAGCATGCTTTTGGTGTTATACAATTTGAGATATGTCCTGCAATGTTATGCCTGAAGAGGCGTGCAAAATTATGGAGATGGCAACTTTACGGTTACATTTATATCAAATTTCTAGTTACTTGAATGTCATCATAATTAATAAAATTAAATAATAATAATAATAATTCACAATGTCACAATGTTACAAAAATAAATGTCAAATAAATAAAAAATAAAATGTCAATAACATAAAATATAAATAAATCATATTGTCATGTCATTTAGGAAGTTCATGAAATTGTATGATGATCAGTTGAGTCGTTGGAGCGTGACAGCGTAAGCCACAAGTATAATATTAGTAAGGATATATAGATAAGTAGCTATTCTCAAGCCACAAGAGTGTCGCTAATTGTGATTTACGTTTCTCATGTAATTGTAGAGCACCAACAGTTGCCTCTACCTCTCCCCCGGGGCAGAGACAAATAGAGCAGGTTTATTTACACTCTACCTACTAAAAGTCTTGGGGGCTTAGCTACCCACGTCCGTAGGAGTGTACTCTATTCTGATTCCCTACACGTGGTCCCCGGGTAGTGCTAACCGGGTAGCAAACTCTGGTGGGAGGCTTCGGCTGTGGCTAGTTACCACCCACCGGACCAAGCCATGCCGTGAAATGACCTAGTCGTGTTTCGGGATGTAGACCGGTGTAACCGTGCCGAAGACGGGTCTGAGCAGTGGCGCACTTGTAGCGCCTCACTCAACTGCCGTGTTTGTACTTCTTCACTCTACAAAACTTCGAGGCTAGAGTGAATAAGAACCTTATAGGTCGTCGTGCTCCATCTTAGACCACAACGTCGCTTAACATCAGGCGAGTTGGTGGTCAAACGACTCTACAAAACTTCGAGGCTAGAGTGAATAAGTACCTTATAGGTCGTCGTGCTCCATCTTAGACCACAACGTCGCTTAACATCAGGCGAGTTGGTGGTCAAACGCCAACCTATTCTACATAAAAAAAAAAGTCGCCGTTGACTCACAAGCTCAGTGCCCAACCACTTCATAGGTAGATTGTCTTCTATGAGCGGGCCGTGCGTGGTCCATCCGCAATCAGCGCTTTCGGCAGTTCGGCGAGTCGATCTAAAAAGGACTGTATGTCACAGAGTGTAAAGTTTCTTTGTCTTTATTACTGTTGCGAGGCGATCGGACGCTGAGTTTGTAAGTATATGGAGACCCTAACGCTACTAACCCTCTTAACCATTTTCTTAAGAATTTCTGAGAAACGGAAAACGACGAATTGCGACGTAAATGGGTATTAAAATTGAACGACACGAGCTTTGCACGGTAACGTTTGCTAGCTACTTCTTACTCGACTGACTGCAAAGAAGGGTAGTTTTTTTTTGTGAATAGCTAATGCTGTTGGACACTACAGCCATAGGCTATGCTATGCTACAGCGTACCAGATGAAAGGTAAGCGTAGATGGCGTAGAACCTTTAGCTTTGATGGCGACTAGCTCGAGGACACCTACATATGTAAATGGTACGGACCAGGGGGCTATTCCTGCGCGTGAGATGAGATGAGATTTTATCTTGGTCACTTTCACACCTACGACGTTTCAAACGAGAGCAACAAGGACGTAAAAAGGTGAGATGAAAATCTCAAATCTCCGAATAGGGTCCCATGATATCTTATTGCGATAACTTTTAAGTTTATCCGTCGATGCTGCGCGACCATGAGCCTTATTCCGCTGCGATACGATTCGTGGTCTCGCAGCGTCGGCGGCTGCACCTAAAAGTCATAGCAATAAGATGTCACGGAATGGGGTCTGGGCTTGGGTTGTCGCCGGGGAGGGGGGGTCAAATTGCTCTGCCAACCCAGAAGTGGTTTGCTCTTGGGCCTTATTCCGTTGAACTGGTAGACTATTTGAAGAGAAACTAACAGACCTTCTGACAGATCTCGGGAGTCTTCGGCCTCCCCGGCGAGGTCCTTCTTTGATAATCGTCTTGGTAACCGGCGCCTATACCAAAATCTGAATACTTCCTGTTGCCTGAAGTTGTCTGGTCGGAAAAGGGTACTGTTTTTTTTCTACTCATTTTTTCCGATAATAGGCTTGCGTTTACCCAGTGTAATAGGCTTGATTATTTTACAAATAAAACACTTTCAGTTAGAGTTAAACATTTATTTAGATCAGGCAAAACGACGTTCGTGTAACAGACCGTGAGGTTTATCGAGAAGTGGTATTGCCAGGCCATGCTTTCTTAATTCTACAACACCCAGCTTCACATCCGATACATTATACTGAGTTGAACCCTTTTTTTGTGAACTACTCGTATTTTATATTAATTGTATTATAAGCTACAAATAAAGTTACATTGTTATATTCTATGACAAACAATGTTGCGTCCTACGATAGAGCAAGCTTGCCTAAAGAGAATCCAATTATTTAGGAACTGTTGTCTTTTAAAGCTGTAAAAAAATGTACAGTGTTAAAATACAGCTAAGGCCTCGTCCAAAATGCAATGCTGGATAACTTGACAAGGCCATAAAAGTTTAACCTAAATGTCTAATACGAGTTTAAATTCCCAACATCTCCGCTGAGTTTTTACTACTACGTTAAGAATAATTATTATAACTTGAGTAATTCTCAGAATATCATCACCGTCGTCAACGTCTCAGTTAACATTTTACTGCTCCTCCGACGCCATACTCCTCGCGCTGCGACCATCGCGCGATGCGAATTTAAAACACACTCAACTCTTTACATATACATCTACCACATTAACTGATACACTAGTGTTGGGACAAATAAAAATCTATTGTTTATATCTTAGTATATCTAAATAAACAGCATGTTCCAAAAACTCTATTGTATAAAATTGAAGGGCACGTACACACACTTAAAAGTATTTATGTAAATGTTCCAAAATATGCACTTTAAAAATAGCAATAGTTATGGTCGGTTCAAGAACGCAAGAAAAATTTAAGTTTTATGTAAAAATGTATAAATCTTTATTATATTATGTTAGCGGCTTTTATTCTAAGAAAGTGAAAAGTTGACAAATAAAATCGGCCGGCCTGTCGTCTGGTGTATGGCGGCTATTGGCGACAGGCTCGCCCCCTGTCACATTTGGGACTGAATATCTCGTGGGTGTTGTATTACACCTCTGCCAGCCCCTTCGGGGGAAAGGCGTGACGATATATTTATTTATTTTTATGCTATAGTTGGCAAACAAGCTAACGGCCCGCCTGATGGAAGCGATCACCGTTACCTATGTATGTATGAACCAAGCAGACGAATGTCATGTCACATCACTAAACGTACAGGCAGAGTCGTACAGAGGAAGTACGCTCGCGCAATTTCAGTGTTATTATCATAATTTCTAAGTACGATGAGGTAAACGCGTCTAAATACGTACTTAACCTTTGCTCGCGCCACACAGGCTGCATGTTAAGGCTTCCGTACTCACCGCGTAATGGGCACGAAATGAACGATAAGACGCGGCGGTGTAAAGATTTATTATAAGGAATGGCTTAAAGTACGTTTTGAGATACGTTTTGAAAAGTTTGGGGTTCCGGTTTGAAGTTGTTGAATAATTATGTTGACGGATCATAGCCTCCAAATTATACCCTATATGTTTAACTAACAATAATATATTAAATGCGAAAGGTTGTGTATGTTTGTTTGTTTGCTACTTTTTTTAACTGCAGGTAACATCGCAGGGCGCAGAAAGTTGCTTAGAATGGTTTGATTTTTAGATTGGATGAGTCGGTAGTGCGTTTGTTTTCTGTACCGAGAGGTATCGGGTTCCATTCCCGGTTGGGCAAATATTTACTCTAATAATTTTTAGGCAATAACCCAAACACTTAGCTTTTATTAGATTACAACATTTTAATTTCTCTATTGCAAGGTCATCTTAACTAATTTATTATAAAGGCAAAAGTGAGTTTGTTCGTTTGTTTGTAACGCTTTCACGTCTCAACTACTCAACCAATCATCATGAAATTTTGTATACATGTTGTTGGGGTTACGGAAAAGGATATAGGGTACTTTTATTCTCGAAAAAAATAACGGTTCCTGTGGGAGCGCGGGTGAAACCGCGGGGCGCAGCTAGTTCCAATTATTTACTGTTCCCAAAAAGTATTTTCCTAAAATGCTGTCTTCTCAAAATATTCACTTTTATAATTTTAATTTCTATCTTGTTATGCTTGTACCCACGAAGTCAACAACAACGGCTACAAAACTTTGTTGCGCAATATTTATGTAAAAAAATATTACCTCCAGTTTTTAAACTAAAAACTTCAAAAGAAACGCAATAAAATGGGCTTGTAAACTCCTAAGAGCGCGTTATCACGAGCAGCCGCGCCGCGCCGTGGAGTTTCGCACTAATATTGCAAGAGTTAGCCTTGCAGCGTGAAGATCAACCACTTACCGTCCTATAGACGCCTCACTAAACGATCAATTTCAGTCAACACATTGGCATTAAAGTTATCAGTGTATTGTAAAAAGAAGAAAAGATTTGACTGAATAATACTGTCACTTCAGATATGAAGTCAAATCTAAAAGCATCTGCACTCCAAAATTTGTTAAGGCAAGCAAACATATTATACCTTCTTGAAAAATATTAGTCTTGACAATTGGGCACAAAATTTCAACGGAAATACTTTATTTATTTTTAAAATAATCCTACTAATATTTTAAACGCGAAAGTTTGTAAGAATGGATGGATGGATGTTTGTTACTCTTTCACGCCAGAACGGCTGAACAGATCTGGATGAAATTTGGCACAGATATAGATTGTAGTCTTGAATAGCACATAGGATATTTTAAACGTGAGTGAAACCGCGGGGTGCAGCTAGTTAATTATATCTTAAGTATTTATTCAAAATGTCTTCCTATCCGTAGTGCTTCTTAAACCAATTGCAAGCTGACATCGTTGTCATAACCTTAGTCGGACTAAAGAGTATCAATATTTGACGCACATGACAGCTGCTTGGCAGATTTATTGTGTTTGATGTATTGTTTATGGGGTATCAAGTCGATGGTTGCAACGCATCGCTGGTTGAACTTTTAGGAAGTTGAGAGTGTTATTATAATACCTATTCTATCAGAGTTTTTTTTTTTACTTTCTTATGAGTAGTTATTGTTCAGAAACCTAGTTTCGAGCTTAACTTTTCGGTGAACATATTATTAACTACGTCTCCTATGGCTTGTGAAGCCATACCAGACCACCCAGGAGATGGGTAGATGAGTTAAAAGCGGTAGCAGGCAGCAGTTGGACAACAACAGCCAACGAAAGAGTCAAATGGAGACAGTTGGAGGAGGCCTTTGCCAAGAAATAGCAAGCAGACAGCAAGTCAAGCAAAATAAAATTATTTAATTATGTTCTACTAGCTGCGCCCCGCGGTTTCACCTGCGGTTAAAAAGTATCCTATGTGCTATTCTAGACTATAATCTGTCTCTGTGTCAAATTTCATCCAGATCTGTTCAGCCTTTCTGGCATGAAAGAGTAACAAACATCCATCCATCCATTCTTACAAACGTTCGCGTTTATAATATTAGTAGGAACTAGGATTATATTGTGATGTCTGATTAAATAATATTATTATTATTATATTACATTATTAACTTACTAGCTGCGCCCCGCGGTTCCACCCGCGGTCCCTCGAGAACGTATACAATGTAACAATGTAAAAGTATACCCTATGCCCTTTTCTGTACTCATGGCAATGTGTTTGCAAAATTTTATGAAGATCGGTTGACTAGTACGGCGTGAAAGCATAACAAGCAAACGGACGAACAAACAAACTCACCTTTGCATTTATCGACCGAGCAAGCGTCAGCGAAAGTAGCACCTCTGTTTTAGCTTCCGCAAGAATGCTTTCGTGTGTTCTTCCGGCTGCCTTCTTCTACAGGTTGCATTTCTCAATCGATTCTTATAATTTTTTTTAAGTTGGACTTGATATGGTCCAAATATTGGTCTTTTAAACACATTTGTTTTTGAGCGAGACATAGATTTGAACCATTTTCGCAAACATACACACATTTAATGGCGCCTCTATCCTATAGGGGTAGGCAGAGATCACTTCTCTCCACTTGCTACGATCCTGGTACATATCTTTACCTTCTTCTACTTCCATGAGTATTCACACACGCTCGTCGGTTACAATTACTCTTGACCTGGCCTTTCTTTTTTTAAGCGACTTTAAAAGAAGTATCTCTTATCGAATTAATTAATCTCGACTGAATTGGTTCCTTCCAGAAAAGCCTGCTTCATCGGGCGCACGAGAAAAGCCTATTACATAAAACAAAAATAAAATACACAACACTCCAAATAGTGGGCTAATTATTTATAACGTACTATATGGTTATTTAAAATTCTTTGATTCAAATTAATAAGGAAGTAGATACTCATATCGTCACGCCTTTCCATCGAAAGGGCTGGCAGAGGTGTAATACAACACCCACACTTTGTCGGACGATGTTCAGTCAAAATGTTACAGGGGGCGAGCCTGTCGCCATACACCGCGCTCCAGTCATGTAGCAGATGATATACAATACCACAATATTATGTTCACACAATGAACAAATTGGTGCGTGCCGTCGGCTGGGTTCGAAACCGCTCCCTGGCTTGAGACGCAGGCCTTCTCCAACTAGGCTATCATCGCTTATAACGTAATAGAGTTATTTAAATCATAATCTTGATTCTTTGATTTTTCAAAGCCAAAGTCGAAATGTTTTTATTCAATTTAGGTATCAAAGATACACTTATGAACGTCAAATAGACTCGACCGCTTTGTTCGGATAAAGAGCCTCTACTCAAAAGAACAGGCAAGAAACTGAGGGGCATTATTTTTTCAAATAATAAATAAATTACAGTCTCACAAATATTGGCTCACAACTAGGTAATAACTATAAATACTAGTGGCTACTTGGCGGAAGTGGAAGTGGACGTGGAAGTGGATTCAAATAAATAGGTTGTTAACTCAAAAGGTAACTCATGTTTAATTATCAGATTTTTAGACGATTATTAGACGTTTACATCATATCAAGTAATTTTTTTCAAATGCGTGACTAATTTCATGTTACGCCGTTGTTCAATCAAGCCGTCAGCTAATTCCAACGAATACCGACATCGTTTTGTTCCGCAACCGTAGCCGAAGTTAATGAATTGTAAATTAATATTTCGTGTTAACATGCACATGCATGCTAAGTGTTGCTAAGCATGGCACAGTGCATACTAATTAACAAGTCTGTAACAAGAAGTTTAGTGTATACTGTACAAGTGTACACTCTCATTAGCGCTACGACGGGCTACGAGCGCTACGGAACTCGCTACGGTGCTACGAATTGCTGCTACGATTTCCTTTGAGTTCATTGGCACTGATGTAATTTAATAACTTGGTTTGTTGTTACTGTTTTTACCGACTGCGCAAGGAGGGTTGTGTTTTTCGAGTGTTTGTATGTATGTATGTATCTATGTATGTATGTATGTGGGAATGTATGTTTCTTTGTGGTTTCTTTGGCACGGCCTACAGCCTAAACAGCTTGATAGATTTCGACATGTGAGGTGTCATTTGAATCGTCTTGATAGTGAAAGTGACAGAGGATACAACATTTTGCAACCTATGAGGTTTGCGGTAGGCTCATATGATTTAAACACAAGAAACATCTAGAAACAGAGTTTATTTGGTTCACCACACAGATAAACCGGTTCACCACGACAGTACATGTCATGTGAAAATTAAGTAAAAAGTAGGTTCGGCGCGGACGCGTGCAAATAATGTCGCATCCGTGAGCGGTGACTCGCGAGAGTCGCTCGCGGACGGCGGCGCGCCGCCGGCCGGCCGGTCGAGGCTTGAGAGCGAGAACGCGACGCCGGCAACGCCGCATTTTAGAAAGGATGGAAGCGTAAGTGCGAGCGGGATGGTTGCACGTTAGTCCGTGAACCGCGCGGGAATACGGCCGCGCGAGGCACGGTGTGGCAACGTCTCTACTCGGGTTACTGTAAACTGGATTTTTTGTTTTTCTTTTTAAAATGATAATAATAATTGTTACTTAATGTATTAAATTTATTTAAAAGTATACTTAGTTTACTCGTATGTTTGTATATCAGTCCCTGGTCGCCATAGTATAAGCTTTGCTTAGTTTGGAGTCAGATGACCGTATGTTCAAGTGTCCCGAATATTTATTTATTTTAAATCTTCAGCACATAACAGTTAAGTACACTAAAAATTACTAGTTGTTTACCCCGAACTGTGACTGTGACCCTGTTTGTTCACAAGTTTCACAACCAGTTTTCTGATAACGATCAAAATTTTGGAGATTGAACTTGTCAATTTGCTCAAATTCGAATCAAAAATGTTAGCAAGAAAGACTTGTTTACAAAATGTCATTGAAATCAGATTTAGCTAAACGATTTTTTATCGGTAAAAAATTAGCAGCGGTCGATTACAAATTGCAATATACATCATGTAACATCTTAAATTACAAAAATCACTTACTTGTAGCACATTGTTTCAACTGAAACATTAACCACAAGACACACACACATAAATCAGCACACACACAACAGCGTGCATTCTTGGCAATAGGCGCGCACGCCCATTAAATCATAGCACAATAAATAATGCCGACACATTGCCACGCAAAATAGAACCACTTCATCTCCGAAATAAGACACAAAACGTAATAAATTAGCCGTTTAACTGCGCGCGAAGGCAAAACGCTGTAACCTCTTGTCACCCGAGTAGTTGGCCAAATTGGCTTATAGCTCCGCAAGAGTCATAATTCTGTCACATTAGGCTTTAACTCCACGCACTAAGACTTAAATTCGATTGGAGTGAGTTTATTGGCTTATGGTTTTAGTAAACGTAAACGAAATGTATGTAGTTAGTTCATAATTGAAAACAAATTATTAAAAACTGGCGAAATGCGAGCCGGACTCGCGCATGAAAAGTTCAGTACCATTATCTAAAAAAACGGCAAATAAATCATGTTTGTTGGATGGGAGCCTCCATAAACATGTATTGTATATTTATTTTATTACGTTTTTTAGTATTTGATGTTATAGCGGAAACAAAAGTACATCATCTGTGAAAATGTCAACTATCTAACTATTACGGTTCATGAGACTGGTGACAGACGAACAGACGGACGGACAGCGGAGTCTTATGCTTCTTTTCACCAACAACCCCCAAATTTTAGGGGACACCTAGGCCCATATAGGTGACACTTAGCAACGATTTGATTTTCACCAACGTTTAGGGGATACTTATATGCTAAGGGAGCCTCTTAATTTTATGGTCCGGAATGTCGGGCCCGTATCGAATCTACGGGACACTTCAGTTTTGACGAAATTGGCAAACTGCAATTGATACATTTGTGAAATGGAAGGTGTTCTATTTGATTTCTTGAATAATGTTGATGTGTGAGATCATTGAACTATTATCAAATACTGCTTGCTAGCGCGACCTCGGCATCACCGTGACAATGCCAACTTCTTTTCTAAATATGCTGACAAGACATACGTTGACAAGTTATGACAAGGTATACATACAACTAAGTATATGAGTAACTGCTTCGGTGGCTCAGTTAGTAGTCAACCTGATTTCTGAGCTTGGGGGCGTGGGTTCGATTCCCACCTACGGCAAACATTGATGTGATGAACATTTGTTTGTTGTATGTCTGGGTGTTAATATGTATTTATGTATGTATTTAAAATATCTAAGTATGCATATCAGTCTCTGGCAGCCATAGTAGAAGCTTTGCTTAGTTTGGGGTCAGGCAACCGTGTGTGGAAGTGTCCAAAAAAAATTATAATAAGTACTTAATTAAAAAATATATACATACTTACTTAATTATAATTTTTTTTTTTTTTTGTAATTTGTAATGGTTCATTTCTAGAGGCAAAACTTTCTTGGAAATACTTCTACACTCTCCTCACGTATTTATTATTTACTAGCAAATCACTTTACATTCCGATTTTTCTGGACAATTTTTCCAATCTTTCATTTCCTAAAACCTTATTCAACCTATGACATTGCATTACACAAAAAAAACTAAATCGTTGCAGCCGCTCCCTTAAAATGCGGCTACCAACGAACATTTTTGATTTAATTTATATAAATTGTATTTAGGAAATAGTGACTAGGTACGTGTATATTTTATTTGGAGCTATATTATCGTAATACTTACATGATGGGATTACAATTGTGTACTGTTTACAATAAGTATAATTTTCACTACCTATAGTTCAAATACTGTCAATACGTTTGTCCAATCCTTCAATATCTGATTTTTGATCCGAACGATGCGAGCGAAATGATAACAGAGAGAAGAGCGGCAACAGCGCTTGACCTGCCTATGCCACGAGCTGGCAACGTCGCGCGTCGTCACCGTTAAAATTACTATTACGTATTCTGTGCCGCTACCAACTTAACTAAATGTAGGCGTACGACACTATCTGTGTTCACGCACACTTTGACAAAAATTAACTAAAATTTCAATGAATTTTTGTTACTAATGTATTGTTTTTTTCAACGAAATATTATTTACCGCAAATAAAGACCCATACAAAAGCCAACTCAAGGCTCGGTCATTCCAGGATTATCTACCCACACATACGTTTACGTAACCCGCTCTATTTAGAGTTGAAAATCGTAAATCATATTTGATGGTACAATGAGATCGGCGCCTAGAAATATTTTTTTTCCCGTTTTTATTGGTATTAATCGAAACAAGAACACAAATAAAAATGAGTTAAAATTTAGAAAACTAATCTGGCTTTTAAATAAACAAAATGTGGTGTAATCGCACCTTTACCCCAAAGGAGCTGGCAGAGGTGGAATACAACACCCACACTTCACCGGACGATATTCAGTCCCAAATGTAACAGGGGCGAGCCTGTCGCCATACACCGGGCTCCACTCATGTAGCAGATGACATACAATACGCACATAATTGTTCATACAAAGACCAAAATAGGTGCGTGCCTTCGGCTGGGTTTGAACCCGTTCCCTTTGGCTTGAGAGGCGAGTCGTCTCCGACTAGGCTATCATCGCTATACACACTGGTATACATACAAATATATTTTTAAATACATATTAACACCCAAGCATAGAACAAACAAAAATGTTTATCACATGAATGTTTGCCCTGAGTGGGAATCGAACCCACGCCCCCAAGCATAGAAGTCAGGTTCACAACCAACTTGAGCCACCGAGGCAGACCGGGGTTTTCGTAACACCCTGTATAGGTATGTAGGTATGTTCCTACATACCATATTTACACACTCAACTCACACAGTTGAGTTTAATGACACTTGTGCAATGTTCCACTTTGTTTCGTAAATTATTTCTGTCGGTTACTTTATAAACCCAAAAATGTACATTTCTTTTCATTGCTCCACAGTAAACAAAATAGCTGCAATTTTCGGTACAGTTCCGTACAAAACGCGGTAGATGCTTGTTGTATTCGACAATGGAGCGAGCGGGCGTTTACGCTGAGTAATGTTGTTACACTTGTGAACCCGCTCTTACTTGGAAAAACATAAAAAAGTGTGCTCTGTTCTGTTTTAACAAAATGTAGTATTTAACTACCTTGTTCTTGTCCGTGTGCTGGATCGCGAGCGGCGCCTGTCTTTCTGTAGAGGTCGCATTCCTCAACTGAGTCTTGTGAAGTTTTGTAGGCAGGTTCGATGATTTTTAGTACAGATTTTTTTTTTGCCGAGTCAGTTTGGAAATTATTCACCAAAAATATCATAACTCCGCCATTTTGAAAAATTCCAAAAAACTCAAAATAATCGGCAAGAAATGCGGCCTGTAGACGAAGACAGAGATTCGGACAGAATTCGGATATACGAAAGCATTTTTGTCGAAGCTAAAGCTCGAAGTTTAGAAGTCTAGAAGTAGAAGACGCTAGAAGTTAATTATAAAATCATTGATGTACTATTCCGAAGCTATACTACGTTTATTAGTAAAGGAGTTGATATAAAATCAAAGTCAAAGTTAAAATGTCTTAATTCAATTTGGGTTTCAAAGGTACACTTATGAACGTCAAAGTTTTATAATAGGCTTGACCGCCTTATTCGGATAAAGAGCCTCTACTCAGAAGAACAGGCAAGAAACTGAGAGGCATTATTTTTTCAAAATACAATTTGATAACTGTCTCACAAATTTTCGCTTACAACTAGGTATTGCCTATGTAAATTATATTATATCTATGTACTAGTGGCTACTTGGCGGAAGTGAAAGGCTCCAGACATCTTTATCTTCTAAATAATTGTTAACCTTATAATTAGTTTTTACATGTGATTTGATTTTTTCTTCAGTGAACCCTCATATATGTTTCGGGAAATATGTATAAATTTATATAGCTGTAAATGGTAGCTTCATATCAATTAAATTTATTTTTATTCCGCCACCACCGTATCATTATCATACTCCGGTTAGTTTGTCGGTAGTTCAGCAGTTCTACATTTTCAGGGATTTACAATGGGAAATGTGGAAAAGTTTTAGATTAAACAGTCAGATTTTCAAAAACAAACAGATTTTCAATTTGCGAGTTCTGTTTTAATTAGGCGTGTGCACTTGGGTAGAGTGTGAGCAAAACTAGATTTGTACTGAGGTACACAGTATGTATTTCCAATTACTTTTTTCTTAGGGTTCCGTACCTCAAAAGAAAAAAAGGGAACCCTTAAAGTCCGTCTATCTGTCTATCAAGACCCTTTGTCCCAGGAACGCGTGGAAGTATCAAGCAGAAATTCATATCAAATACTCAAATATACTGTCCCTTGGAGCTGTGAAAAATACAAACTTCTAAGCTAACGCAATCAAAAGATACAACCGATTATGCTACGAATTTTCGACACACGCAAGAGAATCAAAACCTACTTCCCGTGAACTCAGAATCTTGAAATTTGGTAGGAAGCACTGTCTCACAGCACAGATAAAGGAAAAATTGCACTTTTTAGTTATTCACTAAAAATATTTTTAATAATTTATCCTACCCCTTCTGTCATGAACATGTTTGTACGGAATCCTCGATGCGCGAGTCCGACTGGCACTTGGCCGGTTTTATTCAAGCCAGGCACTATATATACCTGCCTGGAAGGCTATTCCTACAATTCGAGATATTTTCAGGAGGGCTATACATGCGCGTGAGATGAGATGAGATTTTATCTTGGTCACTCTCACACCTATGACGTTTCAAACGAGAGCAACAAGGACGAAAATAGATGAGATGAAAATCTCAAATCTCCGAATAGGGCCACTGGTCTTAGTCTCCCCTCGTTTGAAAAGTCATAGGAGAGAAAGTGACCACATCTCATCTCACGCGTCAAGAATACAATAAATAATGAACATTTGTGTTTGTTCTATGTCTGGGTGTTAGTATCTATTTAAGTATGTATTTAAAAATATTTAAGTATGTATATCAGTCTCTGGCAGCCATAGTACAAGCTTTGCTTAGTTTGGGGTCAGGCGACCGTGTGTGAAAGTGTCCCGAATTTATTTATTTATTTATTTAATAGGGGGCCTGTGGTAAGACTCTCCAAAAGGGGAGATTTGTAATATGGTACATAGTTTTTCAATTCCAGCTTTCTTTCTCCAATTTCTGCCCCTACTCCACTAGACAGTAGACCTAGATTTACGCACTAGAATAGGGTATCGATATTCCTTGCCTTTAGTAAGTCAAAGTCAAAGTCAAAATGTTTTTATTTTATTTGGGTATCAAAGATACACTTATGAACGTCAAAGTTTTAAGGGACTACTAAAAGAGTAACTCTAGACTCGGTGGTGGTTGGAGATGGGGCTCTGCCACTCTCCTAAACGAGCCCGAGAGGGTGACTGCGTAAGCCAGGCGTGACGGGACTGCCTGTAGCTGTCCTGAGTCGAGCTGAATTACGTGCTCTAAGTGGTTCTAGAGTGTTCCTCTGGAGATCCTGAAGCACTTCAGTAGGTGTGCCGCCGGAGGGTACGAATGATCACACAATTACCAAACTTATTTACATAATTCACATTGTTTTGGCTACACAGCAGTCTTTTGGTAATAAGTTTTCAATATTTCTCAACGTTGATCAAGACTAGATCGATTTCTTTGGTCCCGCGACATGTTGTACCTACGAGTACCTATCTGATCTTTTACACGATATTTTGAGCGGAAAAGAGTTTTCAGTGTTTTATTTTTAACACAGACAGCTTTTTTTCGCTAAGTTGTGATTTAACCAGGAACCATTATAAGCCCCGTATGCTAAAACGACGCTCAGTCATGAATCTCGATTTATAACTGTTTTTATGTATGGGAAAACCAGTTTTAAATCGATATTCAAGAATGAGCGTCATTTTAAAATGCAGGCCTTAGTTTTTTAGGTTTTAGGTTTGTTGACCCACTCTATGGTAGTCAATCTCAATACAGAACTGTAGCCATCAATTCTATTTATAACACTACTTCAAACATGTTTTGCTTTCTATCTGCAGTTTTCTATTTTCCTCATGGCTTATTCTTGTCTTCGTTCCATTTTTCCATCAAATTCCAAGTTATCTGAAGCTCGTCTCATCCTTGCAGGATAGTAACTAGTTGCCATAGTTACCGGAGGCAGACGATTTCACAGTAATCATTTCGGTTCAGTGACCCATACCTACGCTGTGAGGACGTTTGCATAAGCCAACTGTATACTGATATGCAGTACTGTAGATCTGTCTGGTTTTTGCTTGGTATAGGGTCAACTGGAGAAAATGTGTCTGTGGGGCAATTGCGTCTTATCTAATTATAGACAATAGACAAATATTTATTTGTAGCAAAAACATACAAAATAAATTAAATAAAAATTACACGATTAAAAAAAAAACAAAAAAACATCGTTTTTGCCACAAACCGGTCCCAACTCAGCATAATGCCGGCTGCTGTAGACAACGGGCGCTGGTCTTCCGTTGGAACCGGCAGGTGACGTCACGAACGGACGTCGAGCAATATGAACGCATGGCAAAAAGAATCAATTAAATTAAAATAAGACTTACTTACACTAAAAAACGCAAACAAAACTGAAAATTCAAAACAATACCACAAAACTAACATAACTAACATATCACATCGTATAACACAAAAAATAAAAAAAAACATTAACCAAAAAAAAAATATATAATCACAAAAAACTGGTGTCATTTTTGAGGTGTTCCTCGCCCTTAATTAGGCGCCATGTACATCTTTAGTTGCAATAATCTGTACAAGATGATGTTAGTTGCCTAATTTGTAAAGGGTTTGTCAGTAATTCTCGAAAGGCGCAATTGCCTCACAGGCACATCTCCCCAGTTGACCCTACATCTTTTGTGCCTAAGGCCCGCTTGCTCATGCTCAGTCATGAATCTCGAAGTCATCTCAAGTTTTAGGTCGAGATTCATGACTGAGCGTCGTTTTACCATGCGGACCTAAGAATGGATGTGGTATGTAAGTATGTTCTTTAACCCGCCATGTTACGTGTATGTTTGAGTCTGAGAACGGGTGGTTAGAATAAAATAATAATAATAATAAATTCGGGACACTTCCACACACGGTCGCCTGACCCCAAACTAAGCAAAGCTTGTACTATGACTGCCAGAGACTGATATACATACTTAGATATTTTTAAATACATACTTAAATACATATTAACACCCAGACATAGAACAAACACAAATGTTCATCGCATAAATGTTTGCCCTAGGTGGGAATCGAACCCACGCCCCCAAGCTCAGAAGGCAGGTTCACTACCAACTGAGCCACCGAGGCAGTCAAACCGAATAACTTTTGAATCTACCATGGATTTTTGTTGTGATTTCGAGTAGCTGCATTATTGTACGTCTCCCATCGTCTGTCTATCCTACAGTAGCGATTTGAGTTAACGTTTCGGAGTTTTGGCGACAAACCGGTGCGTGAGACCGGTCACAGACTACGTTAGTCAAATAAACATAACTTTTTTAGGAAAAAAATCTATTAAAAGCGGATACTTACATTGTTTTAAAAAAATATTTTGTGAAAAGAAAGTGTTTTAATGATGATAAGAACGATTTCACAAGATAACTACAGTTATAACATTTGTTGCAGTATGTCAAATGAAAATTATCAAAATGACTGTTTTTCTTGAAGCAGTTGTCTACTCAAAAAATGGTGAGGGCTACAAATGTGGGAAGTCAAAAAAATAACAAGTAAGTATTACACTTGCCACAAAATAAAAACATAGTTTTTAGCTTGTAGTTCCTACTTTCAGGAGCTGTTTGGTCCTTGAAACTGAGATTAAAGATTGAACATTTCAGAGTGCTGTTTGTTTATTTTTTTATTACAAAGATTACTGTTTTTGTTTATTTTATAAAATCTCCTACTCTAAGACTGATAAAGGTTGATTTTTTTCTTTAAAGAATTTCTAAGCGTTTTTTTACTATAGTTCGGCCGTTCAGAGAATGCGTTCCTGACACGTCGCGATTGAACTGACGACGTAACTTTGTAATGGCGTTGCAGTTACGATAAAAATATTTTTGCTGGTTGTTTACCGTTTTAACAATTGATGAACATTAAAACAACATTATTATATCAATAATCAATTAATGTTATAATTTTGTGCCAAACTGAGTGTCAAATAACTTGATAAACAATATTTTTCTAAATCTATACTGCGCTATTACAAGGTTATGTCAGCGCTTTATATTTGTAGTGCTGTACTAACAATAACAGGCAATATTATCCTAATCTGTTCTTATACAGTTATATTTATAAAATAATACGTTTTGTTTTTCTTTTTAAGAATTTGAAAATAATGGACTATAAGATAACTTTTATGAAATATAAAAATAAAATTTGAATTTGGAAAAACCTGATTTTGGAACATTTTGACCGAGATATCAGGATTGATTCTGTTTATATTGATAATAATATAATTATACATGTAGGCGAAGATGATGATGAAGACACCACCTCCTCTAGCGAATCGGAGTCTGATTAATATTCTGTACGCACATTCAATTTAATGTACTTTATTGCATAGAAATACAGATTGTAACTTTGTACTTAACAAAGAATAAATAAAACAATTTTATTAAATTAATATTACCTTTTTTTTGTTTCCACTTAAATAACTAAAATATAAATTTTAAATGATTCCCCCAATATAAAACGAAAATAATCTTTAAAATAATGCGGCGGTTCATTTTGGAGGAACGGTAACGAACTCAGTGTTATGTTGTGCCCATCACTAGTCGTGACTAACTGATAGGTGTCAGGAACGCATTCTCTGAACGGCCGAACTATAGTTGAAGAACTTAGTACATTTGTGTTATAAGTTTGACTCTACAAAAACTGATAACAGAGCTTACCTTTTTAGATTTTACTTGATAGCTGTGTTTTAATACCACTACTAATAATACTTCACCATAACTGTTTTTATAGCATTAAGGAATTTTTAAATTTTAGCGGTAAAATAAAATTATGAGAAGAAATAGTTTACAACATTAAATATTTGCACGTCTGCATGCAGACATAATACACTATACCTAAGACAATAATTTTAAGACCTTTATACCTATGTGGCTGTATTAAGGAAATAAACGATTTGATTTGATTTGATTTGATAATAATATACAAACATGTACATATTTCTACAACCCAATAAACTAAATCCGTGGCACGCAGGAATAACTGAACATCGCAAAAACGTCAATTTTTCAGGGCAGCCATTTTAAAGTTTGACATTTTCTGTTTAGTCGGTAAGTTAGTTAAACGATGATGTCAAAGTTATTTTGAGGGTTACTTGAGGCCCTCTTTCGTATGGTTTCAAGAATTTAACGCAACAACTTATAGTTTACATAATAATAGACTTGTCAAATAGCTGAAATGCCTTGAATAAGTTGATAACTCGACTTGTAGACCAAGTTTTGGCTTTTAAGGACATTTATCCAGTTATTCACCATCTGAGTACGGATCATTTTTATCGGTTACCCTATTTATTTCAATGGAAAAAGCATTATTTCTCATTAGTAAACCAATGACAACTTCAAACAGATATAGTTTGTCAAGTAATTATTACTACTTTACAAGATATATCTTACTTTTCAGCATATAATGCAAAATGTAAAAAAAGTCTTAGTATTTAAAATATATTTTTTTTAGAATTATACGCTCATTTACATAATCTAAAAACTGTTTTCACTAACTTATTAAAATTATTTTTTAAACATATGGGAAAAACACAATGGAAACGCATTTGTTTCTATTTAAAATGAATTATTTAGAGTATACACTAAATTAACACATAGGCTAGACTTATTATCCCGAGAAATCAACAGTTGGCAATCGTTGAGTTCTACAAATAAGAAAATATTAATCAAACACACTACAATACATAAATACCTACTTATAAAAGGTCTTATTTAAAAAGCTTTTCTAATTATTATTTTAAACGACTTCAAAAAACCGTTAAAAAAAAATCTTTGAAAATTTTCGTTAAGTTAAGTGGCTGTAAAAATCTGTAAAAATGTCTGATGACACACATGCTTAATACATGTTTTGTTAGATTGCTTACACATTACTTCGATCAATAATAATACTAATGAATAATAATAAAACCCTTTATTCAGACCAACTTAGTATCTATTTACAAAGTATTAAGAACTAAAAACTATGAGTGTGGATTTACAAGTATATTTTGGTAGTAAATCTTAATCTATTCTAATACTTAATTATTTTTTGTAGGTCTGTTTGCCAATCGGCAAAGATCTCCTCCAACCTTTTTCATTCCTGTCTATCTTGGGCCACTCTATTCCAAGTTACTCCTGCTACCTGTCTAATGTCATCATCCCACCATTTCTGTGGTCTGCCCCTTTTCCTTCTCCTAGGGCACCATCGTGTCACAATTTTGCTCCATTTCTCTTGGCCTCTTATCATATGCCCTACCCATTGCCATTTGAGTCTTCTGATTTTACATTAAAACAGGTAGTACGCAGCTGTTGAAAAGTTTTTTCTTTACATTAATTGATTGATTGATTAAGTGAAGAGTTTTATCTTCCATGGCTTCTCTCAGACTCCAGTATCTCTTTCAGCCATTTGTTATTCTTCTGTCAACTTCTTTGCGTTTAAGGACCTCTTGTGTTATTAGCTGTCTCAGGTAGATATATTCATCAGTGTAATCAATTTGGTTATTTCCTATATGTATGGTGGTTTTCTTCCCATTTGTCCTTACCTTTGTTTTCTCTGGGTTCAACTTTAAACCTTTCTTCTCACTTTCATCCGCTAGTTCAAGTATCATTTGCTACATGTTTTTAGGTGTTTCAGCAAATAACATTTTATATATATATCGTCTGCGAACCTCGATTGTGTTAGGGAGACTCGGTCGACAGTGATTCCGATGTTTTCCCAGTTAAGTCTCCTAAAGATTGTTTCGACAACCGCTGAGAATAGTTTTGGAGGTAGAGGGTCTCCATGTCTGACACCCTTTCCTACTCTAAATGGTTTACCTTTCTTTTCTAGTTGGATTCTCGCGGTGCTATGACTATTATTTTAATTAAATAAAGTGAAAAAAAGGAACTTCTTATTCTGATTGGCCATCATTGGTGTTTTTCCCCAAAAACCTTAAAACACAGATTTAAAAAATTGTCAGACTTCGTCTTAGACAACCATGGCTCTAAAGTGTCTAAATAATCTATGCTAGCGTCTCTTTACGGCTTTGCACCCCGCTATCAATCAACCCTGTATTGATTTGAATCTTTTGTGTAAGTATGAATGTGGGTAGGTACATAGTACACCAATGATAGTAATAGTCACCAATAATGTACAGCATTATAATATATTTTTTATATTTACTTCACGTTGTTGCATGGCATGTTTGTTGGCGTTTAGGCTCCAGTAGGTACATAAAAAATATCCAGCTCGGGTAGATAACAACTTGATATCTTGCTATTGCAGATGAAAACTAAATCACCACGGCAAAGGTAAAAGTGAACATGTGATAATGTCACTTTTTAAACAAAAATATTTGGCTTGCCATAACTTGACATCTCGATTTGTCAATGGAGGCAGAAACAGGCTATGTGTATAAGTCGAGATATCCAGTATTTTGGATGTGAGTGTAAGTTGATAAATCAAGATGACAATTATTCATACACAAACTTATGCTTGACATCTCAATTTGTCAAGTTAAAATTAATTTTTGCAGAAAAGGCTTAGGTGTATAAGTCGAGATCTTCAATATTTTGAACATGTGTTGATGTTGATAATTCAAGATGTCAATATTAGTAAGCAAACACACACTTGATAAGTCGTTTTATCAAGTAAAACACCATAAAATGCAAGAGTGTCGAGATGTACAAAACGCGATTGCTCTAAAACTATTATATATTTCGGGCTGATTTTTTTATACATAGTAAAGCGCATACGAAGGAAGCGTTTAAGCCAATAAAAAAAAAATCATGCAAGTCGAGTTGTTCAGTTATTCCTACGTGCCACGGAAATGTAGCACGTACTATTAATTTATAGGACAAATGGATTTTAAAATCCCGGTGCGTCAGACCGGTGTCCAACTACTGAAGTCAAACTGACGTCATAAGTGGCGGGTTAAGGACTACAAAACGGCTGGTGCAATTTTGGTAAAATGTTCGGGCAATCTTCAAACTAGCCTGACGAATGAGCCTGTGAAGTTGGGTAACGATCGGAGACTTTTTAAATGTAATTCAGTACAGCGACAGGGTCCATTGGACTATGTACTCATATTTTTAACATCTTGTACTGTATGGTTGCAAATAAAATATCTTGAATCTTGAATCTTGGACCCGTAAAGCCCCGCCTCAGTTAAATGTAATACTTACATAATTTTGATAATGGTCATTTTTCGTTTTTAACGTACACTGTACAGTGGTCCGTTGTGTGCCACAGGTGCAAGTAAGCTCCTGCAGTGTCAATGAACTTGCAGGCAAAACCGTGCATGCTTTTTCGCAGTCCAATCTTTATAATGTCAACGATTGCACAAGCCGCCCTTCCGAGTCTGCGCGAGCTACCATCCTATACACGCATGTTCTTACCTGCTTAACTGGTTTGTGCAGGCATGCTTGATGTACCTAAGCGGAGTGTGTGGCTGAGCCGTATATGTTACAGGCGTTACATTATACCTAACAAACGCTAGTTTCAACAAAGACCCGAGCTCCACTTCTGCCGCCAACCACGCGCCGTGAAGCGGGCGTATGATATAGTGTTGCCACTTGCAGACAGCTGCACTCCCGACATTAACATTTCAGTATTGCCATTGTATTAATTGTATCGCATCTCGGGAGAAATGTAGTTTCGGAGATAAGGACGCTGTGATAAATGGGCGTGGTAAATGTGTTTGTGTGGAGTGTTATTGCGATGGTTTTGAATGAAAATGTGTTTAGCTGTTATTCGTTGTTGCAATTAATAATTTTGTTCTGGAATGAAATGCTTGTCAATTTTTTTTATATTAAAACTAGCTGCGCCCCGCGGTGCTACCCGCATCTAAAGAGTAACTTATGTCTTTCTCCCTACTCTTGACAACATGTATGCATAAGTTCAAGATCGGTTAAGGTGTGAAAGCGTAACAAATAGACGAATGAACTAACTTCCATAGTTTAATCTGATAAGTTATGTTATATCAGCGTGTCTGGCAGACATAGTGCAAGTTTTACTTGATTCAAGGTTAGACGACTGTGTGTGCAAATAGGATTTGAATTTGAATTTTGAAACAATAAACACAGAGTTCAATTTCAATCATTCTAATACCAAGTTTTTTTGACTATATTTTTGTTTATGTTTGACAGAACCTAAAGGGGAAATTCAGCTAACAAAATCCTTTACTTAACGTTTTGGTTGACGCTGCGTTTGCCTTAAAAACGGTCGCGGAAGGGCTCAGTATTACTAATGTCTCACAAACGTGCTAACTGGACTACCGGTGATGCGTAAACACTAGCCCCCCACAGGTTCGTGGCTAAAAAGTATCCTATTTGCTATTTTGGACTAAAACCTATCTTAGTGCCATTTAAAACTCAGCTCCGTTCAGCTGCTCTGGCGTGATTGAGTAACAAACATCCATCCATACATCTATCCTAACTTTCACATTTATGACATTAGTGTGAAGCCATAATCGATACTGAGTCGTCCCCCTTCCATTTTTATGACAAATGCAACGTCAACGGTTTACTAAGCATCGGCTATGGTAAGCTGTATTGCCCCCTTGTCTATTGTATGCAAATATCGCCTCTAGTTCCGGCTCAAGACCGTCTGTAATTAAAATTCCGTCAGCTAATTACAATCCTCTAAAATTTTATTACTCACAGCCCGTTATCAGTGTCACAGTACAGCTGAAAGCAGTATGATAACTTTCTAGCTGGCGATAAAGTTAACCTTTTCAAGTGTTTAACAGAATGTGGTAATTACTAATGATTTATCAATAATGTTCAATGATCTAATGATGAAGAAACATGTCCAATAACTACGAGTATCTTGACCAAAAAATCTAAATGATTATCTAACCTTCTCACAAAGTTTCAAGATAATCGCATATGACATGTAGACGAAAACAGAGATCCGGACGGAATTGGAACAGAAATCCGGACTTAAGAAATTATTTTTGTCAAAGCTGAAGTAGAAACGCTTCGCTCACTCGCTCGATAACACCTTTAAAATCAAAATCAGTCAAGCCGTTTAGGCGTACTAGGTTACATACGGATAATACATCCGAAAAATGTTACCCTCCTTCAGGCGGTGGAATTGAATAAATATTATATCTAAAACGAAAAACAAAGGTATTCTACTGCTTAAACTAAAATACAACGGTCAAAACGAAACTAATTATCCGTTGTTCTGTCCGTTTGTCTCGCAATTACGGCCGTTATAACGCCGTTGTAACGAACCTAAAATAATATTCAGTTAATAGCCGATAGGGGACCCTTCTCGTACCGCCTTCAGGTATATTTGTAAGCTCAGGGCGTAATATTTGGCCTTTTGGATATTTGGTCAGCGAGAACTAAAACTAAAGTTACATTATGGCAATAATAATAATAGGGCGAAAATTACACGGTAATTTTACCTAGAAACTTAAAGAAGTTTCTTAAATTTATTTTTTAAGCTTTAATAACGTTCTGTTCTGTGACCATAAAATGAATACAGACTAGTAAAAGAAGGCTCGCCTCTCAAGCCAGAGGTACCGGGTTCGATCCCAGCCGAAGGCATGCACCAGTTTGTTCATTATGTGAACATTATTAGCTGCGTATGTCGTCTGCTCCATAACTGGAGCCCGGTATATGGCGACAGTTCCCTATTACCTACATTTAGGACTGAGTATCATCCGATAAAGTGTGGATGTTATAATACACTTCTGCCAACTCCTTCGGGGAAAATGCGTGGCGATATTGTTATGTTATGATTTGTAACCAAAAGTATACTACAACTGGAAACAAGTAGATAAAAAACTACTGATTGAAGTGTGACCAATCTAAAAAGCGAAATTCTTCTACTGTACCATTGTACTACTGTTCTACTGGAGCCAGGCTAAATAAATAATTTAATAAACGTAAAATAAATTACCTCGAAAAATTATAACATTTCAAGATAATATATGGCATGTAAAGTATTTTGGATTGCACTTTTGCTATCTGCAGATCGGATAATAAAACACATTTTGTAAACTAGCATACTGTGGAGTGCTTTGCCTAAGTAAGTGTTTCCCAGTAGCTACTTATAATCTGGGTATGTCACACAATGAACAAATTGGTGCGTGTCTTCGGCTGGGTCCGTACCCGCTCCCTCTCGCTTGAGAGGCGAGTCTGCTTCGACTAGGCTATCATGCCTTTTTTCAAATGGTGGTTAATTATGTATTTTTGCGTTTACGTGAGGTCTTCAGCTGCTCACAAAGCTACAAGTATTTATTCATTTTTATGAAAGCTAAGTAAACAAATAAGAAATCAGTTATAAACTAGAATTAAATATTAAAAACAAAACTTTTCAAAGATCAATGAAAATGTATTGAGATTTCAGAAAGGGGCCGCTTAAACAGCTAGCTCTCCCGCCATGTTGACAGCGACGTGTCAACTCGGGTTCAATCAACAGAGTTGTTTACAAACAAACACTAGCAGGTCACACCCCGCTCCACCCGCCCCGTCACTCGACTTCGGAGATTCATTAATTGCTCTGATAATTATTCTACAGTTTAAGACCTTTTAGGGAGACCTTTCAAGACCTTTTTTGGCGGCGAAAGGGGGCTTGTAAGTTGCTGACATTTTTTGGGTGCAAATTTTTTTTTATTGTTATTTCATTGAATCATAATTTAATTTTAATTCCTTTTGTTATTTGGCTGAGCGAGCATTAGCGAGCGTTGACCGCGCGGTAAACAGCTTACGCAGAGCTACTAATGTTAAAAGTCCCGCGACGCTCTGAATTTTCCATACAAACGCGCTTGTTAAATTTCTTGGAAATCATTTGTCAGATTATGATGAAATTTAGCATGTAGGTACAATTAAATGAACTATATCTCCGCCCCTATGTTCTTGGTTTTATTAAAAAAACGTCCTCAAGATAAAATAGAGCTATGAAAATATCCGCATTTTTAAGGGGTCACTTTTGACTGATTTATTCAATAGATAGATTGCTTTGCAAATCAAAAATCCCTTTACATAGGGAGCTTATCTACATCATTAGCTTTTAAATGAGTTCATGATACAAGGAAAGTTCTTAGTTACATAAGAATGATTACAGAAGTGCCAAAGTCATAAAAAAAATTGAAATTGCTCTTTGTCACTCTGTAGATAACTTTAGAGGCTCGTCAGTACTGCATCATTACTTGCTCTCTTCGATTGTAGTCTTCTTCTAGATGAAATGGCTGTAAAAAATCTTAAGCCAATGCGAAGTTAGTCTAAACTGGTCGCAGGACTCTTAACTATGTACAATCAAAGGATTCCTACCACTATACATTATAATTGTGAGTTAGTCTACTATTTTAAGCTAAATTTTGCTTTTTCGTTGTTTCAGGTACGTGTGGCAGCCCTGGCTGTAAAGTCCTCTAACATTATGGCATGGCATATGGCATAAAGACTTGGCACGAAATAAATAATAGAATTATTTCACTGATAGAAATTCTGATCACTAAATTGTATTCTGCTCTCTATATTCTGTGACATTATTTTAGGTATAATTTTATTTTGTTTTGTAATTATTATATTTACTGTTAATTTACAAAGCTTTTAGGATTAGAACTGTTCGGACTAAGATTTGAGTTTTAGTTTTTTCTTAAAATAATATACGTAAGTATCGCACACCTAGAGCAATATTGAATAAAGTCAAAAATTCTGATAATCGAAATTTCTATACCTACATCCGAAAAAATTTTTTTTTACCGCATTTAAAAACCACGAAAACTATTACTTTTTTTGGTGGCGTATTCTTCAGTCATTGAATAGAAATAGGCCATTTTTGATAAAACTTAAGTTATTTAAAATGCACCGATTTCCTCCGTCCGTTTAAAACATTACCCGTGAATAATGTTTGTCACTCGGCAAATCGTCACGTTTTTAATTTCCGTCCAATTTCGTGTTACCGTTCACGCTTCGGGAGGTTCCGACAAACTTGGGAGCTTCCAACTTTGATCGGTAAAGGGCTCCGTCGACTTACAAGCTCAGAGCATTGTCACACTAATATTGCAAATGCAAAAGGTTAGACGGATGGACGTTTTTACTCAATCACGCCAGAACGGGAGAACGGATCGAAATCAAAATTGGCACAGTGATAGACTAAATTATGGAATAGAGACTAGCTGCTTTTAACCGTAGGTAATGTTGCGAGGTACAGCTGGTGAAAAATAAACTTAATACTTTGTTTCATAAAGGTCATTTCAGATCATCGTGCGGTCGTAGTGCGGGCCATCCCTACAAGCCTAGCATGCGCGCGCGACAAAATTCTTCTCGTCACTTTTTGTCGTGTGAGAACGTGACAAGGCTACGTGTCTACGTCTGTCTCGATAAAAAGAGTCGACATACCGTTGTAGTGTTGCGCATGGTAGGACTGCTGGTCTGCTTTACCGGTAGTTTGCGCGACTCTATTTAAAAAAAGAGTTTATATCAAAAAGTATCGAGTTCATTTTTCAATTATACCGTTATTGCGAGGTGGTCGGGCGTCAAGCTTGTAAGTCGAAGGAGCTTTTGGCAGGGTTCTACTGCTGGTGCTTTCTTTTTAGTAAGAAATGTCTGTGGTCGAATGCATTCACGTGACGGAAAGGAACGCGCAAATTATTAAATTACCTTCAAGAACATCAACGAGTGGGTCTGAGACTTGTGACTTACTGTATGTATTGTACTCAAAACGCTAAGAATAAATAAAATTAAATAATCCATACATTCATTATTATTATCACGCCTCTATCCCATAGGAGTAGGCGGAGACCGCTTCTCTCCACTTGCTACGATACACATCTTTTGCTTCTACCACTTTCATGAATTGAGTATTTTCATACATGCTCGTCGGTTACAGGCACTCTTAATGTAATTAAATGATAAAAAAAATAAAAACTGGACCAAGCCATGCCGTGAACTGACCTAGTCGTGTTCCGGGATGTAGTCCGGTGTAACCGTTCCGAAGACGGGTCTGAGCAGTGGCGCACTTGTAGCGCCTCACTCAACTGCCGTCTTTGTACTTCTTCACTTTACAGAACTTCAATGCTAGAGTGAATAAGTACCCTATAGGTCGTCGTGCTCCATCTTAGACCACAACGTCGCTTAACATCAGGCGAGTTGGTGGTCAAACGCCGACCTATTTTACATAAAAAAAAAAAAAAAAAAATTGAAAAAACATAAATTTAGCAAAAGTCGTAGAACAAAAGTTGCTTGTCTTGATGTTCTAAAGTAGTCTTTAATAAGGTAAGCTTAAGTTACCAATAACCCTGTATAGTGGCGTATGTACGACTTGGCTCAGCCAAGTATCTTCTAGAGGCAGCTTAGGTGCCGCTGTAATGTGAATCAGTCCCGGGTTAGATACCCTTTTGGGGAGATGTTTAATTGATGAATTTAAATTTATGCTGGAATACGCACAAAGACAAATACACACATTTGTCTTTGTGCACAGACTTTGTCAACAGACTCACGCCAATCCTGTTTTTTTTATGTTTGGATGTCCAGATGTCCGGTTGTTTTATCTCCTATGAAGGTCGCATTTTTAAACCAATTCTCGAGAAGATTTGTGAGCAATTAGGGCATAAATAGAATTTGTATGGACCGGACCGTATGGATTTATTAGTAAGGTTAAGAATTATTTAGAAGACAAGGATGTCTGGAGACTTCCACTCCCGTCAAGTAGCCACTAGTATGTATAGATATTACCTAGTTGTAAGCCAAAATTTGTGAAACTGTAATTTATTTATTATTTGAAAAAATAATGCCCCTCAGTTTCTTGCCTGTTCTTCTGAGTAGAGGCTTTTTGTCCGAACAAGGCGGTCGAGTCTATTTAAATAACTTTGACGTTCATAATTCATAAGTGTATCTTTGATACCTAAATTAAATAAAAACATTTTGACTTTGAATTTATTTGTCGACTAAGTTTTTTGGATACATTTCATAATGACGTATATGTATGGGACTCTCAGAGCCACTAGTTTAAAGTTACGAAGACAAACTCAAGAATAGTTCAGAAGTTTCAAACGTCCATTTGCAGGTTTCTACGGAACCATCCTTCCATTCACATGAATACACACTTAACAAGAATTTAATTATTGTTGACTCAGGCGACCTTTTCGCGTCCCTATAAATAAATATCAGACATCGGAGCACAAACGTACTAGCATTACTGAATAGAATTACAGAGATACAACTTATTTACTATGTTATTACATTGATGTTATTAATGTTACGATTTTATGATAGAGAATTACTTACGTACGATTAATTCGGTTATTCTAACTATAGTTTAACCACAGAAAAGATACTAGTCCTTATCGCATTTGGCGATCTTTTTCAAGGCGAATGCGCGCGCGTGGTTGTCTTTGAACTGAAGGCCGCCGCGAGACGCGCGACGTGCACGGGATGGCAGCTGCTCGGGTACGAGGGTACAGGCGCGTAGAGTTATTTAGACTGCCTCGGTGGCTCAGTTGGTAGTGAACCTGCCTTCTGAGCTTGGGGGCGTGGGTTCGATTCCCACCTAGGGCAAACATTTATGCGATGAACATTTGTGTTTGTTCTATGTCTGGGTGTTAATATGTATTTAAGTATGTATTTAAAAATATCTAAGTATGGATATCAGTATCTGGCAGCCATAGTACAAGCTTTGCTTAGTTTGGGGTCAGGCGACCGTGTGTGGAAGTGTCCCAAATTTATTTATTTATTATTTATTTATGTTTTTTAAAGCTCTTTTTGATATTTACATTTTGATTTGAATAGGTTAATCGAATTTATTTTGTTTAATTCTTTTTAGTGCCATTTAATAAATTTGTCATTTAATAATTATCTAACCAGACAAAACTAATATTAAAAGAGTTGCTCGATAGCGCTTGTCCTTTTACGTTAGGTAGGTACAGTCTCCATCTCTTTGCGTCTGATTAAAAATCAATTCTTCTTTCTAAACAATACTGAATTAATTGTCAATTAATACAATAATATTTATTTTTACACAATGAACAAATTGGTGCGTGCTTTTGGCAAGACAACAACCACAGTAGATTTGATCGGATTGGTCCGTATCGCACAGGTGTTTAGCTCACCATGTTACTAGGAAGTCATTTCTCTGTATAACCTTCCACTCAGCAGTAACACCTTTTTAATAAGATGAAATATGTTCAAGCCTCTTCATGTGGCCATTATATTTGTTTTTGCGTTAAATATTTGTTCGTTTGTGGCGTGTTTGTCCCCGCTTATTCTATTTATTCATGTATTTATGTCGTTTGTGTGTGTTTACGCTCGCGCGGCTTCCTTTGCCTTGATTTAGTTTAATGAGGAGAGCGTGGGATACTGCTGTGAAAGTTACATAACGTAATATTAAACCTATTTTGGAAACATAACACTTAATTATGGCTTTTAAATCACACTTGTGGCATTATTGTTAGCTATAATGAAATTTGATGTGGATTTTGACACATTACGAGTATTGAACGAGTAGCGAGTATAGCTAGAAACTAGAAATGAGTTGGCGAGAAGCGAGTGTCTAATTCGGCTAGTTTTATCGCTGGGCTATAAGCGAGTGTACGTTAAGCGTGCATTGTCCAGCGGACCGATACTCGCTTGGTGAGTATTGCGCCCACCGACACAGAGAAGCCAAAAAAAACAAGTCGATAATTGCGACAAACTAGTGAAGCGAGTTCTCGCCAGCAGTTTGAACAGTCAGCAATAAACTATTTTAATAAGTGTCTCTTTTAATCACACGAAATTTATATCTATTGGACGTTTCTTGAGCGAGAAAATGGTTGATAGTTTGTCGCCAGTGGTCAGACAAGTGGTTAATGATATGGCTGACCTTTTATCAGAAGATAAGCTGTCCGAAGATTTGTAGAGAGCAACAAATCCACCAATAAGAGTACCTATTTCGCTGTGTAAACGTGTAAATGATGAAATGATCTGATTTGTGGATGTTTTCTTCGCAACACATCTTTGCAGTACTCATCTCCTGGTAGCGTGAAATCCTAACACTGGTCTACTCCTTTTTTACTATTCATATTTTTTTAGATCGGAGACTCCGAGTAAAGCATCCGACTCAGTGAAACGCTACACGTGCTATTAAAACGAAACGAGTCTCATCATTAAATTCGCAGTCAGAAGTCTCAACATCAAAAAAAAGTCGTCGTTCGTATTTAACGCTGAAATTCAACAAATACTGCCCCCTCCTTATCCAACCCCCCCCTTCTCCTTATTTCCCCTCCCTTCCAGTCCAATACAACAGTTCGTTACAGTACAAATTGGCTTACCTCCAGAAAGCTCTCTGCCCGGACAAATGGATGTTTGCACATCTCGTCTCCGCTTACTGCAGGATTTCGTTAGAGGTTATTATTATATTGAATTTATTGGAAACACGATTTTTGGTATCATCGCTGTATCTGCGATTGTGTATTATTTAGGCTTTTAGGGCTCCTAACAACACTTAAGACCAATTTCGCATTAGATAATAAAGGTTTGTTAATGCCATTTCGTCTAGAAGACGACAAGCGAAGAGAGCCAGTCAAGATTCCAATGAGCCTCATAAGCCATCTACAGAGTGATATTTTCATTTTTTATTATGTTATGACCCTTTTCGATTGAAACCTTTAACCTTAGGAGATATGTAAGTTAAACTATTTTTCACACTGGACAAATATACGAAAATGTATCGCGATCCAATTGTGAAGGTATTACATAATGAATGTCTTGGTATTTAAAAAAAATAGTCATGTCGCAAAGCCAGGTAAAACGTTGTTCTGCTATAGCAGAACAACGTTTTACCTGGCTTTATTACAGCTAAATAAACGTCCGCCGAATTGTATACAATCCTAACTTCTTAGTCCTAATCCTAACTAATACTATAAACGCAAAAGTGAATTTGTTTGTTACGCTTTCACGACTCAATAACTCGACCGATCATCATAAAACTTTGCATACATGTTGCCAAAAGTCCAGAAAAGAAAATGGACTTTGGGACCGTGGGTGAAGCCGCGGGGTGCAGCTAGTTTATTATAAACAAAATAGCAATTTTCTTGACCTATTCCTCTTATCCCCAAGCTTTTTTCCTAAGTCTTGAATATTAGACAAAATTGTACAATAAAATTTGTCCATAAAAAGTTGTAATCTGTCTTTGTCAAGACGTCGTCATTGTAACAAGAATTATTTCTATAGTTCTATAGAATTTTCATCTTTAATCTCGAAAAGAATAGTACCTAAATTGTTCAGAAAAATACAAGGAATCGGTATTCGCATCGATCGACTGTCAAGACTCTTAAATGATTGATATTAATCGTCTTGCAAGAAAAGAAGTCAAGATTACAGCATCGTTTGAGCCACAGTTTCTAAAAGTTTTTCTTACGGCTCGAATTATACAGACCGAACGTTGAGGCAAGGCAAGCCTAGGTTTAGACGCGGTACCGCTTTGAAACTTGTTGTTACTTACGGTTAAAAAGTTGCCTATGTGCTACTACCTACTATGTAGCTAGTTGGGAAGACGACATCAAAAAAACAGCTGGCCCCAACTGGATTCAAGTGGCCAATCTAGAGAGGACTGGCTATCTTTGGAGGAGGCTTTCACCTACAGAGGAATTCTTACAGAATGAAGAATCATGGTATAATAGTATAGGATTAAGGAAAAACTAACACAAGTAAATTTAGGAACCAAACTTAATTACTAACAAAACTCATAATTGTATAAAAGTAAACTTAATCGAATCTAACTTATTGTTTTATAAGCTGTAAGAAATAAAAGGCTTTTTTATTTTTATTTATTTTATTATGTGCTACTACAGACTATAATCTATCTCTGTGTAAAATTTCATCTAGATCCGTTCAGCCGTGATTGAGTACCATCCCTCCACCCAGACTTCCGCATTCATAGTTTTATTAGTGGGATGAAAGTGACGTGTTATAAATTACTAGCTTCTGCCCGCGGCTTCGCCCGCGTGGCTTACAGGAAATGAATGACTATTATGAATGAATATTATAAACGGTCACGCTCGCTCTCAATTAAATACAAAAACTGACAATATCCCAAACAGAGCAATAAGGACGAAGTTCTTTAGTTAACTAAACTATCTCTGGAATGAGAGTAGTAGTAGTAGCAGTATGGTATCAACAGAACTTAAACCTTGTGTGAAAAGATAAAATTAGGAGACAACCAAAATTAGATAATTGATAGTAAATATTGTTCACAACGAAAACCTACTTCAGTATTTCTTTGTAAACTATATTTTTTGTTTTTTAGAAACACCAGGCTGCTCCGTGAGCTTACACTGGAGCAGGCCACGTATAACTAACCGTGTGAAAAGCATTGCAGTAAATTATGAGTTTCGCTTGATATTTATTTATGGTCACTTTGAGGGGAAACTGCACTGTTTTTAACTCGAAGGGGGTTTTCGGTGGTGTTAGAGATATAAGAGGAATCCTCAGCATAAACACACTCATTCAGATACCACACCAGTCAGACCATGTTGGCAGACCTTTAGTTAAGGCCTTCGAAGCAAAGGCAACCCGTATTGTAGGCTTTGTCTTCCTAATATTAAAGCAGCTTCTTCTTTTTGACTTCGTCTATTTTTTCTAAACACTTCTTCTATGACCAAACAGACACATAATTATAAATTTCATCTCTTAGCTACTTGATCTCTATTGACAGAAAATCTCTCCACTTGCCGTATGTAATCTTCTGACAGGCTTAGATTAAATTCTTGTTTTTTTCCCTTACTGATGAAGTAGGTTTGAAATCTGATAGAATGTCAGCAATTTAGTTCACACATTTTACATGGAGATACATATGGAAAAAGCAATGATAGCCTAGTTGAAGAACGCTCGTTTCTCAGGGCAGAAGAACCGGGTTCAATCCCAGCCGAAGGCACCACCAATTTAGTAATTGAGTGAACATGATAATTATATTTGTATTTAATGTCATCTGCTACATGACTGGAGCCCGGTGTACAGCGACAGACTCTCCACTTATTACATTTTGGACTAAATATCGTCCGGCGAAGTGAGGGTGTTTGCAATACACCTCTTTGAGGGAAAGGCGTGACGATACGAGTATGTTATGTTATGTTATTCACAAAAGGCTGCTTCCTATAAGATAGAATTCCAACATTTGTCGTCCACCAGCAAGCCATGTGTCGTAGAAGCTAATTGAAAGTTTGGATGAAATACGTCGTTGACAGAGAAACCGTCGTAGGATGATAGACCCCTAATCTTGTGCCGAAGTGAGAAAAGATGGTACTTAACACTCTGTATTATTCGGGTGAACTGTAAACAGATACCTACTATACTCTACTCGTATCTAAAGCGTATTCTTTCTTAATTTCAACATTTATTTTATTTAATATTTGCCATTCAAAGCACGAACGGTCTTCGGAATACAAAATAGTTTTTTCAAAATCCTCTGTTTTACAAAATTAATAATCACGCCATAGTAGCAAGAACTCGGTCGTAACACTTTCAACAAGGAACAATAAAATGATTAAAAACATACCATAACAAATATAACTATGGGGTGCAGACTACAGATACCTAGAGAATCCTCAAAAACATCGAAATGAAAAAAGTAGACCAAAAAAATTTTAGAACGCTAAATTAAAAGAAAAAACCCATTTACAAACATACCAAACATTGCGGACAAACGTTTTTAAATGCTTAAGTTAAGACCTTTCAAATGATACCCCACATAACTATATTGCACGTGTTTCTTTTTGTAATCCCTCTTTCAGACCTCAACTACCTAAATACATTTTTTTATACGAGTACACATTTTCCCTATTATGCGTTGACTATATCTATTTCTATTTATATCTATGACTGCCGTTATCTAGATCTGTTCCAATTTTTAAGTCGCTAGCTATTGTAGTTTCTAAAATAATCAGCTCACAGACAGACAGACATCGGAGTTTCATGATAAGTATCCTTTCACCATTTTAGTACGGAACCCCTAAGAATGATAACAGCGTCGTTTGTAGTGGGTTTAATAACTTTCTCAACAAAGTTTTCAGAGTAAAAATAAGCCCTATTAGACTCTGTTGGTGGATGATGATGATGATGATTTGGAAAAACTGTGATACACGTGTCTCATGATTTTAAATAAAGAACATTTGTACCAATTTTTGAGTCAATCGACCCAGAGAATAAAAAGTTTCATACAAATTTGAACCCCCCTTTTTCCCCCTTTAGGGGTGGAATTTCGAAAAACCCTTTCTTAGTGGATGCCTACACTGTACAAAGAATACACCCTCCAAATTTCATGTTTCTAGGACCAGCGGTTTAGGCTGTGCGTTGATATATCAGTCAGTCAGTCAGTCAGGACTTTGAATTTTATATATACAGACTAGTATTTTGGGCGGTGCGCGGGCCGCAAGCGGCCCGCGTTTGTGGGTGCCCTGAAGTCGGGGTGCCCTGAAGTCGGGGTGCCCTTAAAACGGGGTGCCCTGAAGTCGGGGTGCTCGGACTTTGGAGTGCCCTACGATCTGCAAGGCTCGGCCTTCGGCCTCGCCTTGCACCGTTTTTGTTTCCGCATGAAATTCGTCTGCGTCAGTACGAGTAGGTCGGCCTCGCATTAGTGAGCTCGGCCTTCGGCCTCGCGGTTGGGGGCTCGGCCTTCGGCCTCGCTAATGTGATCTGTCCGACTTTGATTGTGTCTGGTTGTACTCGACCGCTGCAAGGCTCGGCCTTCGGCCTCGCCTTGCACCGTTCGAGTATTACTGCTCGGCCTTCGGCCTCGCAGCTGGGTCTCGGCCTCCGGCCTCGCATCGGTAAGCTGCGGCCTCGCGGTTGGGGGCTCGGCCTCGCCTCGGCCTCGCTAATGTGACCTATTCGACTTCAAATATAGTTGTACTCGAACGCTGCAAGGCTCGGCCTTCGGCCTCGCCTTGCACCGTTCGAGTGCTGCTGCTCGGCCTTCGGCCTCGCAGCTGGGGCTCGGCCTGCGGCCCCGCATCGGTGGGCTCGGCCTGCGGCCTCGCGATTGGGGGCTCGGCCTTCGGCCTCGCTAATGTGTCCTATCCCGACTTCAAATATAGTTTTCCAAGTTATTCACGTTTCGATTTTGTATGGATTTATTTTTGTATGGCGGCCATCTTTTTTTTTATTTCTTCTGAAAACTCCCAAGATTGCCTTCATTTTTAGTTCAAGTGCTTCCGTAAAAAATTTTTTGGTTTCCGAGATACGTGGGCATACCACCATCAGGGTTTGACTTTTCGCCAATTTCGGATTTTTCCCGGACCCTCTGAACCAACTTCTATACGACCCTGTATTCACTTTCTCCCCCCCCCCCCCCACCCCCCTTGTACCATTTAGGTTTCTCTGTATCTGAAAAAAAACCATTGTATGGCAGCCATATTAAAAAAAAAACTTTTCCAAAATATTTTTTCAAAAATGGAATCGGGGACTCCAAAAACTCCCGGATGCAAAAATCAGATTTCCCGGACCATTTTGAAATTTGGCCGCCATTTTGAATCCGCCATCTTGGATTTTTTTTTACCCCCTCCACGTAGCCCTTCCATTTCCCTATGACATTTGTTCAAATGCACTCCCAAAAAAACTTAACGTTTCCGAATTTTGTATGGAGAATTTTTTTTTGTATGGGAGTCATGGTTTTTCTTAATTCTCCTGAAAGGTCCCAAGAGTTGCTAAAATATTACTTCAAGCGCTCTACCAAAAATAAGCACCGTTTCCGACATACCAGGGCATACCACCATCAGAATAGGTAAATGTTCCAACTTCGGATTTTCTTCGGAAGTTGTGGGCTACCCCTCATACGACGCTATATTCACTTTTCCCCCCCCACCCCTCCTTGTACCATTTAGGTTTCTCTGAGTCTGAAAAAAAACCATTGTATGGCAGCCATATTAAAAAAAACACTTTTTCCAAATTTTAAATCATTATGCGGCCTTAACATTTAAATCATTATGCACCTACGGCCTCGCATCGGTGGGCTCGGCCTGCGGCCTCGCCTGTTCGACTTCGAATATAGTTATACTCGACCGCTGCAAGGCTCGGCCTTCGGCCTCGCCTTGCACCGTTCGACTGCTGCTGCTCGGCCTTCGGCCTCGCAGCTGGGGCTCGGCCTCCGGCCTCGCAAGTATCTGCGAAAAGTCATTCTGCGGCGACCCCTAAAATGTATGAAAAAAATCGAGCAATATGGCAGCTATGTTAATTTTTTTTTTTTCAAAATTTATTTTCATAACTGGAATCGGGGTCCCCAAAAACCCCCAGATACAAAAAATCAGACCTCTCCGACCATTTTGAAATTTGGCCGCCATCTTGAATCCGCCATCTTGGATTTTTTTTACCCCCACCAGGTGGCCCTTCTAATTCCCTATGACATTTGTTCAAACGCACTCCCTATAAAACTTAACGTTTCCGAGTTATTCACGTATCAATTTTGTATGGAGAATTTTTTTTTGTATGGGAGTCATGTTTTTTCTTATTTCTCCTGAAAGGTCCCAAGAGTTGCTAAAATATTAGTTCAAGCACTTTACCAAAAATAAGCACCGTTTCTGAGATACCAGGGCATACCACCATCAGAGTAGGTAATTGTTCCAATTTCGTATTTTTTTCGGAGACTGTGAAACACCCCTTATACGACCTTATATTCACTTTCCCCCCCTACCCCCCCATGTACTCTTTAGGTTTCGCCGTGTATGGAAAAATTTGAATGTATGGCAGCCATATTAAAAAAAACACTTTTTCAAAATTTTATTTCAGAAATGAAATCAGATACCCCAAAAACCCCCGGATGCAAAAAATCAGACCTCTCGGACCATTATGAAATTTGGCCGCCATTTTGAATCCGCCATCTTGGATTTTTATGACCCCCACCTGGTAGCCCCCCCGATTCCCTATGACTTTTGTTCAAGCAGACTATCTAAAACTTGAATAGTTTCCGAGTTATTCACGTTTCAATTTTGTATGGAATTTTTTTTTTTGTATGGCGGCCATGTTTTTTTTGATTTCTCGTGAAAGTTCCCAAGGTTTGCTAAAATATTAGTTCAAGTGCTTTAGTAAAAATATGCACCGTTTCCGAGATACGAGGGCATACCACCATCAGGGTTTGACTTTTCGCCAATTTCGGATTTTTCCCGGGCCCTCTGAACCGACCTCTACACGACCCCATACTCACTTTTCCCCCACCACCCCTCCTTATACCCTTTAGGTTTCTCTATGTCAGTGAGTCAGTGAGTGGTAATTTAACTTTATATAGTATGACTAGTATTTTGGGCGGTGCGCGGGCCGCAAGCGGCCCGCGGTCAGGCGCCAATGGACCCTTGTGGCCCTACGTTTCGATTCCGCAGTTTATTCGGTAACGTACTCTGCTTATTTCGCAGTAATCGTACTCGACCGCTGCAAGATTCGGCCTTCGGCCTCACCTTGCATCGATCGAGTAGTCCTATACGCACCGTGGCTCGGCCTGACGGCCTCGCCCCGGTGCGGCTCGGCCTTCGGCCTCGCGGTCGTGGGCTCGGCCTTCGGCCTCGCTAGTATGACCTATCCGACTTTGATTGTGTGTCATTGTACTCGGCCGCTGCAAGGCTCGGCCTTCGGCCTCACCTTGCACCGGCCGAGTGGGGCTGCTCGGCCTTCGGCCTCGCAGCTAGGGCTCGGCCTTCGGCCTCGCTAGTGTGATGCGAGGCCTCCGGCCTCGCCCTATTCGCTCGGAAACGACCCCCAAAATGTATGAAAAAAATCTAATGTATGGCAGCCATATTAAAAAAAAAACTTTTCCAAAATATTTTTTCAAAAATGGAATCGGGGACCCCAAAAACCCCCGGATGCAAAAAATCAGACCTCCAGAGCCATTTTGAAATTTGGCCGCCATCTTGAATCCGCCATCTTGAATTTTCGTCACCCCCACCAGGTAGCTCTCCCGATTTCCTATGACATTTGGTCAAACACTCCCCATCCAAGTCGTACCGTTTCCGAGCAACTGACGTTTCAATTTTGTATGGCGGCCATGTTTTTTTCTCCGGGAGCCATGTTTTTTTCAACTTCCCCTGAAACGTCCCAGGGTTCTCTACAACTTTAGTTCAACTGCTTTAGGAAATTTTTTTTTAGTTTCCGAGACACGAGGGCATACCACCATCAGGGTTCGACTTTTCGCCAATTTCGGATTTTTCCCGGAGGTCGTGGACCCAACCCTCCACGACCCCGTATTCACTTTTTCCCCCCCACCCCGGCGTATACCCTTTAGGTTTCTCTATGTCAGTCAGTGAGTCAGTCAGTGAGTCAGTGGTAATTCAACTTTATATAGTATAACTAGTATTTTGGGCGGTGCGCGGGCCGCAAGCGGCCCGCGTTTGTGGGTGCCCTGAAGTCGGGGTGCCCTGAAGTTGGGGTGCCCTGAAGTTGATTGTGTGTGGTTGTACTCGACCGCTGCAAGGCTCGGCCTTCGGCCTCGCCTTGCACCGTTCGAGTACTGCTGCTCGGCCTTCGGCCTCGCAAGTGTGACCTATCCGGCTTCGAGTATAGTTGTACTCGAACGCTGCAAGGCTCGGCCTTCGGCCTCGCCTTGCACCGTTCGAGTGCTGCTGCTCGGCCTTCGGCCTCGCAGCTGGGGCTCGGCCTCCGGCCTCGCGTTGGTGGGCTCGGCCTTCGGCCTCGCAAGTATCTGCGAAAAGTCATTCTGCGGCGACCCCTAATATGTATGAAAAAAATCGAGCAAAATGGTAGCTATGTTAATTTCTTTTTTTTTTCAAAATTTATTTTCATAACTGGAATCGGGGTCTCCAAAAACCCCCAGATACAAAAAATCAGACCTCTCCGACCATTGTGAAATTTGGCCGCCATCTTGGTTTTTTTTTATCCCAACCTGGTAGCCCTTCGAATTCCCTATGACATTTGTTCAAACGCACTCCCTATAAAACTTAACGTTTCCGAGTTATTCACGTATCAATTTTGTATGGAGAAATTTTTTTTGTATGGGAGTCATGTTTTTTCTTATTTCTCCTGAAAGGTCCCAAGAGGTGCTAAAATATTAGTTTAAGCGCTTTACCAAAAATAAGCACCGTTTCTGAGATACCAGGGCATACCACCATCAGAGTAGTTAATTGTTCCAATTTCGGATTTTCTTCGGAGACTGTGAAACACCCCTTATACGACCCTATATTCACTTTTCCCCCCACACCCCCCCTTGTACCCTTTAGGTTTCGCCGTGTATGGAAAAATTTGAATGTATGGCAGCCATATTAAAAAAAAACTTTTTCAAAATTTTATTTCAGAAATGGAATCAAATACCCCAAAAACCCCCGGATGCAAAAAATCAGACCTCTCGGACCATTATGAAATTTGGCCGCCATTTTGAATCCGCCATCTTGGATTTTTATGACCCCCACCTGGTAGCCCCCCCGATTCCCTATGACTTTTGTTCAAGCAGACTATCTAAAACTTGAATAGTTTCCGAGTTATTCACGTTTCACTTTTGTATGGAATTTTTTTTTTTTGTATGGCGGCCATCTTTTTTTTTATTGCTTCTGAAAATTCCCAAGATTGCCTTCACTTTTAGTTCAAGTGCTTTAGTAAATTTTTTTTTGGTTTCCGAGATACGAGGGCATACCACCATCAGGGTAGGGAGAAGTTCCAATTTCGGATTTTTCCCGGGCCCCCTGGACCGACCCCTCCACGACCCCGTGTCCACTTTATCCCCCCCACCCCTGCGTATACCCTTTAGGTTTCTCTATGTCAGTGAGTGAGTCAGTGGTAATTCAACTTTATATAGTATAACTAGTATTTTGGGCGGTGCGCGGGCCGCAAGCGGCCCGCGGTCAGGCGCCAATGGACCCTTGTGGCCCTACGTTTCGATTCCGCAGTTTGTTCGATCATGCAGTCTGTTTAATTCGCATTTATTTGTACTCTACCGGTGCAAGGCTCGGCCTTCGGCCTCGCCTCGCATCGGTCGAGTAGTCCTATACGCACCGTGGCTCGGCCTTACGGCCTCGCCCCGGTGCGGCTCGGCCTTCGGCCTCGCGGTCGTAGGCTCGGCCTTCGGCCTCGCTAGTATGACCTATCCGACTTTGATTGTGTGTCATTGTACTCGGCCGCTGCAAGGCTCGGCCTTCGGCCTCACCTTGCACCGGCCGAGTGTGGCTGCTCGGCCTTCGGCCTCGCAGCTGGGGCTCGGCCTTCGGCCTCGCTAGTGTGGTGCGAGGCCTCCGGCCTCGCCCTATTCGCTCGGAAGCGACCCCCAAAATGTATGAAAAAAAATCGAATGTATGGCAGCCATATTAAAAAAAAAACTTTTCCAAAATATTTTTTTAAAAATGGAATCGGGGACCCCAAAAACCCCTGGATGCAAAAAATCAGACCTCCAGAGCCATTTTGAAATTTGGCCGCCATCTTGAATCCGCCATCTTGAATTTTCGTCACACCCACCAGGTAGCTCTCCCGATTCCCTATGACATTTGGTCAAACACTCCCCATCCAAGTCGCACCGTTTCCGAGTAACTGACGTTTCAATTTTGTATGGCGGCCATGTTTTTTTCTTCGGGAGCCATGTTTTTTTCAACTTCCCCTGAAACGTCCCAGGGTTCTCTACAACTTTAGTTCAACTGCTTTAGAAAATTTTTTTTTAGTTTCCGAGATACGAGAGCATACCACCATCAGGGTTCGACTTTTCGCCAATTTCGGATTTTTCCCGGAGGTTGTGGACCCACCCCTCCACGACCCCGTAACCACTTTATCCCCCCCACCCCGGCGTATACCCTTTAGGTTTCTCTATGTCAGTCAGTCAGTGAGTCAGTGGTAGTTTAACTTTATATAGTATAATAACTAGTATTTTGGGCGGTGCGCGGGCCGCAAGCGGCCCGCGGTCAGGCGCCAATGGACCCTTGTGGCCCTACGTTTCGATTCCGCAGTTTATTCGATCATGCAGTCTGTTTATTTCGCAGTTAATAGTACTCTACCGGTGCTAATGGACCCTTGTGGCCCTACGTTTCGATTCCGCAGTAAATTCGTCTTGGTCAGTAGTTGGGAGAGCATCATTATTTTATTGTACTCTACCAGTGCTAATGGACCCTTGTGACCCTACGTTCCGATTCCGCAGTAAATTCGTCTTGGTCAGTAGGTCGGAGAGCAACATTATTGTACTCTACCGGTGCAAGGCTCGGCCTTCGGCCTCGCCTCGCATCGGTCGAGTAGTCCTATACGCACCGTGGCTCGGCCTGGCGGCCTCGCCCCGGTGCGGCTCGGCCTTCGGCCTCGCGGTCGTAGGCTCGGCCTTCGGCCTCGCTAGTATGACCTATCCGACTTTGATTGTGTGTCATTGTACTCGGCCGGTGCAAGGTGAGGCCGAAGGCCGAGCCTTGCAGCTGCAAGGCTCGGCCTTCGGCCTCACCTTGCACCGGCCGAGTGGGGCTGCTCGGCCTTCGGCCTCGCAGCTGGGGCTCGGCCTTCGGCCTCGCAAGTGTGATGCGAGGCCTGCGGCCTCGCCCAAGTGACTTTGCGGCGGCCCCCGAAATGTATGAAAAAAATCGAATGTATGGCAGCCATATTAAAAAAAAAACTTTTCCAAAATATTTTTTCAAAAATGGAATCGGGGACCCCAAAAACCCCCGGATGCAAAAAATCAGACCTCTCGGACCATTTTGAAATTTGGCCGCCATCTTGAATCCGCCATCTTGAATTTTCGTCACCCCCACCAGGTAGCCCTCCCGATTCCCTATGACATTTGGTCAAACACTCCCCATCCAAGTCGTACAGTTTTCGAGTTATTTTATTTTCAATTTTGTATGGCGGCCATGTTTTTTTCTTCGGGAGCCATGTTTTTTTCAACTTGCCCTGAAACGTCCCAGGGTTCTCTAAAACTTTAGTTCAACTGCTTTAGAAAATTTTTTTTTGGTTTCCGAGATACCAGGGCATACGACCATCAGGGTAGGGAGATGTTCCAGTTTCGGATTTTTCCCGGAGGTTGTGGACCCAACCCTCCACGACCCCATATTCACTTTTTCCCCCTCACCCCTGCGTATACCCTTTAGGTTTCTCTATGTCAGTCAGTCAGTGAGTCAGTGAGTCAGTGGTAATTCAACTTTATATAGTATAACTAGTATTTTGGGCGGTGCGCGGGCCGCAAGCGGCCCGCGTTTGTGGGTGCCCTGAAGTCGGGGTGCCCTGAAGTCGGGGTGCCCTGATGTTGGGGTGCCCTGAAGTTGATTGTGTGTGGTTGTACTCGACCGCTGCAAGGCTCGGCCTTCGGCCTCGCCTTGCACCGTTCGAGTACTGCTGCTCGGCCTTCGGCCTCGCGGCTGGTGCTCGGCCTTCGGCCTCGCGGTTGGGGGCTCGGCCTTCGGCCTCGCAAGTGTGACCTATCCGGCTTCAAATATAGTTGTACTCGAACGCTGCAAGGCTCGGCCTCCGGCCTCGCCTTGCACCGTTCGGGTACTGCTGCTCGGCCTTCGGCCTCGCAGCTGGGGCTCGGCCTTCGGCCTCGCATCGGTGGGCTCGGCCTTCGGCCTCGCTGATGTGACCTATTCGAGTTCAAATATAGTTGTACTCGAACGCTGCAAGGCTCGGCCTTCGGCCTCGCCTTGCACCGTTCGAGTACTGCTGCTCGGCCTTCGGCCTCGCAGCTGGGGCTCGGCCTACGGCCTCGCGGGTATGATGCGAGGCCTGCGGCCTCGCCCAATTCGCTCGGAAGCGACCCCCAAAATGTATGAAAAAAATCGAATATTTTGAAATTTGGCCGCCATTTTGAATCCGCCATCTTGGATTTTTATGACCCCCGCCAGGTAGCCCCCCCGATCTCCTATGACATTTGTTCAAGCAGACTATCTAAAACTTTAACCGTTTCCGAGTTATTCACGTTTCAATTTTGTATGGAATTTTTTTTTTTGTATGGCGGCCATGTTTTTTTTGATTTCTCGTGAAAGTTCCCAAGGTTTGCTGAAATATTAGTTCAAGTGCTTTAGGAAAAATGTTTTTGGTTTCCGAGATACGAGGGCATACCACCATCAGGGTTCGACTTTTCGCCAATGTCAGATTTTTCCCGGGCCCTCTGAACCCACCCCTACACGACCCCATATTCACTTTTCCCCCACCACCCCTGCGTATACCCTTTAGGTTTCTCTATGTCAGTGAGTCAGTGAGTCAGTCAGTGGTAATTCAACTTTATATAGTATGACTAGTATTTTGGGCGGTGCGCGGGCCGCAAGCGGCCCGCGGTCAGGCGCCAATGGACCCCTGTGGCCCTACGTTTCGATTCCGCAGTTTATTCGGTAACGTACTCTGCTTATTTCGCAGTAATCGTACTCGACCGCTGCAAGATTCGGCCTTCGGCCTCACCTTGCATCGATCGAGTAGTCCTATACGCACCGTGGCTCGGCCTGACGGCCTCGCCCCGGTGCGTCTCGGCCTTCGGCCTCGCGGTCGTAGGCTCGGCCTTCGGCCTCGCTAGTATGACCTATCCGACTTTGATTGTGTGTCATTGTACTCGGCCGCTGCAAGGCTCGGCCTTCGGCCTCACCTTGCACCGGCCGAGTGGGGCTGCTCGGCCTTCGGCCTCGCAGCTGGGGCTCGGCCTTCGGCCTCGCTAGTGTGATGCGAGGCCTGCGGCCTCGCCCAATCCGTTCGGAAGCGACCCCCAAAATGTATGAAAAAAAAACTAAAGTATGCCAGCTATATTAAAAAAAAAACTTTTCCAAAATTTTTTTTCATTATTAGAATCGGGGACCCCAAAAACCCCCGGATGCAAAAAATCAGACCTCTCGGACCATTTTGAAATTTGGCCGCCATCTTGAATCCGCCATCTTGAATTTTCGTCACCCCCACCAGGTAGCCCTCCCGATTCCCTATGACATTTGGTCAAACACTCCCCATCCAAGTCGTACCGTTTTCGAGTTATTTTATTTTCAATTTTGTATGGCGGCCATGTTTTTTTCTTCGGGAGCCATGTTTTTTTCAACTTCCCCTGAAACGTCCCAGGGTTCTCTGCAACTTTAGTTCAACTGCTTTAAAAAATTTTTTTTTAGTTTCCGAGATACCAGGGCATCCGACCATCAGGGTAGGGAGATGTTCCAATTTCGGATTTTTCCCGGAGGTTGTGGACCCACCCCTCCACGACCCCCTATCCACTTTATCCCCCCCACCCCGGCGTATACCCTTTAGGTTTCTCTATGTCAGTCAGTCAGTGAGTCAGTGAGTCAGTGGTAATTCAACTTTATATAGTATAACTAGTATTTTGGGCGGTGCGCGGGCCGCAAGCGGCCCGCGGTCAGGCGCCAATGGACCCTTGTGGCCCTACGTTTCGATTCCGCAGTTTATTCGATCATGCAGTCTGTTTTATTAGAAGTTATTGTACTCGACCGCTGCAAGATTCGGCCTTCGGCCTCACCTTGCATCGATCGAGTAGTCCTATACGCACCGTGGCTCGGCCTGACGGCCTCGCCCCGGTGCGGCTCGGCCTTCGGCCTCGCGGTCGTAGGCTCGGCCTTCGGCCTCGCTAGTATGACCTATCCGACTTTGATTGTGTGTCATTGTACTCGGCCGCTGCAAGGCTCGGCCTTCGGCCTCACCTTGCACCGGCCGAGTGGGGCTGCTCGGCCTTCGGCCTCGCAGCTGAGGCTCGGCCTTCGGCCTCGCAAGTGTGATGCGAGGCCTCCGGCCTCGCCCTATTCGCTCGGAAGCGACCCCCAAAATGTATGAAAAAAATCGAATGTATGGCAGCCATATTAAAAAAAAAACTTTTCCAAAATTTTTTTTTATTATTAGAATCGGGGACCCCAAAAACCCCCGGATGCAAAAAATCAGACCTCTCGGACCATTTTGAAATTTGGCCGCCATCTTGAATCCGCCATCTTGAATTTTCGTCACCCCCACCAGGTAGCTCTCCCGATTCCCTATGACATTTGGTCAAACACTCCCCATCCAAAGCGTGCCGTTTCCGAGTTACTGACGTTTCAATTTTGTATGGCGGCCATGTTTTTTTCTTCGGGAGCCATGTTTTTTTCAACTTGCCCTGAAACGTCCCAGGGTTCTCTACGACTTTAGTTCGAGTGCTTTAGAAAAAATGTTTTTCGTTTTCGAGATCTCAGGGCATCCGACCATCAGGGTAGGGAGATGTTCCAATTTCGGATTTTTCCCGGAGGTTGTGGACCCACCCCTCCACGACCCCATATCCACTTTTTCCCCCCCACCCCCGGAAGTACCCTTAAGGTTTCTCTATGTCAGTCAGTGAGTCAGTCAGTGAGTGAGTGGTAATTCAACTTTATATAGTATAATATAATAATAATAATAAACGAGTACACTAGCAACGCGACGCAGGCTTCTAGGTTTTCGCGCTTGTACCATATCTGTGCCGCGTTCTCGCCTTACGCTCGGACAGTCAAAGCGCCTAAGTTTGAAAGTAACAAAGCAATTAATTCTTAAGACTAGGGCTCATGAAGTATATAGGGTCAACTGGGGCAAATGCGTTTGTAGGGCAATTGCGTCTTTCGAGAATTACTGACAAACCCTTCACAAATTAGGCGCCACCTACATCTTTATTTTATCTTTTGAAGATGGTGTTAGTTGCCTACGAGTAATTTGTGAAGGGTTTATCAGTTGATAGATAGATAGATAAACACTTTATTGTGCACACCAGAAATAACAAAAGAACAGAAAAATCTTAAACTGTAGTGTAACAACTGGCGGCCTTATCACTAAGAGCGATCTCTTCCAGTAGGCAATTGTTCCACAGACGCTTTTCCCCAGTTGATCCTAAATACGAATTCGCGTGTATTACCTATTTGCAGATTCGTGTTTTTCACTTAGTAATATTTTGATCATCAATCAGTGTTCTAAGCACTATATAAAGAGAAAAAGGGAAATAGATACGTATCCAAGATAGAATTTCCTTATGATCTTTCGATAATCGTATCTTCGAGCCGAGAAACTCCGCGTAAAAACGCCTTAAGCCTTCCTATATTCTGTCAAGCAGCGAAATAACGTGACGAATTCCATAAACGCTCGGTAGGCGAAGAGCTTACTGCAAATTTAGAGCAGCCGTCCGTACCATCTCTACATGCGGGTAGATTGTACAAACTTTACAACCCGCAGTTATAATAGATAGAGCCTTAATAAGGGATGATGTTGTGGTCACGGGGGAGGCCTCCCAGCGGGCTGGGGGAGGGCTTTGAGGGGTTGCATACGTTTGATAAGGGTGGGAATAGTATGATTATGAAAACGCGGCTAGGAATGTGGTTACGGTTTCAGTTTTAGTGAACCTTCCGGGTTTGAAGTGTTTTTCGGGTTTTAGTGCGCTGTGATTTTTTGCGACGAGTAAAATGATTTGAAAGTTAGATCAACTCTCTGTTATTAGGGTTATCTGGTACAAAGGCATCTGTGGAGCAATTGCGTCTTGCGAGAATTACTGTCAAACCCTTCACAAATATCATATTTGATGGTAAAATATAATCTGCACCGAATTACATTTTCTTGCCATTATTATTGGTATTGATCGTCATAATGTAAGAACACAAATAAGAATAAATTTCTCGGTTAAACTTTAGAGAACTGATCTGGAAATATCTGGAAAATTTAGAGAACCACGCTCAACAGTTTTTTTAAGAAGATAGTTTTTGTGTTTTTTTTTCAATAATAAGAATTATATTTAAAATTCTACTCCAGTTAAACTGTTTTTTCTACCAGCTGTATTTTTCCATCATAATTCTTCATATCAAACTAGGCGTAAACAAAATACTTGTCTTCGTTGATTTTGTGAGTATTATCACAAAATCAACGAAAACAAGATTTTTTTGCGCTGTACTTTGTTTACGATGTTGTGATTATACCGGGGTTTTAAAATGAAATGACTAACGGGATACAGGGAAACAGTCAGTTACAGTTTGCTTAGTTAGGCCGAAGCTAACTCAGTTGTCTCAATGGCTCAATCTGGGTTCTATAAAGAGCAGACTCAGTAAATCAAAATTATTTGGTCTGAACTCTCCTCTAAGTGGGGCGAGGTACTTCCCTACATTAAAAGTTTCTTCAATTTGGAGCAGACCATCAATCCAAGCCAGCAGTAAGTCAACACTAGAGACGCTGGAATCGAACGCCTCCAGTAGGCTGCAGTGCATACTAGCGAGACAGACAGTACACAAGGTCATGACGGTACCTCGGTCAGAATCCTAGAATAATATCCTCATCATTATGTACAAAATGTTCTCATCCTTATGTTTAACTTTTACTATGAGGTCAATCTTCAAGTCGAGAAAAAAAAACGTCTGCTCCATATATTTTCATAGCGATTTCAGAGTTATATCGATGACACGTTAAATTGTAGGCCCCGGTTGATTGTTCAAAGACAACAATTGCCAAGCCATGTCAGAAGCCTTCCTAGAAACTCTGACATCAGAGCTAGCCACTCGGCCTATACGAACTTGCTTGCTTTAGGGTAATATCCTGAAAAGTTTGTCATGTGATTGTAATTGTCTGGTATAGGATTTACGTACTGCTTTCCACGAGTCACTCGGCGGCTTTTATTAAAAAGTGGGAACGCTATAAATTTTCAGTGGCTTCGGAAAACAGCCGCCACTTTCGGAAATGCTTTGTTTGTCCGACGAAAGTAAGTGTAGACCTAGTAGACGATCCTAGAGTTAGAGTTATTAGGCCATTCTAAGGCGCTTGATAGGTTTTTACGATCATCGTGGTATCACACCACGACCTGTTAAGTAAAATGTAGTTTGCATCATGTTTCGACATTAACAATGCTAATTATAGCCTAGTTGCATTAAAGCTTAGTTGTGTTTAATAATAAAATCTTATAAATATTCATGTCATGTCATGTCATGCCAAAGAAGAATGGAGAGAAGCATATTAAATATAATATTAAAAGAATAGATAAAATATCTCATAAAATATAAGAGCAAAGACAAATGTCACTGATACTGTTCGTTACTGCAAGAAACTCAAGTGGCGCTGGGCTGGTCATACTCGTATTGCTCGCCTCACAGATAATCGATGGACGCGCAGATTTACAACTTGGAACAGCCCACCGGGTACAGAAAAGAGAGGCAGACCAATTGCCCGGTGGGCAGACGACTTAGTTCAAGTTGCTGGCGACCAGTGGATGACTACAGCAAACAATCGAGACAGCTGGAAATATCTAGAGGAGGCGTTCACCTTCGACTAACGAGGGGTTCTTGTTACATTAGTTAAGATTTTACGTAACCAAATATAGTAAGGAAGTTAAAATTAAGAAATCACTTTTTTTTGTTAAAGATGTTATTTATTTATTAACAAGAAATATAAGGCTTTTTTTTTTTTTTATGAATATTTATCTTAGTTACTTGTGTATGTCAAGGCCACTCGTGGTCACCCATCTTTAAACTATCTGGATCACCCGATGCTTCACTTTGGCGATCGCTTAAAAGCACATCCATACTAATATTAGGAAATAGAAAAGTAACTCTGTCTGTTTGTAGGCTTTTCACAGCTGAACGAATCTTGGTGAATTTGATAATTAGAGTCAACTGGGGCAAATTCGTCTGTGGGGCAATTGCGTCTTTCCAGAATTACTGACAAACCCTTCACAAATTAGGCGCCACCTACATCTTTTATTTTATCTTGCAAGATAGTCTGTACAAGATGGCGTTAGTTGCCTAATTTGTGTAGGGTTTGTCAGTAATTCTCGAAAGACGCAATTGCTCCACAGACGAATTTGCCTCAGTTGACCCTAGTTACAGTATTTCACGAGGAAGGTTATTGGATACTATTTTCTGAATAAACCCAAACAAAGACGCGGGTAACAGCTAATCCTACTAATATTATAAACGCGAAAGTTTGTATGTATGGATAGATGGATGTTTGTTACTCTTTCACGCCAGAACGGCTGAACAGATCTGGATGAAATTTGGCACAGAGATAGATTATACTCTAGAATAGCATATAGGATACTTTTTAACCGCGGATGAAACCGTGGGGCGCAGCTAGTAGGTGATATATGTTACGAGCAGTAATATATTGATAAAATCTATATTTTTCACATTCGTAAGACGCCAGCCGTAAAATTACGTTTTTAAACCCAAATCCTTGGGCTCCTTGGCACTAAATCAGCAAGTTTGAATTTGGTCTAAAATTCGGGCCACTTATCTCTGTCCCCGAAAACCTAATAACCGTTTTACGAGCCGCACTTAAAGAATCAATAAAAATCCGGGCTCCATTTCCAACCCAGTTTCCTGCTTCGAGCTTACGCAGTAACTATTGTCGTAATCTCTGGCGTAGGTATACTATAAATACAATATATTGTGGAATACTTGTATAACGCGATTTTAGCAAAGTTTTACGTAACATATCGTTACGCCTTTCCCCGAGGGGGCTGGCAGAGGTGTAATACCACACTCACACTTCCCCGGACGATATTCAGTCTCAACTGTGACAGGGGGCGAGCCTGTCGCCATACACCGGGTTCCAGTCATGTGGCAGATGACATACCTACAATAGGCACATGTGTGTTCATACAATGAACAAATTGGTGCGTGCCGTCGGCTGGGTTTGAACCCGCTCCCTTTGGCTTGAGAGGCGGGCATTCTCTAACTAGGCTATCATAGCTAATTAGCAAGCAAATTTTTTAACACGCTTTAATTAGCTTTACATACAGCTAAGTAATTAACTAAAAACAACCAATGTAATGTAATTATAGGAATATATTTCAACTTACTTCGAATTACCTTAAATTTTTAATGAATATCAGTTGATGACTTATCTTTAATTTGGTGTTTCGGCGCTGATCTTCGATGATGATGATGAAGCCAAGAGGTGCATAGCGTGTTTTTTAAAGTTTTTTTTTTACTACATTTTTGATGTTAAGAACATTATTATGACCACCCAAATATTTGTCCCAGTTAGTATTAGTAAGTACTTACTCGAAAAATTAATACCTAGCATCATTAGCAATAATAATCTAACTAGCTGCGCCTCGTCGTTTCAAGCGCTAATTTTTTTAGGATTAAAAGTATTTTAATTTAGAGCGTAGGCCATATCCATGTCAAATTTTATCCAAATCTATTCGACCGTTTCTGCGTGATTGATTATTATCAAAACAAAAAAACGACTGTCGTTATGACTCCTCTTTACAATCAGCGTTCATACACGAGTACCCGCGAGCATGATCTTGTCATGCTTATTCGTCTGTAATTGCCGATAATTTTCCATACATTTCCCATGCCTAACATGACATATCGTCACACCTTTCCCCCGAAAGAGCTGGCAGAGGTGTATGTATATAATTACCGCCGTGCTTTCTATGTACGCGGAGTTAATCGATCGAATAAAATCATCGTTGATTGTAAATCTTGGACTTGGATAAATTACAATATAATATAACATTATTGCACACCAAAAACTACACCGAAAACCTTTTAAAAACTAACAAATTTGTATTCGGCAGTACAAGGGCGACCTTATCGCATAAAGCGATTTCTTCCAGGTAACCTTTGGATGGACAGGAACTATAAGAAATACGAAAAGGGTATGTGGTGTACATTAACAAATTAAAAATAAAATAAAATAAATAAATGACCAAATACATATAAATGTTATTTAATATCAGGGTTCTAAGCTCTTGATTTCGTTTAGATAATGTTCTTGCATTATTTTTCAAGTAAATCGGTTTGTAGCAGTGAGTGGTACAAGTCAAAGTTGGCACCCAAATTAGATTGATGGCGGAACTTCTCAGGGTTCTCCAATTTATTGATTCACTTCATTTCCCTTCTTTCGAACTTATTCTATTGAGTCTTGGGCGGGCCGTAAACTGTTGAGTAGGTCTCTGATGGTAGCGCTCATTACTTGGAGGGTATTTTTTATTGTGGATTTTGAACGAAATTTAATTTAGCTAAAACAAGTTTTGATACGCGTTGTGATTTTATTACGGCTATCTATTTGCTAGCAAGTATTGTAGAGGACAAAAGTAGTCTGTAGTTATCTAAGGTCTATCTCTATTTTAAATTTTAGTCAAATACGTTGAACCGTTTAAACGTAAAGAATTAACAACACAAAACATTCACACATTTTTGTAAAAAGAAAAACTCAACTAAATATTATTATTTGGTACTTCCCGTCTGTCTAACCGAAAAAACCCCTCAAACCTACAACTAGTAATTAGTGAATTACAGCGGGCGCCTCGCTCGCTAATCCGCAGTAACGGCGGGCGGATCCGGCGCGACCGGAAAAGATTACGTTTAACGCGCCGTTACGCGCGCCCTGAGACCCGAACGACGCCCCGACGATACGGGCGGCGTAGTGCGGTCGGAACAGTGGATTTACTTCTGTTTTTAAATTTTCGAAACCAATAATGGGCTTGGGTTGGTTTCTGATATCACTAAATACAATGTTCTATGCTTAGCTAAATTGTATGTAAAGATGAATTGACAAAACATTGCACGCGTCTAAAAAATAGCGGCGAATCTTTTTTTGGCCTCTAAATAAACGAAAAATATGACGAAACGCTAGTGTACCGTAAACGTACCTGTCACGCACACTAGTATAAAAAAATATCTATCACAGTTCAAAGGTCTCTGTAGAGATGTATATAGGTACTCATAGTATTTTATGTTAATCCGACTGTCTGTCTTGCGCGTTGAAGGTATAATAGATTATTTTAGTTTGCATGAATTTTAGTTAGAAAAGCAATTGTTCTGCAACAAATAATTTTTAACGTATTCCGCTCCAAAGCTTTAATCTTAACACTCTTTTCAAAAACCAATCAACTAAATCACTAGCATAGTAGAATGCATTCTTAGCGAAACCTCATAAAAATACAGGTCATGTCTGAAATTAAATCCCAGTATCTCGACGTCGCTCAAATCTCGACCGGTCCCTCTGTCCTCTCTGGACCTCGTGACTGCTGTCTATTCCATGTCGTAGCCATCTTAATAGTATTGATAAGTGACGCTTTGCAGAGATATAGCTCTAGAAAATGTGAAATTTATGAATAGTGATATGATTATGGACCGGCGACGATCATTGCTTGTCTAGAGCTCAGTAATTTAATAGAATGTTTTTGAAAATAGCGGGTCGCTTTGTTTGACGTAAAATAAACCAATAAAATTATTTATTCATTATAAGTCATTCATCATATTATAAAGGTAAACCTATTTTGCAGGCGGTTTCTCGGAATACAAAAACTCGCGACCACAAAATGTACAAAGATCTAAGGACATCTCGTAATCTTAAATCGGCTTTTGAAATAGTAGGAGGTTAAACAGAAAAAATTAATAATACTCGTATCATAATGCATATACTCAGTTTTTTACTCAAAAATATCCTCTATATTTAAGATAAAACATTATAAGGTAGTACGCTCATGTTATGTTTTTTTAAGCAGATGGGCAATATTACAAACAACACCACTTAACACTTTTAAACTCGAGCGAGCGCTTCACGCCAGCAAAGCATTTCTGTTTCAGCTTGGATTCATTTACATTATGGTTTTATTTTTCGAACTGTTTTGTATTATTTTTTAATGTCGGATAAATTATGGAGGTTGAAAGCTAAAAAAAAACATGTTACAGGTATTATGCTATGCAAAGACAGGTCGCGAGGTTTTCAGCTTACAGAGCCACTAAAGTTTCTATCGGTCACATGTCAATACAACTGCGCAGTTGGAATGGATTGCTTGAGTCATTCTGAACTTGTTTCTCTGCTAGGATTCTATACTCTGTGTTAATAGAGACCGCCAGAATACTACGTAATTAGACAGATGGAATCGATCCGACGATAACAATCTGCGGAGTGCGCTCGTCTGCCAGTTTCTCGCATTCCTCCACTTTCTCGCACTTCTCGCCGTATAATTGGCGAGCGGCTGACCAGACCGCTCTTTTGAAGTTTTTGCAACGAATCAGATTCTTAACGAGCTATTTTTGGATGAATTAGTCTAAAGCAATTTTCTTTTCTCCTGTTTTAGTTGATTTTACGAATTGTTAATTGGTGAGGGTGGTATTGAAATTGAAGAATAGAATTGGAGAATTCATTGATGGATAAAATTGGAAAAAGCAGACGGTTGACGAATCTCAGATGATGATTTGTAAATAAATTGATTTTAGAAAATGCTTAATTTTACAAAAGCACAATAAGCACGAAAAGTAGACTTGTCTTCATCAGTTTTAGTAATTTGTGGTTTAAACGTGCCGGGGGCCTACCATGACATCTTTTTGCTATGATGGTTACGTTTTGTTGTCGACGCTGCGCGAGCATGAACCTTATTGTACAGTGATACGATTCGCGGTCGGTCAGCGTCGACAACAAAACGTCACCAACATAGAATATGTCATGGTAAACCTTCAAGTGTCACAAGCTAAATTAGACATTATTAAAACTAAACAAGGCTCTTTTAGTACGTTAACTTGCTAAATCTAAACTACCTAAAAATATAACTTCTAACTTTTGCTGCGTATTGAAATTTTCTCTACGATGAAGGAAAACATCGTAAGGGAAACCGGCATGTGCTAGAATTAATAATTTAAAAGTCATGTGACATCCACCAACCCGCACTGAGCCAGCGTGGTGGCTAACGGCTCAATCACTCTCGATGTAGGGTAGGTCGGAGTCCCTGCAGTGGAACGTGAAAGCCTGTAATGATGATTAGACAAGGATATCAATAATAATTTTAGCTATTTTAAATTTAGCAATTAGGAGTTCTGAAAAAGGGCTATTAAAATTCAGTACCTACGTTTTTTCCGTTAATTTTATACTGGATCCAAAATCCACATCCTTAAATATCGTTAGTGTTATTCGTTTTAGATGTACTAAAGCTGTGGTCAAAAATAAACTAGTAAATCAGCGAGCTGTACCAAATTTAGTGAAATTTTTGTGAACAGGTTCAATAATTATGTAGTTTTTTTTTTGCTGAGTCTGATTTTGGAATTGTTTCAAAATTGTAGAGATATTTTTAGACAAAAAAAAAATACATCTTCTCCATTTTAAAAGATATCCAAAAACAGACTCGAAAAAAAAACTATAATAATAATCAAACCTACTCACAAAGTTTCAAGAGAACAGGTTGAGAAATGCGACCTATAGACGAAAACAAAGATCTGGACAGAGATCCAGACATAAGTCGGACTTAAAAAAAAAAAGCATTTTGTCGAAGCTGAGCATAGACGCTTCGCTCACTAACGCTCTCTCGGTTTATAAAATCCCAAATCCCAGAACAAAATCCCCAAATAGACACAAAACAAACAATAATACTAAACACGAAACATCTACAAAATCTAGAAAATAAATTCAACTCATTATTAGACCCTGAAAAAGTTCTGATGAGGAATTTTTCGCTGCTCCGCGATTACCACCTTTGTGCCAAAGGTGATAAGGTTTAGCTCTCGTGTGTTGATGCGCAAGGTTGTACAAATCTCTAGTTTTATTTTCCTTTGTACGCCGTTTGGTCGTGAAATAATGGCGTCGATTAGAACAATAGGACACTATACATATATTTAACAGTATGGATCTTAAAATAAATTGTTCTGGAGTATCTTTGATCATAATAATCGTTCTAATTTATTTATATTGTACGATTTTTTAATAATGGTGTAATAATATACTCTCCACGCATAGCGTTCCGAGTCAAAAGTGGTCACATGGGTAACACAGAGTGACGTCATCGACGAATATGCAAAACCAAATTAAGTAATTTATAACAAGTTAGAAAGAGGATGAACATGGAGAGTGACGTTATTACACTAGACCTTGTTTTTTTATCATGACTTTAATGATCTGACAGACAATTAACAAGACGACATGGAATTCAAACTTGGTTCCACGGTCAGAAATTTACAATTGCCGAGTATTGTACTAATATTTTGTTAGAATTGAATGGAATATGTTGACATTTTACGACCAAATTCTGTTGTTCAGCGACATTGTGGGCTTAGATTTTAACACTGTGCTTAGATGGAGCACGGCTAATTTGACCAAACAAACGTCCATGGACATGCTTAGGGACAATGTACATACTACTAACATTCATTCATTCACAAATTAAGACTGTTGCTCTTGCCGGTGAAGTAATGCCCAGGACTAAGGGTTTTATTTTGTTTTTTTGGCGTGAAAAAACTTATGAATTTATGTAACAAGCCCCATTTTTTAATATTAAAAACTTCTTCGTTTACAAATATACCCAATATACACAAATATACAAATGTGACGTCTACATGCCGGACGAATTCAATTGACTATCTAATGTTGAGACCTTATTGTAATTATTATGTATTACAGCAAATAAACAGTTTTATTTGATTGTTTTTTGACTTGCTTTATACCTAAAGTGTACCTATGTATTCGTATTTTTGAGCAAAAGCCTAAAGTGCCCCATACTGAAATCGTTGTGAACAGACAGATGTTGTTACCACAGCATATCCCGTGAATATGACGCGTGTAATCGTGTGTGCTGTAGTACTTGTAGTGTCTACCATAATATTGTGTATTTTACTATCATATTCAAAATGTGTGTACAAGCACGGATTACTTTGAACGAGTTTACTCGCTACTAGTTGGCGAATTGAAACCAGAAATCGAAATTTATTGATAACTCCAATAGTTACACGTCACAGTTTAATAAAAGTCAAACAATAGAAGAGTTTATAAATGTTAAAACAGTAACTACATAGTAGGTCAAATCTGTCAAATGTCAAATAAAGACTATCTATTTAGTCATGGTCCAAAAACCAAGGTCTAGCATACCGGGAGCAAACACCTAACGACGTCACTCGTCATCGTCATTCGTCTCTTTCTAACTATTTGTAAATGACTTATTTCGGTCTTGTTTATGCATCGATTGACACTACGTGTTGCCCACGTGACCGGCCGAGTAAGCTAACCGAAACTTGATGTTTAGATGATAATTTAAACATCTTGCACCTCATTCTTGATGTGTAAAATGTTTCTTGGTCACTCTCACTCCTATGACTTTTCAAACGAGAGAGACAATGACCAAAAGATATCTCAACCTGTATGAAAAGCCCTCTTGGTCTGGGTGTTAGTTGTCAATGTCTTTGCATCTGTTCCATGGCATCCAAAAGCAGGGGATGGGTATGATCAAAAAACAAGGTTTAGCATTTAACAAACACGCAATGACGTCATCGTTATCTGTCTCTTTCGAACTTGCTGTAAATGACTTATTTCGGTCTTGCTTAAGCATCGATTATCGTCACTACGTGTTGCTGAATGCTATACCTGGCGCAGTATATTATTATATCATGGGGAAAGGAAACCTTATGTCACGGCATAATATTAGTCATAAGTATATGCGATAATCTAGCTCTTGGGGCCAAGAACTAGATTAGTGCATCTGTGTATAAGTCTTTGGACACAAAGTTGATATTAAAGTGATGATAAACAAGCCAATGTGTCACGCAGTAAGGTTCAATATTGGCCATTTCAAATTGACGCCAAGCTTGGAACCGAAGCTAAAGCAATTTGAGGCATAATGGGGATATGTGAGCGTGAAACGTTAATGTGTTGTCCACCTCCAAGATCAGCGCCCGAACGCCTCGCAACGTTAATGAGAACTGTATTTTAATACCTTGTGTTGCAAAGTCTGTTTTGGATCGACTCACCTAGCTGCTGGCTAGCGGAGAATTCAGGTAGCCTACGCGCGACTTGCTCTAAAAAATACGACCTAAAAGGACTCTATGTCACAAAGTATTAAGTTTATTTTCATGAATACCAATGCTAGGTGGCCGGGCACTAAGCTTGCAGATGAATGAACACCAATTTCATAACTACGGTACAATTTGTTCTTTAAATTTCTTACTTGCGTTGACAAAACAACCTAAAGTTAAAGTTATGTAGGTATATTAAAGTTTCTAATAAGTACGGTAATTTCTCGCGGAAGTCATCTTGCAGACGATAACGAAGTCTAACTCCTTGCTATCCAAAATCAGTCAAACCATTGAATAGAATAGAATATTTTTTATTGCATAAACTGTGTAGGTACATAAAGTGTTCTTAATTTAAGGTTCAGAGTTTCAACAGTTTGCCCATCGCGGGCGTGCAATATGAGGCTATACCTAATTTATTTATTTACACTAAGGTTTACATTTCAAATGTAACCAGCCTAATCTTAATCTTAATTAAAGAGAGCTTTCTTAAAATTTTCTACTTACATTTCTAACTTTATGATAAATTATCAAGGTAGGAGATCACATGGACAGGAAGCATACGAGTTAAAAACGAGGCCTTAAATTTTGTCTTTGTTATAAATATTATTTATGTACGAAATTTTCTTAAAACAACATTTTAAAAATCGGTTTTTTGTTGTTCAAATCAAATTCATCATCATGTCTGCCCGTAAGGCGTCCATTGCTGGACAAAGGCCTCCCCCAATAATCAGTCCTGCGTTGCTCGCATCCAGCGGCTTCCTGCAACCCTCACCAGATCGTCAGTCTATTTTGCGGGAGGCCTTCCCAAGCTGCATCTTTCGGTTCGTAGTTGCTAGTCGAGAATCTTTCTGCCACGTCGACCGTTGGTTCTACGAGCGAAGTTCAAATTAAATGAATGAATCAAATTGGTCTTAATTCAATTGGGTATCGAAAATACACCTAATAACGTCGAATTGTTAAAAATTACTACCATCTTGTTCGTAAAAAGAGCCACTACCCAGAGCATGCAAGAAACAGAGAGTTTATTTGTTATTATAATAGCTTTACTTGTTGATTCATTCAAACTGTCAAAAGTAGATATTTTAAACTGTCACTGCCGTACTACCTACTTAATTATAGAACTGAAGAACCAATCAGAGTTAACTATTCCGTAGTTCCCCGACTTGTTACCTCTGTACATAAACAAAGCTACAATACGCTTCTTAAACAGCATGTTTACGTTCCCTTTGTCAGAAGTTCAAAAAAACTTTGCTAACGATTCACATGAATATTTCATGGCCTGGGTTCGCTCGCTTCACCTTATGAAGGCCCTCGAAAGTTCCAGGTTTTTCTGGAATTTTCCGGAATTTTCCGGAATTTCCTGAATAATTCATGCCGTGGTATATTACGGTTGACTCGAGCGAGTCAAGTCGCTGTCGTTTGAGGATTTAGCTTGCTAGAGTTTTTTTTTAAACTAGGTACATGGTTCATGCAAATCCGCGTGTTTTCATCAAGTGGGGTGATTTGGGAGATTGGATGGGAGAACTAATGCTTGTTTGAGATAAACGCTATGCTTGAGATTATGTCTGCGGGTTTTAAGCTGGGTTTAATTTTGAGCTACGGTTTGAGCCTGTCTGAGAGGCAGAGCTTAAAAAAGATAATGGAAACAGGGTTTTGTTTATGCATGTGTTTTTAATAAGCAAGTAAAGTTAGTAAGTGATGATAGCCTGGTTGGAGAAGGCTCGCCTGTCAAGCCAGGGGGAGCGGGTTCGACCCAACCGACGGCACACACCAATTTGTTCATTGTGTGATCATACAGACTTTCTATTGGTCAATAGTTTGGTTGGCTTCTTAATCAGTGTGAAGAGGTATGCAAATGCGCACATTGCAGCAATTCAGTATCAGCCGCGATTGCCTTCAAACTAGCACTAGCACCCCAAGCCGACTAAACTAGCGGCCGATGAACAGTCTCCAGAGAAGTTACCAAAACCAATGTACATATACCATAAATTAAAAAAAGTTTTAACCGCAACTAGATTTAAACGAAACAAAATTTTGTCTTTGTTCGTAACTGGTTCTGGAACCTTAAATTATGATCATCAACACTTTTTAGGATGCAATACCCAAAGAGCAAAACGCATCTCTGTTATAAAGACTCCGCCGTCCGTCCATATCCGTCTATCCGTCTGTCACCAGGAACTTATGAACTGCGATAGGTAGACAGTTGAATGTTCAGATATGATGTATTTCTGTTGTCGCTATAACATCAAAAACTTACTAAAAACAGAATAAAATTAATATTTAAGGGGGTCCTATCAACGGACATAATTTTTTGCCATTTTTATAGATAATGGTGGCACAGAACCGTTCATGCGCGAGTCCAAGTCGCACTTGGACGATTTTTTTAAATTTTCTCATGGCGCTCGTTACCAAAACTGCCTAAACCCGCATAAGCTTTTCAAATCACCAAAACCCGTCTTAACAACTTAGCAAGCACTAGCAACAAGTTACATAACAGGGTAGGTAGTTAGAAGGCCAACCACTCCAGCACTCGTATCCTTGAAAACTAAAAAGAGACAGGATATTCCGGGCACGCGCCGCAAAACTCATCAAAATAAAACAGAGTTACTATTTTTATCGACGGTACACATTACTTGCAGTAGAGCAACTTGCTTCAAAACTGTTCGTTCGCTTTTTGCTGACAGTTGTAATGCTCTTGACGCTGGGTCCTAATAAGTCGGTCTACTTACTCGAAGTCGACGTCAAGATGGCGTCGCGGCAATGTCAATGTTTGCAAAATCAAAATCGGTTCATACGTTCGGGAGCTACGATAACACAGACACACACACACACACACACATAAAGACACGTCAAACTTACAACACCCCGCCGTTTTTGCCCCTTTCGCGCCCCCGCCCGCCTCGACGCTTGATCACGTGGCCTACCCCTTTAAGTAAGTCTGCCAACAATAAGTTTTAATTCGAAGGAATCGGCTCATAATTCACAACAATTCATGATTAATTTAATAGCACCTAATTCGTACTTAAACTATTCTGTATAACCATCTAATTATGTCACATCCACCCAAACCGTACATCAGCCGTGCGAGCTCATAATTCTCACTAAATAATGTAAACTTGCTTTACTGGCGCAACTGGCAACTCATCAGGATAGTGGCTGGCGCCAGTGAATATTCCAGTGGAAACGCACGTATTTTAAAGCCGGAGTTTAGGACTGGGTGCTGAAATATTAAAGAGATGTGAAAAGGGAAGTAATATACACTATTTTAATACTTTTCAGGGTTTCGGCTGGATGTTTGATCAAATATTAAGATTGCTTAACGAGAATTACTTACTCTAATGTTTTTTTGATATTTTGTTTACTATCATCAACAGGAAAAGGAAATAAAAATGTTCTATTGACTTTTTTGTGAGTACCACAGACAGGCCAAACTTACGAAGCCCCGTCGTTTTAGCGTCGGAGGTAAAAAAAAGATTATAGATTATACTTACTCGTATTTAGACCTTCCGTGAAAAATTATATAAATGACTAGCAGCGCCCCGCGGTTTCACCTGCGGTCCCACAAGAACCGTTAAACTATTCGGGATAAAAAGTATCCTATCCTATGACATTTTCTGAAAACCTGACAACGTGTATGCAAAATTTCATGACGATCGGTTTTATAATAGTTAGGGCGTGAAAGCGTAACAAACAAACAAACATCAGTTTCATTGCTTAACTTAGGATAAGTTATTAGCGGATATACAGACATGCAGACGCAGAATGTGACTTTGTTTTATAGTATACAGAGAAGAGAAGATAGAGAAGAGATTTTGACTCCAATCTGACATGACCATAACACTATCTGCGTCTCTTTTGTTTTCAATGTGTACGAAAAAGATGACAAAACTTTTAGGCCGAATGCTAAAACGACGCTCAACCATGAATCTCAATTTGAATCTGTTTTTATGTATGGTTAACCAGTATGTTGTGAATGGTAAGATTTAAAACCAGTTTTAAATCGAGATTCAAGACTGACCGTTCATTTAGCATGCGGGCCTACGTCTTTGTCCACACTTTTCTTACTCGCTTCATATTTCCTGTGTGTAAGACGCCATACTAGTTTGCGAAGTTCGTCACGAGGGTGGAAAGTAGCTGATTTATCAATAGATGTGTTATTTTCGTGCGATAAGTTAGGATAATGTAGTGTGAGCGAAATATCGGACTATTAATCTAACTAATAATAGGCAATATTATTAGGAAGTACAAGAATTTAGGAAGTTATCGCTAATGACGCATCTTTGAGATTATAACATGCAAGGAGATTGTTTTCTGCTACAATTTGTGTAAAAGAAATACGAGGTTACAAGGTAATTATTATCTTATAACCTTCTGTCTTAATTGTAAATTTCGTTTAAATCCATTGAGCCTTTTTTAACCGACTGCGCAAGAGAGTTGTGTTTTTTGAGTGTGTGTATGTATGCATGTTTGAGGTTTCTTTGGCACGCTCTACAACCTAAACAGCTTGATGTATTTCGACATGGGAGGTGAAATTTGAATGGTCTTGATAGTGGAAATGACAAAGGGTGCAACGAAGGGTATATAGGATAGTATTTTTTTGTTTTCTTTAAATATTATTACTTGATTAACTTTGAGGCCAAGTTTGTCTTCAATATGAAATGTCCAATATTGAACCTGTAACAATAAACAAATAACTTCAAAAAATTAAGAAACAACAGCAAGAACTCAACAAAAAACAAATCCTTTTCAAAGAAGGAAAACATTATCACCCCGAAATACCTCTTAAATCATAACCTTAAGCATAAGACGTCAAACCTTTACGAAACATTATCAAATACGCAGAAAATATAAAAGTTGAAAAGATACGGTGAAGTAAACAGGCGTATACGTAAGGGTACGCTCCGTAACACCTGAGAAGGATACGTTCTTCATTTAGTGAAAATTTCAATCTTCGCGCTGAATGCGACTCGCTCGGGCGAAGTTTGCGGAGCGTGGTGTGAGGGACGAGAGGGAAGTTGAGATTTTGTACCAGTCACCAGGACCCGTACCATGACATCTGATCTTCATAATGGATACGTTTTGGCTAATTGGGGGTTCGTACACAGGGTCGCGTCTGCCTTTGTACGAAGCTCTATGAATTCATATTGCGGTAGACTGAAATCTGTGTAAAATCAGTGTAGCGTTGCGTACAAAGGGCCTAATCAGCGGTCAATTTAGTCGAGAGTGTTGGACATTTTTGAATTGCACTGCTGTTTTTTGTTTTTTAAATTTTAAGTAGTAATCGGAAAAAATGCGACAAACTATTGTATATGTGACTAGCTATTGTTCAATTTCACATTGCTGGGATTTGACGCCGCGCCCTGCGGTGAGACATCCAAACACACAAGCACTGATTATCATGATCTCGTATCCGCTACTCTTATCACTTGCACCAAACCACACAGCATTAAGCGGGAAAGCTTCTTAACTTGTGTATTGTTTGTAAAGATACGTCAGCTACGTATTATAGCGTATCTCTCGGGGTTCCGTATGTGGGACGTTTAATGATCAATTAGGGGCGATTCGCATCCTTGCCTGCGGTACCCTAAATGTGTCGCTTTGATAAATAAGGTTCGTGAAGGTGTTTTTTCTGTCTTTATAAACATAAAGGAAAGTACGTGATACATGCATAAATAAACTTCTTATTGTATCTTTTTTATGATTGAATGGGCCCACGTTTGACCACAACACACCTGATGGAAAGTGACGATGCGGTCTAAGATGGAGCACGCTTGCCCATGAGGTGCCGTCTCACTCTTGTCTTGAAGACACCCAGGTTGTATCTGCTACTGGGGAACACCGAGGCAGGAAGTTGCTTTGCAGTTCAGTCCTTGAATGGATCTATTTATTAATTTGATACATATAATTTATCTTTATTTTTCTTTATTCTGTTTAATGGGTATTACCCATGGCTTAAAAAGAATAAATATACCAGCTGCGCCCTATGGTTTCTTTCACCATCCCCAAGAAACCTTTTTTGGGATAAAAGGTAGCCTATGTTCTTTTCTGCACCCCTGATAACGTGTATGCAAAATTTCATGACTATGGTTGAGTAGTTAAGACGTGAAGGCTTTAAAACAAACAAACAAACTCACTTTGGCATGAATTATGACCACAATCGAATTAAATTATTCTCATGATATTTTGAAAATGAAATAAAAGTATTGTTTGAAGTTTGAATTGTTAAATTTTTTTTGCAAATCTTTCAAAGCAGTGTATGAAATGATGTCCATAATTATAATTATGTAATTAAAATTGTTGTACTATACAATATAGGTAGCTACTGTAAACGGAATTCCTGTAAATAAAATTTACCCCATAAAGTGCAAAACTCGAGCTAATAGGTAAAGCCAATTTTCCAATAAACTCCGCATTTTATCATTGCAATGCGAATTTACACTTAAATTAAAAATGTTAAATTCAAAAATACATAATGGCGAACAAAATTTATTAAAATAATCTGGTAAATTTCACCAATTTATTAAAACGATTCGTCCAATTAGTGAAATTGTTTTAACCAATTGAAAATGTTTTCGCCACTGAGAGCGAGCAATTATGTATTTACTAATGTATAATAAAAAGCGTTGGAATTCAGAAGAGTCATTCTATTGAAGAGAGTTGTTGCAACGTACAGTACAATATTTTAGGGTTGGCAGTTTTAATAATTTAACTTTTTTTGTCTCTTGAACTAGTTGGGCTTTTTGTCTGATTTTGAGTTGAAATTCTTTCAGATGATGTATTTCTGTTGCCGCTATAACAACCGATACTAAAACATAGAATAAAATAAATATTTAAGGGGGCTCCCATGCAACAAACGTGACTTTTGCCGTTTTAATAATGATACGAAACCCATCGTGCGCGTGTCTGATTCCCACTTGGCGGAATTCCCACTTTTTTATTGATTCTTGAGCTACACTCACTAATTTTTCTCTGATCTGTCTAGTGTCACACGTACTTTAATTATTATAATGTAACGTGTCACACTCATAGCTCCCCACTACTTCCTCATATTTCTAAAATTATTACTATTGTGAAATAGTTTAATTTTAAGCTAAATTTTGCTTTTTTGTTGTTTCAGGTACGTGTGGCAGCCCTGGCGGTAAAGTCCTCTAACATTAGCATAAAGACTTGGAGTGAAATAAACTAATAGAATTATTTCACTGATAGAAATTCTGTTCACTAAATTGTATTCTGCTCTCTATATTCTGTGACATTATTATAGATATAATTTTATAGATTTAATTGAAATCAGTTTATTTTCACAGTGCGTTCTCTACTAGTTTAAATATGTAGACAAGTGATTTTACTATTTAACTGTACTCGACTGGGTAAATACACGTTTCCACGATTATGATTAAAATGTAACACAGGGCTATTATAACCTTCAGTGTTCTAAGCCAAAATACTTACTTTTATAAAAAGCTACAAGAAAGTACTTCCGCCACAAAAGTCCGCCATTATAGCATACCAGAATGAAGGAAAAATAAAATTTTTCGCTCTAGGGGACAAAGTTTTTTTTTCTCCTTCTGAAAATAGATCTAAAAGCGGCGTATTGCGTTACGACTACAGATTAAATTAAAAAAATAAATACATTGGTGCAAAATCTTAAAAAAAAACCTAATTTAATAAAAACACATTGAATTGGTGACCGTAATTTATTTTTTATACTTTATTTATTTATTTATTTATTTATTTATTTATTTAATAAACATAGTAAGTAGGTACAAAAATAATGTATATCTAAGTATGAAGGTTCCAGTAAAGGGAAGGTACTAGGTTGTATTGTTTTATTTTCTCGCAATCACAGTGAAAAATAGAGGGCTTCACACAAGGCTAAAAAACAATTATAACAGGGTTTCTATTTACTCCCTCGCTAAAGTTCGGGAATAAAACTACCTCGTATATAATGGGTCATTTTAGCCCCTTGTGTAACAATCCAGTATTGTTTAGTGTCAACGACATAAAAACCGCAACGTATAGGCGGAAACTGACTGAAGCTGAACTCGTAACGTATCGAGTACGCGTATCGTTTTGCCGTAACAGTTTGCCGTATCAATGCAACGAGCCGAGCTGCCCGCCGCAAGCAGGCTGACCTGTCGGCTTTTTCGTGAACTCTTTGAAGCGCGCTCGCTGCTAGCCTCGAGTCAAGGTGCTAGCGGCGTGCTGCTCGCCATGAGCGCCGTATCGTCGTTGCGTATCAAGGCTCGCCGCGACTGCTGTACTGTTTCACGATACGTTACAACGAAATATTATCAGATGGATTCTGCGTTTAGGAACCGCAAAACATTATTTTGTAGTAGCTAGCCAGGCTAAGAGTGATATGCTAGGCTACTCGCTAACAAAGCAAATACATTTTTATAATTCGAGTATTTTATTACCAATCCATTTCGTTTGATGCAAAATGATGATGCGGTCACCAACACGCCTACTGAATAAGAACTAGCAGGAAAAGTTCTCGAATATTCTCTCCACTCACCTGTGAAATGAATACACAGGAAACACAATAAGAATCTTCAACTCGAGAGGAGATCAATACATGTGCGTTTCTTAGTAAATTTCTCTCAAACCGCAAGAAACTTATTGTATCTGTACTCACTCGGGTGTGTATAGCTATAAGTAGCAGATATATTTAAAGTAGGTGGATATATAATACGGCCTACTCAGAACGCTAAATTGATAAATCAACATATCGTCACGCTTTTCCCCCGAGGGGGCTAGCAGATGTGTAATACAACCCCCACACTTCGCCGGACGATATTCAGTTCCAAATGTAACAGGGAGCGAGCCTTACGCCATACACCGGGCTTCAGTCATGTAGCGGATGACATACAATACGCACATATGTTCACACAATGAACAAATTGGTGCGTGCGCTGTCGGCTGGATTTGAACCCGCTCCCTCTGTCTTGAGAGGCGGGCCTTCTCCATGGTATCATCGCTTGATACATCAAAACTAGCTAAAAGTATTTGCTGTCCTTATCTAATATGGAGTAATAAATGACAGGTACATTTAAATAAAAATGATGATAGCTTAATTGGAGAAGGCTCGTCTCTCAAGCCAGAGGAAGCGGGTTTGATCCCAGCCAAAGCCACGCACAAATTTAATTATTCCGTGAACATTATGTGTGTATCATTTAATAGGCATAATGTCATCTACTATATAAATGGAGCCTGCTATATGGCACCAGGCTCGCCCTCTATCACATTTGGGACAGAATATCGTTCGCCGAAGAGTGGATGTTTGTACAGCTCTTCCCGTCCCTTCGGGAGAAAGGCATGACAATTATTTTGTTAGTATGATGTTGTAAATTTTTTTCTTTTTTTAATCTTTCTAAAAGTTGTTCACTTTGATGGGTAAAACAGCATCCTTAAGTATTACTACCATTGTTTTAGCACGCTGTATAGTGTAATGTAAACATTAACCACCTTAGCAGTAAACGTTGTGTAGCCTCGGAATAGTTATACAGTGTTTTGTCGTTTTCTTTCTTTTTCATTTTTAAACTCAATCGAAAAAGACATAACACTGTGTAACTATTTGGAGACTATAAAACGTTTATTGCTAAAGGGGAAAGTAGATAATTAAGCTCTTACAAACTATAGCACGTACTTTTCATTGCAAAACTATTGTTTCGCAGCATTTAATTGTCACCGCTGACCGTTCACAATGCCTGTCAACTTTTAACGTATCAGAACAGCAATGGACAGCAAAGACTGGCGCGGGACAATTCTCGGATAATGTGCTGACATTTTCGTGTTTCGCGAACAATGGTTTACGAATGTGAAACTGGACCGGACGGAACTGTGATCTGTTTACCCACTATTTGTGTTCTATCTATTACTAGTAGTGACTTTGTGAGCTGAAAACTTCCCAAAAATGCTCTAGTACTTATATTCGACCGGCTGGCGTCGTCGGTATTTTTAAATTCTACTCCGGTTAAACTATTTTAAGAGCTGTATTTTTTTGCACCTGATCGTCACAATTCTTCTTATCAAACCAAACGCCAACAAAATACTGGTTTTCTTTGATTTTGGGATAATACCAGTCCTTAAGCACTGGCTGAGTTTAGCTGTATTGCCGCCCTGGAATAGCTGCAGATGCGCGGAGCGCAATAGCAACACGAAGAAAATGGGTACTTAGCTGTACGATTTAAACTCGCAGTTTCCTACTGGTTTTTTCTTAGATGCCATGCAACATACACAAAGCAACAGGCTGAAAACTCTTAGCCTACAAGTATAAATAAAAAATACATAAAAAATAAAAAAAAACTCCGACACTGATTTTTATCAATACTTATTTTAACCAAACACAGACAAGAACACTTTCGACTAATTCATCTTTCCAACTATTTCAAACAAATAAAATCATAATCAAAATAAAAAAAATAAAAAAAAATCTTAGATCTGTGGTTCATCCGTTCGGGAGTTACGAAGCCAGGTACAGAGACACACACACAGACACGTCAAGTTTGGGAGCTGCGTAGCCACATAGAGAGACATACACAGACATGTCAAACTTGTAACATCCCGTCGTTTTTACGTCGGGGGTTAAAACAAAATCTTAAATAGGCTGTCAGAACAAAGCTCATTTAGTATTTGAGCTCACCCTGCGGCTGTGACGTCTGACTGCGCCAACAGAGCTGTCATGACCCCGTTTTGTTCTTGGTTTGTTTGTTCATAACAACATAAATAATAACAGTAGTTGCGCCTCGTGGTTTTAGCCGCGGTTAAAAAGTAGCCTATGTGCTCAGATCAACCTAGAGGAAAAGATGGAACACTGCGATATATCTCGCTGAAGCCACTTCTTTTTAAACCTGTGTGCGTAGTAATGTTGCCATGAAAAACATTTACAATTGCACGAAAACTAATATTAATTCCCAAACTCCACGTTAGCCATTTCCGCTCCAATATACAACCTTAGTAGATTGAATATTCTAAAACTGCTCATATTTGTAAGAGTTTAATGTTACGGCTTTTTCAAAATTGACTTGTAATAATCTGCACAGTTTTTAAAAAGAATCTCAAAATGTAGTCCTGGGCCCACTTTTATAATATCGTCACATATCGTCACGCCTTTCCCCTGAGGGGGCTGTCAGAGGTGTACAACACCCACACTTCGCCGGACGATATTCAGTCCCAAATGTGACAGGGGCGAGCCTGTCGCCATACACCGGGCTCCAGTCATGTAGCAGATGACATAAAGTACGCACATATCCGGTCCGAACCCGCTCCCTCTGGCTTAAGAGGCGGACCTTCTCCCAACTAGGCTGCCATCGCTATAATGCACTATGTATATTTATGTACACGAAATTATACCATAAACCAATGTACATAATGTCGAGGTAAGAATGACCAAGCGAGTAGCGTAGTTTTTTTTGCATCAATGTGTGAGTGTTGTGTACATATACGTGTACAGCTGTTTGAGTGAGAAGTAGCAACAAACGCACACACTCACACAAACACTAACAAATTTTCGACTTTATAATATTGTGTGTGAAGTGTGATAGTGTGATTAATGTGATGATATGATTAAATTAAAGGAAATATAAAACTGCAAATGAAATCCCATAAAGTTATGGCATGACCCAATGTGATTTTTACAGCAGAAATAGATATTAGAAGGCTCAAGAAGACATTAATAACAACAAACATTGTCACACACACGGACGCCTGTCTTTTCAAAATAAATTTAAAAGTTATTACATTGTGAATGCTCTTGTAGCAACTACGTATCTTCCTCAGAACTTCGGGCAAGTCCGCAGGGAACAGCTAGTGCAAAAATAGATACATAAATTATCATAACAGTAATAATCAAAACAGTCGTTCTATTAAACGTCTAATTTTACAGCTGAACTGGCGCGTTGTCGCGATGTGATTTCCCCCGGGCGGAGTTAGGCGGGGTACAGACGGCGAGACTGCGTAGTTCGGCTAGTGGCTAACGTAAGCGTAGTTAGCTATGGCTCAATAGTGGTGTGACTTTGTTTTGTTTTTAACCCCCACCCTGTAGCAAAAACGACGGGGTGTTGTAAGTTTGACGTGTCTGGGTGTGTGTGTGTGTGTGTGTGTGTGTGTGTGTGTGTGTGTGTGTGTGTGTGTGGCACCGATGGACGGTTCTGTTTTTTTTTTTCGTTTGAAAGGTGAATTAGTCCTGAGTGATCTTACAATTTTTAATTTTTGGTAGTTCACTAAAAGTATGTCATCTGCTACATGACTGGAGCCCGATGTATGGCGACAGGCTCGCCCCATGTCACATTTGGGACTGAATGTCGTCCGGCGAAGTGTGGGTGTTGTACACCTCTTGCCAGCCCCCTCGGAGGAAAGGCGTGACGATATGTTATGTTATATCACCCGCAACATCCTGCAATGAAGATAGTAGTACCAACCTCACTATTATAATTTAATTCAAAATAATTTATTTCAAACAAAGTCAATTAGGACAAAAATCTAAATTCATCACAATAACAAAGACAAAAAGTCCTATATATACACTGTCAACTAGTCCAATTAAATGACACACATGTACCTACTTAGATACAAGTAAAAAAAAACAATCAAGCACAAACACGTATCCTCACAGCATGCATTAATATCGGACAATCAATCCGAGCAGCTAAAACATGTAGGATGGCCATTCTTACAAGTCGATACATTTTTTGTCATGGGCTCTCTCGTTTCAAAAGTCATAGGAGTGAGAGTGACCCATAAACATTTCGACTGCCTCGGTGGCTCAGTTGGCAGTGAACCTGCCTTCTGAGCTTGGGGGCGTGGGTTCGATTCCCACCTAGAACCAACATTTATGTGACGAACATTTGTGTTTGTTCTATGTCTGGGTGTTAATATCTATTTAAGTATGTATTTAAAAGTATGTAGTTAAAAGTTAAAAGTATCTAAGTATGTATATCAGTCTCTGGCAGCCATAGTACAAGCTTTGCTTAGTTTGGGGTCAGGCGACCGTGTGTGGAAATGTCCAAAAAAAAAAAATTCACGTCTCAAGAATAGGAAGCCTGGATGGTGTTGGTGCCGCCCCGGAGGCGGCAGAGCATCGAGGCGACACATTTGCGGAGTATGGCATGGAAACCATCCACCTGTGCGTCCGATCCTCCGATAATTGAAGTCACGTTAGTCTAACGTTAGACTTTAAACCACTAAACCTAATTATTAGTTGTTAGTTTGTCTGTAGCACGCCTTACTATTAATATTCCGTACGCCGCCGCGATGCAAACGGCGCTCGCTTGTAATCAGCAATGTCGACTACTGAACGTGGCACATAGAGTCTCTTTTGCATAAAATAAATAGCTTCGAACTACCCTCATTTACGACCATTATAGAGCGGCGCTACGCGGTTTCACCGGCTACTATACAGAAACTATTGAGACAAAGTTTTGAAAGCGTCAAGTCGGGCGGCCTAGAAATTCTGACGTCAGGCCTTGCCACTCGGCCTATACGAACTTGCTTCAATGATTTGAAAAAAAATAGCCTCTCAATTTGGTATGATAATATACTACGCCAGGTGTAGCATTCCAAGTCAAAAGTTGTCAACTCGCAGTGACGTCAGATGCATAAGCAAGACCGATATAAGTAATTTACAAATAGTTTGAAAGAAAACAAGCAAGCAAGTTAGTATAGGCCGAGTAGCTAGCCCTGATGTCAGAGTTTCTAGGCCGCCCGATGGCCTCTGACATGGCTTGACGATTGTTGTCATTTAACAAACACCGGGGCCTACAATTTAACGTGTCATCCGAGTTAGAAAGAGACGATGATTATGATGCGTGACGTCATCAAGCGTTGCCCTCTGAACACGTGGTCCGACTGCTTTGTCCGACTAATCGGACCACGTGGCTCCCGAAACGCTTGACCTAATTTTTTTGGATCATGCCCCTCAGTTTCTTGCCGGTTCTTCTGAGTAGTGGCTCTTTGGTGGTAGAATCATAATATAACTTTGACATTCATAAGACAAGTGTAACTTCGAAACCCAATTGAAAAAAGAAATTTTAACTTTGATATTAGTACTCATAGAGAAGCTATTATAAGGAAAATTTAGACTCCATTTCGTTGAGATTTTAAAATAATCTGCTGCAGCGGTGAAAGATTAATCAGTCCTCCAACCATACAGTACACACAGGCAGTGATACTCGTAGATAGCTTTGAAAGCACGTTAGTTGATCTTAGCAATATCGGTAACATCCAGTCAGATAATTATGTGACTTTGTTCAACCGATTACAATGAAATTTTGCACACACGTTGTCAGGGTACATAATATAAAAAGCAATGCATAAATAAAAAGACTTTCCAACCTGTAATTCGTCATCCATATAAACAATCTTTAGACTTCTGTTGATATATTTTTAAAAACTGCGTGAGTGATTTCGATAAAACTGATATCAGACCACCTCAAAAGTATCATTCACCAAACAAAAAAAATACATTTAAATCGATTCACAATTGGCCGAGTAATCGCGTAACATACATACAAAATAAAACATACAATCGAATTGAGAACCACCTCCTTTTTGGAAGTCGGTTAAAAAAGAACATCGGGTACTTTTCATCTCGAGAAATTAACGGTTCCCGTGGCACCGCGGGAGAAACCGCAACGCACAGCTAGTGCCAGATAATAATTCAAAGTCTATGGATATTATAATATTATCAATTAATATGATTAGGTGTAGTAACTTCGCAGATTACTTTGTCCCTGAAGGCAGTAATTTAGTATTTTCCTCGGTTTCCGTTCATTTCCGACGCTCAAAGTTTCGTTTTATTGCTATAAACCTGTTTAAACTCTTCGGTTTATTTCCTGGGACGACTGAAAACTGACGCCATTTAAATTTATTGGGTTTCGCAAAGTTTTCAAATAACTCGCTTCTTAGATGTTTGGCGTTTCTAAATATTTTAATGAATATTAGATAGCCCATTGAACTTTGATGTTTATCGCAATGGCTTTACGGTTTACGCGTGTCGCAGGATTGAGTTCAAATAGGTTTTCCCAAGGGCAGGGCTAGCACGGGTCGGAGACAAATTTCTGTCCACCGTGTTTATGCGCGTTTAGATTTGACAAAGCTAGACGGATATGTTTGTCTCTTTCTCTCGGGATAAAAACTGTGCGAAGACAATTGACAATTGTCCACGGCTCATGTTGCTGATCTCATAATTTTCTCTCCAGATCTGTAAAATACATCCCGTTTGACCCCACTGTGTGGATGTGTTTTCTTCTTCTTTTCGTACCTCTCAAAGTACCTAAGAAGGTTTGAGGCGAGCAACTGGTAAAAAGTCAGATCCTACTCTCTGAAGTCTCTATGATCTGTGTTTCAGACCTTATCATTCGTCAATTACTGCTAATTATAACTAGCATAATCAAGCAATCCTACTAATATTATAAACGCGAAAATTTGTAAGAATGGATGGATGGATGGATGGATGGATGGATAGATGGATGTTTGTTACTCTTTCACGCCAGAACGGCTCAACAGATCTGGCTGAAATTTGGCACACAGATAGAGTATAGTCTAGAATAGCACATAGGATACTTTTTAACCGCGGGTGAAACCGCCGGGCGCAGCTTGTAGATTATAATTCTAACAAAAAAACGGGCAAGTGTAAGTCAGACTCGCGCACCGAGAGTACTGTACAAACATGTTTATGAGAAAAGGGGTAGTAAGTTTAAAATAATAAAAAATATTTATATTTAATTATGTAACTAAAAGTTTATGCTTATCGCAGTTTTGCCTTTATCTGTGCTGTAAGACGTTGCTTCGTGCCAAATTTCTAGATTCTGAGTTCACGGGAAGTACCTTGTAGGTTTTGATTTTCTTGTGAGTGTCGAAAACTTGCTCTATCTTTTGCCTGCGTTAGCTTAGAAGTTTGTTTTCTTCACAGCACTAAGGGACAGTATATTTGAGTATTTGATGTGAATTTTAGTTAAAAACTTGCACGCTTTCCTGAGACAAAGGGTGTTGACAGACAGACAGATGGACAACAAAGTTATTAGATAAGTATAATTTTGATATTTTATGTTTCACTGAAACTTGGTTAAAATCAAATAAAATGCTATTTAATGTTACAAATTTTCAGGTGGCCAGTGCGTTTAACAGAGTATCCGCTGAAGGAGGAGGCTGTATTATTCTTTTTAAAAATAACATGAAATATAAGGAGCGCTCTGACATAAGGGGCTATTCTGTTGAACGTGTCTGTGAAATTGCTTGTGCGGAAATGGACAGGCACATAATATTATGTGTTTATCGACCACCAGCATCTAACTTCAATCATTTTATGTCAACAATGGAGTGCGTACTAAAGAAACTTTCTATATCAAATAGATCTATTTTGGTTTGCGGAGACTTCAATATAGATATTTTAGTCAATTCTACGGATAAAATTAATCTAATTTCTTTATTTAAAGCATTTAATTTAAACTATCTTTTCTGCGAGCCAACTAGAGTAACGGAGACCTCATCTAAGTAGTATAATATTGGGCATTCTACCCCACCTGTCACTCGGCGAAACTTCGTTTCGCCTTCGCGACGACGGTGTGATAGAACGCCCAATATTATACGATCGGCTCGATCTAATTGATCTGTGACACGTATTTGTTAACCAACCCGACCATATCAATCAAACTGATTTTTAACGTGACATGTATTTAACCACATATAACTATAACAAATAACTATAACTGATTGAATTAAAAATTAAGTAAGTACCTACGTATGAGTAAAATATTACGATTTGACGACACTTATAACGATAAAAATGAATATGGAATGTAAATGGATATGGGTATTGTTTGTAATACAATACAAAAACGAAGAACGATTTGATAAACAATTTATTGTAAGTATATAAAAATTAAATTTAACAATTAAATTTACTTATCGTAAAATTTTGGTGGGTCTGGGAATAGCGTGTCAACCGATAACACGAACTTTTGCAGTGTTCGCCATTGCGAAGACTCGGCGTTGGCTTGCAACTTGATGCGGACGAGCGCCTTCTTCCACAGCTCCAGGGAGTCCACAGCGCGCGCGTCCTCCGACTTGTATACCTTGCAGTCGATGTAGTACTCGCCCTCTGTGCTCGCCGTACGTCGCTCGCTCCCGTTGCCCACTCGGTTCACAAAATAAGAAGCTAGCTGTTGGTTGTCCGCTTTATTGTTCATCGCGGCAGACTCACGATTTTGACTAACACCGAATATATCGGAATCAGTATTCGATTTTTTACTGAAACAAACAAGAAAACAATATGTTAATTAACTATAAAGATACAATTTATAAACATTGTAGAATGGTAGACCTATTATGTTCTATGGCTAAGCAACTCACTGTTTGTTTAGTTTAACTGATTAGTACAACTAATCCCATACCTGAGACACACTTACGTTTGGTTGTTAGCTCGTATTCGATTGCCTATGGAATTGGGACAAACGACTAAGTGTGAATGAACGGAGTCGAGTACGCCTGTATTCGAACAGAGTTCGTTAACGGAACGTGAACAAAACAAGGTGGTGTAAATAATGCATAGGGTGCCCGAATTCGAGGAACGTCTTTTGTGTCCACGAATACGACGATCACTACACGGGTTTACGATCAAGTGTAATTGCGCCATTAGCTACATCGGTACTCAACTAAATTTTATACTGTAATAGCTATCACAGCATAAAATTTCGTTTCTAGCAAAGAAGAAATGTATAAGTTCAATTTACCTTGGTGGCGTAGAGTTGGAAGGCGATGCACGTGGCTTGCGTTTCTTGTTAACAGCGACGGGTTTGCTTCTGGACTTGTTGTTTTCAGTAGTCGCAGTACTTGCGGTCGCCTGATAATATTCGCTATCAGATTCAGACCTAAAGTAAAATAAGATGTAAAATTGTGTATGATAGTGTGAAACAGGAATTAACTCACATGCAAATTTTGGGTTATCATTCCGATTAGCTTCGATCGCATTGGGAAGACCGTCGGGGTCTTCCTCAAAGAAAGCCACAGAATGAAACTAGTCGAAATAAAAGTAATAGTAATAAATAGATAGTTATTTTGGCTTGGTTTCATATATCCCGATGGTCCGGTTCAGTCCTCAAGCCCTTTGCCTGTTAACGGAACCGGGTCACCGTACTAGATGAAACCACGTTGCTATTTTCACAGCAACGCATTTTAAAATACTCACATTTTCTAGCGAACTGGTAAGTAACCAACAGGTTACTCGTCTGCAGGTGATCGCAGATAGGTTTTGAAGGCTCGGCTGACAGCTCGCTGGAGACGCGGTTGGTTCTTGAAGGTTCAGCGAGCAGCAGAGGCAACACCGGAGGCAACCGTCGGCTCTTGAAGGCTCAGCAAGCAGCAGAGGTAGCATCGAAGGCAGCGGTTAGCTCTTGAAGGCTCAGCGAGCAGCAGAGGTAGCAGCGGTTGGTTCTTGAAGGCTCGGCAGGCAGCAGAGGTGGTGTCGAAGACAGGATACTTCTTCTGTGATTACTTCTTGAAGATACTGGAACACTTGCGGACTGGGACTCGTTGACGAATATATAAGTCGAAAAATGACTTCTTATAAAGCAAAAACCGAGGTTAATTCACTAATTTAAAAATCACTACGAATGATTAGGTACAATAATGCAAAAACGATATTTCTTTTTAGCCGTATTAAATTCAGTCAAAATAATAGCTAAGCAAATTATTTCAATTGTCGACGAAGTAAAAATAATCAGGGTTGTCATACAGATATTGTGTAATTAGCAAACTAAGCCATTACTAAAACACTATGAATGTAAATGCGCGCCAACCTTACCTGATAGTGCTGACCGGTGCTCATGCTCATGCAAAAACGATATTTCTTTTTAGCCGTATTAAATTCAGTTAAAATAATAGCTAAGCAAATTATTTCGGTCACATCAATTGTCGACGAAGTGAAAATAATTAGGGTTGTCATACTGATATTGTGTAATTAACAAACTAAGTCATTACTAAAACACTATGAATGTAAATGCGCGCCAACCTTACCTGATAGTGCTGACCGATGCTCATGTTTTATTTTGAAATAGTTTTTGGGTTGGGCATTGGTTGGTGTCAACATTTTATTGTCTATTTGGAAGACATATTGACCGATCACTGCTTGCTTGGTTTCAAAACATTTTAAAATAATTTGATGTTGATCTGAAATTCAAATCAATTGCAGAATAAATGCAATTAAATAAATTAAATCTAAGAAACATTAGATGGTAAGTAATTTATTTTCAATGTTTTCTTTTTTATTTTTATAATTTTATTGATTTGTTTTAAAATTTTGTTTTGAATATTAGTGACATTTTTTTTGTTTGTTTTTAGAAATACTCTTACGTTAAACACTTCAATTACTTGGTGCTGTGATTATCAAGCAAAGATCAAAACATAGAGGTATCTTCTGTTAAGACTGACCGTTTGACCCTAAATTGAAACTTGGATAAATTATTGGTAATTATTCATCCTTTTTAAATCATTTTATTGATTTGTGTTATTTGTCTTGATTCTTAGTAACATTATTTTTGTTTGTTTTTAGAAATACCCTAACATTGAACACTTCAATTACTTGGTGCTGTAATTATCAAGCAAAGAGCAAAACAAAGGTGTAACTCCTGTTAAGACTGGCGTTTGACCCCGAGTTGAAACTTGAATAAATTATAGGTAATATTTTTTTTAAATAATTTTATTGATTTGGGCTAAAGTTGTGTCTTAAATCTTAATAATTACTTACTTAAATAGTTATATATTTCCATAGATACATTGCTAATTTGCTATATGATTTCAGGAATAACAACACGTTTCGACAAAATCTTCGATTACTTCGTGCGTGTGTGGACTACCGGAGATGACAACAAAAAATAGTCATTAATATTATCAATATTAACAAAAATAGTCTTGATTTGGTGACGAGAAATCCCTGTGCATACCTACTTAATTCGTTTTACTTTTGTTAATATTTCCGAAGCTCCAACACCTATCCGAAATAGCCCGAGGCACTTACCTACTTCATTGTGAGTATTAATAATCTATTTAAAGTTTAGATTAGTGATTATATTTAATATACTAATTAAATTTTAGTACGTACGTCCAATAAAAATGCCTCACTGTTCGGTTTGCAAGGTATTTGTAGATAATCGTAGGTGGTCAGGTCATTTACGTAGTAATGTACATAAAAACAATAGCAAGACTCCGATGTATGACAATGTAGAAATAATTAATTCTTCTTTCAAAGGAAGAATTGTAAGTTACAGGATCACTGCAACTGACGAACAAATAAATAATTTTCCTGAAATATTTCTTAATAAAATCAGTAAAGAAGTAAAAAATCTTATAGATACGTCACTACAAAAGCATACATCCGTCAAGATTAATTTTGAACTATTTTCTTTTTTTCTTTTGTTTAAAAATGATGAACAGGAATTAAAATCGTTTTCTACTAAAAACTTTATCTTTAATGTACATTATGATTTTGACTTAATATATAAAACAGTAAATGAAACACTTTTAAAAAAAATTGAAGAGTTTCAAGAGAGAGATAGCGGTTGGACATTTTTATGTAATTCGCATTTAGAAGTTAACATTAGTAAATATCAGCCTCTTAGCGGATCAAAATTTTTTCCTTTGCCTAAGTATATAAAGAACAAAAAAGCTTGTTTGAATATTCAAAATAAAGATAAGTATTGTTTTTTATGGTGCATTGTGGCAGCTTTGTATCCCACGAATCGCCATCCTGAGAGAATTTCATCTTATCCTCATTTCCGAGATGTTTTAAATGTTAATGATTTATCTTTTCCAATCACATTTTCTGACATAGCAGTATTTGAGAAAAACCATCCTTTTTTAAATATTTTTGTTTATGGATTGAAAAATGACAAGACAATAATCGGGCCCTTGTATAAAACATCAAATTGTAAATCTCAAAGCATCCATCTACTTTATTTAGAAAATAACACTGATTCCCATTTCTGTTTAATTATAAACTTTTCTCGTCTAGTTAGGTGTCAGATAAGCAAACACCATGGTAAATTATACTTTTGTGAAACCTGCTTATTATTTTTTCCTACTCTGAAAAAAATCGAAACACATTTGTGTGGAGGAGTTGTCACGGTTTTACCAGATCAAGGGTCTATTTTAAAATTTAATCATTATGAACGAAAACAAAATATTCCCTTCGTCATATACGCCGATTTCGAAACATTGCTTGAACCGATTAGTGACCTGAAATTAGACACCGACAATACGTCATACTCACAACGGCACGTGCCAGCCGCGTTTGCCTATAATGTTGTTTCGTCATCTGATATGTCAATTGAAGGATTTAAGAGTTATCGTGGTGATGATTGTGTTTCAAAATTTATAAATTATTTGATTGATGATGTTAAAGCAATACATAGAACTCTGTCCAAAAACGAGCCCATGATATTTACAGAAAAAGATTCTCTTAATTTTAAACAAGCTATCACATGTCATATTTGTGAGAATTTACTGTGGAACGATAGAGTTAGGGATCATTGTCATATTACAGGTCAATACCGAGGCGCAGCACATCGTCATTGTAATCTTCAATATAAAATACCTACATTCGTTCCAATATTTTTTCATAATTTAAGCGGGTATGACTGTCACTTATTTATAAAAAAGTTAGCCGAATTTCCAGGTCAAGTTAAAATTATACCTAAGAATAAGGAAAAATATACAACATTTACAAAGTTTATCCCTATTAGTTCTAATGAGTTCATACAAGTAAGATTTTTAGATTCCTTCAACTTTTTAGCATCAAGTTTAGATAAGCTTGCCAAAACCATGCAGACAGATGATTTTGTTTATCTTCGGTCTCATTACCCTGATAAAAAACTTTTTAAATTGTTAACACGAAAAGGTGTATATCCCTATGACTTTATGTCACATTGGACCCGTTACGATGAAAAATCATTACCGTCTAAGCATCATTTTCATAACTCTTTGACTAACGAAAATATTTCAGATGATGACTACAAACATGCTCAAACTGTTTGGAATGAATTTAACATCAGAGATATGGGTGAATACACTGATTTATACCTAAAAACAGACGTACTTCTACTGACTGATATTTTTCAGAATTTTCGAAAAACATGTAAACAACATTATAAGCTTGACCCTGCGTTTTACGTGACTGCACCTAGTTTATCCTTCGATGCAATGTTACTTAAAACAGATGTTCAGTTAGAACTCGTGTCAGACCTGGCTATCGTGAGGATGATTCAAAGTGGCATACGAGGCGGGTTGTGTATGTGTTCCCATCGGTATGCAGAAGCCAATCATAAATACATGCCTGAATATGATACTGCAAAGCCACAATGCTATATTTTTTATGCTGATTGTAACAACTTATATGGATATTCCCTTTGCTCTCATTTACCGTATTCTAGTTTTAGGTTTCTTAGTGATAATGAGATAGATAATTTACGGATTGACAGAATTGAGAATGATGCCGAGTGGGGCTTCATTTTGGAAGTGGATCTTTTGTATCCTGATTTTTTACATAAGCATCACAATGATTTACCTTTTTGCCCGGAAAAATGTATACCTCCTGGAGGTAAATCGAAGAAGTTAATTGCAAATTTGTGTAATAAATACAACTACGTCATACATTATGTGCATTTAAAAAAGTGTCTAGAACATGGATTAATTTTACGCAGAGTTCATAGAGTTATAACATTTAGACAGAGTCCTTATTTAAAAAAGTATATAGAATTGAATACACAATTAAGACAAAAGGCAAAAAGTTCTTTTGAACAAGACTTTTTCAAATTATTGAATAACAGCGTCTTTGGAAAAACACTAGAAAATACTGAGAACCGAGTATGTGTTCATTTAGTTAATAAGTGGAGTGATCAATGTAATACAACAAAAAAATCAATATCAGCTGAGAAACTTATAGCTAATCCTTATTTCCATAGTGCCAGTATTCTTTCTGAAAATTTAGTCGCCATACAAATGAAACCTGACCGAATTATTTTAGACAAACCAATTTATATAGGATTCACCGTTTTAGAGCTTTCTAAATCACATATGTATGACTTTCATTACAATGTTGTCAAACTTTTTTATGAAGATCGAGTGAAGCTGTGCTATACAGATACCGACTCGTTTGTCTACAAAATATTCACTTATGATTTTTATCACGACCTTAAACACAATTTTTTGCAATATTTCGATACTAGTAACTATTCTCTCGAAAACGAATTTCACATTTCCTTAAGAAACAAAAAGATTCCAGGATTGTTCAAAGATGAAATGGGAGGTCAGTACATCACACATTTTGTTGGGTTAAGATCGAAACTTTACTCCATAAAGACTCCTGATAAAATCATTAAAAAAGCTAAGGGGGTTAAATCATGTGTAGTAAAGGATTTAGACATCACGGATTATGAAAATGTATTATTTAATAATAGAATAGTACGCAGAAAAAATATAGTATTTAAATCCATTAAGCATGAGATTTTCACTCAGAAAATCAATAAAATAGCATTATCAAATAATGATGACAAACGAGCGATATCTGCAGATAAGGTATCCACACTAGCGTGGGGTCACTCATCTTTATTAAAAGGTAATTTAATTTAAGGTTATTTACTATCACAATTTCTTTTTTAATTTGTTTTGTAATTATACTTTTGTAAATATAGTAAGGTTTAATTTAGTTAAGTCTCTTTGTGTTTTTTTTTTTTGTACTTATGCTATAGTAATAAATTAAAAGATCAAATTGTAAATATAAATAAAGTATTGATGTAATTATAATTATTTTTATTAACCTATCCTGCATTTAGCTATGATAGTTAGGTATTTCATACGTATAATTATGTAGATCAGTTCATTGTCCTCAGGCTTGGAGACAGAAATGCTTAGTTAGCTTTTTATGGTTCGTGTCAACGATATATAATAAGTAGATACGCCATGCGTTAAAAACGGTTGAAGGTATTTTGTAGGTACTATCTATTTTACCAACAAGCAACCGCGAATAATATAATGTACCTATAACGTAGAAATTAATTACAACTATAAAAACATTTGTTTTTATTGGTTTCTTACCACTAGCAATCACGCACGATGTCTTGTTTCAATTACCTGTTTGGTGATAAATGCCGTATCTATTATTATTGATCTATGGTTGACTTGAAAAGTGCGATGTAATGTTAAAAATTGTATCAATTTCTGCGTTATTTTGCAAATGTCACTAGCCTTGACTAGGTGTTAGTAGTGGTTGATATTTGGTTCAACATAATCATGACATCGGTAAGTTTTTTAATGAGATAAAACTCTATATTGTTTTCGTTGAAATAAATCTAACCTATGATTGTAACAATGTGTTTGTAACAATATAAATATATGCAATATTTCTTGCATTTTTACAGATTTCTAACGAATCTGAAGCTGTCTTCAGCCAGTACGCTCAGGATCAGGATCAAAATTTGCAAGATTTTAATGAAATGATTCGCCGCGAAGCCGAGTGCCCTAAATCAAGGACAAACCAAAAATCAAAACATCGTCGTCGAGAAAAACCGAAAAAACAAAATTCAACGAAATCTTTCGTAATGAGTAGACTCCATCGGCGAGGAATTAAGTTAATAAAAATATCAGTTATAGATTTGTGTAATAATAGCATTGTTCAAGCTGATAGTGATAGTGATAGTGAAAATGTTATTATAAATGCACAATACATTGTGAAAGATGCTATCGACAGCGTTATGGACGAAACAGAATCATTAGTTAAGAAAATATCGAAATCTTTAATAGACACCGACTATTAATTATAACACTAATAAACAACTCTTTTTATTGCATCGGAATTTTGTAAAATACTAAATGAAGAATGTGAAATAAATTAAAACTAATATTCATTTACAAAGTTTTTTATTCATTCATCTAAAAAAGTAGGTAAGTACACATTTATTTTTGCTCTAAATACTTTTTTAAACATAACACATTTTTAAGCGCACATTGATTTAAATGCTTCATACAATTTAAATTACTTCTTCCATCACAAAATTTTTTATGCAAGACCGGTAAATTGGGACATTGATTTTCGTCAAGTTCAGAAATATTGCAATTATTCACACCAAGGTCTTTTATCCATTTTACCTTCTCTATCCCTTTAACAATTATTTTCTTATTTTCTAGGTATGGAACGATTATGCGCAGGAATTCTCTATAGTCAATATATCCTTCGCTCCAATAAATACCTCTGTTTCTTTCCAGCCATTTAACTTGCTTCTTTTCATCACATGTTAAATATTTGAACAGATAGGGAGGTTTTATCAAAAAAGTTTGAGTATAATCACAAGTAGCTAAAGCCAGTTCTTTGACTATGAAATTATTATAAAGATCTTTAAAACCTTGAACATCCAATATGATAGTTTCCTTATTCATGATATTTTTTTAACAGTATTGCTCAAAGGTTTATACTCAATTATACAGTCATTCAAAATAAGACAGTACGCTGAAGTTTGATCTGGTATATCCGTATTGCTTTCAATTTCCACCCTCACATCTACGACAGGACCAGTCTTCAGATTATCGGGTTGTCTTGAACAGTCTACGACAAACAACGGCGCCAATTCTTTGAATTGTTTTTCACTCAATAAAGGCTCCGAACGGCGTCCATAATACGACTGTTGAAATTTTGTGTACTGCTCGTATAATAAAGCAAATCTATTATTTACGAAATTCACATTTAGATTTTCATATGGAAAGTAGGTTGAATTTAGGTAAACTCTAATATCACGAATATGGCAATGGTCAAACTGAGACATATCAACAGTTGGATTGTTTTTTCTATTTGTTTGTAAACCAATAACTACATATCTTGGTTTTTCTATTTGTGAAGAAGTTTTGATAGACCAAGTATGTTTCGTAGTTTTAGGTAATGCAGGATATTCGTACAAATCCCAATTTCTGAAATTCATTTGGAGTGCTCGATCTCTTTCTAAGACTTTAAGCAAACTTATTTTTTCTTTGTCTGACACTTTAACATGCGGTACACGCCATATGATTTTATTAATCTGAACATCTTGTACTACTTCACCAGTGTTAAGTTTTACAGAATTCAAGTTAGTATTACTTCGTAACAATATCAGTTCATGTCTACAATTAATCACAACTTTCTTAAAATCTTCAGCATAGCCTAGAATATTACTAAGAGGGATGGAAGCAGAAAATTTGCCATCATGTATATTTTTTATACCGTCTATATTCCAACCCCAAGCATGAGATATTTTTGACTCATTTTCATTCATTGATATTAGCGATTTCATCGTAGTAGTCACACCAGCATTTTTTATTTTATCAATTTCCACTCCATTTAGCTCATACCTTATATCTTGGAATAAGTAGAGTAAAGCATTATTCGTAAACTGCACAGTACTGGCTGTATCTTTAGAATCATTTTTCTTAACGATAATGGATCCTTCTAAATACAGAGTGCTTGCTGATGGTAGTATGTATATATCTTGTTGGTTAATAGGTATTCGAATTTCATCATTCCTGTTGAAACTGGTCACATAGGGCTTGTAAGAATGAAACTCAATACCTTCGATGGTGTTGTCAGAAATTGGAGCGGATAAAACATCTAAAATATTCATTTTAGCAAACCGATTGTCTTAAGAAATATCTTATTTTCTCTGGTCAATTTTATTTTCTTTTTAGAGCGAGCTCTTATTTGCTTGATAGCTTGAGTTGGACTGTTGTTTGTAATTTGTTGAGGCACATATTTATTGTAGTCAATCATTTTTTCTTCTAATATGCAGATATAGCTGTACTTCTTCACCTCGTAAATTTATTAAACGGTTGTTTATATCTAACAACCTGATATGAATGCAGCTAATGTTGTTCTGATTGATTGGAAAGTATATTGCGTTTTTCGGGATTTCTATAATCCGATATCCAGGAGGTACGTTGAGTGCAAATTCGTGGATGATGTGACTGGGTTCTCCGTTTATGTACGAGCCGCTAACAATATCACATTCAATCCTGATCACGGTCGTAGGCAAAATGTTGACTGGAAACTCTGACACATGCCATTTATTTGCTTTCAAGATCTGATTATTAAATCCTAATAAACTTCTAAAAGTATCATCTTTAGTAAAATTTATATTTTTGGTGCAGAACAAAGCAGTTTTCAAAGTATTGTTATTGCATTGTAGTTTGATTGAAGCATCTTTTATTTCAGATTTTAAATAATCACCAATATCTTGTAATTCGTAACTGCCTTCTGGTATTTCAATAACATCATCAGATCCATAATACAGCCTATTATTTTTTAAATCAATGTTTGGAATAGAATTAAATGATGAAAAATGCAACAAGGCACATTCATAATGTCCATATAACTGCAAAGTGTTAGGATAATAAGTAGATAAGTCTGACGAATTTCCTGTTATCGACAATGTGAGAGACATTTTGCAAATGATGGAAATGAAAGAAAATCATAAGATTTATACATGTCTTTATTCCAAAAATTTCTTAAATATTTTAAACATAAGTGTCCACAATTTATAGTATTGAATTTCTGAAATCTTGTGTAGTTATAAAAAACATTACAATTTCTAAAATACCACATCAATTCCATGGGCGGTTTCAAATTACCATAGCTATCAAAATATTCACAGTAACTATTCACTTTAACATAAGCTACCCAATGCGTTCCTTCATTTTTTGATTCGTCTAAGTTTACGATACCGCATTCAAATCGTTTTGGTGCCCTTGGTAACTGATCTTTCATGTAGACTCCTCGAAAGTGTGGGATGTCGCTAGCATGCTTTTGGATATCTATATTAGTTAAGGCACGATTGGGTAGCTTAGTATTTAGTTTTTTTGAGCTTTTATGAACAATCCTTTACCACTTTTATACGACTTAATATATAAACCTTTGCCTAAGGCTAAAGTCTCCATGGTCTTATTATGTCGTTCTGTTTCTTTTAAGTTTTCTCGAGCAGCTTTGTAATCGTTTACGGTTTTTGCAATACCAGCTGCACCACCAGCTAAAGTTCCTAATGCCGATAAACCAGCAAATATGGGGATTAACGGTAGGATTCCTCCAGTCTTCGGTATGGGTATAACTCGGGGTACCCTAATTTTCGGTGTGCGTTGGAACATTCTTTTTGCTATCGAGTGAGCAGCGTTTATTAAAGTTTTACTATCCTTCGGCTTTAGTTTTTTAATTTTTGATTTTATTTTTGATACGAAACTATTAAAAGTTTTAACACCGGCCCCTGACTTTAATTTAGCTTTCATAACTTTGCTCACTAACCAGGAGCTAAGCTTTTCACCTTTCCCTGCGTTTTTTGATTTTAGTCTTTGATTAGCCATGTTTAACAGTTGTAAATCAGCTTTATGACGATTAATTAAGTCAGAATGGTCTGCATAAGCAATATCGTGCTGCATACAAGCTTCGTCTAGCTTATTTACACCTCGGTCACCTCGCAATAATCGTTTTTGAAGTTTAGTGCCAGGTCCACAATAGTTGTAACCAGGCAAATGTAATTCAAATGGTAGATTATTGATTACACTATTAACTAGTCCACCCCCTTGCATTGCTCAAAGTATAATGAGTCAATTATAGCAAAATATATTAGTTATACTAGTAGCTTAACCGACTATTGCCGATCGGTCAATCCAACTACTTTCTTCGTTGCTTAAACCCAACCACTTGACATATAGTTTTTTTCCTCTTTTTTTTAAAACTTTTTCTATCAAGTATGTATTTGGACAATAAGATTTTTGAAGTTCTTGCTCGTAAAAAGTTCCTAGAATTGGTTGCTTTCGCTGATCTTCTAAATGATAGGTCACTGGTATAGTCTTATTAATCTTTTTAATAGTAAATAGTTCTGTTGTCCAATTAGGAGTATATCCCTTCTCAAAAATATGTTTGTATTTACTGACACGAACTTTGTCATCAACTTTGAACTTAGTTTTAGATTGATTAGATGAATGTTTATGTGATTTTTTAATATTAATTTTTATTAAGGGCTCGTTACATTTATTAACTTCGATTGGTTTAAATTTTATAGTACTGTGTTTTGTGTTGTTATATATTTCTATTGTAGTTTTTAATACTTTACCTAACCATTTGTAGTTCCCATTAAGACTAAAACATTTAAAGAGTTTATTTTTAATAGTTTTGATCAAGCGCTCTACAATTGAAGCTTTCTTAGTAGAAAAAGTTGAATAATGATTTACACGGTTTTTTTTCATAAGCTTTTGGAATTCAACGTTATAAAACTCAGTTCCAAAATCTGTTTGTAAGTGAACCGGATTGCGGTGGTTTAAAGCCAGTATTCGCTCAAATGCACGAGTAACACTATGTTTATTTTTCATTTTTAATGGTTCTGTCCAAGCGTACTTTGAAAAACAATCAATGACCACTAAAATATAACTATAACCTTTATTATAACTTTTTAAATTCTGCATATCTATAAGATCAGCTTGCCATAAATCATCGATCCCTCTTAGTATAACATAACGTCGAAGAAAATTTTTTCTTGCTTCTTTATGTATTTCATTTATAATTTCTTGTTTTGTCATTGTGCTGGTTTTTTTTGTTCCAACAGTTTATCTACTTCTGCTCTAGTGTAATAATTTTGTTTCAAATGAGTTAAATCTGCAGATGTATTTGCTTTTAAAGCCGATTCGGTAGCACTTCGCGCATCTAGTATGACTCTTGTACGTAAAGAACCAATCAGTTTATTAAACTCTCGTACTATTTTATCGCTACATTGATCTACATATTCTTTGTTTACAGCATCATCTGCTTCTAGAGGAAGTCTGATTCCTCTCAATCTCGATGTTTTTATATTAAAATCTCCGTTTTCTGATTTTAACAAAGCGTTATCATTATACTCAAGTAACTCTGATAAACGCATTCTCTTATGAATAAAGTGTCCGAATTTATCTATATTCATGTTAAAGATGTATTATATTGAAAGGTTGATAGTAAAATGAACCGTGCACTTAATTTTGTTATTATTTATTAATAATTTTACTTTCACGTAACTCTTCAACAATAGATATAATTTCATTATTTAGCCCTGTGTTACCAGCATCTCGGGATGCAATCAATAACTTTAGCCTCTCTACTAGTTCATTAGGATCATCCCAATATACGAAATCTACATTTTTCTTCCACATTTTAGGCAACGTTATTCCGTTTCCCGTATATTGATCATTTTCATTCATATTTTTTTGAGTGAAAAGAGGTTTAATAATTTGCATATATTTTTGACCTTTATTACTTTTGATTGGTTTAGTAGGATCAAAGTCTCGACGATGTGCATTTGTATCAAGTAACATCGATTTATAATGCTGCAAATCGCTTTCAGTAATCAAATTTAGATCCACATCCTTCTTGAGTAACAACTGATTTAAACCATGAGTGTTTCGGTATTTTCGTCCTGCTACTGTAATGTAACCATTGCTGATAGTTATGTAAGCAGACCCTAACATGAGTTTCTTGTGCACGTTTCGGATTCCAAAGGGAATATCTATCAGTGTTTCTGAAGAAACTGACCCTGATGATATGTCGCCATCTGCATTGTTATCAATTGATTCGTATGAAGTATCAGCGTCAATGTCAGATTCATCTTTGTCGTTATCGTTATCACTATCATTATTTATTTTGATTCCAACGTCTTTTTCCAGGATCTGGTTATCAATAAACGGAGTTCTAGTTTCTTCTTTAGTATAAGGGGAAGCAGTTTGCTTACTGAGGTTGGCTATTAGGTTGAGAGGTTCTGTTACAGGTTTGAAAACTGATTCCAGCGCTTGATTATTTTCAATCTGAAAATCTCTAATTTTTCTTACTTTTCTTTTTACAGCTTCTGCAGCATCAACAATTTGACTTTTCAATATTTTTTCCATAATGGTATAAAAAGATCCTAATCGATTAAAAGTTGACCAAAGAATAAATATATCGGTATTGTATTGGTCTTTAAATAACGTTATTGGTCAAATACTACAAAAGTATCCAATTTATTTCTATAGCAACCGTTATTTTTGGAGCAATCTTTGTTAATTACAACATAGTTGAAAGGTTCGTTCCATATTGCCGAACACATTACACGAAAATCATGCCAAGTCATGTCAGTATTAACATGTTCTTCATAAACATGTTTCAAATTAATTTCATCTTGTTTAAAAAGTATAATTAAGTTAGCATTATCTCTTACTAATTGTTTAGGAACCTTACTGTAAGTTTGGTTTAGATAAAAACAGTCAATGTGTTTGTGTCTTCCCATTGCAAAGTAATCACGCATGCTATTCTGATTTTCGCAGGCAACATCATCAAATATAATCACGGAGTTGGGTTTTGCATCTTGAACTTTTAAGACTTCTTCACTTCCTTGGTATTTTTGAAGTGAAACACCGGGCACACGTTGTAAAACTTTTTCTAAAAATAAATATTTAGGCTGGTACAGAGTTTTTGAATAAACATAAATATTTTGAAATTTTAAACCATTTTCGTGAATAAGAAGTCCAATGAGTAAATTTGTTTTTCCACAATTTGACGGTCCACAAATAATACATCGAACTGAGTTGGGTAGTAATTCTCCATGGCGAAATCCGATCTTAGAAATACTATCGCAGATTGTGTTTATCTGCAATGATTGAGGTTGTTTGACAAATCTCATGTTTAATTCGCTTTGCGGTTTGATTGCTAATGAGTGAATGTAATAATAACATAAACATTTATGATCTAAATCTGACTACTATCTCTGTCAGATCATTGAACAATAACAAGAAATTCTACGTTAATATTGAGCATTCTGACGCACCATCGACAAGAAGCCTAACTTTGTTAATTGAGCTGGTCGTATTGGTTAACAAATACGAGTCACAGATCAATTATATCGAGCCGATCGTATAATATTGGGCATTCTATCACACCGTCGTCGCGAAGGCGAAACGAAGTTTCGCCGAGTGACAGGTGGGGTAGAATGCCCAATATTATACTACTCATCTACTTGCATAGACAATATTTTCTCAAGTTGTAAAACAAAAGATTTATCACTTTTTAACGGAGTCAGGTCAGATCACAAGGGCCTTGCAATTAAATTTGAAATTGATAAAATAAAGAAACCATCTTTAGTTGAGTGTAGACCATTAACGAAAGGTAGGTTAAAACGACTAAATAATTGCATAGAGTCGAAACTTATTTTAACTGATTTTTCTGTCAATAACCCTAATGACAGTTATGAAAAATTATTTAAAATAGTTAGCAATGAATTTAATGAAATTTGTCCAAAGAAGAAGATTCAATTCAACCAAAAAATACAGTTTAGTGACTGGGCGACCAGAGGTATACGAAAAAGTAGAGATGTTATGTATGATTTATATAACAAGAAATCTCTGACATCTAGTAAGGATTTTCATGACTATGTTAGAAAATACTCGAAAACTTTTAAGTCGGTTTGCATTCGCGCTAAAGCTTTGTTTATAAACGATAAAATTCAAAAATCCGATAATAAAATAAAAGCTGTCTGGAAGACCATCAACACAGAGACGGGAAAAAGTAAGTCGAGGGATTCAGAATTTACGCTGGTAGTTGAGAATCAGCCGGTTTCTGATGCAAAATCGGTAGCCAACTCTTTTGAACATTTCTTCTCTAGCATACCCTTTGATGCCACCAAAACGCTTAACTCGTCTCCAGATGATGCAGGTGCTTTTCTAAAAGAACACTTCTCGCGGGATATACCAGACTTTCGGTTCAGATACACTTCCATCTCTGAAATTATCAAAACTTTCAAAAGCTTAAGAGTTAAATCTAGTGAAGATTTATGGGGATTATCAGTAAAAGTGTTAGAGTCTTTAATAGAAACTATTGCACCACACCTCATGGTCATATTTAACATGTGTATTGACAGAGGCACATTTCCCGATTTAATGAAAAACAGCAAAATTACCCCTATCTTCAAATCGGGTAGTAAGTCAGATCCCTCGAATTACAGACCCATCTCTGTGCTTCCGGCTTTGAGTAAAATATTTGAAAAGATTATACTTAATCAACTGTTGTGTCACTTTAACATACACAGTATATTAAACGAAAATCAGTTCGGTTTCACGAAAAGTAGATCAACAACAGATGCGGGAGTTCGATTAGTTACGCATGTGATGGAAGCTTGGGAGAGTTCACAGGATGCCATCGGTGTCTTTTGTGATCTTTCCAAAGCGTTTGATTGTGTAGAACACCGCACCTTGATCCGTAAATTACACCACTACGGAATTCGTGGAATCGCTCTAGATCTTGTCGAGTCATATTTAACTGATAGACAACAAAAAGTGGGAATTAATGGCGTCACATCTTCCGGATCTTTAGTTACAATGGGAGTACCACAAGGTTCTATCTTAGGCCCGTTCTTATTTTTGGCGTATATAAATGATTTGCCGTATATGGTTAAGGACCTTACAGACATAGTTCTATTTGCTGATGATACATCTCTTATTTTTAGAACAGATAGGAAAGATAGTGAACTTGTGCATGTGAACAACGTACTGACTATTATTTCGAGATGGTTCGCTGCGAACAATTTGTTACTAAATGCAAAAAAAACTAAGTGTTTAAAGTTTTCCATGCCTAATGTTAGATATATAGAACCAAACGTAATGCTTGAGGGCGATAAACTTAACATAGACAAGGCGACGGTGTTCCTGGGTATAAGCATTGATTCCAAACTGCAATGGGGTCCACATATTAGTGCTCTGTCTGGGAGACTTAGTTCTGCTGCTTATGCGGTTCGCAAGATTAGGCAACTGACGGATATAGCTACAGCTCGGATGGTTTACTTTGCTTACTTCCACAGCATAATGTCATATGGCATTTTGCTGTGGGGATCAGCTGCTGAAGTGGAGGCCATTTTTATTTTGCAAAAGCGAGCGGTCCGCGCTATCTACGGAATGGGTCCCCGTGAATCATTGAGAGATTTATTTAAAGAAATAAATATTTTAACTTTACCTTCTTTATATATCTTTGAAAATATTATGCACGTTCGCAAAAATCTACATAAATTTAAATTGAACAGTGACTATCACAATTATAACACTAGAAATAAGGATAGGATAGCTGTACAGAGATTTAGACTGACTAAGGGCCGATTTTTCAATGGTCAGATAAATAAACAAATAGTGTTTATTGAACTGATAGCTAATTATTCTGTTTTTCAATGCTCAGGTATCATTTACTAGACGAATAACTCATCTATCTGAGGTATAACTTTATTTGTCGGTGGAACGGCCAGATAGCAGTTTATTCTATGGAATAAATTGTTGAGACTGTCTAAATGATGGTCTTAAGGGTTGTCACTGTAAAAAAAGATTGATATTTCCGACACACAGAAACTAAATTAATTTTAATAAAAAAAAAAAAACTACCATGAACAAACTACATGAGCTATACTACCATAGCCAAACCAGCCGACGACTTTTGCACAGATTATTTTACAGTGTCGTTTAGACTAAAACTGACAAGACAGTGACATAAGCGAAAATTGAAAATTCGAAGTCCTTTTCTAACGCGTGGATATTTTATAGTTTTGTTTCAACTGTCTGAAGTTAGCTTTTGTACACACTGAATAAATGGTCAGATAGTTATTCCCAATTTAAAATTGTATTGAAAAACCGAACACCGTTTAAGAGTCGAATAAACAGATTAATAAAGTTATTGGCTCGGTAGTTATTAGGCGGATAAAGTAAGGATTGAAAAATCGGCCCTTAGTCAAGAAAGTCATTTTTAGGCAACTGCGTTAGTTTTTACAATAAAATCCCGAAAAATATAACAGGGCTCACCGAGGGAAAATTCAAATCACATGTAAAAACTACATTAATGAAAAGAGGATATTATAAGGTTAAGAATTATTTAGAAGATAAAGATGTCTGGAGCCTTCCACTTCCGCCAAGTAGCCACTAATATTTATAGATATTACCTAGTTGTAAGCCAAAATTTGTGAGACTAATTTATTTATTATTTGAAAAAATAATGCCCCTCAGTTTCTTGCCTGTTCTTCTGAGTAGAGGCTTTTTATCCGAACAAGGCGGTCGAGTCTATTTAAATAACTTTGACGTTCATAAGTGTATCTTTGATACCTAAATTGAATAAAAACATTTTGACTTGACTTGACTTGACTTGATTCTATCAGGGTTCCGTTTTTTTTCCTTTTGAGGTAGGGCACCCAAAAAGTTAAGTATATTTTCATCATATTATTTGGTTCCAAATACTATAAAAGAAGCATTAACTTGGCTATTACTGTGTCTATATAGTCTCTTCAAGCTTTAGTTTCTTCTGTATTCTGAGGTCGCGTCGCATCATTGCTTAACAACCATGAAAGAAGGCAGCTAACATTCAAAAAAAAAAACTGAAATAAGAAGAAACACCCTTCCGCCAGCGTCTCCTTCCTAATTTTTATTACTAATTATAATAAAAACTTTATTTTTTTCTCCAATTATAAGCAAGTAGCACAGCAAGAGATTAATGTATTAATTTTTAAAAGCTAATCCTCAGGTACGAGGAAATTGAGGAAATGTTTCTGGCATTAGCCTATTAAAATATTTATTAAAGCCGTTAATTTTGCGAGAAATACTTCATCTTTCCGAGAAAGTAATTTGGGACGAGACAAGTATTTTATTATTAGAAGAAATACAAAGAATTTGACTACAAAATAAGTCGTTCTGGGTAGAGAATTGGATGAAATAGATAATTTTGTTTTAAGTATAAATATTACAGTACATAACTTTATTGTATACCAAATAAAAAACCAAATACTTTATTAAAAATAAATTAACGCATTTTAAATTTGGCACAGATCACAAAATAAAATACACATGACAAAGATTAAGAAAAAACCATTTTGTTCGTTTTTTCTTTGCTTTTTTCTTCATTATTTTTTATTGTTAAATTAATTTGCTTTAAAATATGAACAATGCTGGGTTTAATTACGTACCGCTAATATCTAGTGCTTATTTAAATAACAAAAACTCCTTCATAATTATTGTTCCAAAATATTAAAAATTTGCACAAGAAATCTTTCAAAATTTTTGTATCTAAATAAAACACTGGCCGTTCTTAAATTCCAAATGTTGGAAATAAAAACATTATTTAGTCTAATAAAGTTGAAAAATGGCCATCATATACATTAAACCTCTTTCTTATAAACGTTGTATAGTCCCGGAATAATTATACCTACAGTGTTTTGTCTATTTCGATCAAGTTAAAAATTAGCCGTAGTGAATTCTACAGAATACACTACGGCGAGTGTGCACAAGAACTGCACGACCTGATCTAGCTATAACCGTTCTTTTATAATTGTACCAGGCGCACCAGTAAGAGACACCCTCTCATGGTGGAAATTCCGCCAAAATGCACTAAGCGTTTCAAGTCAACTTTTCTTGTAAGAACTGCAGAGGTGTGGAACTCGTTGCCTGCGTCTGTCTTTCCACCTAAATACAATCCGGAGGTGTTTAAGAGTAAAAAAAAGTATCTCATAGGCAAGCGTGTTACACCTTTGATCACGACGACGTGTCTCAGCGAGTCAGTGGTCAAACGCATTTCTAAACTGTTGTAAAAAAATATCGTCACGCCTTTCCCCCGAAAGGGCTGGCAGAGATGTATACAGATACGACACCAACACTTCACCGGACGACATTCAGTCTCAAATGCGATAGAGCCGAACCTGTCACTATACACCGGGCTCCACTCATGTAGCAGATGCCATATAATACGCACAAATGTTCACACAATGAACCATTTGCGTGCCTTCGGCAGGGATCGAACCCGCTTCCTCTGGCTTGAGATTTTTTTTAAATTAATAGAATGATAAATACAAAACACTGCTCTAAGTAACTACTCCGAGGCTATATAACGTTTATTGGTAAAGGGGTTATTCTATGATAAAAAGTGTGAGTCACTTTTAAAGATTTCCAAGTTCCCGATTGGCCGCTGACTGAACACAAAGTAAACAAAAAGTTACAATTGTAATTTCCCTCGCCGCTACCGTTCAAACAAAAGTAAACACTTTCAACTCAAGAAAAACCTTTGGAACACACCCCTTTCTTAAATAACCAAACAACAAGAACAAAGAAATTCTAAAATAAATACCAGTGAGTACTGGCAGAGTTGGACTTAATGGCATTTACATAATACCGCGTCTGCCTTTCAGGCAGGAGGTCCCGAGTTTGATTCCCGGTCGGATAGATGTTTAATGAATTTATATACCTAATGTGTTTTGAGTCTGGGGGTCAGTTGCCCTTGTCTTTGTTTTTGTTTCATGGCATCTCTATGCAGATAATCCTAGTCCGGAGCTATAAAGATTTTTTGAAGGGTTCGCCGAGCCGATCGATCGAGTTTACTTAAGCCGCTTCACTGAAAATCGTATATCGTATTTGCAAAATGAGATCGGCGCCTAGAGTTTAATTTTTTGCCGTTTTTATTGGTATTAATCGTGAATAGAACACAAATAAGAATAAATTACTCGGTTAAACTTTAGAGAACTAATCTGGCTATTTAATAAAAAAAATGTGTTGTAATCGCTGAAAATTTAGAGAACTACGCTCAAACAGTTTGTTAAGAGAATAATTTTGTGTTCTCTTTTTTTCTAAATTGAGAATGATTTTCTGATTCTGGTAATTTTTTCTACCAGCTGTTTCTTTCTGCACCTGATCATCACAATTCTTCATATCAAACTAGGTGTAAACAAAATATTGATTTTCGTTGATTTCGTCTAAAAAGACACGACGAGCAAAGAGAGCAAGTAAAGATACTGACAAGTCTCTAAAGTTATTCACAGGGTGATATTGCAATTTTAATTTTTTTTATGCCTTTCCCACTTCTCTAATAATTCTTAAATAACTAAAAAATTATCTTGTATTATAAATTAATTTAAAAGCTAATGATGTAGACAAATGCAAATTCATAAAAAAAGATTGATTTGCATTGTCTATCTATTAGATAAATCAATCAAAATTGACCCCTTAAAAATGCGGATTTTTCATAGCTTTTTTCTTTGAGGACATTCTTTTAAAAAACCAAGAACATTTGAGCGTAGAATAGCGGAGTTTCATTTAATTGCACATGCCAAATTTTATCATAATCTGACAAACAGTTTCCAAGAAATTCGACAAGCGCGATTGTATATGTTTATGACTATATTTAGGGTAGTTTATTTGTATATTTAGTAATTATTTGTGTAGGTATTAGTATGTATGTTTATTATAATTCTCAAATTTGTAAGTACATTGCTTAATTATTATTATTTATTTATTTTCTTTAGCACACACCACCACGTCCATGCTTAATCTAATGTTTTTATTCCATCCAAAGGTTGTCTGGAAGAGATCGCTCTTAAGCGATAAGACCGCCCATTGCGCCTATATTTTTAGATTTATTTTGTATTTGGTGTCAATAAAGAGTTTTTGTATTGTATTGTATTGTATGGAAAATTCTGGGTTTCGTGGAACCCTTGATTGACCGAGCTAAGCAAGGTCTCAGACTCTACTGGGACGTCTCGACATTTGTTTGTTCGACGATTACTTGAGTATCCTCATTTTGCAGCCAAGTAATGAGTGGAAATTCAATCTTGAAGTAATAATGCAAGACGTACCTACAAGCAGACAGGATCGGAAAAGCGTTCGTTCATTACCCGCTGATTGTCAAATCTTTTTTCTTATGTCTACCAATAAATTGTAATAACCATGATTTAAAAAACAAGGTATCGCGTTCCGAGACTTGACACTCGACTACGTCACTCGTCATCGTCTCTCTGGAACGTGTTGTAAATTACTAATTCTGCAGGGCTATTGACAACCATTCGGAAACGTTTCCGTTCGAATTTCAAAAATTTTAAACCTAAATTATTCGAATCTCAATCAATATTCATAAGTTTTAAAAGGTGATTAATTCTTACGATCGAGTTTATACTTGATTCGAAAAAATAAAAAGTTAAAATACATAAAAGTAGACTGAGATTCGAACAATTTGAGTTTGAAATTTCTGGGATCCGATCGGAAACGTTTCCGAATGATTGTGAATACCGCTGGTCTCCCTTATGCATCGATTGGCGTCACTACGTGCCGCTCATGTGACCATTTTTGAACGCTAAACCTGACGGAGTATATGAGCTATACCATGGTTGTAACTACATAGTTGCTTCAAAGTTGCTATGATTGATTGTTTTTGGAACACGAAGTGCCTAAATAGCAAGTAACTCAGAGATCTCAACTACACACTATGTTAAGCGAGCCGGGTTTCTGCTCCAAAAATAACCCACTTGTAAATTCTTCGCACGGACCACGAGCTTTAAGTGCCCTTCAGTCGCGTCGTTATTATCGTATTTTTCTTCGCGAGTGTACAAGGGCCTTTGCCGAGACCACCTACAGCCTGAGGCTACTAATAAAAACTTTTTGAAGTCAAAGCAGTACATTCTTTGTGTAATTCTACGTATTGTAGAGGATTTGTACGGCTTTGGTGTAAGCGACAAAGGAATGGGATGAAATATTGCGCGGACGGCTACGGCTTCGCTGATTCAAACGACGTTATTTTTGCTGCTGAATGTTTTTGGGAATCGTTTAAGTGATTATGGGATGGCGTCACATTTTCTTAATGTGTTTTCGAGTTTCTGACACCAAGTCTACTCCAATGTGTACCTAGCACCTTTTTACCTTGGAAACTTACTAAGTGTAACTTGTATTATTATTTACAAAACTATTACTCGTATTATTAATATTATTGGCTTAAAGGGCTGGCGTTCCGGCGTTACTGGGAAGCTACAAAGTCAATAAATCCCAGCCAAAATACTTTTAACTTAATTTTCATACACATATTTATATTATGTATGTTAGTCTACAAGGAATTTATAATAAGGGGCCGTGTTGTTTTTTATATCTGAAATAAACGATTAAAATACTTTAATTAAATAAAAAATAAAATAAGTGTGTTTGTTTGTTACTTCATCACGCTCAAACGGATGGACTGATTTTGATGAAATTTAGAACGACGATAGCTGGCGCCTCGTATTCACACACAAACTTTTTAATCGCTGCACATAATACCACGAGACGTAGCTAATATTCAACAATTCACAGTAGATAACGAAAACAATGAAAACAGATAAAGATTTGGTTTCCGTTAACATCTAGAAATGTTTTCACTTCTACACAATGAAATGAAATAGATTCTAAAAAGCACTGGTCCCAGTAAGAAGCCTTGCGGAACTCCGATGTCTGCCGCAAACTGCGGGGCCGGCCGTCACTCCCCCATTGTTATTCTATCGCAGCGACACCCCGAATTGTACCCAACACCTCGACTCAGAGAACGCTCGAAAATTCACTGAGAATCTTCCTTATTTTATTGGGAATCTGTGACCATCCCGTCGAAAGCGTTTTAGGGGTCGTTTTCTAAGCGAAAACGCGTAGTAATAAAATTTACCGTAATCTTGGCGACGCGCGACACTACATGTTTGTCATAAGTCAGTTTTTCGGTCGATTCCCTCGCTTTTATGCTTACACTTTTCTTTTGTGAATATATTTGTTTTGGGCGCGGTATAATCTTTGATGAAATTTGTTTACATGTTTGGGTATTATGTTCGCTGTGTTACAAATGTATGGCGTACGGGCAAATATTAAATTTGCTGTTGAGACGTGAAATATTGTTTCTTGGAAAATGTTTCGTAATGGAAAAATCTCAGGACTTTTTAGGAAATTTTATTGGTTCCATTTATTTTCTGTTTGCAAATCAAAATCTAAATTAAAGTCTTCTATAAGTTTTGGTATCAATTAATAGTCATCAAATAACAATGAAAATTAAGAAATCGCTTTGAGCGAAAAAGCCGCCTTTGTACTGCCGAATGATATATTTTTTATGTTTGTTTTTATTTGGAGTTTTCGGTATGCACTAAAGATGTATTAAATTGTATGAAGAAATAGAATAATGATAGAACGTGTCTGTGTTTTTTCAGACAGATTTATGAAGCAGACAGCAATTTCTCAGAACATAAACGAAGTATTCTTTACTAGTAATAACGGACAACAAAGAATCACTTCCTAACTTCTATATTATTATTTTCATCGTAAAAACAAGATTTTCTTATCTTATTTAGTTTCTTAATCCGTACTGAACCCTTTATCCGTAGCCTTTATGAAATTTCTGGAATATTTTTTGCTCCGGATTTCTTTCATGAAACTCTTTTGTATGTTTTGTGAGAGTTCGTGAGCCTTATACTGATTGTGATTTACTATTGTTGTTAAGAATATATTAGTGGATCCATTTACTAGCTTAGAGGAATTACACATTTACATATTTATTCTTTTGATCTTTAACTTTTCTTTTGGAGTTTTAAATACATTATGCGCGTATTTAATGTCATCTGCTACATAACTGGAGTCCGGTGTTTGGCGACAGGCTCGTCCTCTGTTATATTTGGAACTGAATATCGTCCGGCAAACGGTAGTTGTTGTACACCTCTGCCAGCCCTGCTCTGCCAGGCCTGCCTCTAGAGCCAGAGGGTCCCTCTGGCTCTAGAGGCAGGCCTTCTCCAACTAGGCTATCATCGCTATAAAGGTTCATCGAAAGGTTTTTTATATTATTATAACATAACATATCGTCGAGCCTTTCCCCATAAGGGCTGGCACGCATCAATTTGTTCATTGTGGTAATATATGTGCGTATTGTATGTCATCTGCTACATGACTGGAGCCTGGTGTATGGCGACAGGCTCGCCCCCTGTCGCATTTTGAACTGAATATCGTCCGGCAAAGTGTGGTTGTTGTACACTTCTGCCAGCCCTTATAGGGAAAGGCTCGACGATATGTTATATTATTTTATAAGTAAATTTTTGAATGTTCCGTTTCCGAGTATTTGATACAAACGCTGCGTTGTGTTATTTCTCGCTAGAAACGTGTCAAAGGCTTTCTCGATATTCTTTTCATGATATTTATAAATCGCAAGTAACATCACTGAGATTGTAAACAAAAACGCTTAAGACTCGATATAACGAGCCACAAAAGATTTGAAACACAACACTGAGTCGTAAAGAAAGAAATCCCCAACATCAAAGCTGTAAAGTGAATCTGTACAAAATGGAAAGTTTAAAAAAGTGTCAGAAGTCTGAGAGGCCCATAAACTTGAAGACTCAACTGTTACGTTTAATAGTAAAACTTTATACGCTGTAAAAGAAACAGACGCAATGAATTTTAATAATACAAGAGAGAGATTCATTGTTTAGTTGGGACTTTTGTGGAATAAACGTTTTAGTTTGACTAAGGATGATTGGAAACTTACGGTCTGCTTTAAAACAAAGGTCGGATTTGACAATGCAAACGTTGCTATTGTTCTACTTGGGGCACTTCTCTTAAAGTAAGGATAAGTCATTCCGTCCTTACGTCATAATTAATTTAAATTTTGTTCTAATCAAACTACTTTTAAGGGTCAGATTTACAAAGTCACACAAAATCTCACTCATATGTATTATAAATGCGACAGTTTACATAGATGGATGAATTAATGTTTGTTCCTCAATCACGCCAGAACGGCTGAACGGATCTGAATAAAATCTGGGACATGGATAGATTGTAGTCTGAAATAGCACATAGGGTTTTTTAACTGCGGACAAAACCGCTGGGTGCAGCTAGTTAACTATAATTTAATCACCTTTAGTTAAACTATAATTTAATCTCGCAGAAGTTTATTTAAAAAATGAAAATATTTTTATGCTTTAGACAGACTTTACCAAATTAAAGTTGGTACATAGTAATGAAATATTAATAGCGTCCATCAAAGACCACGAACCTACAAGTTTATATTTTAATTACTAACTAATTACTATTCAGTCCAAGCGTGTCTACGGCCGGCATATTGTTATTAGAATTAATTAGTCCATCGGGAGGAAAGTTTGGACTGTGGTCAGGACGGATTACTCAGGATTATGTTTTGCTGGATCACGCCGTCCATAGACATGTTTCAATTACCATACTTTTGGGACAGACAAGTTATTAATTAAACCGTTGAGTGTGAATTTTGTAGTGGTATCTAATAAAGTTATAAAAAGGAAACGTTAAGCTGAGATGTCGATGTCTGTCTACATGTGCTGTACGCCACAGCAAGTTATAGACGTTTTTGTTCACATTTTTCAGAACTATTGATAAGCACACATATGAAATATAACACGTTCAGTAAAAAAACGTTTAGTTTAGTTTATGGATGTGTGTATGGAAGTACGAGTATGTTCTGATACTAAATTTAGTGGCACGTCACCGATTGTAATAAAAAATATTATAAATTTAAACATTATGGATTCAAAAATAATTTGTTTTTTAAAAGCAAATTCTTGAAGGCCGCATGATAAAAGTGAATTAAACTAATTATTATTAATTAAGCTGACAATTTTTTTCTACAGTTGGCTAATTGCTCTTCCAGTTTTCCTACTATTCTCTTTTCTAGACTCATTAAAACACTTATTTAATCCTGTAGCTTTGACATAATATTTTTTCTTATATGTCTCTTTGAAACACAGAATACTCCCATTACATAGCTTTAAAAATATTTTCGGTCGTGCTTGTTTCTGAGTAAGGCTCAAATAATACAGGCCGGACGTAAGGTGAAGATGAGGCGCGGGACACGATTCAGGCGTGGAAACTGTGAAGTGGTGTGCCTGTACCGCCGCGCTCGTGTTTACTTCACTAGTATACATAAAAACATTTACACCGATTTTCTTCAAAAATAGCTAAGAACACTCCCTATTAATACACCTGTCAAACAAAAAAAGAAACATAATCGGTTCATCCCTTCGAGAGTTACAATGACACAGACACATACATACACAGACATGTCAAACTTGTAACACCCGTCTTTTTTGCGTCGGGGCTTAAAATCAAGCAAAACACTTTCATACATTTTACTTTTATAGTTGTTTGTTCAACAATAAAAATCGTGAAGCCATGTCAAAGGCCTTGGGGTGGCCTAGAAACTCTGATATCGTGGCTAGCCAGTCGGCCTATACAACTTTTCTTACTTTTAATCGTATTTAAAAAAGGAGGAGGTTATCAATTCGTCTATGTGTGCTTTTTTTGTATGTATGTTACGCGATTAGTTCGCCAATTATGAATCGATTTTAATGATTCTTTTTTTGGTACATCACACTCTTGAGAGGTAATCCTATATAGGTACATTTTAACAAAAGTCTAAAAATTGTTTACATGATGACGGGAAGTCGATTTTCTAAGCATTCCTTTTTATTTTATAAATGAAGTATTTTCGAAGCGGCTCAGCGCCTAAACCTTGTCCGCCCTACGCCTTACGTCCGGTATACTTCTGGCCTTGGAGGCGGAAAGCCAACTAAAATGGAAAGAGTTGTAACGTAATACATTTCTAACTTCTTCTGTCAAAGTTAAATTACCTTCCTATTCATCAAAACATTTTCTTTATATTTCGCGCCCTATTTCTGCATGGATGCCCCCCAATTCGAAGTAATGAAGCTCTTTTACTTCGCGGCAACTTTTAATTAAGTTGTAAAAAGATAATTTGTTCTATTTTTCTTTGGAAATTATCGCACTTGGTGAAATTTTTAACGTCTATTAAAAATGTTCTGAACAATATTTTGGGGTCATAAGTACAGCTCTTTTGGAAGTTTTGCTGTTGAAGTCGAATGAAGATTAAAAGAGAGAAAATTATGACAACATCATGGTACAGGATTACAAAAAGGCACGCGGAGATTTTTAACCTACTTAAGAAAAGAAGGAGGTTCTATCTAAACAAAATTTTAAACAAAGCTATAAGTTGATATTATTCCAGTGTCATTCACTCGTTGGATTCAATCGCTGGACTGGAATAATGTTAACTGTTTAACCCCGTTTTGACTTATGTGACGAAACAATCTGTGATTTATTGTAACTCCTAATCACTTAACTTAAAAGACCGTTATAATGTCGTTGATTTATTTCGTACACTGTTAAAGAACTCTATCATGAGCGAGTCAAGACACACGCTTGCCCCATTTTTGGCATTCTATGATAGAAATCAAACGACAACATGGTTTACGAAATATCTCAAGTCAATGAACTGAAAGATTAGAACATACTTAAAGTTTTTTTTTTGATAATCTTTTACATTAAAAAACTGACTTCTCATTAGAACTGGATTTTGACAATGGGGCCGATATCTAGTTGTATTAAAAAACCACTCCTCTGATTACGATAAAATTTAAATGGTACTATCTTAACCTAGTAAACCTTTATAACACAAAAAAAAACCAAATCATTTGGGCGTCTTCGACTAATCGGGGTACATACACAAATTAAAAGATTCTTTTGACGAATTTGAGAAAGTCGGTTAAAAATACGATTTACTTTGGTTGTTATTAAGTTAAGTCGGTTAAGGTTACCCTAACCAACCGCCGGACCCTAAGTATAATTGTGATGAGGTAAATATACCTCATCACAATTCCGGCGACCACTTAGGACTAACTTCACATTGGCTAAAGGTTATCATTTGCCATTTCGTCTAGAAGAAGTCTACAAGCGAAGAGAGCAAGTAAATATACTGATGAGTCTCATTTGTCATCATTATCAATCAATGTCATCATTCATCATCATCTGACAAATGCTTTCCACGAAATTTGACAAGCGTGTTTGTATGGAAAATTCAGAGCGTCACGGAACCCTTATCCAAAACACAATTCAGAGAATTGAGACCAATTCTCTGAATCTCTCTTCTTCTTCGAATTAGTTTTTGACCCGATACAGACTAATCTTCTAATTTCAAAATCCTAATCAGGAACAGTGTCCGCAATCTCACTGTAGCTGCAATATGTAGTGAATACGGGTTCTAATTCGAGCGACTCCTTTGTACCGAATCCAACCACCTTTGTCTGTTTCAGAATTACCCTTTTGAATGCACGGTTGCATGTATTTGAATTTTGGAAAGCAAAATATTATTGTACTATTGAACCAAAGCACGAATAGTACAGTACATATAGCGATGATAGCCTAGTTGGAGAAGGCTCGCCTCTCAAGCCAAAGGGATTGAGTTCGAGCCCAGCCAACGGCACGCACCAATTTGTTCATTGTGTGAACATATGTGCGTTTGTATGTCATCTGCTACGTGACTGGAACCCGTTGTATGGCGACAGGCTCGCCCCCTGTCACATTTGCGACTGAATATCGTTCGGTGAAGTGTGACTAGAAGATAGAGATAACTGGAGTTATCAATAAACTAGCTACACCCTACGGTTTCACCCGCAGTGCCGGGATCAAAAGTACCCTATGTGATTATCGGAATATCTGACAATCTGTATGCAAAATTTCATGACGATTGGTTCAGTAGCTAAGGTGTGAAAGCGTAACAAACGTACAAGCTTACTTTTGCAATTATAATTTTAGTTAGGATTCTTGTTTTTTATCTCTACGATGATTCTGTGTGCGTGGTGGAGATTATTGGGGAGCAGTGCAGCTTTCGTGCAGCAGTGGGGGTTTTCAGGGGGGTGTGCTAAGATGGTAATGATGACTGGTAAAATAGTAGGTTCTAGATCACTTGCCCGTGGCTTTGCTTGAGTTTCATGATAGATGATGTGATAGATGTGTGTTAGTTGTTAGATGTGATAATACCTGCCGGTCCCAACGGAAGACCAGCGCCGGTTGTCTACAGCAGAGAGTTAGAGTTAGAGTTGTGTAAGAAGTAAACATTTTAAGAATACTCTTTTAAATTAAGATTAAGCTGGTTAAATTTAAAATGGAAACTCTAATGTATGTAAATAATATAAACATAGTTTTTAAGAACTTCATATTGCACGCCCGCGATGGGCAAAGTGTTGAAACTCTGAACCACTAAATTAAAAACACAGTTTATGCACTAAAAATATTATATTCTATTCATAGCGTATAGCACTCCGCGATTGCGCTTTTCAGTTTAATTAGATTTTTTTTTTAATCGGACCCATAGTACTTATTAGTATTAGTAGTATTAGTACATTTCTATTTTCTAGATAGTTTTAAAACAAAGTCACTTTCCGCGTATGTCCCTTTTTCTGTCTGTATATTCGTGAACTTCTCCTAAACCATTCAACAGATTTCGATGCGGCTTTCACCATCAGTCAGATATTTTTTCATGGAAGGTACCGTGTAAAGCCGGGGCGAGTCATTAGTAGAAACAACACTTTTGGCCATACTAAAAAACGTATCATTGTTGTATTATTTATATTATGTACATAACGCTGTTGATTACTCGAAATAAATAAAATAAAACAATAAAATATAAACATTACATAACATATCGTCACGCCTTTCCCCCGAAGTGGCTGGCAGAGGTGTACAACATTCACACTTCGCCGGACGATATTCAGTCCCAAATGTGATAGGGGGCGCGCCTGTCGTCATATATTTAGGGTCCAGTTGAACATTACAAAATATACTTAAACTACAATACAATACAAAACATGTTAATTGCACACCAAAATTACAAAATAAAATAAACAAATAAAACATCATTCGGTAGGACAAGGGCGGCCTTATCGCCTGATGCAAGTTCTTACAGGCAACCTTTGCATGGAACTCAATGGAATGCAAATCAACAATAAAATTTAGTAAAATGTCTACATTTTTAAGCTTAAATTATCTGATACTTGAGTCGTTATGCGACTACGTCAGCTCCATTGTGAAACTTACAAACTACAATATTCTCTTAATAAAATATTATCATACCTAGATTACAATAAATTCCAGCGAAAGAGAAAAAAAAAAAGTTTTCTTGCTCTATGTCAAGTTCCTACCAAAACTACTTTCGAGCTTCCCGTAGAATAATAACTTGCGCTGAACAAACACGAAAAAACGAAGCCATGAAATAACATTGGAACCAGGCATTGTTCTAAAAAACGGTGGCTTTCCTCTCTTGGGCTTAGGGTTCCGTGTCTCAAGAGGTAAATAGTTGCACTTGTCAAGATTGTCAAAAGTTTTAGAGTTATTTTAGAGTTTCGTACCAAAATTATTAGAAGAAATCCTTATTGTGAAATGTTAAGCAAGCAAGCAAGTTTGTATAGATATGTGTATGTATTTGTATTCGTGGTGGCTAGACCTGATATAAGTTTCTAGGCCGTCTAAAAGCCTCTGACATAGCTTGACGATTGTTGTTTTAGAACAAACATCCGAGCCTACAATTTTAACGTCCGTTTCATTCGAGCCACGGCAGCACTCAGTTGTAAATGCCACCTTCGGTTACCCGTTCGAAGACTGACCGTGGAATGTTGGTGTCTATAGCGAAAATTAATTTGTAGGGTTCCGTACCTCAACAGGAAAAAACGGAACACTTATAAGATCACTTTGTTGTCCGCCTGTCGTTCTGTCAAGACTTTTTTCTCAGGAACACGTAGAGGTATCAAGCTGAAATTCATATCAAATACTCAAGTCTCCTGTTCCTTGGAGGTGTGAAAAAATGTAACTTTTTAACCGACGCAATCAAAAGATACAGCCGTTTAAGCTGCAAATTTTCGAAACTCGCAAGGCAATCAATGCATACAGGGATACTTCGCGTGAACTTAGAATCTTGAAATTTGGTACTAAGCAACGTCTTGCTCAGATAAAGAAAAAACTGTGTAAAGCATAAATATTTAGTTACATTACAAATTAAAATGAATTGTAATAATTTTAATTAAAATATTTCTTACTATAGTTATTGACTTATCATTTTCTAAATTATCTAGATTAGTATTTGCATAATCCCATCTGAAATATCAGCATACCTATTTGTTTCTATCCACCTCCTGCGAAGCCAAAAAAGGGAGTGGTATTGTGTTGAGAAACTACATAGGTTTACATCACAATACCCCATAAATACTTATATATACAATTATACACACGTAGGTACATATCTCCGTCCCTATTTTCCCTTGTGACTGCTAAACGATTGAATTGATTTTGATTTGGTGGCATTTACAACTGAGCGCTACCGTGGCTCGGATGACACGTTAAATTGTAGGCTCCGGTTATTTGTTATATGACAACCATCGTTAAGCCATCGGGCGGCCTAGAAACTCGAAACTCAGATATCAGGTCTACCACTCGTCCTATACGACCTTGCTTGCTTACTTTACCCACAAACTTTCGCCTTTATAACATTAGTGTGATGATGTGCGATGAAGGTGAACACTTTCAAAAGGTGAAGGTGAAAAGACACCCTCTTATGGTGGAAATTCCGCTAAAACGCACTAAGCGTTTCAAGTCAACTTTTCTTGTAAGAACTGCAGAGGTGTGGAACTCGTTGCCTGTGTCTGTCTTTCCACCTAAATACAATTCGGGGGTGTTTAAGAGTAAAGTGAATAGGTATCTCCTAGGCAAGCGTCTTACACCTTCGATCACGTCGACGCTTCCTATCAGGCGAGTCAGTGGTAAAACGCATGCCTAGTCTGTTGTAAAAAAAAAAAAAAACTTTCAGGTTTTAATAACAGATAACAGAACCCTCCAACTGTGCATCCAACTCGCTTCTTTCTGTTTTTATTCGTCCGCGTGCAGTATACGACCTAATTTCATTTTCGCTCGACTAACTATCTGCGACTCATCTAATTTATAGCTCTGATAGGTTCTTACAGCCTGGTATCGGTTATCGATAAAACTGACCTTAAGACTGTGCGGGTGCAATGCTGGAACCTTAACTTGCTCATTAACCCCCGACGTAAAAACGACGGGGTGTTATAAGTTTGATGTGCCTGTCTGTGGCATTGTAGCTCCCGATCGGATGAACCGATTTTGGTTTTGTTAGTTGTGTTTAAGCCGTTTATACACCGTCTTGAGTCTAGTATAAACTTCAGGAAAAAGTTTTTAATAGTTTGCCTTGATAGAAATACCGACAAACTACTTTCAACTCTATGCAATCATAACAACGATCAATTTAGTTTTCAGCACGTGCTCCACTAACTAGAGCAGTTGATGTAATTTTATTAGCTGTAGGGCGTGCTAAAGAAACCTCATACATACACACATACAACCTCTTATATAACCTTCCTTCTTGCGCAGTCGGGTAAAAAGAACCGGCGAATGTGTTTGAAACTATAGACGGAGTAATCGGCGTGTTGGACGCGAGAACTTTTCAAAGAATCTAAAAAGTTACTAACAGATCTCAACGGTTTCTGAAATCGATTAAAAATAAACTTACTATTTTTAATCCATTTCAAAGGCGGTGGGGGTTTTTAATTCGACTGTATGTTTTTTGATGTGACAACGTCTAATAAATCAATGAGCGCCGGCTGCACGCAGGAAAAAAGATGATTCATTGTCCCGTTACGATCGGAGCGAGAGCGCTACAAGAGCGAGCGAAAGGCACCATCGGCTTGAGTGTTCGGCTTGCGTCGCATCTGTCTCTCTTCCACTCGATTGGCCTATGCGTCCGAGGTGAAGATTTAATCAATGTTTTGTTATGACGATGTCACGTTTAACTATGGTCCGTTAACCGACTTTACAGAGAACCAATTTTTTTGTTACACGAGCATTCCGCCAATTTTCGATTTTGATGTTCAATTTTTTTGTTTGGTAGATCATACTTTAGAGGTGATCTTCCAAACATTTATTGAAATCGGTCAAAGATTTTTCAACTAACAACAAATTTAAAAAAAAATCTTTACAAATCCAATTCGGATGACGGGAAGTCGGTTTTCTAAGCTTTGCTTAAGAGTCCGGCGACCTAACTAATTTCGACCTAGGCGACCTAGACTAACTTCGCATTGGCTTAAGGTATTCTATCGCCATTTCGTCTAGAAGAAGAAGACGAGTGAAGAGAGCGAGTAATGATACCTGACGAGCCTCTAAACTTACCTACAGAGTAACAAAGTGCAATTTCATTTTTTTTTTGACTTTTGCACTACCATAATCATTCCTAAGTAACTAAGAATTTCCCTTGTATTATTGATTCATTTAACAGCTAATGATGTAGACAAAACCTCCCTATGTAATGGAATTTTTGGTTTGCTTTGTCTACCTATTGAATAAATCAGTCAAAAGTGACCCCTTAAAATGCGGATATTTTTCATAGCTCTATTTTCGCTTGAGAACGTTTTTAAAAAAAACCAAGAACATAGGGGCGAAGATATTGTTAATTTAATTGTACATGCTAAATTTCATCATAATCTGACAAACGGTTTTCAAGAAATTTCAGTAGTACGTTTGTATGGAAATTTCAGTACGTCGCGGCCCTCTTAAGGTATTATCATTTAAAAAGCTTTTGGTAACCGTGCTGCCATTATCATAGAACAGTCAGTTGAGTTTCAAAATCTCTGAATTGCAGCCGCTTTTCTTAAGAAACCCAAAGCCGAAATTCCTCAGGTAACCTTTTAATCAATACTAGGGATTCCCAGCCAGGATTGGTAGGAATTTAATCTTCTTTGAACGGCGTCTCGTGGTGAAAAACGAGCACGAGCGAAATCTCTTTACTTAGACACGGTTCGATTCAGTGGGATGTACAAAGGTGTACTTACCCCTATCTAACAAACGTTGTTTAGTCGCGGAATAGTTGTGCAGCGTCATGTATATTTATTTTGCTTAAATTTTGAAACTTGATCGAGAAAGACAAAACACTGTATAACTATTCAGAGGCTATACAACGTTTGTTGTAAAGGAGGGCAGTGTTTTGTCTTTTTTTGATAGAGTTAAAAATGTACCTAATAAAACATATCGTCACGCCTTTCCCTCGAAGGGGCTGGCAGAGGTGTAATACAACATCAACACTTCACCGGACGATATTCAGTCCTAAACGTGACAGGGGATGAACCTGTCGCCATACACCGGGCTCCAGTCATGTAGCAGATGACATACAATACGCACATATGTTCACACAAAGAACAAATTTGTGCGTGCCGTCGGCTGGGTTCAAACCCGCTCCCTCTGGCTTGAGCAGCGAGCCTTTTACAACTAGGCTTCTTAAATCTTCGCATTGAAAAAATTTGAAAAAAGAAAATAAGAAAACACTGTAAAACTATTCTGAAGATATAATTACCTACAACGTTTATTAGTAAAGCCGATGCATTTTACGGGATGGTCATAGTTTAAAAAGTAGGAAATAAACTGTCAATGGATGAGATTTTTTCAGTTTTTGTAATATTTACAAAATTACAGGGGGAACTTATAAAAAGGGACTGATGAAATAATTAAAAACTAGAAGTTCACTTCAAATGGAGACCGCATATTTCGACAGCCCTCGTCCGTTTTGGTTCATATACAATTTTAAAATGATATTGAGGTAACCTACTTGCCTGCCAAATTTAGTGAAGATGGAGGATGGAGGATGGATGGATGGAGGATGGATGGAGGATGGATGGAGGATGGATGGAGGATGGATGGAGGATGGATGAAGGATGGATGGAGGATGGATGGAGGATGGATGGAGGATGGTTGGAAAATGGATGGAGGATGGATGGAGGATGGATGGAGGATGGATGGAGGATGGATGGAGGATGGATGGAGGATGGATGCCCCTCAGTTTCTTGCCTGTTCTTCTTAGTAGTGTCTCTTTTTTAAAAAGGTGGTAGAGTCACTTTTATTGCTTCGTCGTTCATAAGTGTATCATCGATACTCAATTACATGAAGACATTTTGTCTCTGATTTTAGTCATCAAGAAATCAAAAAATTCAACATTAATTTTATTAATTGCAAGCATGACACATTGTTTGAATTATATTACATTACATTCGATTAAGTATAATTGTAGGTCATTTATAAAATTAAGAACTGAAGACTTCTTATTAATTTATCACAAATAATAATGTCAAGCATTAGTTTTTGTTTAGTAAAATTGTTATTTAAGGTTTATTAACATTCCCAGCATAATTATATGTCTGTTACAGTTAAAAATTAAAAACTAATAAAAATAAATGTGAAATAGAATAGTAATCGTAACATCAATACTCAAGTCATCGAACAAACAAACGCTGAGTGGTCGCGGGAGACTCTGAGCCCTCGCCTCGCTCGGTAAACTACATTAAAGAATGTTCTAAGGCGTTGTTACCATGTCAAAATCCCAGTTCTGCTAAACGACTGCTCAATGAAACGTAATTTAAAAGTAATAAGTATTCAAATTAAAGTCTCATGAACAAACCAAAAAACCGCCCCAATCGCAAAATTAACATCTTAATTAATATCTTGATCCCTAATTAACAATTCATTTATTCCGCCAGCCAGCTAAAGAGGTGACAACACCGGACACGACTTTTTGCTTATCCCGATCCCCGATTAATTACGCAATACCGTCGCCAGAGGTCGCCACAGTCGCTGCTTGATTTATACCCCCCATTAGGGGCCCTAAACACCCCTAAAGGTCCCCTAAAGACCCCTAAAGGTCCCCCGGATTATTGAAACGGCGGATTAAGGTGGCCCGTGAGAGATTCACTTTGATTTATTCAGTTTAATATCGTGTATAAGTACGTCTTAAATGGTGGGGAGAGATTATAGAGGAGAGTGGGGAGATTTGGTTTAGTTATGAATGGTGGTGTAGTAGATTAACGTAAAACTGTTACCGGGGAATGACTTAACCATGGGACCCTCATAATTATCTAAAATGTAGCGCAACCAGTGTTTGTGAGATTACTTTTGACTCGAAATTAATACAAAGAGTTAATTTTAGTAAGAGTAAATCGTATTTTAATATTTAATCTAAACTAGCAGTGCCCAGTGAGTACTATTGAAAAGTACCCCACGTGCTATTGCAAACTATGATCTATCTTTGTGCCAAATTTAATCAATATGAGCTGTCCTGGCGTGATGGAGGAACAAACATTCATTCATCCAAACATTCACGTTTGTTATGTTGGTAAAGTAAGTAATAGATATTCTTTGATAACTTTGGGTAGATATTTTATAACTAAAAACAGTAGTGTTTTACTTATTAAAAATGCAATAGACATATTAATTTCAGATTATTTGTTAGAAATTGAAATACAAAAGAAAATTTCGTTAAAATCGGCCCTACTAAGCATTACATAGCAAATAACGTTCATTCGAGATAATTGAAATAACTTCCCAGAAATGTCAAGTAAATCCATTTCGTTCGCAATAATTTCCTATTATTCAGTGGATATTGTATAAATGTAAAGATATAGATATTACGCTGTCGGGATCCATTCCTTGGCATAGATACCGTCGGATCAAATAGCCCGATCCTCCCCTCGGGCTAGGAGCAGTAATACACCCGCCTTCCAGCTATTACCTCTGACATGTATCTGGATATTATTTATTAGACATTAGTTATTACTTTTGTGAATATTAAAGTGGGGGTTTTGGTGAGGTTATTGATAAATATTAGGTAAAGCTAGAGGCTCTCAAGCCTCTCAAGTCTGCAAACTATCATGAAGCCCATTTGCTTGTCTCCTATGGGGTAAAATAAAAATGAGCTGGTCAGTTTTCTAATGTTGTTAGTTTTTTACAAATGAGAAAGTTCTCAATTTGGATGGTTTTTTAGTTAAAAAAATAATAATAGTCCCTTTATTTCAGGCAATATAACTTTCATACATTGCATGTTATAGAGATCCGTAAAAAATACATAACATACATACATACTTTAACATACATAAATAAAATAATTAAAATTATCGATATATCTTGGATTTTGCTCTAAATACCGCCTTTTAACTATGTGAAGTTTGATACCACATAACTTTGTTATTTTTAGCTGCATTTGATTTTGTTTTATTGGAAAGGATAAAAATACCCACAGATTGGTCCCACGTTTTACAAAATCCAATTGGATGACAGAAAGGCGGTTTTTGGGACCCAATGTTAAAGATTTAATTAATTCGCAATATTGTTTAGTAACATAAAATTTCATCTACTCCGACAGTCGACCAGCAAAGTTATTAAAATATTCTAGCTTAAATTTTTTTTAATATTTCATCTTTAAATCGAAACACCAAATTACGATCTATACTTCGTAAGGACCATAAACCACACAACCACACACCATTTGAATCACATCTCAAAATTCAGCTTTCGGCGGCCCATATTTTAAGCTGGATTCCGTTTAAAAATATTATTTACCATCCAACCATTTTTGTCGCCGTATTATGACAATCCTCGTATACCGCAGGATGAAGGCAGGCACACCTTCATCCAGCACACATCGGGCATCTCGACAAATGTCCAGTAAACATGTTTTGAATAAGATAATAATTAATTAAAATAATAATTATAATACCGCTAGAGTGTGGAATACTCTGCCAGAGTGTGTGTTCCCTGACACTTATAATCTGGGTGTCTTCAAGTCTCGAGTGAATCGGTTTCTTCTAGGCAAGCGTGCTCCATTGTAGGCCGCATCACTGCTTATCATCAGGCATGTTGGCGGCCAAACGCAAGCCTATAATGTAATAAAAAAAAAATAGCATTGACTGCCTCGGTGGCTCAGTTAGTAGTGAACCTGCCTTCTGAGCGTGGGGGCGTGGGTTCGATTCCCACCTAAGGCAACCATTTACGTGATGAACATTTGTGTTTGTTCTATGTCTGGGTGTTAATATCTATTTAAGTATGTATTTAAAAATTTGTATGTATGTATATCAGTCTCTGGCAGCCATAGTGGAAGCTTTGCTTAGTTTGGGGTCAGACGACTGTGTGTGGAAGTGTCTCGAATTTATTTATTTATTTATCATTACTAATTAGCCAGTTACAGTACAGAACTGCGTCGATATTACGTCAACATTGGTTGCGCTATGATCTAGAAAAACAAAGTCTGTCATTCCGGGAGCCGACACATAATGACGTCACTCGTCATCGACAGCGTCTCTTTCGAATTATTTGTTAATGACATCTTGCGATCTTGCATCGAGTGACGTCACTACGTGTTGCCCATGTGACCATTTTTGTCTCAGAATGGCTGGCCTGTATAATACCCTGGGTTACATGAGTTACAAAACACACACGCACATAAACACACACAACACACACCTACAGACTCTAAAAAGGGTCTACATTATTCCTACTATCACTATTCCAAGTAGTAGAAGGTCGCGAAATCTGTCAGGAAGCTGATTTGCGATCTAATTCCGCGCCAAGACCTACGAGTGCCGTGTCCACACTGGAATGCAGTTACCAAGCTTCAGCATTTGTTGCCTGCTCTAGTCAAGTTACATTCGCTTTTAAGCAATCCATTTTTTACAACCTTTTAATTAACTTACAATGTATTTATAAATGTTACTGTGTTTTTTTCGGGTGGAATCTTGCAACTCAATTTTGATGCAGATTTCTTCAAGCGATTGAGCTGAAATTTTGTATACACGTTTAGTTTGGATGACAATGCATGGCTAAACATGCATTGTCATCCAAACTAAACGCCATGTTAGATTTAGAATGACGTCACACAACTAATTGTGTGACGTCATTCTAAATCTAACATGGCGGAACACCCACAATGATGGACAAGTATATCAAAGGGCTTGCTGAGAGTAGCTCGAAAAATATTATTTATAAGGCTTTAAAAGCTTGTTTTGAAAATTACATTTTTAAACAAAAAAACTTATTTACTTAAACTTATTTAAAACAAAAAAACTTAATTATAAGCTACTAATTATACGAGCTGATATGGCAAGTTATTTTATTGTCAACTCGTTAGTAAGTTGAAATACAAAGTGCCCTCTTGACAATAGGTAATGATCGTTAATCACCCAATTAAGAATCACTGATCACGCCACGAGCATAGAAAATGCATAATGATCGGTGATTAGAGATGACAGCCCTCCACACAATCGTGCTCGTAGGTATTCGTCTAAGTATGTGATGAGAGGCCATTGAAAAGTGATATTTATACCAATAAAAACAAATATTTTTTAACATTCTATTTAAAACTAAGAAATCTTCATCGTTTTGCTAAATGCATTTGTCTGTCTCTTCTTTCATATCGATGGTAAAATCAAATAAGCTCACGTACTGCCTTGCACTGCCAGCCGAAGGTCTTGATCTATCGGCACCAGAGGTCATTTGTTATTCCGTTTTTACAAGTTTCCGGACAGATTTGCGCCTTTGAAAGATTACGATTCAGCTAATGCCTCGCTAATGGAACCGAGCTGGAGCCCTATTCTAAGGCACTCGAGATTATCTCTGTCAGTCTGAACTAAACCTATTTGTCTCTTAGATTTGCATGAAATGGTTTTATCCTCTTAGATTTAGTTGTCATGATTTTAGCTTGAAAATTGTTTGTAGTTTAGATTTTGGTTAAAATTCAGTTTTTGGTTTTATTCAGAGTGGTTTTATAATTCGTAAACAGCCCCTGCTAGATTGGGCTACATCGTAATTTTGTTGTAATATTATTTTTATCAAAATTTGAATATTGCCAAAAACAAATTTCTTAAGGTTTGTATTTTGTAGATGCAAACGACTACTCGTTAGCTTTTCCTTGACCTTCTATCCTCACTATAAGAAACGTTTACAATAATACACACACACACACAAAACTTTTCCACCTCATAAGCTCGGAAAGCTTCTGTTTGTCATTCAAAATCTGACTGCAAAAGTGCATTTTATCGGCTAGCGTAGAAAGAGTTTTTAAAATTGGAACGTTAGAATAAGCGCACTGGCCAGCACGACTACATGAAAAAAAACACATCGTTTTCCTTGCTGTAGTGAAGTAAAAAGTTGTGTTTTGCTCGGCGGCAAAGAATGTCAGCGTATCGTACTTTTGAAATCCTCGCTACGCTCAAAATTATACAATTTAACCACTTGCTTTTTTCGCGGTTCAATCCTTTCATAGAAGTACTCGCGTCAAAAACAACTCTGCAGCCTTGCATAGCAAATTATTATTCGTACTTGGTTATATTGGCAGGATTTACACACACAACTTCAAGCACTTAGTAACATAGACAGCATTATTGCAGACCGTATTACAAAGACAATGCAGCTAAACGTTGATCCGCTGCTGTAACACAAAACGGATCTGTTTTGTCAAACACCTAGCTGCTATGTAACGTGGCTGATTATACAATCGCGCTGTACCATTATTCCAAGTGTTGAGGATTCCGTTTGCTATACGTAATTGTTTGCTCACAAGACAGCCGTGTTGGGTATTCGCATTACGCTTGTAATTAGCGGTAAGGCTAATTACTGTGCGGTTTGTGTGTGCACACACATCGATACACACGTTTACACACAAGTTTGGGATAGGTACTTGTTTTGCATTAAGCAGCTTTTAGTGTGTGTTCTGACTAGTTTTCAGACTTATTTGCCCGCGCGTTATGCCCTAAGTTAGTAGATGCAAAACTAATTATTTTCGTCGAAACTTATATAATTACTAGTGCTGAAGATCTCGCAAAAACGTAAAAAAAAACCATTATCTAACAAAACAAGGTCTAGCAAACACGTAATGACGTCATCGTCATCAGTCTCTTTCGAACTTGTTCTAAATGACTTATTTCGGTCTTGCTTAAGCATCGGTTGACGTCACTACGTGCCACTACAGTATATTATCGTCCCATGAAAAATTTCAATTTCTCAAATTGTTCAAAGAAAATGTATAGGAAGAAGTAGCACAGAATAAATAACAAGTACATTTTTTTTTATTTCTACATTGTGTGAACATAATAAATTATGTGTGCGTTATCTGCTACATGACTGGAGTCCGGTGTATGGCGAAAGATTCGCCAGCCCCTTCTGGGGAAAGGTGTGACGATTACGTTACATTTTCTTTGAATTCTCGCCGTCACTGTCGCCGGCGACACTCGCTGCCAGAGACGGAATTAAGCTTTTAAGAAGCGAGAAATCTCCACTGCTCAACAATATAACGATCCCTCTAGCCTAGTCGGAGTTGGACTGTTTGATAAGTAGGAAGGAGATCCCGTGTTCAATTCCCGGTAGATATTTGAATGTAGAAGAAGCCATTAGATCTTCTTTAAAAGGTCTAGAAGGTCTAAAGTGTAAACAGTTTTTTTTATCACAACATAAATCACACTATCATCACACTAATATCTTAAAAAGTGTGGAAGTACTCGTATGTTGGTTTACTTCTTCACGCTCAAACAGATAGACGGATTTTTATGAAATTTGATAAGGAAGTAGCTTATACCCTGGAAGACACAATATTTTTAAACTGCGGGTTAACCGCGGGGCCCAGTTTGTTATTATATAAAACGGGAATTAATTTCAGGGGCTTTTTGATTATCTACTATCTTGTCTGGGTATCCTGAATCCTTATCCTGACTAATATTATAAATACAAAAGTGAGTTTGTTTAGTTATTTTTTACATTTTCATTGCCATAACTATTCAACTGATCGTTGTGAAATTTTGCAAACATTGTCAGAGCCACAGAAAAGAGTATGCCGTATTTTTTATGCAACAAAATGCCGTTCCAGTGTGGCCACGAGTAAAACCGCGTAGCACAGCTAGATATTATTAAATATTCAGTTGAGCCGAAAAACAAAACAACAAACAATACACTTCCAATTCAAAATCTAGCTAAAAACTTAGATAAGTCCTACAAAACAGTCCAAACCCTACTCAAGCTGATCCGCCCCACAGTAACCTGAGGGGTTCTAAAGCGTCCTATCTAGATACACTAACTCGTGATATCTGCCACTAGCTGTCACGGAACCCTCTTTAAAACTGCGTATCTTAACTGTAGTTATCGAGTTTTGAACTCGATGTGTGCCAGCAACTCGAAGCTCATAATTAGGAGAGCTGCCGGGGAGTTTGACTGAGTTGTTTCGACTAAGGATTGTTTGTAGTTGTAAACTTGTATCTGGTTTGTTTGGTAGAAATATGTCAAAGTTTCTTGAAATGTGATACTTCTACGTATGCCTAAATGACATGACATAATTGACTTTAATCGCGATGTGTGACATGATGTAGGTAAAGTGCTTATTGTTGAGCTATATTGTTACCTACGTAAACAATGTTTCTATTTCATTCCTATTTATTTTTTTACTGAGCTGAGTGGCTCGAAAGATTCTTAAAAACATACTTAGAACAACGTACATAAGTCATTCTTTATGCTTATAAAGTTGTCGTGTCAATAATAAAGTTGATGTAAATGAAAAACAAATATTATAAATGCGGATGTCGACGTACGTTTATTTCTCACACTTTAACATTTTTGCTACTCATCTGATCATCATGAAACTTTGCAAACAAGTTGTTGGTGATACAAAGTAGGGCATAGAGTTTCATTTAAAGACCTTTCACTTCGAAAAAATAATTATTTCTTTGTCAAAGAGCGTAAAACCGCAAGTTTCAGCTGATTTCAACTTAAAAAACAAGAAATAAAATATAGATTCTAATAGCCACTTGCATTAAATATAAAAATTGCTTAAGTCCTTGCTTGAACTAGTTAAAGGTTAATCTACTCCTTAGCTCCTTCCTACATTTTAGTGCACGAACCTTTAGCCATTCCTTAGGATACTCTCTTACTCTCTTTACTTAATAAACCTGATAAGCTAATATTTCGCTAGGTTCGTATTTCGCTTCTTAAATTCAGTGCAAAGTGGGCATAAGAGTTTAACCATCTATCTATCTAGAACTCAGCACTCAAACCACCCGCCCCCTCCTAGCCTACAAGTATATAATAGTCCCAATAACTATCGAACTGTCTTGCGGTTTACGCCGCGTCTAATTGGCCACACTAGCGGCCTCTTAATGCCTTTGCTGGATAGTAACTTATAGGGCTGCGCTGATTGGGAAGTTATATTAATTTAAGTAGAAAATTATAGTGATCCTATTTCACTAATCAATTATTTGAAAATGCAGTACCTACTTTAGAACTAAAACAATTCCTCAACCGAAATGCTGTAGATCGTGGTTTTCCTGCCCTCCCTCTTGATTTTTTTTTTCTTTTTTTCTAGTGGGACGCGACTCTTAGTACCCAGTCAAGACTCTAAGGACTCTTCAACTTTAGAGTATCCCTTCTTTGAGAGTCAGATGTCACAAATAATGGCAAATAGTAATAATAAATTTGTAAAACCTGGATGCCCTGCTGCCGGCGGGGGCACCGTTCTTTTAAGTTTTTACCCGACTGCTCAAGGAAGGGTTATGTTGTCAGTATCTTGTAATTCTGTATGTTTGTTTATTTTCTCAGTTAACTTACTTCATAATCGTATCTTCCTTACAACTGTATGGATTTAGACAGTGTTATATTCTTCTTAAAAACCCCAAGTCTCTTTAGATAGTTGTTCAGTTATGTGTTTTTTTTTTTCAGACCTACTTGTTATATTTATGTGTTGTAAGAAACTTAGGAAATTAAGAATTAAATAAATATCTTGGAACAAATATTAATGTTAGGATAAGGAATAATAATCATTTATTGCACAACTGTGTACAAAGGTCTTAATTTAAAATATATTCTCAACAGTAGAACCAAGTCGGGTGTGCAATGTGATGTATTGTACATAGGTGCTTATAAATGTAGTTAAACAGAATTAAATAAACAACACATCTCCATCTCGAGCATTCATGCTCACTATCGAAGGCACCTTCTTGCGGCGGCGTCGTGTGTCGGGTCATTCTCGTCCCTCAAATATGTTTGAGGAGAGTGATGGCTGGCACATGCGTCATACTCGTGATCGGGTGCTGCTTGCGGGTCGCTGGTCTGCTCGTGGTGTACTCACAATGTATTAAGTAAATTCGATAACCTTTAACCTAACCTTAGATTAAGACTTAATAACTAACCCCCCTCTACCTGTATTCCTCTTAAATAATAATTAAAGATTTATGTTAATAAAAGTTACGGTCCCCGGAGTCCTTGGAGTGTAATTAAAATAAATGAATAAAAAAAATTAAAAATAAACAACAATCTAAATAAGAGTAAATACTATTTTTATCATTAAAACTCTTCCTCATCGTGAAACCCTTTTGTTAATAGCCATTTCTTTAATTTCCTGGAAAACGGTGCCCCATCTAGAGTTTTATGTGCTTAATAGCTGAGACATACAGACAAACAGCATTCAAGCCCTCACAAGAAGGGATCAATATAATATTTTGGTACAGACCCCCAACAAACAACGATTTAATAAAACTTTTGTGGCAGCCCTACGTCCCTTGTACACACAACAACATTTTGCTTACAGGCCACTAACGGCACCGTAAAGCGCTTTATTCGCTGCAATCACATTACAGCTGTTTCCGATCGCTGTTACTGTTCCTCTAATTATCAGAATCGGACTTTGCGGTTGTTTTAGTACCAGGCACTTAGGAAACAGTACGGGTATGTACTTACATATGTAGCAATAGTAACTGTAAACAAGGGGCTGGTTTTGGGTGTAGTAATTTTATAAACTGTTGTTCTCCCGCCAAAGAGAACAACTTTTAGAACAACATTTTGGAAAATTCGGAAGAAAAAAATCGAGTCTCCATACAACATAAGTATTACCACACCCATAACCAACAATTTTTTACTTTTGTTATAGTAGTACTGTTATTGTTTACAGTCTATATCGAAAATTGTGGTTTTGAAGGGGTTTTACGTAACTACGTAAAGTCCACCTTAAGAGGGCCGCGATGCTCTGAAATTTTCATACAAACGTGATAATCAAATTTCTTGAAAACGATTTGTCAGATTATGATGAAATTTAGCATGTACAATTAAATTAACAGTATCTCCGCCCCTATGTTCTTGGTTTTTTTTTAAACGTTCTCAAGCTAAAATAGAGGTATGAAAAAATCCGCATTTTTAAGGGGTCACTTTTGACTGATTTATTCAATAGATAAGCAAAGCATATCATGAATTTCATTACATAAGGAGGTTGTCCACATCATTAGCTGTTAAATGAATCCATAATACAAGGGAAATTCTTAGTTATTTAAGAATGATTACAGAAGTGCAAAAATCATGAAAAAAATTGTAATTGCACTTTGTCACTCTCTATGTAAGTTTAGAGGCTCGTCAGTATCATCACTCGCTCTCTTCGCTCGTCTTCTTCTTCTAGACGAAATGGCTATAGAATACCTTAAGCCAATGCGAAGTTAGTCTAGGTCGCCTAGGTCGAAGTTAGTTAGGTCGCCGGACTCTTAAGTAGTTACGTAAAATATTCCAAAATGTTACGTTATTTTTAATTTTTTAGCTATCTTGATAACGCCTACCCTCACTTTTTTATAGCCCCTCCAATACGAGTACCATAACGCTCGTTCGATCCGCCACTGACTGTCTGCATGTTTAATACATAGTTACTATTGCTACATTTATGAACGTAGGTACATGCCCGTACGTTTTATCAAAGTAGCTGCAACATTAAAAAGTACATAAAATTTTGGATTATCAAAAACCCGGTAGCTTTATAGAGGTGCTTAGGGCTACAATCCTCAGCAATTTTTCTAAATCTGCTACTGCTCTGTTCGATTCCAAACCTAAAATTATTGGACTACGAAATTATAACTCCAGTAGCACTCTGAAACAAGTACTATTTCACTCACACGACGGTGTCTGCCGAATTTTTTTAATTCAGCATTTCGTATGATGATAAGCAATGACGCGACCTGCGATGCAGCACGCTTACCTAGAAGACACCAATTCACTCGAGACTTGAAGACACACAGATTATAAGGTAGTACTATTATTTATTCTATGGTCTAAGTATCCCTGTCACATTTGGAACGGAATATAAAGAGCGAAGGGCGAAGTGTGGATGTTGTACCTATTACACATCTGCCAGTCCTCTCGGGGGAAAGGCGTGACGATGTGATTATGTTTATAAGTATCTGTTCATTGTGTGAACATAATTATGTGCGTATTGTATGCCATCTGCTACATGACTGGAGCCCGTTGTATGGCGACAGGCTCGCCCCCTGTCACATTTGGGACTGAATATCGTCCGGCGAAATGTGGGTGTTGTATTACACCTCTGCCAGCCCCCTCGGGGGAAGGCGTGACTATATGACGATATGTATAAGTATCGGTATGTATAACACCCACTCTTGCTAAGTATTTCACACTATACATACACCTATACATGTAATTAACTGAGTTAAATTTGAGTCTGTTTCAGTTTACTTATAGGTACATGAAAAGCTAACTTCAGCCAGCACCATATTTCCATTACTTTCCTTTAAAAACTCCACTTATTCGATTGGTATGCTCTACCTTCCTTTACTGGGGAACCATTTATTTCCACGATCACATAAAAGGAGTAAGACGGTTCGATTCTGAGCAAAGTAATTAGTATCGGTGTTGTTTCTTTTTAGTTTGATTGTGTTTATGTGCTTGTTGGAGGGTAATCGCTGGCATTGGAAAAAAATGGTAAAAAACTTTTTAGTAGATGAAATAGTAACTAAAGACAATAAAATTATCTTAATGTTGAAAATATCATAGTTAATAATTAGTTATACCTTGTGCTGGTGTCTAATAAAAACACACTTGAGTTTGGTGAGGTAGTTTTTTTTAGCATCTATTGTTAGTAAACATATATAATATATTATTATAATATAACATATAATATATTATTATAATATTATATCATATATTATTATAAAATATTATTGTTTTTAATAAGATCAATATTGTTATTGTCATATAAACTATCTTTAAACAAAATCAAAAGTTCAGAGTCTTATGGTACGGCTACATTAGTTCGCGATAATTCTTGTCACGCTAAAAGCATCGTTATCGGTTACCGGCGATGTTCTTGTCGACATTAGCGGTCAACTCGTCGCTTTTGTGCGAAGTTGACGTGGGCGTTAAGAGTCCGGCGACCACTTTAGACTAACTTCGCATTGGTTTAAGGTATTCTATAGCGATTTCGTCTGGAAGAAGACGACGAGCGAAGAGAGCAAGTAATGATACTGACGAGCCTCTAAAGTTACCTACAGAGTGACAAAGTGAAATTTCATTTTTTTTTATGATTTTTGCACTTCTGTAATTATTCTTAAATAACTAACAATTTATCTTGTATTATGGATTCATTTAAAAGCTAATGATGTAGACAGCCTCCCTATGTAAAGGGATTTTTGATTTGCTTTGTCTATCTATTGAATAAATCAGTCAAAAGTGACCCCTTACAAATACGGATATTTTTCATAGCTCTATTTGCTCTTGAGGACGTTTTTTTTTAAAAAAAAAAACAAGAACATTGAGGCGGAGATATAGTTCATTTAATTGTACGAGTACCTGCCAAATTTTATCAAAATCTGACAAATGGTTTCCAAGAAATTGGCAAGCGCGTTTATATGAAAATTTCAGAGCGTCGCGGGACCCTTAATTCGCCCGATACACCGCCGAGAGACGAACTAAGCGGCTACTGTTGTCGCGATAGCCCGAATTCTCGCAAGGCCGCAAACGTGGCCGTAGAATTACAACAAAAATGCACTAAATAAATACATGGCCGTACTTACCTTTTATTTATTTTATTTTATTTTATTCGGAAAACATACAGTGTTATGTATCAAGATTACTAATAAATTAAATAGTTACACACCATTTATCTGTTTTCGCATATTGACACACATTCCCACACATTTACCTTTAATGTATTTTTCTATAGATAAAATAAAGGTCTAAAATAAACATTCTTAATTATTTTTCAATTTTAAAATTGTATATATATAGGTATTGTTTTGTTGTTGATTCTGTAAAAGACTGACCCGAAGTTCGTAACGATGTAAATTCTAAGTCAATATCGGATTAACGTAGTCTTTATGAAATACCCAGCACACCTAATTATTTCTAATTATTTTGAATACACACTACCATCGACGCTACACATGTGGCTCGCTCGCTTCTCTCTGGTACAATAATGATCTGATCTAGATAGATATATATAGAATCTTATACAATGGATTGAGTCTCGAATAACTCTTATGTTATTTAGTTCACCTGGAGTGGAGACTTCGCAAATCTTCAGAACCACTCGTCCGACTTAGCGTGCAGTGCAGTGGATAAACGAACTTAAAAGTATTGACATATTGACTGGAACTATGTATATGTCTGCAAAATATCATGTAGATCGGATCAACGATATTCAAGTTTCAAGATGTGCCAGTAGGATGATACCTCGCTTTGATCAGACAATAATATGATAATTATGTTTTGCTTTATCGTCGTTTGAAGCCTTCTCTAGGCTATTGCTGGATATAGGCCTCTCTCTTACTGTTTGCCATTTGCTTCGGTTTTGCTTCAATCAGGTTCGTGTTTTTATTTTATATTCAGTAGTTTTTTTTTGATGCCATACGTGGCAAACAAGCTAACGGGCCGCCTGATGGTAAACGATCATCGTTACCTATGGATACCTAAAATACCAGGGGTATCACAGATTTGTTGTCGACCTTTAGGGACTCTATTGACGGCTCTTTTGAAGAACCCCATGTTGTAATTACTCGGTAATACTACAGGAGGGAGCTCATTCCACAGACTGCAGGTGTGCGGCAAAATAGATCGTGAAAATTGAAAGATGTGTTCAAATGTAATTCAATTACTGACAAAATCGATAATAACCAACTGGCCGCCGCAACACATTAATCGATTCTATTTACGTTACCAATTCATCGACAGGCTTCCTTTCCTAGTTTTCAATTAATGTAAATGTTGCCCATCACTCTAAATTAGATTAACTGAGCTAGGGATGCTCTGTCCGGCATAGTCTTCAATTGGGCAGGGAAACTTTCAAAATTTCACGATTGGTAAAATTTGTGTTTCTAATTAATGTTTTTTTTTTGGTGCTGGCCACTGTGTGGTACACCACTTCCTCGTGGTGTACCACAATGCTAATTCGGGATGTCAAGTCTAGTATAACTAGGAATAGAAATACATTACTAGGTATGTCTGTTAGGTTTTTATTGTCATACAAAAAAGGTAAATTCAGGCCAATGCTTGAATTGTTTCAATAGTCCTGTGTTCCGTACACATTTATAGGAACAAATCCGCGTTCCGGCTAAACCCGGGGAGGGTTTAGTCCAAGCCCTAATCCAACGAGATTAGCCAGATCGGCGGCGCCCGGTTCAGATTCAATCAGTCAGCCGAGCTTCGTTACTGGATTGTATTCATCCGTCTATTGCAATCACTGAGTTACCTTCCATTATCTACGATGAGAGAAACTAAAAAAGAAAGGGAGATATTTCTACGGAAATTAAATTATAGTTAACAAGCTTTTGCCGAAGTAATGTAGGATTTGTACTTTTGAGGGTACCGTACTGAAATAATAAAGAGGAACTCTTGGTCATGGCACATTTTAGTAACGGGGTCCTTTTCCCTCCCTTTTGGGGGGAGGGAGGTGTCAGACTCGAGGGATTCTCTCTTTTCTGAGGCTGGACGCTAGGGGTACAGCAGGTCAGGGTCAGCACATTTATCAACTAGGGGTCGTTCCGTAGATAGATAGATAAACACTTTATTGTTCACACCTAAAATAACAAAATAAAAGAACAGAAAAAACTTAAACTTTAGTGTAACAACTGGCGGCCTTATCACTAAGAGCGATCTCTCGCAGGCAACCTTAGGATGGAGAGGATACGTATGAAAGAGTATGCATATAGTCCGTATCGCTTTACCTTTGAGCAAGAAAGTAGAGTCGATAGTTTGCCCCTTACTCGCCGGCGGAGGTCAGACGAATGCTGAGACTTCGGCATACTTCAGTGCCTATTTGTCAGTTTAACTCTGTATGTCGCAGTCAATAACTTATCTCAGGAACTATAAAAGCTAGCAACTTGAAATTCACCTCGTCCTAGACAATATTTTCATATGTACAAACATGTTCATAAGGAAAAGGGTAGTCGATCAACTATATCTAGGGCTAGTAAGCTTAAAACTATTGAACTATTTATGTTGTAACTAAAAAGTTATAATATGCTTTTTGCAATTTTTCCTTTATCTGTGCCATAAAACGTTGCTTCGTACCAAATTTCAAGATTCTGAGTTCACGGGAAGTACTCTGTAGGTTTTGATTCCCTTGCGAGTGTCGAAAATTTGCAGCATAAACAGCTGTATTTTTGATTACGTTAGCTTAAAAGTTTGATTTTTTTACAGCTCCAAGGAACAGGTGACTTGAATATTTGATATGAATTTCAGTTTGATACCTTGGTTTCCCAGAAACCACGCGTTTCTGAGAATAAGGGTCGTGATAGACATATAGACGGACAACAAAGTGATCCTATTAAATGGATCACTTTGTTTGTTGTTGTTTTAACAGTTTTGAAGATGAACTTCCGCAAAGTAACGCCTGATTCAATCAACTAAGAAAAAGGATACCTGAAAAATAGATTAGGTAAATAGCTTTTGTTGAAAACAGAGTCCGAAAAGCGAGCAAACAATCGCAACAAAATAGAAAATTAACAACAAAATAGTAATAACAAACTCAAATTTTATATGTCAAAAACAGCGCAGTCCAAAGCGAAAGTCCGGTTATGAAATTTGAAAAGTTCCGCGGGTCGCAGTCGAGAGTTGGCAGTCCAGTCAACAAACGTCATAACTCACTGTGCGCGAGTTAATACGAGTTGTGAAATAACCCGGGAGCGGAAATGTGGAAACGCGGACTTAGTTGAGGCGACGGTGAATTAATGGTGCGATCGGACACCGGGAGAAGTTGGCGGACTGTTTTGGGGATTTTTGATTTTAAATAGGGTTTTAAATAGTTTTTTGAAGGTATGACGTTTGTTAGCGAAAGTTTGGTGGCTGGTTGGTAGTTGCTGGTGAATTTTTAAAACTATTGTATCATGCTGCGTACAGACCAAAGCCATCAAAGGTCAACGAAATGCTGCGTCTCGTTTTATTTCATTGAGACGAAACGGGACACAGTGCATTCGTTGGCTTGGTGTGTACCAACATTTTGCAATGTTTAAAAAAATGTGAAAAAATATGTAAACAAACCTAATAGTCACACCTGTTTCCAATAGAAAAAAATAAAACACTCACAAATATTTGAACTTAAGGCGCTGGCCCACTGCGGCGCACGGAGAGGCTACGCACGTGTGTTTAGCTTTGCTTTGCAAGAAATAATTATAATATGCCATAGTATCCACCGCAACCCACGGACACGCTACGCATGAATATGAGATTCATGACGTCATTGCTACACGCGTGGCTTGCCCGAATAAGACACCAACGCATCTCAACGCCGTTGAGATGCGTTGGTGGCTGCATGTGGTACACGAAAGCGACGTAGCTTCACTGCGGGAAGTGAGACGGGCGGGGAAGCGACGCCTGGCGTATGATTTAAAACTGTGCTGCGCTACAGTTGTACATAATCGTAGGGTCATATTCATGGATAGCGTGTACTGCAGTGGAAACGTAGACCCACGTTGTCTAACCAACAAAGCCACGCAACTAAAATGCGCCGCGTGGCCGTGTCAAGCGTGCGCCGCGGTGGGCCAGCGCCTTTACTTTAACGCGGACTTTTAAAACGATGGTTTATTAAATTCATTTCGTCATAGACTTCATCAACCGTACGATCACAATCTCAAAAATTATCTACCAATTTTCTACAACAAAAAGAAAACCTGCACAAGCACAAATAAATATTCACCTAAACAACTCCGTCAGTCAATCAAAACATCCCTGAACAAGGGGCGCCATAATTTCTGCAAGGGAGCGCCATTGTCGGCGGCCGGCCCTAATTGCCCCCTTTACGACCTGATTGCGGCGCTGTACGCCTAGTGGAGATTTGTCGTGATGTTATCATGCTCTATTTGGTGATCGTATCTAGGGTGGGGGGAATTTTCACAAAGCTTGTTTTAGCTTGCAGAGGTTTTTAATGCGCAATGAATAAATCAGAGGTGGATGATTATAATTTATTGAGCAAAGCAAAGGTCCTAGGGTTTACTAGGAGAAATTGACTTTTGGATTTGTTTTGAAATTGACTTTTGAATCCCATCTTTATAATTTTTTTGCTGGAAAATCTAAACTACTATTAAAAAGTACTATTAAAAAGCAGTGAGTTTCGTTTGTTTGTACGTTAGGCTTTCACGCCTTAAATACTGAACCGATCAACATAGTATTTTGCATACACGTTGTCTGAGTTATAAAAAAAGATACAAAATATCTTTCATCCCTAAAAACTATTGACAACTATTGGGTATCAAGGATACACTTATAGCGGATATTATATTATACTAGAGTTTGCCCGCGGCTCTGCCCGCGTGGAATCTATTGCATAGCAATTAATTACCTATTATGTAAATCCATTCAGTAGTTTTAGTGGTTAAGTAACAGTTACCTACTAAATTAATAGTACAGTGATGTAAATAATAAAATGTTGAGGAAAAACATAAGTATTCTTGTTTATTGTTTTATTTTCCTTTTTAATGTTAGTTTTGTAAAGACACTTTTCCGTTGAAAAACAGAATCTAGCTGTTCAAACATTTGTTTTGCGTTTTGGCAATCTTGTATGATCGATAAATGTTTGTCGGTTATACATTGAATTATTATAGCCTTTGCTTTTGAGTCATCTAATTTTAGTTTTTGTTCATGCTGGATATCTTTATTTTCGTATTCTAATATCTGTAAAACCTGTTTTTCTTCTAGTAAGGATTTTACTCTAAACTTCCAGTTAGAATAATTTTCGCCTTTTAGTATTGGCAAAATATTGACGTTTGTGTACATTTTACTTTTGAGATATTATTTTCTCACCTTTATCCTTTAAAATGGCCCATAACCTTATGTTGGAGGAAGGTTTCCAATAATATCTGCTTTATAAGCACGACACGTTATTTAACAGGCTTTATTTAATATTATACAGAATTACAGACATTAGCCATTAATAGAATTTTCACACTGACACTGCTGGATTGACACTGTTTAAAAAAGAACTTCCTCAATAAGATAGTTTCTACGAAACTATCCAATGAGGTAGTATTCTCTTCAATTTGAACTTGCGATTTTATCTTGCTTATTATACAAAAATTACACATCCAAAACCATAAATATTAAGTTTGTCGCTACTCCCGAGGTCAAGGAATCGAATTACATGCAAATTCCCGAAAAACAGGTAGTTGTTTGGGAGAAACATGTAAAGGAAGTTTTGTAGAGCGCCATCTCACTCCATCTTGCGTTTTTATCTCGTTCTGGTTTTTCACTTTTATTATATAAGATTATACGTCAAAGTTGTATAATAGACTCGACCGCCTTGTTCGGAAAAAGAGCCACTACTCAGAAGAACAGACAAGAAACGGAGTGGCATTTTTTTTCAACATTGATCGTGGGTGAAACCGCTGAGCGCAGCTAGTAACTCATAAAATTACAAAAAGTAAGTATTTAAATATACAAAAACGAGTGAAATTGGCGAGGTCACAGTTCGAGGGGAACTACTAGTTTTAGTCTATTTGCTACTGTCATTGGCAGAAGGTATCTTGACTCGAGATTAATTTCTCTTCGCTTTCCATCCGACATATTCTCATCAACAAATACCAAGAAAACCATAAAAGCCTAAACTCTGATAACCTCGCGTGTTCGTCAAATTGCGCGCTCATTTGAGCCTAATGAACGTAACAAATGCCTCGGAGTGTTCGCGCGAGCGGCAATGTATGGCATCCATTCAGATAATGATTGCTAGCGAGCAATAAGCGAATGGCGTGGTAATGGCTGCCGATATGTTGCCAGACGAGTGACAATTGGTATTTTTTAGGGAATTTTACGGAATTGTAAGGAATTTCAGGGAATTGTTGGGAATTGTAGCGTTAATGGGGGAGTTTAGAGATTGGTTGAGTGAAAAGGTTGCTGAAAGAAATTGCGTGGAAAAAGGTTGGAGACTTTGATGAGACGACGTGAGATGTTTGTTGACTTTTTGTGATGGATGTCGCTTAGAGTTAGGTACAATGAAGTAACAATAAAGGTCACTAAGAAAAAAAGAAGATATTGTTTATTGGTTGGATCGGATCATATGTATATGTATTATATACATAATACTGAGATATTTATGACCGAGCAAGCGCAGAGGGACTCCGTTTCAGCTTGGGCTAAGATGCTTTCATATTTTAGGAAGTTTGGCGGATTTCTAGCTGATCTTTCTACAGATCGCATTTCTCAAACGATTCTCGTGAAATGTGAGCAGGGCTGATAATTAAGAACTAACCTACGAGTATACTTATAGATTATCTTGTCAATTAAATTTCCTACTTATTGTTTTTTTTTCTTTATGACGGAGTTTTTGGGGAGGATGGACTTGCGAGCTCTCTCTCACAGGGTCATGATAAAGTTTTTTATTGTAATTGACATGTTTATATAATTATTGATTGTTTTTATTGGTATTCATAATTATTAAATTGTTCTATATAAGTTCAGTTTTTAATTTTACGCATTACATAGACTTATATTAAATCGAATGTAATTTACAATGTGTGCTGTTATGGGTGTCATGCCTGAAATAAATTAATTTTGAATTTGAATTTATCACGGTAGGTAAGATTTTGGTTTATTGACTTAGCTGAGGGTAACTGACACCAGCAATGACAGCCTAGTTGGAGAAAGCTCGTCTCTTAAGCCAGAGGGAGAAGGTACGGGCCGAAGCACGCAACAATTTGTTCATTGTATGAACATACGAGTATGTGCGCATTTAATGTCGTCTGCTACATAACTGGTGCCTGGTGTATGGCGACAGGCTCGCTCACTGTCACATTTGGGACTGATACATTTTAATTTCTAACAAGCATAATGTGGTGTGTGACCAAAAATCACTTAATATTAATTTAAGACACAAAATTATGAACATAAGATATAATTTTTTCCAACATCATGGTTACTTTAGCATCTACTTCTCCTAATACGAAATCAGCTGTGTTTATTTAATTAATCCCGCTCGCTCCAGTCGTTATCTGAATGGGCGCCATACATCGCCGCTCACGTGCTCACCGGTACGCATCCATCACCTTCATTAGCTACAAGCGAACGCGCCGTGGGAAGCGCTACGGATTTACGTTTATAAGTTGATTGTGATTAGGAAAGGGGAGATGGTCAACTTTGGCGAAAATTAAAAAAAAAAGTAGTTGTTTGCCATGAACGATGACGTTAAGACGTTGATATTTTTTTAATACTCCCATTTTTTTATATAAGTAGGTAATAATATTTGTTAATTTCATGACCAGCTTGTCTGATAAAATATAGCTAGTTTCAAGTGAATCGGTTTCTTCTAGGCAAGCGTGTTCCTACGTAAATTACAATTTTTTGGGCTTTGTCTCTGTCGTTTGAAATGTCATAGGAGTGAAAGTGCTTTCCTCATGTTACGCGTCAAAATCATGATTTAATAATATACTCTACCAGGTACAGCTTTCTGAGTCAGAAATGGTCACAGGCAGTGACTTCAATTTCATGCATACGCAAAGGCGATATAAGTCTTTTTGTTTTTTTGGTAAATAATATTATTGTCATGTCATTCTTTTGTTGTCATGTCAACAGAGTTTGGTCTCTGATTTAATCTGGTTTATTGTTAATTTGTGAAAATGTTCTCGAGATGATGAGCGGTTTTCCTTATTTTCGTATTTTGTATGTACTTATGTACAGTTTTGTTATTGTGAAATTTCTTGAATGTTAAATATTTTTACGTTTAAGAATTTTGTTGCCTTCAAGGAATTATTGGTAAAATTATTCAAATTTTATCGTTTCGACTCGACGCTACGGGCGAAAAACACGTTACTAAGTGGCTAGGGGCAACTGGGGCAAATGCGTCTGTAGGGCAACTGCGGAAGAAGGAGGGTTATGTATTTCGAGTGTATGTATACCTATATATATGAGGTTTCTTTGGCACGCCCTACAGCCTAAACAGCTTGATGGATTTCGACATGTGAGGTGTCCTTTGAATCTTCTTGATAGCGGAAGAGACATAGGGTTCAACGTTTTGCAGTCCGGTTTTTGTTTTTTCTTTTAATAATGTTACTTGTTACCTTATGAATTACAGTGTGTTTGCGCTGCATATTATTATGTCATGGACATGGAAGAAAGATACTACATTACGCGACACAGGTTCGCTTATTGTGAAATCTGGGTTATTCAGTTTTCTCAGTTATTTCCACTTTTATTTCTTAAGAGCTATATTTATTGTTTGGTTTTAAAAGCGATGGCAGCCTAGTTGGGAGAAGGCCCGCTTCTCAAGCCTGAGGGGGCGGGTTCGAAACCAGCCGACGGCACGCACCTATTTGTTCATTGTGTGCACATATGTGCGTAATGTGTATCATCTGCTACATGACTGGAGCCTGGTGTATGGCGACAGGCTCGCCCCCTGTCACATTTAGGACTGAATATCGTCCGGCGAAGTGTGGGTGTTGTATTACACCTCTGCCAGCCTCCTCAGGGGAAAGGCGTGACGATATGTTTATGTTGTTTAAAAACAAAACTGCAAAACAAATACTTAGACTCAAAAAACATTATTCCACAGTTAGTTTGTGTTGGAATTCTCCCGTCGCTTACCTGGAATCATTGATCTTCTTAAGTGCCTACAGAATACGGACTTCATGGCTACGGTCAGTTAATGTACTGACTATGGCCGCATATAAATTTTGCAAACGTGAGGAAGATACAGAAGAACGATTCTTCATTAAAAACAAAAGATTTTTTTAATCGTCGTAATATATTCAAAAAGTAGAGCTAAAATTGCAAAACATTTAATTAAGGGTCAGGCGAACACTTTAGGCTAACTTTCTGAAGGTTTTCTATTGCCATTTCGTGTGGATGGAGGTGACGAACGTAGAGAGCAAGTAAAGATACAGATGAGCCTCTAAAGTTGTCGAAAGAGTGACAAATTGCTACTTATAATCAAGAATATAGGGACGGAGATATAGTTCATTTAATAGTACATGCCAATTTCATCATAATCGGAGGAATAGTTTCCATGAAATTAATTAAGCGCGTTTGAATGGAAAATTCAGAGTGTCTCGGAACCCTTAAGAAACCAATCAAAAATAAACGGCGCAAATCAAAACATCTCACTCGCACTTTTGCACATTTTCGCAAGTGCAAGTGAGAAGACACGATTAGCACCGCCTCGTTTCGATTCGTTTCTTCAGTGACGGCTCTAGCATGTCACGTACATTATTAATTATCGTAACACGGGGTCAGCACACACTAATCACCCGCCAGTCCGGCACCTGTGACATGTGCTTGTGTAAACGGAGGATCAGTGAGTAGGGTCGGCCTCAATGATTTATAGTCGGCGTCCAACTGTCAGCCGACCGTTGAAGACTTTTAGTTGGACGTCAAAATGTCTGTCTGTAGCGTACTATAATATTGATTTGATGTAATAAACTGCTGCTCAGTATAATCTACTCCATGTTTAGAAATCTCCGTAAGGCTTGACTTGACTTGACTTGACTTAACGTCCAAAAGACATAAACAAGTTTTACGTGTACGTGTAATGGCAGATTAGCTGCCTTCAGGAGAAGCATATTTGTGATGAGGGTTGAAATTTACAATAAGCTACCACAACTTTTAAAATATACGCAAACTTACAATATTTTTAAATTGAAACTTAAAAAATATCTTATTGACAAGGCATACTATTCTATTGACGAATATTTGAAGGACACTGACATTGATTTTATATAATATTTTTACTTTGACATTAAACCAATATAATTATTTTTTCTGTATTCTGTAAACTTTTGCATACCAAGCGGTTAAACCATGGCGAACTAATTTTATTTATAAGAACTATCTGTAACCCATGTTTTGCAAAATAAATTATTTGATTTGATTTGATTTGTCATTTCTACTCAGTATATCAACATTGTTAGACATCTCTGCTACAGCCAAATTTGCAATGATGGCTATTTTAACCAATCCTAAGTACCTACCGAAAATTTAATAATTATTTTGTTAGTCTTAACTATCCCAATCCTAACTAATATTATAAAACCTATATAAGTGAGATAATTCGTTTATTTGTTTGCTACGCCTTAACTACTCAATGATGATTATCATGAAATGAAATTTTGCAAACATGTTGTCAGAGGTACTGAGAAGAACATGGGGCCACCTTTTATCCCGATAAAATAAAGGTTCCTGTGGATCCGCAGGTGAAGCCACAGGGCGAAGCTAGTTTAGTACCCAGAGACAATTGAAAGCGTTTTTGAATCATCATCATCACAGTCTCACGCGTTCCTAATGCAGAGATACGACCTACCCTAAATCGCAATTTAGCCCTTATCCACTACACTGGCTTAATTCGGCTTGGACGTAACCATATTTGGAATTATTAACTCTAGGAACTTATTATTTGAATACCCATTTTAGACACTATCACTTTGTAATACGGCCGAATATTAACCAAAGGGCTTTGATCTCAATAGTTCTGCACGAAACTATTTTAACTGGAAACTAATATGAAGGCCGCAAGCCTTGCGGCTCCAAGACTCGGACGATGTCTGAGCACACTGAAATGTAAGGGACAGTACTAGATAATACAGTACCTAAATTAGATATAAGCACTTCTGAAGAAACAAACTCTGGTGGGAGGCTTCGGCCGTGGCTAGTTACCACTCACCGGACCAAGCCATGCCGTGAAATGACCTAGTCGTGTTTCGGGATGTAGTCCGGTGTAACCGTTCCGAAGACGGGTCTGAGCAGTAGCGCACTTGTAGCGCCTCACTCAACTGCCGTCTTTGTACTTCTTCACTCTAAACTTCAAGGCTAGAGTGAATAAGTACCTTATAGGTCGTCGTGCTCCATCTTAGACCACAACGTTGCTTAACATCAGGCGAGTTGGTGGTCAAACGCCGACTTATTGTCCATATAAAAAAAATAATAAAAAAAGAAGAGAAAACAGACAGACAGACATAGTCTTACCATCTTAAGAAGAGAAAACAGACAGACAGACGGAGTCTTACCATAAAGATACCATTCTGCGCCCGATCGCAGATGGCAGCAGCATACGACGACACTTCTGGTTTGTATGTATTTGTATGAGATACGTTCCGCAGAATGCGATGGCAGCCTAGTTGTGAGAAGGCCCGCCTCTCAAGCCAGAGGGAGCGAGTTTGAACCCAGCCGACGGCACGCACCAATTTGTTCATTGTGTGAACTTTTGTGCGTATTGTTTTTTGTGCGTTTGGATGTTTGTTACTCTTTCACGCCAGTACGGCTGAACAGATCTGGATGAAATTTGTACAGAGATAGATTATAGTCTAGAATAGCACATAGGATACTTTTTAACCGCGAGTGAAACCTAAGGGCGCAGCTTGTATGTTATAAACGTTCCGCAGCGAGCGACATGAAGCTATAGCTGCATCTGCCGGCTAATGTCGCTCCCTGTGAAACGCATCTCACACAAATAAATACAAACCAGAAGTGTCGTCGTCTGCTGCTGCCATCTGCGGTCAGGCGCGAAATGGTACCTTAAGTGTTTCTTTTCACCATTTTAGTACGGAACTCTAAAAAGAAGTAACCGTAGTTGAGTCGAATGAATTGGCTTCTCTAAGCAAGCGTGTTATTACAAGTCTCAACCAGGCAAAATGGCAGCTAAATACGAAGGAAAAAAACTAATCGAATTACCTAGAGCAAATTTAAAATAGTTAGGCCTTAACTTATTTTTGTTGAATCGGAGAGATTTCTTAAAGTACTGTATGCCTAATGCCTACACTATTATAATAATTATTGAACTCATATTTTATTATGTAAGCATATCAAATTCTCCAGTCATGTTTTGTAAGCTGGTCTAATACCGTATCAATATAGCAAACGCGGTCTGGATTATAATCCAGATAATGATGTAAGGTTTTTTGGCAATCCATTTGGATCCTTAGCTTAGAGCTTTTAGATTGTAATTTGTTATGGCAGTGTTGAATAAACAACTAAAAATTATAATCGTGCCTCTAAATCGAGAAAAGAATAGCGATATATATTTTCACATGCAGAGGAAGAGTAATTACCGCGCGCTAGTAAACATAAAAAAAAACACTGATTTCGACAAAACCACTCAATTATCAGTACAGCAACAATCAGTAAAAAAAACCTTATACAGAGATTTTCAAAAATCTAGCGATAAAAGTATCAATACTTTCTTCAGTGTATCAGTAACATTTTTCTAATTTTCAATACTTTTTTTAAAAGCGTGGTGCCTTTAAAAAAAGTGTTGATAGAATTGATATTTGCGCACTACCAGACGATGTGTCGCAACGACACGTAGTTTTTTTTTTTTTTATTTAGAATAGGTCGGCGTTTGACCACCAACTCGCCTGATGTTAAGCGACGTTGTGGTCTAAGATGGAGCACGACGACCCATAAGGTACTTATTCACTCTAGCCTTGAAGTTTCGTAGAGTGAAGAAGTACAAAGACGGCAGTTGAGTGAGGCGCTACGAGTGCGCTACTGCTCAGACCCGTCTTCGTAACGGTTACACCGGACTACATCCCGAAACACGACTAGGTCATTTCACGGCATGGCTTGGTCCGGTGGGTGGTAACTAGCGTCGGCCGAAGCCTCCCACCAGAGTTTGCTACCCGGTTAGCACTACCCGGTTAACACTCTGCTGCCGTCTGAAGTCGTCGCGGAATGGTACCGTAAGTACCTACCTATTTGTAAACTACGACGCTGGCAGACAGTCTAAATAAATAAATAGGTCAGCGTCAAAGCACGGCACGGAACTATTATGAAACTAGTTAGTCGACTAGTTAGCTAGGCATTTAGTGCTATGAAAGTGTCTGGATCTCAAGTACTGTAGACAGCATAGCAGGTCTGTTTTCTCAGCTGCGCACATAAGCCCTCGACGGAGGAGGATTATGCACGCCTCTCGGGTAATTGATTGTGTGACCAACTTTATGAAATTTGTGGTCATTTCGAACTAAGGGCAGGAGCTGGAGTCTTGAGATTGGGTGCGACTGGAGACAATCTTTAAGACACTAACAGAGTTTCACAGGCGTTCGAAGCGTAGCTGACTTGGGACCTTAGAGAAGTTGCAATCGCTTCCCAGCGGTTCAATTTGAGCATCGATAATGATGAAAAGCTGCCGGTTGGATGAGTTGACACTCTACACGTTGATTAAACATTATCACTCATTTTTGGTTTAGGTAGGAATCAATTTCACGCCCCCAAGCTAAGAAGGCAGGTTCACCATCAACTGAGCCACCGAGGCAGTCAGTTTTAACTTACTAGGGCCAACTGGGGCAAATGCGTCTGTGGGGCAAAAAGATGTAGGTGCCTCCTACATCTTTTTTTATCTTTAGTTGCAATAATCTGTACAAGATGGCGTTAGTTGCCTAATTTGTGAAGGGTTTGTCAGTAACTCTCGAAAGACGCAATTGGCCCACAGACGCATTTGCCCCAGTCTACTTGTTTTATCAACGGTTTATAAATCTTTAAATTATTTTTACGTTTTTAGTTAATAATGTCACTCTGAAAAGTTTTGTCGAGAATCACATTTACCTAAAGTCGTTTTACTTGAAATTTGGTTGTTCGGAGTCAGAGTAGTAGAGACAACGTTAAGGAAACGAGCGATTCACCCGGTCAACTGGGTAAGATGTGTGGGAACTCACTACACTCTCATCTCGGAGTCCTGTCGAAAAGTAATGAAAAAATGCTAAAGGTTTTATTATTCGATTCCTCAACCTAAACATAAATAGCAATGTATTGATTGATTTATTCAATAAATTCAAGTAACTCAGACATTTATACATTATTACGTAGAAGTCCTATACAAAAATACAAGTCAAGTAGTGCACGGAAGTCTTTAATCGCCTGGGTATTCGTATTTGTCTAGACTCTAGACAAAAGTCTACGCTATTAGCATCATGACATAAATGACATGAGAGAGACATGAGATTCATGATGGAGTCGTTTTTGAATGCGTAATGAGTCAGATTTGCGGGTTAATTTTGCTATGTAAAATAAATAGTTTTTCATACAATTTTCACCAGGGGACAGTAACTTAACAGTAACCACGAGGGGCACTTAGTGTCAAGCGTAAGTCGGACGATACTTCAAGACTACACAGATGAAAACTACAATCTTCAGATGGGTGACCAAGAGTAGCATTTATAACTACTTGTTGCTGTGCGTCAGATGAAAAGACAAATTGAGGGCCTTGTTGTTTGTTTCTCCGATCCATGTAGGAGGCCTATATGCGGTCTAAAAAGTCTAAAACTGACACTAGGACAAGCCACTTGGCCTATAGTAACTTTAGGCATGATACTACGCTTTTAATCTTGCCATAAAGTCTTCTATCACTTTTTCGCTGTTTTGAATTCCAATTCTTAATTATTCATAATTCAAATCGAAATTACCATCAAAATAATTCCGCTAAACCATTTCATCATAATTTCAAAGTGAAATGAACTTTACAAACTAGAAAATGAACTAGATCATTTAAATATCTCGTTCCCGAAGTTCGCTAACATCGTTAACTTCATTCTTCATAACTCCGTTCACTCATTCACTCATTCACCAACTTTGTTTTGAATTAATTTATCACCTTAGGGGTGTCCGTCCATCTGTGAGCTCAGCGCCTGACTGTCTCGCTAGGTACATGTTCCAAAGAAAACAAGGTCTAGTATTCAGCAAACGCATAATGACGTCATCGTCATTCGTCTCTTTCGAACTTGTTGTGAATGACTTATTTCAGTCTTGCTCAAGCATCGATTGACGTCACTACGTGTTTCTGAATGCTCTACCTGGCGAAGTGTATTATTGTACCATAGCTAGGTTCTCTACACTTTGTGACATGAAGTGTTATGGGCGTGAGTCTGGGTACGAGTATTTGTGTGGAAAATCTCTTCACTTGAGAGATCTCTTCACTTGCCGAGTCCGAGCGAGAGTTAGCGAGCGCATACGCTCGCTAACTTGACCCAGCAGCTACAGCTGAAACATAGACGCTATAGCTTCTATACTTCAGCTGTGCTGTTCAGCTTCATATGTCCGAATTCTGTCTGGATCTCTATCTTCCTCTACAGGTCAAATTTCTAAACCGATTCTCTTGAAATTTTGTGTATATGTTCAATATTTATATAGATTTTCTTGTCGAGTCGGTGTTTGTTTATATTTATTTTTCTTGATTTTGTGTCAGAAGGGTTCCGCGACGCTCTGAATTTTTCAGACAAACTCGCTTATCAAATTTCTTAGAAATCATTTGTCAGGTTATGATGAAATTTAGCATATTATATAATTAAACGAACTAAATCTGAGCTCTTTTGTTCTTGTTTTTTTTTTTAAAAAAACGTATTCAAAAGGAACTATGAAAAATAACGACATTTGGAAGGGGTCACTTTTGACTGGATTATTTAATAGATAGAGGAGGCAAATCAAAAATCTGTTTACATAGGGACATTGCCTACATTATTAGTTTTTAAATAAATCCAAGGGAATCTTTTAGTTTTTTTAAGAATTATTATAGAAGTGCAAAAGTCATAAAAAAATGATTGAAATTGCGCTTTGTCACTCTGCAAATAACTTTAGAGCCTTGTTAGAATCTTTACTTGCTCTCTTCGCTCGTCGTCTAGTTCTAATTGACAATCTTTGGCCAATCCGAAGTTAGTCTAAAGTGGTCGCCGGGAAGTTTATTTCTCATTAATAAGCGAGGCCGTTGGGCACAAGCTTGCAGGTGAACGGACACCTCTTACCGGGATACGGTGTTCAGGTACGCGTACCGTATACGGAGATAAGGCACCAGTTTATACTGTTTTTAATTAAGTTATCTGTTGAAAGCAGCTGGCGGTGATATTCATTGAATGAGTATTATAATAATTTCAAACTCACATTTTCAATTTTTTAATTTTCATATTATACTGTTAATTTAGTTATATTATGGTTTTTCCTAAATAATGCTGATAATTATATAAATAGTCGAATGCGTAAATGTGTCCACTAACAAGCACGGAAATTGTATTTGGTAAACAGTATCACTGGGTGCCCAAAATACAGGCATCGCCTAGTTTGGGACCCACTGTTATTCAGTTTGAGTCACAGATCTAGGATGTAAAAGATCGACAGTGACAATTCGATAGTGATACAAAAAAACATTTGCGCATGCGTGAGTAAATTAGTGTTGTGAAAAGTACTTATTAATTTATCGATTGACCAAAAATGGTCCTCCGGGTGCTTGTCGATAAATATAATCTTTCGCATACCAATTGAGTTGTTTTTTGTTCCAAGTATAACACCGCTGCTGAGCTAAAATGAATATTAATCACTAAACGGGTGTTAAGCTAGGCGGAAGAGTTAGATATCAGTGTCACCATGTATCTAAATTAACATAAGAAAAGTAAATAATAAGATCAACATAATACTATCCTAGTAATTCGCTTCGAATTGTGACCCTTGACCAAATTTACTCGTATATGGATTAGGATAAGTAATAATACTTATCTCATTGGTTTTGTACATTTATTTATAATTTACATATATATTATTTAATTTAATCAAATATAATTAAATTAGACTTGGATGTAAGACACCCAAAATGTGTAAATTGAAATAAAAATGATGATCAGAAATTGAAGGTACATACTTATATATAATACAAAAATGTTTTACGCCTCATCATTCAGTACAAACTCATAAGAATATCAATTTACTTTTGATGGCATTGATTCAAAAATGTATGCTTTGTTTATGTATTGCACCCATCGCCTACCTAATGAACTTTGATAAAAACTATCGATAATAATGACGTCATCTTTTTATCCATCTCTAGTGAAAATCGAGCTTAAACTAACTAATATTTTAATGCTGAATTTTATCACCAATTCTGCTTTCATCTAGGAAATATAGATGTTACGAAGAAACGACAACAACATACCGCTGGTAAATCGGTTTTTGGAACCAATTTATGTTGTGTTTTAGACAAAATTTAGACAAAAACATCACAATGGAATTTTCATATTTACCCATGAAACGACAAATTTTGTGGGTTGAATCTTGAATTCACATCACAATCGCTAAACGCACAAGATGGCATAACTGCATACAATTTTAATTGCTCTCTTTTCATTCAATTTATAATGATACTAGTAAAAAATAATAATCATAGGAATTTTCGCGTGCTCAAAGGTGGCGCGCTGTCATTAATGACAAAAGAAAAATTGACTAAGATTTTATTTGTAGGCGACCTCTTTCTCTCTTGTGGAGTTTACATTTCGATGGAGACTTCTCTGTCCCACGCTTCGTTGGTCTTTTGCGAAGCAAAAAAAATCTTAGGTCTGTGGTTTGAGTACTCGAACTGAGTGTTAAGTGTCATGTATTTGAATATTGTGTTTTTGTATGGATACTTCCATTATTGTCAATAAATATATTATTATTATTATAATTTAAAACGTAATACGCTTTCCAGAGACCCTAATATTTATTAAGAAAAGTATTTCAGTGTAGACTTTTTTAACAAATAATTAAAAAATGTTTCTTTTTGAAAACTGGCGTGGTTTTCACGTACTGTGGTCTTTTAAAGTTAAATAATATAGAAAGCTTCATAATTTATTTACACCACCTACCCTTTTCGTATTTCCATAAGTCCCTGTCCATCCAAAGGTTACCTGGAAGAAATCGCTTTAAGGTCTATAAGGCTATAAGGTCGCCCTTGTACTGCCGAAAAATATATTTTATTTTTTAAGATTTTCATGTAGTTTTTGGTGTGCAATAAAGTAATATTGTATTGTAAAGCAAAGCTTAAAAACCGACTTCCGGCATCCGTATAAACAATTTTTAGACTTTTGTTGATATTTTAAAAACTGCTTGGCCGATTTCGATAAAGTTTATATGGGAACCTATGAATTATGATCTACCAAACAAAAAAGAATCATGAAAATCCATTCACAATTGGTGGTGTAATCACGTATATACATAGAAAAAAATATCCATTAGAATGAGAACCTCTTCTTTTTTGTAAGTCGGCTAAAAATAGGTTTTCATGCCACGCACTTACTCTCGATGTTTTTGGTTCTACAGAACCGGTTTGCTCGACGTAAATTAATTTATTATAATTTTAAACGCAAATTTACTTAACGCTTACACAATAATTGTTGTACATTGTTTGTTTTTTTTTTTGATTATATAATTGTTTTAACATCAAATATTATGTTTGCTATTAATTGCACAGGATTACGAATTAATTAGATGTTTTAATATTGAACGAGTAAATTTATTTGATAAACGAAAAATATAACCTACATACGAGTATTATTAGAATTGTAATAATTCAAATTTGTTTAATGATAATAAAGTTTTTTTTTAAAGTACCTACCTAAGTACCTACATACATAATATTGCTGGTTTATAAAAATTCTAAGTCTCGACTATTTGTCCCTAGGAGGAGTATGGTCTCTCCGCAACCTGTCCATCTCCGTCCCGCGCGCGGTCCTCTCCGGCGAGGGAGAGTCGGTGGTCCTCCGCTGCTCCTACGACCTGGAGGGCGCCGCCCTCTACTCCATCAAGTGGTACCGCGCAGAGACAGAGTTCTACCGCTATGTACCGAGAGAGATGCCGCCGAGCTTGGTCTTTCCGCTTCCGGGGACTCTAGTGGATGTAAGTAATTAAAAAAAAAACTATCTAAGACGTAGCTTAATATTCAACTCATCGTCATCCCAATATACAACTGCGACAGTAACTCATCGTGATCCCTAAAACTGGCTACGACGAGTTTCGGTCAGATACGATGAGCTTCGATCAGATGCGACGAGTGAAAGTGTGTTCACTAGTGTTCTTTTAAGGAAAAAACATTAAAACCAAAAACGAGCAACAACGTAATTTTATCCAAGTTCATCCAATCTTCATCAAATTTTGCAAGGTACTAGTTTACCTCAATAGAATTTATAAGTTCGTATATGAGCGAGAGTTTGTGGAAAAATGCGAGCTCTCCGTTCGTGGCGAACTACTGGGTGAATGCAGGGTTTAAATTAAAATTAGAAATTACTCTGTAATATGATCGCTACTGTGAATCTGGAACTACTTACTACATTGTGTCAATACTTACTCGTACTGACGAAATAATGCATTTGCGTTGCGTTCAATTTAAATTTCCAAGCCCATAAATCGAACCGTAAATGCCTTAAAGAGCGGTCATAAAACTGTTCTTTACGATCAAGAATCAATTTGCTTCACTTCCACACCTATTTTTAGTTTTTTTTTTATCTTTTTCTTTGCTATAGTGAGTAAGACAGAGATGCCCTTGTTCGCAGCTGACCCAGTCTGACCACCAGCAAGTCCGCGTGGTCAACATGCATCGTCAGCTGAGTGGGGAGTACCAGTGTGAAGTGACAGCTGACGCACCGCTATTCCATACTGACATACGGTCTGCGCCTCTCACTGTCGTTGGTGAGTCATAGACCCATTCTAACTAATTGAGTTCTCGCCTACGTGGTAAAGGGACACCAGGGTAAGTCAAAGGTGAGTAAGGTAGGAGTGGCCAGCGGAGCCTGCCGAGGAATACTATCTTCTCTTTGACGTCTTACCTGTACTCCTCTCTTCCACGCAGAGGAGAACTCATTTAAGCGGTACCACTATGAGTCTGACTACCAGCAAGCGTGACGACAAGTGAGTCTGACCACCAGTGATTATGACTACCAGTGAGTCTGACTACCAGTGAGTGTGACCACCAGTGAGTCTAACCACCAATAGTTCCGACCAGTATTGAGTATAAACTTTAGCATGTACAACCTTGTGGTTATTTAACTGGTAATTAACTTTAAGTTTTAAATAACCCTAAGTGGCTATTTTCTACCAAAAAGTCTGCGAAGTCAGCAGTCTCAATCAAATGTGCAAGAAATAGATACTGATCAATAGATAGACGAATAACAAACAGCGAGTTTGTTTATCTACTAGCAAGACTGAGAAAAGCATAGATCTGTAATTCCAGACAGTTACAAATGGAGAGTCATCAAAGTTGCGAGTAAGAAGATAGCTTCTAGGCAAAAGTGCTTTATCCAACACCACACACCTTCATTAAACTGTCGTTTGCGGAAGACAAAATAATAAACAAACAGCCAGTTTCCAAAACAAACTTTAACTTTTAAAGCTGTCATTAAATACTAATCTGTGTTAATATCTATTTAAGTATGTATTTAAAAATATCTAAGCATGTATATCAGTCTCTGGCAGCCATAGTACAAGCTTTGCTTAGTTTGGTGTCAGGCGACCTAGTGTGGAAGTGTCCCGAATTTATTATTATTATTCTTTCATTAATTTGCAAAAGCAATATTCGACTCAATTTTAATTGTTCTTTAATTTTAAACATAAAAAATAGCAAACGAGGCAATCTGCTACATTTTTCGTCTAGGTAAAGGCAACAAAGTTGTACAAAACAATCTTAGCATAAGATTTATCTTATCCTAACTAATATTATAAATGCAAAAGTGACTTTGTTTGTTTGTAACGCTTTCACACCTCAACTACTCAACCGATTATTATGAAATTTGCATACATGTTGACAGAGGTACAGAAAAGGACAAAGGGTACTTTTTATCCCGAAAACATTAACGTATAATGGGGGACCGCGGGTGGAACCGCGAGGCGTAGCTAGTAAGATAATAAAACAAATAAAAAAATCTATTTTAAAATTGTTTTGCATAATAAGATTGATGTTATGCTAAAATTGTTTTGTACATCTTCGTTTCCTTTACCTAGGCCTTTACCATTACTAAAATGTTGAAATTATTTGCGTGATTCATTACGTAATGAGGAGGCATTAACGTTTGCCTTTGTGCTACGGAGTGAAATCCACTTAAATAAAACTCGGCTTAAGAAAAGGTCTCTGGCAAAACGGTTTCGACGGTTTTGGCAAGATAACCGTTTAACAATATTTACCATAGACTCAATATCCGTAAAACAGAATCTAAAATGTGAATCGAAAATCAGTTTATGTCGTAAAAGTTTAGATTTTAGTGCTTCGGCGGTTATATCTTGGTGGTCGTTTTATAGGTGCTATCCGCCTATCCACCGGTGCAAAGCGCTTAGCAGTTTAAAATATTAAGGTCCATTTTCTTTTTATACAACTAGCTCTTTTGCCCGTGGCTTCGCTCGCGTTTCATAGCCTATGTCACTCAGGTATAATGTAGCTTTCTAATGGTGAAAACATTTTTTAAATCGGACCAGTGGTTTTTGAGTTAATTCGTTACAAAAATACAAAAATTGAAATCTTTTCGCTTTATAACATTAGTTTAGATGTAGATGTAGAAGTAGTAAGACTAGTCATTTTTTGAGTTTTCACTCACGAGAGGGACAAGGACAACGCAACGCGTTGCCATGGAAATTTTGTTACTAGGTCAGTTGCTAGACGCAAATACATTACATTGGCTAAATTGTGAGAGAGAGAGATTAGTATTCTATGGCATTAACCTTTTCAGTGCCTGAGTCGGATTTATCGGAGAAAAAAATTCAAGCCGATTATACCTTGGAATACGCTTACCCTCCCTATATACCCACCTTCCTAGCTTTTTGACCCTCCCTTGGCAACAAAAATATTTATCAGAGAGTAATGTTTCATTCAGGTAGGTCACAGGTTTCTAGCCTACTACTGTTCCAGTTATTTTTTTCTTTTTAATCGACGAAACGGAGGAGGCTTACAAGTCGACGCGTATATTTATATTTATCGGAATGGAGTCGTATCCGGAGCGGAACCATCGCGCGTTCTACGACACGTACCTACTTCGTTAAATGCGCCTACTTTTCTACTGTGCTGTAACTGTTCGAATTATAATTCGCTAAGTGCACGAGCGTGTTTCCTTCATCCGACACTACCCACCAACGCCCACAGTTAACAAGATGAGTGCTAATGATGATGATAAGGGCCTTTGTCTTCCCCCGTCATATTCATATATTTTTCTATATTAAATTGTTGACCGCAGCCTTATGCGTTGGTCCGACCAAATCCGCGCTACACCTGACACTTCAGTCAACGATACTATGCAGGTCACCATCAACCGAAATAGATTGCGCAACATCATGAAAGAGAAGGCAGTGGGAGGCGGCTCGACCCTCAGAATTGAGGAGTACGAAGCCAGGAGGAGGCCGAATTAATTGACAGCTTAAATTCCCAATCATAATACATAGCTAACTCTCCTACTTGTTTCCAGATCCGCCATTCCGCGCGCCACAGATCTCGATATCTCGCAGCAGCTACGCTCGTGGAGACACGCTCCGGGTCAACTGCTCCGTCGACGAGTCCTACCCGGCGCCCAACATCACCTGGATGCTCGATGAACATAAAGTAAGTGATGTTTGACATAAACTAGCCTCTCCCCTCTCCCCATTGATATGCCCTGGTGCTTGGAAGACGGCCACGGAACCTCCATAGTAAGGCGCTGGTCAGACAGCAAAGACTTAGGACGAGGACGAAACACGGACGGAGGAAATACGTGACATCTTCATACAAAATGAAAAGCATCGCGTCTCCGCCTCGTTTTCCCTGTATGTGTTGAGTTTCGTCGTTTCTGTACACTTTGTATGAAAGTACATTCTTCTATACATTTTGTATGTTTCGTTTTGTCCATTGACCAAACTTGAGTGATTGAATGCCATGTCTGCGTCCCGTCTTTCGCCCTCAGCTTCCGTCTTTTCTGACTGCCTTGCCGCAAACACACCGTATTAAAGTGGCCATTACACCATGTAATTTGCAGTATGCTAACTTAGCGTGGCTGTACCCGTACTATTGTACCTACGTATGTATTGTATTGTATTGTACTATTTTCTATTGAAAAAAAATGAATTGTTAACTGTCTAACAGCCATTATACTTACCAATTTTAGCACGCTAGCTCATCTAGCGTACTGCAATTGGATAATATGATTACCGCTTAAATCTCAATAAATTGCAGTCGCTCCCTCGTTCAGCACCCATATTCACTTGTCTGCGCTTGTCTTTATTTGTGGCAAGAAGTTTAGAGTTGCCAAGCGTGGAAGAAAGCAAAGTAGCCCTATGCGTTTCAATTTTGGTGCGCTACCTCAATAGATTAGTCGCCTCTGTTTAGTCGTATTTACCAGTGATTTATTTTCTTTTCTTTTGCTTATTGGTAGAATTGTCTTTTATGAAACATTGCTATTTGTAATGTGAACAGAATTTACAAGCAGTACATCAGAATAAATTCCTTTTAGTAATCTCTTCTAGTACCTTATTTTCTAAGAGAATTTCAAACAGATTTAGAAAGAATACTTTATAAAAGCTTTTTAAACAGACAAAGACTTACGTAATCGTTTAAAAGAATTACTGTGAGCTTGAGAGCGAAGATAGGAAACGAGTTAAAGAGAAAAACGAAACAAAGACGCACAAAGGTTTTAGCTTCAAAACGTTTTATATAGTATTCCAACTATATGTTTTTTGGTTGCTTTAAAACAAAATACTAGTGTTGATAGCCTATAGTCGGAGAAGGCTCGCTTTTCAAACCAGAAAGAGCTTGCTCGATCCCAGCCGAAGGCACGAACCTTGTGAAAAAAAAAATTGTTAATTTATGTGCGTGCTTAATGTCATCTACTACATAACTGGAGCCTGGTGTATGGCGACAGGCTCACCCCCTGTCAGTTTAGGGACTGAATATCGTCCGGCATAGTGTTATATAGGTACTTCTGCCAGCGCCTTCGATGGAAAGGCATAACCATTATGTATAATGTTTAGTATGTTTATGTTTTAAATCAAAATGCGAGCCAGACAACGAAATCGGTTTCCTTGCTCTTAATAGACTATAGTTCAAGGTCGTTTTCCAATTAAGTGGACTTCCGAAACTTCGCTTCCTACTTCGTGTCCTACAAAAATAAGCTTTTAGTTATGAAAAACCCGGTAGAAGTTTCCAGCAGTTTTATTCTTATAAAACTGCTCCGCGGCGTCGGAACAATACACCATTATTCTTATTTCTTTTCATTAAAGGGTTTGTTATTTTTCGATTTTTTGTCATTGTTGATCGACGACTGAAGGAAAAACTGCAAGTTTACAGGCGAGAGTTTACATTTTTTCAGTGTTATGGACTGCGTTGAAAATTTTAATCTGTGTGTAAAATTTAAATGGATTGCGATTGTCGAATGCAATCGAATGTATTTTGAAAGCTTTTCTTTTATTTGTTCAAGATTTATTTTGAAATGGATTTTTCGCGTAAGCTGCAGTTGTTTTTGGCTATGACAATTTCACGTGTGAAATTGAATGGTTTTTATAAATATGTACCAAATATGCAGTTACATCATCATTTTTTGCCGCAATCGTCCTTAGGCAGCATGAGATAATAATGATTATAACGTCCTAAACGAAAGTCCTACGTATTAGTATGGAGAAATTGGTATTATTTATCTATCTATGGAAATAAAGTAATCATTATTAATAAGGTGAGATACTAATTCTCAAGGTAATTTAACTGCTCCCCCACTCTATTAAGTAACCAATTGTTTTTAAATTGTGAATAAATTGCCTCAAATTGACACTTTTTGTATGCCTGAAATTTCAAACGAAAAGACAAATGTAGACAATTCATTAACAATAATTTTAAAACAAATGTTTTGTAGAAAAACAAAAAATAACTTATTCTTTGCTGTTGTCAAGTGTACAGGTTCTGAAATGAAGGGACTAGTATATACTTACCAAAAGTTTTCATGTGTAATCAATTTCCTAGAAATACACTTGTTTTTTGTTACACAACAGATAGCAGAGACGGTATCCTGGCGGAACCTCGACTTGGACTTCAAGGAGCGGCCCGCGTTCAGCCAGCTCGAGCTGTCCATCCTCGAGGCAGAGCACTACAAGATGGGGCTCACGTATACCAGCTCACACCTGCACCGCGTCTACCAGGACCACTACGTCTACACTAGGGAGATGGAGAAGGAAGAGGAAGAGGTTTTGAGGTGAGCGACCACTGTGACCAGTCTACTTACAAAATTTATCTACTATTCTATCAACGGTTAATTAACTGTGAGGAAACGAGTGTAATACTTAGCAAGAAAGAATGACAAGCGATAGACCAAAGCAGTAAAAAAGCAGACCTTCAGCTTGGAGATCGGACTATATTGTGAAGGCATCAGGAAGGCAATACGACTTAAACAGTTTTTAATCCTATTTCCTAATCCTAGTCCGATTCCTAACTTATGCGAAAGTGAGCTAGTTCGTGTTTGTATTTCATGATAATCAACGGATCATCATGAAATTTTGAATACGTATCGTCAGGTCGTTAGGAAAAGACATAAGGTACCGTTTATACCAAAAAAAATACAGTTTCTTGAGACCACGGGTGAAACCGCGGGGCGCACCTAGTCCTACTTAGATTAAGAAACCGGAAGTTTCTGTGTTTTTTAGTACTTTTTCACGCTCAAACGGATGCACAGATTTTAACGAAATTTGGTATAGACGCAGCTTACACCCTGGATTGACACATATGCTCCTTTCAACGCGTGTAACACCACAGGCGTAGCTGATATTACTCGTATCTCAACAACTTGTAAAATAGATTTCTAGTAAATCTGTCAAACTGTCAGTCTTGTAAACCATCCCAAACCACGTCCTCCCCCATCAACTCTCCAAACCTGACTTGTCCCTCTCCGCAGGTACACCCTGGCGCCGCCACCGACGGGCCAGTTCACGCTGAGCTGCTTCGCGACGATCTTCGACGTGTACTCCCGGAAGAGCGAGCCGGTCTACATCAAGGAGGACGCTCCGCACCCGGCCTCCGTCACTGGGGAAGACTCTGCGGGTAACTAGCACTTCTCTTTACTTCTTTTCACGCGATCATATAAGCTCAAATGTCAGTTATCTTTTTTCGCATTGAAGGTACAAATTCACAAATTTTAGTAAGATTTTTTTTTTTTAATTCATTCATTATAAATGATGGGTTTATCGCCATCTTGCCTGGGGGCTTACCATGACATCTTATTGCCATGATGGTTACGTGTTGTTTTCGACGCTGCGCGACCGTGAACCTTGTTGCGCGGCGATACGATTCGCGGTCACTCAGTTGTCATGGTAGGCCCTATAATGTTAATCAATGATACGGCTTGCATTAAAGCACGCTTGACTAGAAGAAGCCGATTGACTCAAGACTTAAAATCATCCAGATAGAAACCGGGAACTTGCGCAGACCATTTTACACTCTAACGGTTAACACAATAAAAGTAAAATGTGAGAGGAATTCCAAATGGTGGGTTGTAATTATGGTTTTGTTATCTTTTAATTCGCTAAAAGAGTAAAAACCCAAAAAGTAGAGTCCGGTAGTCTCTCTCGAGAGCCAGTTTTCAATTTACTTTATTTTTTTTTGTATGTTATTTTTTATCTTGCTAGGAAGATTTGAACCACTTTGGTTTCCGATTGAGCTAAAAGGTTAAAAGTTCGTTTTATTACATTTAACTACATTATGATTTTATGATTACCACATTACGATTATGATTTTATGATACGGGAATTACTCACGTTATTATGTATCACGGTATTATGATTATGTCGGTTTTTCCGACTATTGTTTCAACCGCATTCGGCGATTTTTGTCAAGTCGAGTGCACGCGCGCGGCTGCGTTTCGCTTAGCACCTAACTTAAGTGATTCCCGTATCATAAAATGATTATGTTATATGCGATATGAAAACCACGTCAGTTTCCATAATGTCCCTTTTTACCATTTGTAACTACAGTGTGGCTTACCTTTAGGTTTAATGTAATTAAACGCTTAGCAATCTCAAAACTATCAATCTTTCATCATCATCGTACAGTCTTTTTTATTCCACTTCTGAGTATAAGCGTCTCTCTAACAATGTCATCCTCTTCCGACTTTTCAACTTAAACTTACAAATACTTAAAAATAACTTAAATGGACTAAGCCGCCGTCTGAAAGCTTATCCACATATTATATATTAGTGGGAATCGCACACTGTGCGTTTTAAGCAAAACGAGCCTTTCAACTGAGTTGAGCAAAAAATAGTTGAGCTATAGAACATAAAACGTTCGGCAATACAAACTATGTTCAAACGCTCAACTATAGATGAGCATAGTTGAGCAGTGGGTACATCAGAGCTCAACTGCTCAACTATTCATAGTTGAGCAACTACTAGTCGAGCCATTGGTATTACCCACTGCTCAACTTGATGCAGTTGAGCAATCTAGTTGAGCAGTGGAAAAGTAGCGGATATTTTTTGCCACACACCTGCTATCTGTGGAATAAGCTCCATCTTGCAGTATTTCCGAGTAACTACAACACGGGGCTCCAAATGGGCTGTCAATAGAGTTTTTGAAGGTCAGCAACATATCTGTGATGCCCCTGGTATTACAAGTATCCATAGGCGACGGTGATCGCTTACCATCAGGCGGCCAGTTAGCTTGTTCGCCACCTATGGCATAATAAAGCATGTACTTAGTTATTTTTTGTTACAGGGTCATCACCTCTCTGCAGCTTCCTCCTGACCCTGACCTGCGCGTGCGCATCATTGTTATGATCACTCGGGAGTCAATAAACCGCTAGACGTCATGCCACTCGCACAGCTATAGTTGTCCTTGTTTCGTGTCAATTTTTTGTAAGAGTATGAGAGAGATGAAGTATGTTTGTTGTTGTTGGAAGGGGTCTGCGAATTGAATGTGCCAAATGTGTGAAGTTACGCAAATATTGTGATGTTTTTTATCGACACCTTTGTTATTAAGACAATAAGTAGTAAAAGTACTAGATAATAATGCAGGTGTATTCGTTTTTTACAGTATTTGTGTGCCAAATTCAATTAAATGAAGTAACTAAGGCGATGTTCTCACTGCATTCCACCGCGTGACAGTGTGTGGGGTCACGTTTTTAATGTTTGTCTAAATCTCAGTTTGTCCTATTTACAAGCCACCTTAGTAATCAACGTTGTATAGCCTCGGATAGTTACACAGTGTTTCGTCGTTTTCTTTCTTCTTAAATTTTTAACTCGATTGATATAAAACACTGTATAACTATTCCGGGGCTATAAAACATTTATTAGTAAGCGGCAAGTGTATACATACGTAAATGTGTAGTAATGCATATGAGTATTGTTCTAATCGTCAAAGTAAACAACTTGTAGAAGATAAGATTGATAAAAAAATGAGTCTCTATTCAAAATAACCAGTCACGTGATTGAGCAGTGAGAACAGTGAAGTTAACAGTGAACAGTGAGCCTCAATTTTTTTTAGTTAAGCAAACTGGTGTTCTAAATGTTGTTCGCTTTGACGGGTAGAACAGCATTCCTAAGTAGTAATACGTAGTACTATAATTTATTCTGTGGTATAATACACCCTTATGTATACACATAGTACAACACACTGACACTCACTAGCGATTGTCACGCAATGTGAAAATCGCCAAATCGTAAAATAAATGATTAAAAAAAAAAGACTCCAAAAAGTTACTTGTCAACTCAGAAAATTAAAAAAATACATTTATAAAGAATTATTGTTACTAAGTTTTTTTTTTTTTTTATGTAAAATAGGTCGACGTTTGACCACCAACTCGCCTGATGTTAAGCGACGTTGTGGTCTAAGATGTTTTACTTTAAATGTAAAAAAAAATGTTACCTACAAAAATTTCCATCGAGTACCAGTGTTACTCGTTGAGAACAAACCCTATATTTCTAAGCCAGATTTGTGAGCATATTATTTCACATTATTCAACAATATTACTTTGAGAGAAAATCTTTTTACTTAAAAGTCTTGAGTAAAAATATCGCTGAAAATGTTGAATCGAAAAATGCTCGCTCATTCTATGATTCCTCTATCTCAAAATTGGAATAACTCCCAAAGAAATATTGGAATTTATTAATTCTGTAAAAAATTTAACATTTTAATACGGAATTTCTGACCCCATTCAATATTGCTTGCTCTTTCTTTCTTGTTAATATAAAAAAGGACAGCGATAGCCGAAAGTGGTATTTCGTAAGAAAATGAATGTTGTGATAGACACTACGTTAAAATAGTGGAGGTATTTGTACTACGTAGTAATGTTAATATTAAGACTATTATTGTATATTAATTATTTGAATGTTGCAGATTTAATAATTATATGTGAATATGTAAATAAATACATTAGTTACATGTTGAGTTTTATTTTGCCTTTTTCTACTTTTTTTTTTTTTTTTTTTCGCCTTAGCGCTGGTCAGACGGAAAAGACGTAAGTTAAGGACGAGATACGGGCGAAGGGAAGTTAGGACAAGATAAATAAAAAAAAATTAAAACAAGAATACTCTTTTCATCATTCAAACAAAAAAAAAACAACAACTCAAAATCTCGGTTCATCCGTTCGGGAGCTACGAAGCCACAGACTCTCACACACACACACATACACACACACACACACACAACAACACTGTAACACCCTCAAACTTATAACCCCATCGTTTTTGCGTCGGGGGTTAAAAATAGCTTGCATCACAGTCGTGCCCACAGTATAGTCATTGTGTAGCGTCACGTCGTCTCTTCAATACATTTTGTGTGAAAGCACATTGAAGGGACGCCGTGTCCGCGTCACGTCCGTGTCTCGTACTCGTCTTACGTCTTTTCTGTCTGGCTTGACACTAAGGGCTACATCCCACTGAGGCTATGTGAAGCTAGGCTACATACAAACCTAAAAAATTATTGAAAATGATTTGTTTTAAACATTGAGTTCTCTACGCAGAGAGATCATAAGGTCATGCTACATTCTTTGAGAGCAGCTTTTTGCTGGAGGACTTAAACAATAATGAGTCTAACTCAGTGCAAGCACGCAGCGCTAGAGAGTTGTAAGACGAAGTTTTCTCGCGACCAAAAAGTCGACGGCGACTTGAGCACTTAAGAGCAAGCAAGCAACTAAGCGAAGTGCGGCCGGATGGCTGCACTTGAACAGAACAATAGTGATGTACAGAGTCTTTTCTATACGAAGGAATATAACACAATGGTTTGAACTAAATTGGAAAGCTCTATAGCTATAGCTACTTAGCTCCAGCTTTGATAGATGGCTATTTGATGACAGCTCGTACGCTCAAAAGTTGGAAAGTTATTCTAGAAATAAAACCCTTTAGCCGACTAAACAAAATGGCTTGTAAGGTTTTTTAGATGGATACGTGAAAGTATAGCATGCATGCATGTAAGTATCGCATGTAAGTATTTATATAGGATATTAGCTGCGCCCAGCGGTTTGCTATTGAAGACTATAACCTATCTCTGTGCCAAATTTAATCTTAATCTGTTTAGCCGTTCTGGCGTGAAAGTGTAACAAACATCCATCCATCCATCCATTCATTCATCCATTCTTACAAACTTTCGCGTCTATAATGTTAGTAGGAAGGATTCCATGGTATAATACTATCCTGCGCCAGTTATAGCATTCAGTAACACGTAGTGACGTCAAACGATGCTTAAGCAAGACCGAAATAAGTCATTTACAACAAGTTCGAAAGAGACGAATGACGATGACGTCATTATGTGTTTGCTGAATGCTAGACCTTATTTTTTGGATTATGGGATTGTCTTTCTATTTGACCTCCTACAGTCTAGACAAGGCTTACTTGTTATTTAGGCACTTAACATATAGTCACACCTTTTCCCCGAAGAGGCTGGCAGAGGTGTAATACATGTGAGTGGTATCACCCACACTTCGCTGGACGATATTCAGCCCCAAATGTGACAGGAGGTGAGCCTTTCACCATCCGCCGGGCTCCAGTTATGAGATTCATTATAAGACAAGATTATAATTATTATAAAACATACAACTACTATACTACTGAAAATGCTAATATACTTACTGATTTAGGAACTTATTATATAAGTAATAATTTATAATATAATATTTAAATAATAATGACGGAAAAATTGTGGTTGCAAAAAGAAAAACACGGTTTTTTCAGTAAAAAAATTGTTAACATTTTTAATGGACCACAAAAGTCTAAGTGAGTAAACACAGCAAAGTCACAGACAGCCGCCGACAGGATGCATTTCTCAAGGACGAATTTTCACGAAAGCGTTTTTGCCGAAGCTGATACATAGACAGTTAGCTCGCTAACTCTCTGTCTATCAAATACCTGGCCTTAAAAATTAATTCAAAATTTCACGACCAAAAGCGATTTTTTTCTCTTTAACTTTAGAAAGTAACTTTGCTCAGTAAAGCCTCTGAAGTACTCCAAAAGATAAAATGTTTTATCTCAATAAAGCAAACTAGATCTGAACCCAATAATAAATTTCCGAAACTACACTACAAATCTACTGTCCCAGTAATAAACTTCAAAGGAATACAAATTGAACAAATCCGGGCTCTTCCATTTGTTTCACAACTAAAAATATTTCACCAACTGATACTTTTATACTTTATTCAATAACTGAAAAGGCAATATCAGCTTTATTTATTGCATTTTAATGTTCGGAATTGTATAAATCGAGCGACTAGCATTTTCTTCAGAATGTCATTCACTCTTATTATGATAGCTATTAGAGTCAAAATCCGTTCCTCTTTAGTTGCGGTGTTGCAATTCTTAGCTGAGTTCTTCGTGCTGTCGCGACAGGCTTACAGACGTCACTTTAAAGTTTAAAATGGCTGGTGTGTGGGTGGTTGGTAAGTTGGTTTGGTGAGTAGTGGTCGTTATTTCTACGCGATGAGCACTGGAGGACCTTTCCTTGGAGCGCAGCCAGCGAGGTAACTGTGAAGCGTGGGTTACCACTTCGCTGGATTTCCTACAACCAGATAGAATATAACTCCTAATTGTGGAAAATTTGGCAAAAGGGTTCGAATATTTTTCTATGAAAGCTGGCATATTCACCGGATTGCTATACAAGGGGCTAAAATGACCCATTATATGTATACGAGGTAGTTTTACTGCCGAGCTTCAGCGAGTGAGTAAATAGATACCGAGTTAGAATGGGTTTTAGCCCCGTGTGTTACACTCTACTTTTCATTTTGGTTGCGAGAAAATTAAATAATCCAATCGAATACTCAGATCAACCTAGAGGAAAAGATGGAACACTGCGTTATATCTCGCTGAAGCCACTTCTTTTTAAACTTATGTGCGTGATAATGTTGACATGAAAAACATTTGCAATTGCACGAAAACTAATAATAATTTCCAAACTCTACGTTGTCCGTTTCCGTTCCAATATACAACCTTAGTAGATTTCATATTCTCAAAGTGCTCATATTTGTAAGAGTTTAATGTTACGGCTTTTTCAAAATTGACTTGTAAAAAAACTGCACCGTTTTTAAAAAGTCCTGGCCACATTTTTATAATGTACTATGTATATTTTTGTACACGAAATTATAGGATAATGGAATGAAAATAATGTCGAGGTAAGTAAGAATGACCAAGCGAGTAGCGTAGTTTTTTTGCGTCCATGTGTGCGTGTTGTGTACATATACGACAGTAGCGTAGTTTTTGGATTGTTTTTGGCTTCACCTAAATCATACGTCGTGCAACATCTTATTCCCTAGGTTGATCTGAGATCCAATATTACAAATAAATTACGGTCACCAGTCAGTTTGTAATTTGAAACATTCAAAAGATTTCACGCCAATGTCTTTTTTGTTTATTCTGTAGGCGCTACGCAATACGCGCATTTTACCTAACGGTCGCTGATTTTAGTTCTATTTTCAGAAAAAAAAACTTTTCTCCTAGAGCGAAATATGCTACTTTAACTTCGCTCCGGTACTGGTCAATGACGGAATTTTTGAGTAAAAGAAGTGAAAAAAAAATCGATCCTCCACTGACATAAGCTACATTCGTAATGTGCGGAAACTAAAAAAAAATAAGCTGGCAGCAGCTCGATATGCCCCAAAGGTCCTAACCCCGTTGTTTGATATTTGAAATGAAATTGTTGTTTTTGTAGGGTTTTTGTTGGGTGCAAGTTTTCGAGTGCACTAAACTGGTAGTGAAATATTCTGTTTTCATAAAACGGGAGAGCTCACTAAAAATTTAATATTTTGCTGCGAAACAAAGTTATGCGCTGGTGTACTAAAATGTAGCGAATGGGTAACTAAGGTTGTTTTAACGTAGTTTGATTATTGAAAATTTATTAGTTAGGGAAGTTTGAAAACTGAGAGCTCGCAAACAGTATTTTTACAATCGCAAATTGGTTAACAATCGGCAAGGCCGCTTACAACTATTAAACTAGGGCATAATAATATACTCCGCCAGGTATACCATTCCGAGAAAAAAAAAAAGTCACGTGGGTGACTCGCAGTGACGTCAAATGTCTATCGATACTTAGGCAAGACCTAAATAAATAATTTACAATAAGTTCGAGAGAGACGCTGACGAGTGATAAGATTGAAAGATTATCTCCAGCAAAGGTGTCAGTGGAAATACACGACCCTCCTCGCACGCATTCAGATTCTCCTGACGTTCCTATACTTCCACCTTCTCGTCTTACTTCTCAACGTACAGAAGCCCCTGAAGTACTTCATACCCCTCGGCTAGGTTCGTATGCTCCAAACGTTATTTTACCCGACACTTCCGCGAAGCATTTTTTTATCGCGTTTCTAATGACAACTTTTTTAAAGAACTGTAAGCGTTTTCTCTGACTGTCTGATTTCAAAACGAATTTAGAATTTCATGTTGGTTGCTGATCTTAAAACTTCTATACGCTGCTGATAGAGGCTGTCGATAGATAAAGAGTATTTACAATGAGCGAAATCAGAGGGAGCGGGTTCGAACCCAGCCCATGGCACGCACCAATTTGTTCATTGTGTGAACAAATGTGCGTATTGTAGATCATCTGCTACATGGCTGGAGCTCGGTGTATACATGGCAAGAGGCTCGCCCCCTGTCACATTTGTGACTGAATATCGTCGGCGAAGTGTGGCCAGCCCCCTCGGGGAAAGGCGTGACGATATGATATGTTACAATAAGTAATACAAAAAAGTAAAATAGGAGGAATATCATTGCATTTTCCATGTAGTTGTGTGCCAATTCCCGGAAACCTGTACCTTGAAACTCTAGGAACTTATTTTCCAAAAACAAGTAAGTATAACTTAAAAAATACTTGTTTAATCTTATGACGTTGTGTTGTGTTGTCATGGGAACTAACCCCCTAAAAACGAACGTTAGAATAGTTACAGTGTTTTGTCTTTTTCGATCGAGTGGAAGATTTAAAAGAAAGAAAAGGACAAGCATTGTCTTACTATTCCGAGGTTAACTATTACAACGCTTACAATGTTTATTAGTAAAGGGGAGGGATGAGGGGTGTATCCACACGTGGAGCCGAGCTGTGGATCCATAAGTGGACGGATGTGCAAAGTTTCATACGAATCGGTTTAGTGGAAGTAGTAAAAAAAACTGTTGCTAGATTTGGAACAAGCGTACGAGTAGAGCTAAAAACTTGTATAACCGTTTAAAATTACGTTCGGATCAACGATGCTCTAGTTATTGACAGTACAACAAATATCCGGTTTTTTTTTCTGCACGGTCGTCTATGGTATGTAGCCAAGCAAAGGTTGTACTATGGTATGTAGATACTTATATACATAATTTATTCACACGTTTATATTTTTAAGTAACTGCATACTTAAATATAGGTAGATATTAACACCCGGGGATACTCGCAAAACAAACACAAATGTTTATCACAATATACCTAGGGCCTAGGTGAGAATCGAACTCACGCCCACAAGCTCAAAGGGAAGGTTCACTACCAAATAAACCACCAAAGCAGAGCAAAATAATAATTATACAAACATATAAAAGCGCCAATTTGTTCCTCTAGACTCTGAAACCTTCGCCTCGCTCGGTCAAAATAGCTAACCAATCCATGCCTAGGAACAGAAAACTTTTCCCAAAGCCAAAACTTTTCTGTTTCTTCAACAAACTAAATTTCAGTATTAGCCTATTCACACTACGCTACAATTTAACAAGTCATTTACTCCAAGCTAAAACTGTGATACGTCTGTTCTTACAATCCTTTACCAATTTTGCTAATGTTTTTTTTTTTTAAATAAGTGTATTAACATAACATTACATATCGTCACGTTTTTTCCTCGAAGGCGCTGGCAGGATGTGCATCACCCACACCTCGACGGGCGATATTCCGTCCCAAATGTGACAATAGGCGAACCCGTCGACATACACCAGGCTCCAATTACGTAGGAGATGACATTAAAACATAAGTTTAATTTTATTTTATTTTATTATATAATTTATAACTACATAGTAAGCTGAATAAGCTGTCAAGGATGATAATAGTGATAATTTTGATTTTGAGTACGCTTTTCTATTGTGTTTGAACTAGCCACAAGATTCGCAGGCAAAAGATGAGGAATGCACCACTGGGTACATGCCCCCACTGATATAAATACTTACCGATGAAAATATGACACCATATTAGATTGTTTGGACCAAACAGATTGCTAAGCTGGATACAAAAAAATAAAAATAAAGAAAGCCCAGGCAAGGTAATTCTTAAAAGTTATTACTTAATTAGGTACTAAATATCTTACAGCTTGGTAGTAGTTTGCCTCGAGAGATTTCGCATGTCTCCACAACCCCTTGTCCTATTTAGCTCATAAAAAAGTACTTAAAAAAAAAATGAAATGAACTACATGCCTGCAAAATTTCGTTAAAATTAGATCAACGATACTCTAGTTATCGTCTAACAAACACATGCTAAGAGATACTCGTATCCCGATACTTTTAGAACACGCTTTACTCGGTCGATAAGCGGTTCCTTTTAAGTCGTCATGCTTGAAAGCAAGAAACCTCCTGGTCCTCCTAGTACAGTGATCGTTTTCGTTTGGCACCACATATTCAGCCTAGTTCCTTAACGTTTTGTTAAGAGAGTAGAAATATGTAATAAGCTACCTCAAACGATTAAAGAGATAGGAAAAAATGACATTTTAAAATTTAGATTGAAGAAATTCCTAATTGATATGGCCTACTACTCTATAGAAGAGTTTCTTAAGGACAAATTTTGTAATTAATAAGGTATTAATTATTTTTGTAGTTTGACTTTTGCGATTGTCTCAAACTGTCAACTTTTGAGTGTACATACCTGTATTGCCTAAAGGGTTTTGATGTAGCGATACTAATATTAAATTTTATTATCAACTGTAATTATTTCACCTACATTTTAGCAATAAAATTATTTGACTTTGACTTTGAAACTTTTCCTTCAGGTGCGCTTCATTGAAATGTATGGAGCCTAACGAAAACGAAATAAGTTTACGTAACGATCAAAACTCGCGGTGAGCCCTGGGGGCTTACCGCTAGTACAAGAAAATTGTATGTTTTGTGACGTAGTCTGAAGACGCCCTTGTGTGTAGATGTAGGTACATAAAGGGCAAAATGTTTTATTAGCTAAGTTAGGGCGTTTTCAATTTACGGACAAATTAGGGCGTGTAAGTAGCAACTTCGGAACTTCCGAATTTCTGATGAGAGTTACACCGTATGGTAACGGATATAGCTGGGTATCGACGCGCAGCTACTAAAATCTCATAATTGGTTTAAGCAATTTTTTTAATCGATCTAGTAAAAGTTCGCGAGCGAAGTGTCTTTTCTTAGCGCACTTGTAGCGCCTCACTCAACTACCGTCTTTGTACTTTTTTACTCTACAAAACTTCAAGGCTAGAGTGAATAAGTACCTTATAGGCCGTCGTGCTCCATCTTAGACCACAATGTCGCTTAACATCAGGCGAGTTGGTGGTCAAACGCGGACCTATTCTACATAAAAAAAAAAAATAACTTCGGCAAAAATGGTTTTATATGTCTGAATTTTGTCTAGATCTCTATCCAGGGGGGCTATTCCTACGCGTGAGATGAGATGAGATTTTATCTTGGTCACTCTCACACCTATGACAATTTAAACTAGAGCAACAAGGACGCAAAATGGAGAATCTCAAATCTCCGAATAGGGTCCCAGATCTCTGGTGTCGTCTACAGGTTGCATTTCTCAACCGACAAGGACAAAACGGCTAACGAACATATAACCAATAAATGTTGTTAGTCGATATGTCGACAACAACACGCACGCAACGCTTTAGTTTCATCTTTTTTACGGATCGCTAGAGTGTGGAATACTCTTCCAGAGTGTGTGTGTTCCCTGACACTTATAATCTGGGTGTGTTCAAGTCTCGAGTGAATCGGTTTCTTCTAGGCAAGCGTGCTCCATCGTAGGCTGCATCACTGCTTATCATCAGGCATGTTGGCGGCCAAACGCAAGCCTATTAAGTTAAAAAAAACAATTAATATAAATCTTCGAAAGACAATCCTACAATTTACAATTTTTTACAATCGATATCTAACGCTTTAACGATACCTGCTGATTGGACGAAATACAAGCTATAGTAATGTCACGTGATCTCATTCACAGCTCTTTCAATTCAAAGCAGCTAACATTGAAATCTTAGCGATTATAGTTTTTTTTTCTTCTAAAATTTGACTTAATAGGTTTTAGTCGTGAACCGTCGAAGTTCAGTTTTGGATAAGCCCGCGGGCGTGTTCCAGAATTGATGAAAGGTGCGCGGAACATTTTAATGAGTTATGTGCGGATTTCTACTGAACTTGCAAAGTAGAAGACAAGCAGTGAAAGTGTTAAGTTTGACAAGAGTTCAAGGGCGGAAAGTCTTTATTTTCCTCCCGCTTTGAAACTTGATACCTTTTTTATTATTTTACATTTTAAAGTCAAAGACAAAACCAGAATGTTTTTATTCAATTGGGTATCAAAGATATACGCCAATGTTGTACAATAGACTCGACCGCCTTATTCGAAAAAAAGCCACTTCTCAGAAAAAACAGGCAAGAAACTGAGAGAGATCGAGGACCTGAAAAATTGAGAAACTTGACAGAAACTGAGAGATTTGTGTATGTGCAAGAATGTCCTATATATTTATTATTATTATTTACACGTAGGTACACGGCTCCATATTCAATCAAACCCAAATATTGCATAGTTTCATCTCCTCCCTTCTCTCAGAGACATTGATCCAGCCTTCCGCCCCAATACCTCCTAATCCTGGCCAGATTATGACTCCCTTGACCCTTAGATTGGACGATACTTGGATACAGTACTTTTACTTTGGACTAGTTCCTATGAGAGTAGGACTAAAGGTGGGAGCGCACTGAGGCATGACGTGGTATTATAATACTGTTTTTGTAATAAAAATGGCACGACAAATACTTAAATAATGTTTAATTTGCCTGTTGATAAATCGATGCTCAGGATTTTTTTACTTTGTTTTAAATTTTAAGTGTTAAAGCTTTTGGTTACCTCTATCCGGTGATTGAAGCATCGCCTCGTGCTTTAGTCCACATGCGCTATGCCAATTGCGCTACGCCAACTACGCTATGTCAATTGCGCTACGTGAACTGTGCTACGCCACGTGTGCTACGCCACGAGAGCTACGCTACGAGAGCTACGCTACGACGCTCTTTAGCGTCACACAAACGTTTCTAAAAAATCATTATTCAATTAGAACATTTTATATAGACTGTAACCTTACTACCAAGATGCCTTAACAAATATAATGTTATAATAAATACAAACAAAAGTTTGAACTTTGTAAAATTTTAACAAGGGTTTGTTTTGTATAACGATTTTTCCTGAAGGATGTAATTATTTCGCAAGGTTAGTATGCAAGTGTTGTGCGTAATTTTTATTTGAATTTAATCCCAGTAGGGTTTCCTAAGTGTGATCTCTGCTTTACTCGGGCCTGTTATTACACATGTTACTGGAGGGATATAGTGCGTGACTTATTTTGGATATTTGATTCCCGACGAAAGGGGATCTATTTCATCTTGTCCTGGCTACCGGGAGACCACCGCCGCAATATTTGCAGAATATCTAGGATATTTCTGTCTTGGGAATGGAATGCTTGAAATTTGTATTTGGGACACGATATGTTTATTAGTAAAGTTGGTGATCACCCATCTGGCTGAGTTTCGGCTTTCATTAGCTATATTAGTCAAATGCCATATATTTTTTTCGTCGATGCCGAAACCATTTACATAGCACAAGCTGCGCCCCGCGGTTTCACCCGCGGTTAAAAAGTATCCTATGTGCTATTCTAAATCAAATCAAATCAAATCAAATCATTTATTTCGCAAAACATGGGTAAATTTTACAAATTTAAAAAAAAAAAAATATTCAAAGTAGCTGAGCCATGTCTTAACCTATCGGCATGCGAAAATAACATTGTCAATGTATAGAGAGGGCAACTGAGTATTACGAGTATAACAATAATGTCATTTGGGCAACGGACATGCAATTTTATTTTATTTAATTTTAGAAGTATGTCATAAAATGTCAATAATTATTAATGTCAAACAATTTTAATGTCACACTCACATTAACACTGTAAAACATTCCAAAAATAATATTAATTTATCGAAAAAATAAATTACATGTCAAAGAATTATATTTTGTCCATTTTATCCTTTAGAAATTCGTCAATTGAATAGTATGCTTTATCAATTAGGAAATTCTTTAGCTTACATTTAAAAACATTATTACTTTGAATATCTTTCAAAGTCCGTGGTAACTTATTAAAGATGTCAACCCTCATTACAAACATACTTTTCCTATAAAGTGCTAGCCTACGTTTTGGCGCACATAGTGTGCTTTCGTATCGCTTACTAGACAGGGTGTCGTAGTCGTTGATATTATTTTTTACAAGGATGGCTGACTCGTAGATATATATCGAAGGAAGAGTTAACAATTTTAGTTTTTTAAAATACGGCTTACACGTGTCCCTTTGCCTAAGTCCACAAATTGCTCGAACACATCTCTTCTGTGCTCTAAATACTGATAGGTTACCCGTACTGTTTGCCCAAAATAGGACTCCATATCTTAGCTTAGATCCAACGTCAGCATGATATGCGCTTAATAGTGTTTTTTCATTGGCGACCTTTCGCAGCATATATAGCGCATAAGGGAACTGGTTCAATTTTTTACGTACATGTTCTACATGTGAATTCCACGATAGATCTGAGTCTATGTGAATTCCTAAAAATTTTATTTTCTGCGCTTCTTCAATTTGTTTACCGTGGTAATTTATATTTAATGTATTAAATTTAGAGTTTTTGGTTTTAAATGTCATTATTTGTGTTTTGTCAAGGTTTATTTTCAGGTTATTAGTTTGTAACCAGTCAACTATAGTGATGAGAGAATTATTTATGTCTGATTCATGATTAGTAGTTATTTCGTCAGTAAACAGGGCCGTGCTATCATCGGCGAACATAATTAATGGATGATTGATGGCTTGGGGAAAATCATTAATGTAAGCTATAAATAATAGAGGTCCTAATATACTTCCTTGTGGAACACCATATTGCACAGCTCGACTATCTGAACGAAATTGTTCTTCTATTTTAGTAGTCGTATTTAGTCTCGTAATTTCTGTGAACTGTTGTCTATTCGAGAGATATGACCTAATTAGTTTTGAAGCATTACCCCGTATGCCGTAGTGCTCTAACTTCCTATTTAAAATATCGTGATGCACGTGATCAAATGCTTTGGTCATATCCATAAAAAGCGCTGTTACCCGTTTCTTATTTTCAAGACCACTGTAAACTTTACGCAGAAAGCTCAAAATTGCCATTTCAGTCCCTTTTTCTTTCCTAAAGCCTACCTGTTCGGGAGAAAAAATATTATTAGTCTCGAAATAATAATCTAGACGTTTGTGAATAACTTTTTCAAAAATTTTTGAGAATACCGGTATTAAAGCAATTGGTCTATAAAAACTCATTTGTTTTTTATCACTTTTTTTAAAAATAGGTACGACGATAGAAGTTTTCAGCTTTTCAGGGAAGATACCATTTTCGATGCAGCTATTAATAATAAATGCCAGTACATGTGATATGACTTTTGCAGTTGCTTTTATTACTCGAGTACAGATCTCGTCATAGCCCGTACTATTTGTATTGTTAAGGGACACAATTATTTTCTCTATCTCTTTGTCATCAGTAGGCGTTAAGAAGCACGAGTTTGGTTTTGAGTGCGTAAGAGTACTCAATACGTCAATATTTTTAGAAATTTCTTCTATTTCATCAATAAAGTAATTGTTGAAACTATCAGCAATTTCTTTGGGGTCAGATATTATAAGACCATTTACATTTATTTCAGTAATGTCCTCCTTTAAATTATGTTGTTTATATTTGTTAATAACATTCCATACTGCTTTAGATTTATTACTCGATTGCTCAATAGTATAATTATTCTGTGTTCTCTGAGTCTGTTTTATTACTCTTTTTAGTCGGGCTGAGTATTTTTTTAAAATATTTCTATCGGCTGTGTCTGAAGACTGCCTATATTTCCATAGAAGGAAGCGTTTACGTTTAGTGCATACTCTAATACCTTTACTCAGCCATTTGGGACGCTTAGTTAAGGGAACTTTAACTTTAATCACTGGGAAACACAGGTCATACAGAAGTTTGAAAATCTCAATGAACTCATTGTAAGCTAAATCAGTATTTTCTGCACAGTAAACATCGTAAAAAGACAATTTACTGAGACATTCAACAAATTTATTTATGTTGTCTTGGTCATAGTCACGTTTCCATCTACAGAAATGATTGATAAAGTAACTTCTTTCTACGGGACATTTTAGCACTTGTGCTGTATGGTCTGATAGACCGTGTTCCACAACAGTTGCCTTGCAGCCTCTCATGTTATGACCAATATTATCGAGACATGTATTACTACGTGGTCTTGTAACTTGATTGATACTCATTTCAATATTGAAGCTGGATAATATTTCTTCCAGGCGCCTAGCGGCTGGGTCTTTTTTTAATAAATTAATATTGAAATCCCCACACACAATAATTTTCTTATTTTTAGCACAAATTTTATCAAGAAGCTCAGTGAGTTTTAAGAAAAATTGCTCTAGTATTGATTTTTTCGGTTTTGGGGATCTATATACGCAAACTATTATAATTTTGTGATCTAATAGCTCAATCGCACAACATTCAAAAATATTAATCACACTTAGCTTATTTAATTCGGGTAACGTTTTAAACTTATGTTGGTTGTACACTAGTATACACGAGCCTCCTGATCTATTATGACGAAAGAAACTAGTAGCCAGTGTATAGTTAGGTATATTAAGTAATGTAGAATCATTTTGAATCATATTATGCTCCGTTATGCATACTACGTCAGTAAAATTGCTATCCCTCTTCAAATTATCGATGCAAACAATGAGATCATCCGTTTTGCTAATTAAACCATCTATATTTTGATGCATTACGTGCAAGACTAAACTACAATCTATCTCTGTGGCAAATTTCATCTAGATCTGTTCAGCCGTTCTGGCGTGAAAGAGTAACAAACATCCATCCATCCATCCATCCATCCATTCTTACAAACTTTCGCGTTTATAATATTAGTAGGATGTTACAAAAACTTGTTATATAATAGAAGGGCATGTACACACACTTATAAGTATTCATGCAAAAATACAAAAAAAATGCACGTTACAAAAAGTAAGAGTTATGCTGGTTTAAGAACGCAAGAAAAAACAAATATGTCAACTTATCTGTTTCATTTATGTTTTGCGACTTCTATTCTAAGAAAGTAGCGGCACAACGTAAATAGTTTAATAATACAACCGACGTGATTAGTGTCTACGTTCGCGCTTTTCGGAGGGCAGAGCGCGATGTGTGTGCATATTTTAATAGTCAATATTTGATTTAAACAAGCATAATATCATCTTCCAGTCAATATTATTTGCGCACTTCGCGAATATACCAGAGTTTTTGTAACACCCTGTATGTATGTAACATACTGTTTAAAACACATGATTTAAAGATTTAAATATTCAATAAAACTTAGTTTATTATCCTTATTATTTTATATTACTTGTATGCGATGTGATTTATTCCTATCGAAGAGACAAAACGAATGTCAGAGCAAAAAATAGACATGGTGGCTGTACCTACGTAAAAGTAATCTGCAACTACCCACATATTCATTGAAGATTAATTTTTGCAACTACATATAAATAAATCAACACACGCATAAATGTATCTATAACTTATGATACAATTTACAACTTATCAATTAATGACAAATAAACCTAGATGGCGCTGTTCATAACTCCTTACAGTCTGAACGTCCAGCGGGTCATATGCGTTCCTTATTCCATAACATAGCATTATTTTAGTAACAAAGCCAAATGTATAAATGATTTGACAATAGTAGTAAGTAGTTAAGTAATAGTAGACCTAGACCACTAAAAAGATCCAAATTTAATTTTCTAACAAAATTTTAATCTATTTGAGTGCTAGTTTGTATATTTTAGTACAAAAATCATTATCTGCTAAATCCAACATTTATTCCCGACACAAGTACTACTTGAATCGTAAAAACCAATCGCTTGACTCCGCAGAATTTTTTTCTAGAAAGTTCGAATAAAAGCCTTCGATAATTCCAAGCTGTAATGAACTTTACTGCGTGCTGTTTAGAGTATAAAGTTGTGTGTTGGTGATTAGACGGTTGTGGCTGGAAGGTGAGCTACTAAGATATTCATTGAATGTATTGAAATCAGTACTAAGGTAGGAATACCTACTCTACCTTTCTTATATCAATACGTTGAGGTCAAATTCGTCGTATTTTAGGTTTTAAGCTATTGGCTAGAAACTAGAATATAATTTTCGAGTGAGTGAAGGCAGCGCGGTGAATAACGACTCAATTACCTTCGACGTAGGGAAGGTGTGTACCGTAGAAGACTGTTATCATGATTATGAAAGATCCATGTGAGGTTTCCATGACATTGAAAAAAAAAGAGAGAAAAAAAAGGAGAGAAACTATTTTTTTTCTCTCTTCTTTTCAATATCATGGAAAAAAGAGAGAAAAAAAAGAGTTTCTCTCTTTTTTTTCTCTTTTTTTTTCAATGTCATCGTTATCGTTTGTTGGCGATGTTCATGTCCGCATAAGCGGTCAACTCATTGCCTTTCTGTGGAGTTGACGTGGGCGATAATTCGCTCGATTCATCGTAACGAACTAACCGGCTACCTACACTTGTTGTCGCTAATGTAGTCGTAGCATTAGAAAGTAAATTGAAGGGACGCCGCGTCTGCGTCTCGTCCGTGTCTCGTACTCGTCTTCCGTTTCTTCTGTCTGACTTTGTATTGTTTTAATGTGCAAGGGCACCTAAGCCCATTTTGCATTATAGTACTACTATTTTCTAACTTACTATTTTTTTCTAAATTAAATTAAGTTGTACAGCTTTTAATTTAGCTGTCCCCACCTGATAAATTAAAATAAAGTGAGACGCAATTAATTCAAGTCCTGTCTGATTAATTAGTAGTACAATAATTAGAAACGACAACAGTGTGTCGTTTAATAATTTGTCTTTATTACCGGAGTAATATAGTTTACGTTTTCAGGTCAGATGTGTTTGATTCTTTTAACAATCCTACTAATATTATAAACGCGAAAGTTTGTATGTATAGATGGATGGATGCTTGTTACTCTTTCACGCCAGAACGGCTGAACAGATCTGGATGAAATTTGGCACATAGATAGATTATAGTCTAGAATAGCACATAGGATACTTTTGAACTGCGAGTGAAACTGCGGGGCGCAGCTAGTAAATCATATTTTGATTTGAGTACGATTCTGTTTCTAAAATCATCACTATCTCAAAAGCACTCAAAGTTATTAAATAAAAAATACATCCACAAAGTTTCATTAACAAAAGTAGATAAAATTATTATGATACTCCACCAAGACGAAATCCACAAAATATCGTCATAAAATCTGGAATAATCTAGAATTCTCCAGACCAGCGTCTTTCAATACTCCCAAAACGTCTCGATTCCGTATATTTGGCAGAAGTTTCCGTTTAAAATTCATAAAGGATAGGATAAACCCAATATCTGTAAGTGAGCCGAACCATTAGTCGCCAGTGAGTGGTTGGCGACTGGCCAACGAACACGGGAGGTTGGAGCCGGGTACTGGGCACTGTGTTGTGCTTAACCGGCTTGACCACAATTAACAATACAATAAAATCGTACCAAAAAATGTGCTGTTCAAAAAAAATGTTTGACAACGACTCACCATACAATACAAATTGACACCACAAAAGAGGTCAAGGTACAAGATCTATGTATCAGAAGTTTTAGGCCCCTGAAGGCCTCGAAAAAAAAAAAAAGTACTTCTGCTACTATCAACCTAGTGAGGACTACTTCGCAAGGCTTACTGTCTTTTGCTCTCATATTGGTTAACGTAATAATTATTTACCACGCTAGTTATAGTTCTACTTATGTATATTTTTTTGTATCTTTTGTTTGTAACTACGTGTGTAAATAAAATAAATAAAATAAATAAATACTTTAAGTGCTACTAGCTATTAGTTCATCTCGAGCGGAGACCGCGTATATCTTCAGAACTCCTTCTCAATTTAGCTCATATACGAACTTAAGTTAAAAATTCTATTGAGATAAACTACATGTCTGCAAAATTTAATGAAGATTAGATTAACGATACTCAAACTATCGTCGAACACTATACACCAAACTGTCCTACGCTGAACACTACAAAATGTAAAACTGTAACCAAACTGTCCTAGTAGACTCTGCAATCTACTGGGACAATTTCTCTGAACTCTGATACCTCTAAATATACACTTTCGCTAAAAACTCCCACTGCTCAATGAGATATGAAATGTTCTATGGTAAGTCGTTTGCATTTCAGGCAGTCCAACTGTGGAACAAGCTGCCCGTCGCTATTAGACATGCTCCTTCACTTGCTATTTTTAAGGACGCCGTAAAAAGCTGTATTTATCAAAATTGCCTTGATTGTTTTATTTATCAGTGTTGTATGTATGTAATAATTATATGTATTTAGTGATATATGTATGTAATAATTAGTATATTTTATTAACTATAGGTATTTTAAGTACTAGAATGTATTATATTAGTGTGATGTACTTTTATGTAAGTTTTATTTAAATAGTTTATGTAGGTGTATAGGTATAATACTCGATGTTTTGTTGTTTATCTTATGTTTATTTTTGTTATTTTTTGCACACCCTGTCCCATACTCATTTGTCGTATCCTCTCCATCCTAAGGTTGCCTGGAAGAGATCGATTTTAGTGATAAGGCCGCCAGTTGTTACACTATTTAATAAGGTTTATCATTATTTTTCTCTTGTTGCTTTGTTATCTGTGGTGTGAACAATAAAGAGTTTATCTATCTATCTATACCTCGCTTTGTCCGTCAACAAACAGAAAAACTAAAAACCTCTTCCTCTTTGAAGTGAGACGTCGTGACATTTTCGTGGGTAGCAGCCAGCACCAAATAACACAGCTCCTCCAAATCTGCGCCAATTGCGCTTAAGTATCGTATTTTTCAGGATGAAAACATTAGCAGCTGTGAAGCGAGCTCGGGGCACGTCCGGACCCACCTGGTGCTTATTGCTAACTACTCTATTTGAAGCTAACGACAATCATTAGTATGCCTCCTCGGCCTCGAGGCGTGAGTAAATAAAAATTTGCAACCATTTGTAGCAGATGCGACGAATATTGTCGTTTTGGGATTTTATTTTTTAAACTGGAGCCCGGTGTATGGCGAGAGGCTCACACCCTATCACATTTGGGACTGAATACCGTCCGGCGAAGTGAAGGTGTTGTACACCTCTGCCAGCCCCTTCGGTGGAAATGCATGACGAAATGTTATAAGTATGTTATTTTAAGCTAGATAATTACTTGAATGAGGTGTGTTATAATTCACACATGAAATACAAATCAATTTTAACAAAAGTCTTTGTTTGATTCACTATTAGTAATCTCTAGCTTCGTTGCAGTTGAGGTTGCGAGCTTGTGGTGAACTCGCTATAAAATCGCTCGCAAATCGCCTGTGTGCCAGAGCTCTAAGAATTGTACGAAACTTAATGATGACGAGTTATAATTTATAAAGTTCAAAAGAAGCTGCTTACCGAATTTATATATCTAAGACTCACTTGAAGATGATAATATGGAGTTAGACTCTTAAACGGAGGTTTAATTAACTCGAGAGTTAATATGTTAAAAATGTCACGATAATATTATGTTTATTACTAAAGTTTAGGTTTTAACTCTAGGTGCAGCAAGACCATTTATGAGTTTAACCTCTAATGAGCAGTTAAGTCCGAGTTAAAAAGATAACCCGAGCTTCTGCATCGTGGACAGAATAATATTCGAAATTATATTCCACTTAATTGTTGAAAATTACAAGAGAATCGTTTCATTTTCGTTTTGATTGAAACGAATGACGTCCCATGGTGTCATTCGTTTCAATTGCGCTAATTGGGCGAAATGTCCTCACAGTAGCATTGCCGACAAGTAATCTCGCTGTGATGGTGAAATACGGGCGCTGTTGTGGTAATCAGTAGATGGTGTTAAGGTAAATGGTAGATGGTGTAAAGGTAAGCGGTAGATGGTGTAAATGTAAGCGGTAGATAGTACAAAGAGATACGAGATAAGAGATTTACATACATAGTATTTAAATCAAAAGCGATGGCAGCCTAGTTGGGAGAAGGCCTGCCTCTCAAGCCAGAGAGAGAGGGTTCGAACCCAGTCGACGACGGCACGTACCAATTTGTTAATTGTGTGAACATATGTGCGTATTGTATGTCATCTGCTACATGACTGGAGCCCGGTGTATGGCGACAGTCTCGCCCCCTGTCACATTTGGGACTGAATATCGTCCGACGAAGTGCTGGTGTTATATTACACCTCTGCCAGCCCCCTCGGGGGAAGGCGTGACGATATTTAGTATTTAAATATTGTAAGAACTTCATTAGACGAGCTGCGAGCCGTGAGCCGCGCCGTACAAATCGGTGGACAAATCCGTCATCGCCCAGGCACTACACGAGCGCTCAAACGCGCTAGGCGGTGAGGGCTCGGCGTGGCACTCGCATCGTCGATGGCAAGCGGAGGATTAGTCCGCTCGCCGCTCGCCGATAGCATTCACACGAAGATTTGTCCGCGGACTTGTCACAAGCGACAAATCCCGCGGATTGGTACACGTGATTGGTGGGTTTATAGGAATTGTGTTTACTCGTACATTACTATATTTTTGTAGATGACATCGCAATATACTACGAAGACAAAGGTACGTGTGACACAACGCAAGTCTAGCAAGTAATTCAGTGAACGCAGGTGCGACAATAGAATGGGGCAGTCAAAAATATTTGTCTGAAATCATAAAAATGCTAATCTAAGCAAATTTCATGCTTTACACCACAACAGCAACGCTAAAAGGCTTTTACGATAATCGCCCGGTTATTATGGCGTGATGTTTTAATATCGCCCGGAGCTGTGCGCAATACGGACCGCTTGTAACTGGACATTACTGGTCGAGTTGGTTGTACCGACTCGAACCGGATATGCCGAGTGAAATCGGACTACCGGAGACGGATGGGGTCAGACGCTGTAATAACAATGGCTGAAATAGATTTGTTAGTGTAAATCTTGGTTTCGACAGGGATTATTAATTGCTAAGTGTATGTTATTAAACTAGCTGGGATTGTACTAGCTGCTGCAGATATCGTAGTTCAGTTCAGTTTATTGAATCACTTCGCTATAATTACAATTACACATGAATGTCAAACAAAATACTAATAAATTAACAACACAAGTTTCCAAAAAGATGTCTTTTAAACTATCAAAAAGAACAATTAGGAAAACAACCATGAAATCATGAAAAAAATAAACGTTCAGGAACGCAGTAAAAAAAAATGTTCAGTAACGCTTATCAAAATGTATGGTACAGTTATTTTTTTTTTGCGATTTATGGGTTGGTTCCATAGTGAAGGTTATTCAAAATAATTATAATAATAACTAGCTGTCACCCCGCGACTTCGTTCGCGTTTTGAGCTATCCTATCTCTCAAGTTGGATCGAACTGCACATGGTGTGCGAATTTTATTATAATCGGTTAAGTGGTTTAGGAAATCATTGAGGACAAACATTGTGACACGAGATTTATATATATTAAGATATTCGACACACTTAGACACATCGTCTGACCCCAAACTAAGCAAAGCTTGTACTATGGCGGCCAGAGACTGAAATACATATACATCTAAGTATATTTTTAAATAAAAGTAAATAAGTACATTAGATAAGTAAGATCAGTGATAAGTACAAAAACCTGTTTTCGGTTTGGTACCCTTGATACCCGTTTCACCCAGTATAATTATAGTCATCATGTCAGCCCACAAGACTTCCACTGCCGGACAAAGGCGGGAAGCCTTTGTCCAATGATCACAACGACCGGTCCTGCGCTGCCCGCCTCCAGCGGCTTCCCGCGACCCGAGCCAGATCGTCAATTCACCTTGGGGGAAGCCTTGTAGTCTCCACTCGAGAATCTTTCTGCGTCATCGGCCGTCGGTTCTACGAACGATGCCCTGCCCACTTCCTTTCAGTTAAGCAATTCTTCGGCCTAAATCGGTTACATTAATTCGCCTGCGGATTCAACGATTGACCTCTTTCTCGAAGTTGGACCTACCTAATTTGATGGTCTGTCCTAGGTAATTGTCAACAACTTTGAGTGCAGAGTCTCCAACCTTTACTGGAGTGAGTGCTAAATGGAAATTCGACAAAAGTTTCATCATGTCCATGTTCATTTTGAGACCTACTTGTTGAGTATATAAAGTATATTTATCTAAATAGAATGGAAAACGAGTAGAATATCGAATGAAACAGCGGAGCTTAGCTAGCATTTAAATAAAAAGCTCAACCAACCCCTTATCCAAACTATAACCTTAAAATAATACAAAACGACTCGTTTATAAACATATTCCACTTCTTACTTACATTCCCGTATCGAAAATACGTATTTATATTCGAGATAAAAGGTGAAACCAATTTCGATTCAATTTCATATCATCGTATGGGCGATACTGATAGCGCTCTCAATAGAGATCCGGTTTACTGTACCATGCTCTAGGGAGTAGGGAAATTACAAAGAAATAGTTTCTGACCCCCTACTTGACGCGTGAGATATTATCTTGGTCACTCTCACCCCTATGACTTTTCAAACGAGAGAGACAATGACCAAGATAAATTTTAATATTTCACGCCTAAGAAAAATTGAAATCGCTTCTAAGCGATTATGTTTCTAGAAACGCTAACGCTCGAATACTAGCTGCTGATTGAACGAGTTGACAAAAGATCACGTAACTTTTTCAAAGCTCGTATTTCGTCCAATCAGAAGACACTCGACCGTTAGCGATTTTAGGAACAGAATGGCTTGGAAGCGATTGCGACTTGTCTAGGGCCTCTGAACGACAAAGCGACCACGCAATAAAACGAGACACCTGTAAATCTGGAACCAGACTATGGACACGAACGCCTATAAAACGCCAATCCGCCTTTCCTATTGGTAAAAAAAAATTAAGAACTAAAAAAACACACTTTTGTAGGCGTTCGCGGCAATAGCCTGGAAAATTTTGACTGTCTCGGTGGCTCAGTTGGTAGTGAACCTGCCTTCTCAGTTTGCAGGCGTGGGTTTGATTCACACCTAAGCAAACATCAATGTGATGATGATTTGTGTTTGTCATATGCCTGGAGTTCATATCTATTTAAGTATATATTTTAATATAGATGTATGTATGTATTGTCTCTGAAAGCCATAGTACCAAGCTTTGCTGAGTTGGGGTCAGGCGATCGTTTGTAAAAATGTCCCAAATTTATTAATTACTTATTTATTTTATATTTTAAAGCGGTACCTCTGTAGTCCGCTCTCTCAGCGACTCTACCGAGTCCCACTAAACAAACTCTATTGACTCCAGTACTCTACATTGCAGTCACGAACTCTCGCGGCTTTTGTAAAAAAATATGAAAAAAATATTCAACTATCAACAGATAGAACTAAGATTATGATCAACTTCACGTAATGAGATTTACTTACATAGGCATTTATTTGTATAGTTTTAAAAACAACTGTTTCCCGGTGTTTTCTGACTCATGCTTTGAATTTGGCATAGTAAGTATAGTTATTTAAATTATTATAAAAAGAAAAAAATACTTTATGCAGAAAACAATTTCTAATGCAACATTTAGTAATCAATAAATGTTTGTCCTTGATCGTAATAAGCAAGCAAGCAAGTTCATATTAGCCGAGTGGCTGGCCCTGGTGTCAGAGTTTCTAGGCCGGTCTAAGGCTTGGCTTAGCGATTGTTGTCATAGAACACTGTAACAGTTTGTCATTAAATCATCAATTATTGAAAAGAGGAAGAGTAAGGCTTAACTTAGTTAAGCCTTATTTAAGTACTATTGTAATTATTTTATGTTTTTATTAAAGAATTGTTGTTGGTGTATTATAAAGTTAACAATTATTTAAAAGACAAAGATGTCAGGAGCCTTCCACTTCCGCTAAGTGGCCACTTATACATAGATTTTACCTAGTTGTAAGCATAAAATTTGTGCGACAGTAATTTATTTAGGTTTTATACAAAAATAAAGCCTCTCAGTATCTTGCCTTGTGGTTCTGAGTAGTTGCTCTTATTCCGAACAAGGCGGTCGAGTCTATTATAAAACGTGTGTATGTTCATAAGTGTATCTTTGATACCCAATTGAATAAAACCATTTTGACTTTGACTTTGACAACATTTTTTTCTTCCAACAAAACAACCGACGAGGCCTGCAATTTTTGGAATTTCACATAAATCGGTTAAATAATTTTGTAAAAAAAGGTTTGGCCCATTAGACAGTCTTTTAACTCCTATACAGAGAATCCAGACCGTATCCTTTCCAGAGGGCTGTTTCTACTCATCCTTTTTTTTTTGACCTTGGGAAAATCCTTTATGGATACCACCAACAGCCCAAGTGCGGGCACAGAGTGGTTATGTGGGACTCCTGCCACTGACGGCCTACCCACTAAAACCCAAGGGTGTTCCACCTCGGCGCAAAATGTCGGGGCTACGGGGATACTTTTGAACTCTTCCGCGGCCCCGTCAGCGCTAGCCCCTTCGAGCAAGTCATGAGCTTGCGCTCTCTTCCTCTTGATGGCGATGTTTTAAGCGTTATGTTTATTCAAAAATTTTCAGCAAAAATTTTGCAACTTTTGTGTCATAATTTGTATTTCATTTTTAACAAATCTGTTAAAAATGTAACTCAAAAACTAAAAATATGTATTCATGTGACATTTTAGGTAGCATAGGATGAGTAGAATTACCCCTTAATAGGACCCGGTCTAGATTCAAATCACCCTGTAGATAACAATGAACCGGCCAACATTTATTTGGTGTCTAAAAACACTTTAAAACAGTTAAAAGTAAATTTAGTTGGAAATAAGAAGAAATGTTTTCCGCTTAGCTATCTATCATATCGTCACGCCTGTCCCCCGAAGGGGCTGGCAGAGGTGTAATACAACACCCACACTTCGCCAGACGATATTCAGTCCCAAATGTGACAGGGGGCGAGCCTGTCGCCATACACTGAGCTCCAGTCATGTAGCAGATGACATACAATACGCACATAAATTCACTCAATGAACAAATTGGTTCGTGCTCTCAGCTAGGTTTGAACCCGCGCCCTCTGACTCGAGAGGAGGGCATTCTCCAACTAGGCTTTCATCGTTTATTTCAGTTAGCTATCTATCTCCAAATGAACTCTATTTAACATTCTCAAAGGCTCCAATTTATAATTTATACCATACCTGCATTTAAATTAGTCTCAAAACTCCAATCTAACGCCATCGTTCCGGTCGTGACGTCACCGGAAGCAGCCCGTGTTATTAATACGAGCGCATCTCGCACCGGAAGTGGCTAACAAGCTGACGTGCCCGGCCGGATATTAACACAACAATGCGCACTGTGCGCTGGATTGCGGTAATGTTTGCTAGCGGGGTTACAGAGGAAATACGTTTAATTTTGATATCATACAGCAATAAAGGTAATTGAATTCGAAAACTGAAGTGGGTCTGATAAAAAAAATCAAAAGCCTGATTGTACAACTTTCTAAGGACACTTGGGTTTGTAAGACGAATAATATAACGATACTTTCTGTAATACTGTCGTAATGCATTCAGCCGTTTGGAAGATAGGAGGTGATAAAGAAATTTACAAAAATAATTTTCCTACTAGATACGCGTGAAAAACATAACTTTTGCTGGCAGTCGGGTAATAAGAACTAAAACAGACAAATTTAGCTCAGTACAAAATTATTGAAAATTTGTATTTATAGGTACATAAATAAATGTATATAATCGTCATGCCTTTCCTCCGATGGGGCTGGCAGAGGTGTAAAACACCCACATTTCGCCGGACGATATTCAGTCCCAAATGTAACAGGGGGCGAGCCTGTCGCCATACACCGGGCTCCAGTCATGTAGCAGATGTCATAAGTACGCACATATGTTCAGCACAATGAACAAATTGGTGCGTGCCATCGGCTGGGTCCGAACCCGCTCCCTCTGGCTTGAAAGGCAGGCCTTCTCCGGCTAGGCTATCATCGCTTTTTAAAATAAATGTAGGACTTACTTAATAGTTTTATTTAATTTTACGATAGCATACATTAAAATATATATAAAAAAAAAAGATAAACTGGCTCCACAGTGCAAATATACTTTCTTAGATTCTTTAATTTTTGCGAGCCACATCTGTGCCCATAGTCTAGAGGTGTATTAATGTTAAATAAATAAATTCGGGACACTTCCACACACCTCGCTTTCACACACACACACCTTCGCCTGACACCAAACTAAACAAAGCTTGTACTATGGCTGCCAGAGATAGATAGATAGATAGATAAACTCTTTATTGTTCACACCACAGATAACAAAAATAACAAAAGAAAAATTATGATAAAACTTATTAAATAGTGTAACAACTGGCTGAGAGACTGATATACATACTTAGATATTTTTAAATACATACTTAAATAGATATTAACACCCAGACATAGAACAAACACAAATGTTCATCACATTAATGTTTGCCCTAGGTGGGTAGGTTACGCTATTGATACTCGTAGATCAGTAGTATAGGTACATCAAGGAGACAATGACGAGGAACTAGTGGTGCGCCTTGCTCGCGCAGTAAACTGACACAGGGGTTTTTATTTTAGTGTTATTATGTCATTTGTCAAGGGCTTAAAACTTATAACGTCATTTTTCTATGGAACAACCTAGGAACAAGGACTAAAGAATCCTTGTTCCAAGGAAACAACTTCCAATATTCTCAATTTCTGAAATTGAGGAAAAAGTAAGTTGTGAGTATCAAAAGTTGTAAATGTAGTTGTTAACGGGCACACATTGCTCATGTTTGAACCAATGTAACGTATTGGGGCTAATACAGATATGTATGGACGGTCTTTGGTCACAAAGTTTATAATAGAGAAGTTGCAGTGAAATAGATAGAGCTCAATAATGACCATTTGATGTTGGAGCCAAGCTTGGATGCAAAGTGTGAATGTTTAATCATATTGAATCCACCACACGTTGAATCCAATGTGTTGCTACAGTATACTGATGTGCACGAAAAAGATTGCGGCTTATCGCAATGCTACGGTTATCTTAGCGGGAGGTAGTGTTTTGAACAAGTTGACTGCTTATTCTGCATAACGTCGACAAGAACATCACCGATAACGATACACGATGCTTAGCGCGACAACGCGACACGAATTATCGCGCGCTTATGTAGCCCAGCACCTGCATACCGTAACCAGCCTGTGTCACCCTGTATTTCTTCGCAATAAATAAACACAATGACATAAAAAACCGCCTAATCCAGCTATCACGATTATTAGCCGCATCTGAATACAGCGAGCAAAGGAATGTTTTATTCAACGAACACAAAAGCAGGGGAAGCAATCAGGCCAAATCAGACCATCAAAGTGTACTCATAAGGATGGGGGAAAGGGGCTTTGGCCGGATATCTGGCCGGATAACGTGCGCTACGATAATTTCAAGTAGGTGGGTATACTTGTAAGATAATATTATTATGTTTTATTAATTAAAATCCGACTAATGGTCTATTATATTAATTGTAAATCATTTCATCAGGCATTTAATATTTTTTTTAATCAAACCTGTAGAAAAGAGACGAGTATCACAATAATAGAGGATAATAAATAATCATTATTGCTGATATATAGCAAATATTTCTTTTAAATTAAATTTTATGTTTTGTTTCTTTTGAAACATTTCAAAGTTAAACAATGTACCTGAGGATTTTGTGTTAAAAATATTAAATATGAACTTTAATTTTTTTTCCGCTATGTTTCATAGTCTTTTGCCGAAAAAGTGTCCGACGACCGCCCATCCTTACGTGTCAGCCTATCAAAGTGTAATAAAAACGTCGGCTCGCGCGATACCGCCCAGAGATCTCGATGAAGACAGATCGCGCTATCGACGGAATGCCGGATTAACAAATACATGTAAATGTGATTTTGGGGTGTAGCAGACGAGCGATTGACAAACAAATTACAAAAAGATGAGTGATGAGGGGCTTTATAGTGATTCGATTCTTCTACTGCCACGCACCACACCATGCCATGCGGGCCTACGCGAGATGATATCCTAGTTGGAGAAAGTTCGCCTCGCAAGCCTGAAGAAGCTGGTTCCATCCCAGCCGAAGTCATGCACCAATTTACAAAACTCGCATTTTGCTGGACGATATTTAGTCCCAAATGTGAAATGAGCCTGTCACCATTCATAAATACAATGAAGACAAAAGTTTGTGAAAGTGCATGTGTGTAAGTGTATATGCTAATTCATTTTTCATACTCAAACGGATGGACGGATTTTTATGTAATTTTGAATGGAAGTAGCTTATACCCTGAGCTAACACATAGCTATTTTTTAACCGCGGCTAAAACCGCAACTAGTGTTCAAATAATGACCGAATTGCGTTTTTTCACGAATGGTCAAATTCCCAATCGGTTAAATGCATGAAAATCGCAATCTGTCAAAATAGCAAACCGTCAAAGCTAGCCCCTTCGGGGGAAAGCCGTGATGATGATGTTATGTTATGAGACACATGAAATAGACGTCATGTTCTACAGTGCACTTATCATCACTCATGATCCAGCCATTGTGATAAAGCCAAAAACAAACCTTCAACGAAGCGAGGACAAAAAATAACTCATTAAACTTTTGACATCCAGATATCTCCGCAATTATCTAAGACATTGTATTAAAACTTTTACAATTACTTTTCCTGCCTTTTCAAATTGAATTAAATTCGGGAGGCAGTGACCCCTTTCTTTTGTTCTTATCACGTAGAATGGATCAAAGTTGAGACAACGCTATGCATTTCCACAAGTTTCTATCGGGCTGTCGCAAATTAAAACTGGCGTGGTCAAAATAATGAGGTGAGTTATCAGAAGTATTAAAGGTCTATTTGTTTTGTATAGAGCATAAGATAATGAATTCTGGTAAGGTTGCTGTTTGCCTTGTCAAATGATATTTTTACATAGTTAGGTGCGCTGGCGATTTGTAGGTTTCTAACTAAGTCTGATTGTATTCGCATAGTAATATACCGACTACTTACTTGTACAAATATTTTATTCTAGCTAAAACTGATAAAACCGGTATATTTCTTTTATTTCGGAATATTAAAGAGCTTTTATGAACGTTTTTGTTGAAAACTATTGCCACGGCCATGGCGTCTTAATTGCCTCCCAATCATTTTACTAAAAAAAATCTCAATGACTCTCAAATTATGCTTCATAGATTTCATTCATCGCGTCGCTTCAAATATGCGTCAAGCCAAGATGACCCTTCAGAACGTCTCATGTCGGAAGCCTTTAGACCTTATTAATTGGCTGGTAAATAGGCGCCCTTGGGGTGCCCTCGGGGCGCGTTCTTGGCTCCAAATTCTAAATGATGTTTACGCTGTCTTTTGAGGAACGCGTGACAGAGTTTTTGAAACGAAACAGTACTTGTAATTTGGGTACTGTTTTGTATTCTGTGGCTGCGAGTTTTGATGTTGGACCCGGGTTTTTAAAGATCTAGAGATAATTGAATGAGCCTGAGGAAGGTTGTGTTTATTTGCTTTTGATGAAGGACCGTCTGATAGATAGGTTAGGTACTGATGAATAAGAGTTCACTATTATGAAGATATATACGGTATGGTGCTAAAAGTCGACAAATCTAGTAAAAAAATGAGAAGAAATTGAACAAATCTAGTAAAAAATCTATAAATCGAGTGAACATTGGAAATCATAATTAAAACATTAATTCTAATGAAACTATCAAGAGCATTTCATTCTAATTCTTTTTTTGTTTTAATGTTCAAATATTGTTCACCGTAGGTTTCATAATACACATCGTTGCAGGTACACTACACTACAGGCATTTTTTGACAAATACTTGATGCACATAATTATTAGAGGATAATGTTTTTATTCCATCCAAAGGTTGTCTAGAAGAGATCGCTCTTAAGCGATAAGACCGCCAATTGCGCCTATATTTTCGAGTGTTTAGTTAAGATTTATTTTGTGTCAATAAAGAGTTTTTGTATTGTATTGGAAACTCATCATCATTATCATCAGAAACCATTTACAATCCACTGCTCAATAAAATCTTCTCGTCAGCGCGCCATCCTTTCCGGTCTGAATATGTCTGCCTCTCATCCCTTGCCTTCTTCAACTTTCTCCTACTAACTTACTATCAAAACTCTATTGACCACAAAGATTGCCCGTCTGCCCGCCCCAGCCGATCAGCCGCCACGAATAAATCATTCGCAGCCCATCCCTAGTCAATCAATCACCTTGTAAATAGGCGCCTCACTATTGTTACTGCGTTTTAGTGTTGACCGCACTCCGCCGTCTGCGGCTGTAGGGGTTGTATCTCCTCTTGTTATTTCTTGAGGAAAACTATACAAGGAAAACACCGTGTTCAAGAAATTCTCCTTTTTTTCTGTTTTTTATGTTCAGCTGGCTGTTGAAGATTTCTAGCGGCCTAAAACATTTACAGCAGGAAGCTACTATGACATCCAATTGTCATGATGGTTGTGTTTTGGTTTCGACGCTGCGCGACCATGGACCTTATTGTGCGGTGATATGATTCGCAGTCGTACAGCGTCGAAATAAAAAAGGAACCATCATGGCAATAAGATGTCAAGGTGGCCTACCAGGCCCAGGGTCAATCGCACGGTAGGCCCCCAGGGTCAATCACTAGTTCCTTTACTATTAAACGTAGAATGGCCTCGGAATAGACAAATGTATCTTTTTCTTTCTTTTATATTTAATTAATTTTAATTTAGTTTTATGTACACCACCTACCCTTTTCGTATTTCTGTAAGTTCCTGTCCATCCAAAGATTACCTGGAAGAAATCGCTTTAGGCGATAAGGTCGCCCTTGTACTGCCGAAAAATGTATTTTAGTTTTTAAGTTTTTCATGTAGTTTTTGGAATGCAATAGAGATATATTGTATTGTATTGTATATTTTTAACTCGATCGAAAAAGATAGCTATTATACACTGTATAGCTATTCCGAGGCTAAGCTTCCTTAGCAATAAAGTTGTCTAACCTCGGAATAGTAATGCAGTGTTTTGTGGTTTCTGATCGATCGTAACTTTAAAGGAAAGGCAAAGACATAATAAAAAAAAGGAAAGTTTAAAACACCGACTTCCCATCTTGTTATTCGTCATCCATGTAAAGAATTTTAGACTTATGTTGATATTTTAAAAACTACCGAACCGATTTAGGTAAAATTTATATGAGACCACCTCTAAAGTATGGTCTATCAAAAAATACATTACATAACATTAACATACTTACATACAAAAAAAATTAAGAAACAACAAACAGTTGAACAACCTCCTTCTTTTTGGAAGTCGGTTAAAAACGCTGTATAAGTATTCCGATGCTATATATCGTTTATTACTAAAGGGGTTTACGAAAGACCAATTCAATCTGTTACAAAAGAGTGTAGTTAGTAATACTAAAGAGTTTCTATTGTTTTACCCGTCAATGTAAACAACTTTTAGAAAAATAATTTGCTAAATTCAAGAAAAAAAATGGATTAATCAATAAATTTACGATTAAAATTACTATGATAACTGATTAATTTGTAAGGGAAATCTTTTTACTTTATCATAAGTAAATTACTAACTGCGCCCGGAGATTTGACCACCTGTCCTGCGACCCTTATTTTTTTTTCAAAATGAAAGGAACCATTGGTATGTTCTTTTCTGTAGGTTCAGGCTCGTCCCTTGTCCCATTTGGGACTAAATATCGTCCGATGAAGTGTGGGTGCCGGTGGATGTTGTATTACACCTCTACCAGCCCCTTCGGGAGAAAGGCGTGACGATATGATGACAGCCGGACAGACTCCGGCCGCGAGATCTTCAGCTCACAGGTCACTAGTTAATATTCTTCAGGATTGTTAATCGCATAGCCGCAATAAATAAAATTAAAATAAATACATAATATTTTAAAATTTATGCAGTCATAAAAAAAAATTCAAACGTGTGCAATTTCATACAGGCAGCACTCTATTCATTTTCAAATTTCGAAAACTAAGCAAAAACTTTGCTAGCCATGGGCAATTTTTCAACCGGAAAAACAGTGCACCTACTTCCATTTGAAACATTTTAGTCCATAACTCACGATACGGCTAATAAAATTGCAGCTCCATATAAAATAATATACAGCCTAGTAAGTTATCAGCAAGTGAAATATCGACAATATCCATTGACACTTTATTATTGGCAATTTCATTATGCTGAACACTACTCTTGCTGTCCGATAGGCTCGGTTATAGGAGCTTTTGATAATTTTTGTTTACTAGTTAAAATATTTTAACGAAACATGTCATATTGTATTTGTTCAGCGGGCCATTTTGTTTGAACGAGATATTCAACGTTATGTTTTGTATTCCCGCGAAATTTGTAGAGGTTTTGTTTAACATTGAATTTCAAACCTAGGGAACAAAATTAACACAGCTTAGTCTAGATTTATTTGTTGTTTAAAGCTTTTGAAACAAGCAGTTAGGGAAAGTTCTCCTTGAACTGTAATTTTACTCGATTATGACTCGATTTAAAAAGTGCGATATATAGAAATGGAAGCGATGATAGCCTAGTTAGAGAAGGCCTGCTTCTCAAGCTAGAGAGAGCAGGTTCTAACCCAGCCGACGCACAGTGTGCGCTGTAGAACAAGCCAGGTGGACAAAAGTCGTAATCAAATTCCCGGAAATGAGTACTATGTACCTGTAAACAAAACCCCCAAACCCCCAATTCCAAGAACTATTTATGTCTAACATTCCATACTAATGAGTCATTGTTTATCAAAGTGAGCTAATGAGGTAAATGTAATTTAAAATATAGGTCAGTTGCATTTTAGCGACACTTTCACTAGCACCTCATTGTGGCAGTTTTTAATTTTGTGGAAAGTTTAGTGATGGATTTCAATTCTGAAGGTATGTATATTAATATTTTATTATTAGAATCTTTTAATGAGCCTTAAAAATCATTAGAATAGATTATCAACGAAAACACAAAAAAAAAACATATTTTTTCTTTGATTTCAAACTTATCGAGTATGGGAAAAGCATGTATCCTCTTGTATCCAGGCTAATTTTTTTATATGTTTTAGCTGCATGACTATAGATTATTGTGACATATATTTTACGTAGCACAAATGAGTACAACTATTTTTTTTTCTCTTTTTTGCAGAAAAGCTTCACTCTATTAATAAAATAGAGTTTTTCGAAGAATGGCTTAGACACGAAAAATACGAAAGAAATGATCGTCTATTTGAATTTATTTCGTCTAAGTTTGAGTTTTCTGAAATTTCTGAAGATAGTCAAAGAGACATTAAGATGAAGTTAGCCAGTATTTCTTCAAAAATCGCTTCCAAATAGGTTTCTTCAGGAAAGTCAAGGGAGCGTTTTCTTATCAAGAATAAGTTGTGGCTAGAAGGCGAAGAGTTAGAGTTCTGCGTGCGGTCAATTCAACCGCAACCTTCTACCTCATCCACTGACCACTCTCGACCCGGAAGACCCAAAAAAGACTTCGAAGATTCGTCTTTCAAAACTAAAAAACGTAGACTTGAAGAATTAGTTTACTCGCGGAGTGTTGGCGAATTGATGACTGCTGCAGAAGTAGCTGCACGATCTACTGGACACAAAAACGTGTCCATAAAGGACGTTGCCAGGGCTATAAAGGACATTGGCAAAAATCCGAGTTCTGCGAGTGTATGCATTAGCCTTCAACAACCCAGTGCTGTGCAGAATAATAGACCACTAAGTAGTGACGAGGCATTAGCCTACTATATAGACTCGACTCGAAGTCGACCACTCACTCCTATAAACAGACTAGGAAATGGACTATGAAGGTCGGGCACCATGTGTTTCCATCATATAATTGCATTGTTAAATCAAAAAAAGCACAAAAGGAGCACATTGTTGTGACACAATCTCGAGCAGAAATTGAGTTACAAGCTTTACTCAACAAAACAGCGGAACGGTTAATAGAAGCTCAGAAAGAAGTTGTCACAAGTGTGTTCCCCAATTCATCATTTACTCTTTTAAGTAAATGGGGTTGTGACGGGAGTTCCGGTCATAGTGCTTACACACAGAGATTTGAGAACAGCGAAGACACTGATGAGTTCCTTTTTGTTTATTCGTTTGTTCCTCTTAGGTTAATCGACGAAGCTAACAATATCATCTCGCAAAATCCTCGTCCATCATCGACGATGTTATCGACCAAATAAATAAAGATTCAGAGAGCACAACACGAGAAAGTGCTCGCGTCAAGCCACGAAAGAGATTTGCTCAATCTGTTGATTATAACATCTGATCCTCTGATCAACAGCCTGCGGGAAGTTCCAAAAAAAGTCGAATAAATTGTGTGCGGAGGTCCTAAAGCTCATTATAGCTCCTACTATAGAGCCTCGACTTCCACAGCAACTAAGACCTCCACAAAGTCAGGAAGACTATCTTGTATCGGAATCATCCGATACAGAATCCGATGATTCCGATATTGACAATTAGTTTTAATGTACCTGTAGTGTATTATATTACCTTTTAGTGTTAGTATTTGTAATTTTTGTAAATAATGTAATAGTCTAAGGTTGTACATATAATTAGCGGTAATATTTGTAGAGATTAAGGTAATTGTATTATTATTTCAGTATTTTTTTCTGTTTTATAATAGTGTAAATATAAAATATTTTTTTCTTATACATAAAACTATGTATTTTTTATTTTTTTTATTTTATACTATTATAATATATTTTCATGGTTCCGAAACAATGAAAATATATTTTTGTCCACCTGGCTTGTTCTACAGAGAACACTGTGCGACGGCACGCACCAATTTGTTCGTTGTATGAACATATGTGCGTATTGTATGTCATCTGCTACATGACTGGAGCCCGGTGTATGGCGACAGGCTCGCCCCGTGTCACATTTGGGACTGAATATCGTCCGGCGAAGAGTGGCTGTTGTATTACGCCTCTGCCAGCTCTTTCGGGGGACAGGCGTGACGATATGTTATGATTTAAAAAATGATAGATAGATAGATAGATAGATAAACTCTTTATTGTTCACACCACAGATAACAAAACAACAAGAGAAAAATAATGATAAAACTTATTAAATAGTGTAACAACTGGCGGCCTTATCACTAAAACAACTAAATGCAACATAAAAACAACGTTTTTTTCAACTTGACAAATTATTCATTATATTTGGTCCAAATTTAATCTACCAGATAAAACATCTAGCAGGTAGTGTGAAACCGGCCTCCGCTGTCCATATTTCCTGTTTCTGGCTACGTCCCATTTCGGCATTATTTATGGGCGCGGCCGTTTCCCAGATTGGTCAATTACATTAGCGGATACGGTCTCTTAGACCGAGGATGAGGATTACTTGATTTGCCAAGTGAGGCCGCGGCTTAAAAATGTGTATTATATTGGGTAAGGCTTTCTGTGGCCGACCAAAGCTCGGATCGATGCTCGGACCAATGTTGCTCTATGATTTGAAGTTTTCGTCATGTAGGGCGTTTTGGACGGTAGCTACTGTGCTATTAGATGTACACTAGTATAGATGTACATTAACTTTATGAGGTCAGGGGTCTTATTAACAAAGCGTGCTGATAATGGCCATCTCGCTCACGCTAACTACTCACGTCATATGAATGAGCGTGAGGGCACATGATGACCATTGACACTATACCTATACGCTTATAAAATGAGGGGTAGGTCAAGAGTACCCCGACGAGCGTGTATGATAAGTCACATGGAAGTAGAATCCAAAGATGCCAACCAGGATCATAGCAAGTGGAGAGAAGTGGTTCTGTACTCTACGCCTACGTTTAGATTTTCTGATGTTGATAATAATGTCTTCCAGCCAATTTTCGCCACCAGCGACTATGAGAATTCTAAGTTTTCTACATGTCAATGCAACACGAACAAATACGGAGACTGTTATCTAAATAAAAATCATCCTGAATTTCCCTCAACATTATAAAATATTCCTATTTAATCCACATGGAGGTTTTAATATTGCATTTTCGAAGGTTTTAGGGGTAATGGGGGTCCTGAGGGAAAACTGGGGTGAAGGGGAGAGAGGGGTACTTCGGGAGGTGTTTTGTTATTTTTCAATTACTTCCGGCTAAGGAAGGATGGGTTTTATACGCGGAAAATTGTTTTAGGATAATACGTAATGTGGATAGAGGAGGGTTTCTGCTAATTACGTTGAAAAGAGAAAGAAAAAAACTTGCAAAAACGGGCTACGTACTAAGTACGTCCGGCGCAATGTATTTACAACCGCGTGGCTGCCGTATTATGAACTAACTGCACCCTGCGGTTTCACTTGCTATCCTTTACTAACTGCTAATTTATAATTTTTACTAACTGTTAAGTTTTTTTTGAGATAAAAGGACCGTTAATCCAGAGTATGAACTGCTTTCATACCAAATTTAATTCAAATCTCTTTATCCTTATCGCAGTACTAGCTGTCACCCCGCGACTTCGTTCACGTTTATTATTTATATATATATATATATATATATATTTAAACTATCCTATCTCTCAAGTTGGATCGAACTGCACATGGTGTGCGAATTTTATTATAATCGGTTAAGTGGTTTAGGAGTTCATTGAGGACAAACATTGTGACACGAGATTTATATATATTAAGATTATCCGGGGTTAATATGAAGCCTAGATATGTGTTAGTCTAAGTTATAAGGTACATACTTCTATCCCAAATTTCATAAAAATCCGTCTACCAGTTTGAGAGTGAAGAAGTTATACAGTAATAATTATAATAATACATTTTTATTTCAAAAACTAAATGGTAAAGATAAAAACTATCAGATACAAACATTTTTTTAGGAACAATAAAATAATTTTGCCTGAACTAGGTAGTCCTGTTTGTCAGGCGATTAATACGGCAAAAACTTAACTTAAAATAATCATTGCATACTCACATATTGTAATTCAATAAAATTCTAATTAATTTTAAAATATAAAATAAACTTACTGTTAATTTAAAATTAAACATACAAATTAAACACAAACAAATAACAACTTCTTTGTATCTTCGTAGGACATATTTTGGAGAGCTTCTTTAACAGTTTGCTAACATTTTATATAAGTAAGGGAAAATAATTGCTCGAGAGAATTAAGTCTATTGTAAAGTAGCGGACCTAAAACATGAAAAAATTTCTTGTAAAAGCATGCTTTGTTGCTTTTTGAGGGCACACAATATCTTTCCGTCTTTTGTTAGTAATGTCAGAGTTGTAAGGAAGTAACAAACAAACACACTAGAAGGAGTGAGGTTTTTTTTACAACAGACTAGGCATGCGTTTGACCACTGACTCGCCTGATGGGAAGCGTCGACGTGATCGAAGGTGTAACACGCTTGCCTAGGAGATACCTATTTACTTTACACTTGAACACCCCCGGATTGTATTTAGGTAGAACGACAGACGCAGGCAACGAGTTCCACACCTCTGCATGAAGATGAAGATGCTATGGATGAAGGAGTAATGAACACACTTAGGAGCATACACCCTTACACACATGGCCATTTGCACTAAATATAATAATTGCCTAAGACCTTGCCTAACTAGTTTAATCTAATCCTGGCTAGCTCCTATCTAAAAAATTAGTTAGCCATTCCTTATGAGAAACTTAACATAATGTGCCCGATGAGCAAATGATTCGCTAGTAGGAGTTAGGAGTAGTTTAAAACTAGCTGAACAAGGACTTAAATTCTTAAATTTAGTGTAAGTAGACAATAGACAATAGACAAATATTTATTTGTAGCAAAAACATACAAAATAAAAATTACACAATTATTAAAAAAAAACAGTTTTTGCCACAAACCGGTCCCAACTCAGTATAATGCTGGCTGCTGTAGACAACCGGCGCTGGTCTTCCGTTGGAACCGGCAGGTGACGTCACGTACGGACGTCGCGTGATATAATAACGGCAAAAATAAAAAACAAATCAATTAAATTAAAATAGGACTTACTTAAACACTAAAAGACGCAAACAAACTAGAAAATTTAAAACAATACTACAAAACGAACATATCATATCACATCACATAGTATACACACAAAAAATAAGAACACATTAACCAAAAAATAGTATCACAAAAAACTGGTGTCATTTTTGAGGTGTACCTCGCCCATCTGGTGTTCATAAATTAGTGTCTTAAGTTTTGATCTAAAACTATTTAAACAATGCAAATTCCTTATTATTACTCGTATATGTTCCTAAGTGGCCAACTCTCTTTTATTTACTTGCCCACAATCAGTCACTATTTTTTAGTGCAAGTGACCAACACTCTATTACTTACTCACAATCTTTCCCTTTCATAACAATAGGTTTTTTTTCTCCACTACCTATCTTAAAATCTATGATAATTACGATCGTAGAATCCTTTACCGATAGACATCATTAAAACTTGTTCAGAGTATAACGAGCGCAACTGAACACCGCGGAGTAACTGTAAAGCTGCGTCCACCAGATATGTACGAGGATGCGAGGAGAAATGTGTTTTTAAGAACCAAAAGAATGGCTTCATTTGAGCCACGCAAGATAAGTAAAGCAATTCCATTGGTTCATATGAAACATATCTCTCGCTACGCATCCTCGCACATCTGTCGTGGAATCACAACCGTGGAATGTTTGGAGAAGAGAAAGAGAAATTAATCACCAATAGGATAATTTCGCTGTAACAGATTTTAGGATACATCTTCTTTCTAGTTCCTTCATTGCTGAGTATCGCGACCACATACGACAAGTTTCCTTTGCGTGCAGTCAAACACGCAGAGTAGCAATACGTAGAGTCTGCATGATGCTGCCTGCCGCCGGTCGCCTTTCCATTGATTTCGACCATCTCTTAAGGCCCCGTATTACACGAAATCACCAAAAATAAGTATTTTTTTTCGCCTAGCTTGATATGTAGAATTATGATGATCAGGTGCAAAAAAAATACAGCCGGTAGAAGAAACAACCAGCTAAAGTTTAACCGAAGCACAATTTAGAAAATCATTCTCATTTTGGAAATAAAAAAACACAAAAAGAATCTTCTTCAAAAAACTATTGGAACGTAGTTCTCTAAATTTCCAGCGAATACACCATTTTTTTTTAACTATTAACTAGATCCAGATCAGTTCTTTAAGGTTTAACCGAGCAGCTTATTCTTATTTGTGTTCTTATTACGATTGATACCAATAAAAACGGCAAAAAAATATATTTCTAGGCGCCGATCTAATTTTACCATCAACTATGATTCACGATTTTCAGCTCTAAATATAGCAGGTTACGTAAACGTATGTGTGGGTAGACAATCGTGGAATGACCGAGCCTTAAGTACCGTTCCATGAGAACGTCTGCCGGCAATTTTTGACCAACTTCAAAAAGGATGAGGTTCTTAATTCGGTTGTATTTTTTTAAATGTTAGAAACCACTTAACTTCATTAATTATGAACCGATTTTAACTTAATTTTATTTGTAAGGATATACTTGCCTACTTACAGCATTTTTAAGAAATCCAATTCTCATGACGAAAGGCCGGTTTTTTTATTTCAGATGTTGTGATGGCCAAAATAATCTGCTTAGGATGGAAATAATTTCTAGTCTAGTCTTATAAATATTTCACTATACGACTAGATCCTATAGATGAATTCTTTCCTCACGCATCATCTTCCTCGCTCATCTCCATTATATAGGTACACAGCCTTACTGAACCTGTGGACGGTCGCGTCATTACAGAAACGGTCCAGTAATGTACACCTCGTGTTCATTTGGAAAACGATACTTTGCTGAAGGGATCGAGGAGGGTGGAAATGTTTGCTTTACTTTGTTTGCGTCAAAGATTTTAATGTACGAGTCTTCTTCACGATTTACTTGTTCAATGTTTATTCAGAGTAAATAAGCCGATCGAGCTTACTTTGCTCGCAAGAACGGTTTTTCCTAATTATATTTAATTTAGGTAAAAAAAATTGGTTGCCTGTAAAGTCGGTATACGGGCGAAAGTTTTACGTGACAACGACTTTTTATGTCTGTCTCTCTCGCTCTTAGGCGGGCTAACCATGCCCGAGTGGAAGGGACGCGTGCCTCTCACTCGCTCTCATTGTGAGCGCATAACGTGAGCGGAGCGTAACGCAGTTTCTTGAAGTGTCACCCGGCAAACCAATATATAAGACGTTGTCACGTCAAAATACTTTTTTCTTTTTTACTAAGTACGTGATTAAGTGAGTTTACTGGAATTAATACAAATAGAAAAACTAATTGGACAGATAAAACTATAAACTTAACCTTTGGCATCTTAGCAAACTACGAACCACGGTAATATAAAATGCTAAACGAATTTGTTGAATGGATTTAGATGCAATTTGATACAGAGGAAATTTATTTCCTCTATTGACAACGTAAGAAAATTATTTTTTAAAAAAATTGTTCCTGTGAGGCAGTGGCTGAAATCGTGAAGCACAGCTGGTTAGAAATATGTATCATAGTCACCTAATAATAGTAGATTATGCACATAGGGGATAAAGCAGTGTCTTACATCAATTTTCGAATAAACTCTTCTTACAGTCCCCTATATAATTATGTATGCTGAGTTTGCATTAAATTTTAACCTCTTTGCTCGAAAGCTCCTTGGGATTTTCATACAACTTTGTCTCTCTAGGAATGTAATGTCTTGTTTTGGATTGAGAATACGTGATATGTCATTGTCGAGCAGGTGGTGTAAAAACAAAATTATCATACCATATTCAGAACGCTAAATTGCTAAATCTAAACCAGTTAAAAATGTGCCTGTCTTTGTTTTGCTGCGTATTAGACAAGGATCTAGTTTAGAATTAGCAATTTAGCGTTCTGAATAAGGCATAGGTCTGTTTGTATTAATATGTCGCCCGACTGCGCCCGTGCAGATATTTACTTACTAGTTTATTGTGTGCAGCAAGTTAGCGCCCGACACTACCGATACACAATGTTGTTAACAGCGACAGAAGCGTGCGGTTACATTGGACAAGTTTTTTGTAAATAGTCACCTCAGAATACAGAAAAAGAACGTGAAGTGAGAGACGTGGGTTCGATTCCCACCTAAAGAAAACATTCATGTGATGAACATTTGTGTTTGTTCTATGTCTGGGTGTTAATATAAATCCTACTAATATTATGAACGCGAAAGTTTGTAAGAATGGATGGATGAATGGATGGATGGATGGATGGATGGATGTTTGTTACTCTTTCACGCCAGAACGACTAAACAGATCTGGATGAAATTTTGCACAGAGATAGATTATAGTCTATAATAGCACATAGGATACTTTTTAACCGCGGGTGAAACCGCGAGGCGCAGCTGGTTTAAGGATAGGTATATTTAAAAATATGTATGTTTATCAATCTTTGGTAGCCATAGTAAAAACTTTGGTTAGTTTGGGGGCAGGCGACCGTGTGTGAAAATGTATGATCAGTTTTGTATGAAGACTTTTTTTCTAATTTTTAAAACTTGTGTTCTAAATATAGTTCACATTTACGAGTAGAATAATACCCTTAAGTATTATTACACCCAAAACCAGCATCCTGTTTAGGTCAAACTGTCAAAACGTTATGAGGAATAAGAACCGTTTTTCTTATTTCTATATCTTACGACGCAGGAGGCGATACCAATCCATCCATACTAATATCCTTACCAATAATAAAATCGAAAGTAGCTTTGTCTGTCTGTTTCTAGGCTTTTCGCAGCTAAAAGGCTGAACAGATCACAATGAAATTTATATTGCGAGTGAGGTTTTTGGATACTTTTTGTTACTAAACGCGAACGATGTCGCGGGTAACAGATAACTATAAATAAAATTGAAAGTTACTCTGTCTGTCTGTCTCGCTGTTTCTAGGCTTTTCACAGCTAAACGGCAGAAACGATCTTGATGAAGTTTGATAATTAGTTACGAGAGTAGGTATTTCATGAAGAAAGTTTTTGGATAATAATTTCTGAATAAACGCGAACGAAGTCACGGGTAACAGCAAGTCTATAATAAAGTTTCCACTTTTTTTAAAAATGTAAAATAATTCGACGTTTGATCACCAACTCGCCTGATGTTAAGCGACGTTGTGGTCTAAGATAGAGCACGACGACCTATTAGGTACTTCTTCACTCTAGCCTTGAAGTTTTGTAGAGTGAAGAAGTACAAAGACGGCAGTTGAGTGAGGCGCTACAAGTGCGCCACTGCTCAGACCCGTCTTCGGAACGGTTACACCGGACTACATCCCGGAACACGACTAGGTCATTTCACGGCATGGCTTGGTCCGGTGGGTGGTAACTAGCCACGGCCGAAGCCTCCCACCAGAGTTTGCTACCCGGTTAGCACTACCCGGGGACCACGTGTAGGGAATCAAGGTAGAGTACACTCCTACGGACGTGGGTAGTTCAGCCCCCAAAAGCCACGTAATCTTATTCTACTACAAACAAAAATTAATATTCTAGCTTCCGTTGAGTTAGTACATAAAACGCAGCTGTGTCGTGGAAACGAACTAAATCCGATGAATAAAAATTGGAATTCAGTCGAGGCGACGCGCCATGACACTCGCAACCCGATTGTGACTCTAATATTCTTTTAAATTTAAAACTACAAAGTAGATTTGTAGCTATCTTTTTAGTTCTTTTTTTTCTGTTCAAATTTAAATTCCAAAATGCAGATGTTTCACAGACTAATATTTTGTTTCGGCATTTTATGAAAAGCTCTCGCAGCGCTGCCGATGTATTTTTTTTTGTGTTGAGAGGTCTAAAGATGGCCTAAAACTCTGGCACCAGTTTTGGTCACTAATTCAAATTCATATTCAAACTAATTATTGATAACTTCCAATAACAAAACTCCCCTATTTCACTCACCCTATATAAATTTGCAAACTTGCTTTGAAGCGATGATAGCCTAGTTGGTGAAGGCCTGCCTTTCAAGCCAGAGGTAGAAAGTTTAAACCCAGCCGACGGCACGCTCCAATTTGTTCATTGTGTGAACATTTGTGTGTATTGTATGTATGTCATCTGCTACATAACTGAAGCCCGGTGTATGGCGACAGGCTCGGCCCCTGTCACATTTGGGACAGAATATCGTCCGGCGAAGTGTGGGTGTTGTATTACATCTCTGCCAGTCCCGTCGGGGGAAAGGCGTAACGATATGTTATGTTATGTAAACTTGATTGCTAACGACCAACCTACCTTTAACCATCGTCGTGCGGTCTCACAGACCGCTGAGGTTATTAAAACTGCTAGATTTTTCTGTTGCTCATCCTCCCGCGATTCAAAGCGTTTTAGTACCTTTAAATTTAGTTCAGCTCACGGCGAGTTGATAGTAGTTAAGTCGGCGAAAGTCGTTCTGGTGAGTAATATCGATCTGAAGTTCAACCACAGTCTGTGTGACCGCACATCTTAGACTATATAACTTTTTTTGTTAGGTTTTATTACCTGAACGTCAGTAAGACCAACGCATATTACGTGATTCACCAAGCTCTTAACAACAAAATAACCAGGTTAAGATTATTTCCTACCCTTGAGATTCATTCTCGTCAGTTGGTATTAGAAGAGAACATAAAATACTTTGTACCAAATTACCGCGTGAGATAAAATGACCCCGACTCGAATTCTAGGCCCTCACATGCCAAATCAGACAGAACCTGATGACTACCAATCCAGACAAAGACTTGTGCTATAAGACCTCTTTAATTGAATTGTAAAATTCCATGTGTTATTCATATCAAAAGTTAGTACTTATTTTATCAATGAAGAAAAGCTTATGTGCCAATTGCGCAGAATGTTACCCCTTGTCAGATTTTTTTTTTTGTATGGATAATCCAACTAATATTATAAACGCGAACGTTTGTAAGAATGGATGGATGGGTGGATGGGTGTTTGTTACTCTTTCACGCCAGAACGGCTGAACAAATCTAGATGAAATTTGGCACAGAGATAGATTATAGTCTAGAATAGCACATAGGATATTTTAACCGCGCGTGAAACCGCAGAGCAAGTAGTGTTATACGAGTATAATATAATATTTATGTCATTTATTTTTATTTGTTTGCTTTAGATTTATAAGTTCCATGAGTAAATTCGATATCATACAAATTTTACTGATTTTTCGAAATCAAAAATTTTTAACTAGATATATTTACGAAATAACTGTTGATTTATGATTATTTCAGTTGTGTTTTTAGTAGTCATACTATTTTATTTCCAAATGATACAAAATATAAATTCAATTAAATATGATATTTTATTCAATTTGAGCTACATAATATTTAGTGGTTTTTCCGACCGCACGTCGGAGACGGCGTAACAAAAAAAACACAACGGTGTTTTAAGGTTAAATTGTGAATATTTTTTTTCTTTTTTGTAGAATAGATTAGGAAAGTTATTATGGTTTAGTGTAGTTAAGCTTTTAATTTTTCAGTTTGTTGTTGTTTATTGTAAAAAAAATACAATCAATAATGTAATTAGATTAGTAATTTTGCAAACTTTTATTTTAATAAAATAACATTAAATAGAAACTTTAGTGATTGCGTCAGTATGAAATGCTCAAAATAATTTTAATGCGTGCACACAACATTCTTTTTGACAGCTCCAACGCGGTTGTAACGGTTGTACGGTATCATCAGAGACACAAATGCCTACAGAAACCGACATATTTTTATGCAACAGCCAGCAACTTTATAAATCAACTAAACACCGTATAAACAGAAGCTCAACTCGTAACTCTTGTTTACCTGCTTCATTTGCATGGGCCGCGGGCGGCGGAAAAATTCCAAATTCACTTATGACAGCTGACGTCTAACGAGGACGCTGTTTGTTGGTTTTTTGGAAAGTTCCGGAAAGTTTCCCTTTGTCTGCTGACCTGCTTTTAGGTCCCAGCTTTGTTGTTGAGTTTAGGTTGAAAGTCAGAGTATGCAGTAGGGGTGCTTTAGTAAAAAATGTGATAGGACTGTGCATGATCCAAAAAATAAGGTTTAGCATTCAGCAAACACATAATGACGTCATCGTCATCCGTCTCTTTCGAACTTGTTGTAAATGACTTATTTCGGTCTTGCTTAAGCATTGATTGACGTCACTACGTGTTTCTAAATGCTATACCTGGCGGAGTATATTATTATACCATGGAACCGTGTTGAACATTTTGATCAACGTGAAATTAATTGCGAAAACATAGCATATCTATTTGTTTTAATTAAATTCTAAACTGGTTTAATTACATTCAAAATAAGTAGCGGCAGTTGTGACGCTAAACGACAACGTTTTCTTAATTAAAATGTCGCTAAAAATGAATCAAATTGTTGAAACGTGAACGGACATAGTGAGTGCTGACCTATGTAATAGAGCATATTCTGTGTGAGTGATAAAAGTATTGGCCTATTAGTTAAGGGGCTGACGTGGCTCGCGATAAGTGTGTACCTAAAGAGCGGAAATGTGACTCGCGCGCACTGTTTTTGAAAGAGCAGTGTAGCATGTGATACACTACCTACAATGCCTACGCTAGGGTTGCCACAATATTGATTTTGTATAGAACTGATCTACTGCTAAATCCATGTGTTGCGATACAGATAGAAGTTTGTAATTATGTGATAGGATTCACAAACGGCGGGAAAGTGCGGCGACGAGACTCAACTCAATTCTGGTGTTTTCGCTTTTTATTATTCCTGTTGTTGACTTTCATTAGAGTGAACTCGAAAATGCAAAGCTAATCCGGGAAGCTCGGCAGTGACCTTACCGAGTCAACGTGCGTTTCCTTAGCTGAGTATGATTTTAGACATTTTTCAGATTTTTTATCATCATCTTTTTCGTCCCGCTGCTTCCGACCTTCCCTACTTTGAGGGTGATTCAGCCTTTACCCGATACTCTAGCTCAGTACGGGGTGGTAGATATCACATGTCATTCGTATTATTACTTGTATAATAGTTGTTGGTTTCCTCACGATGCTTTCTTTCACCGTAAGAACACGTGTCAAATTCAAATGCACATCAAATTCATTCATCTTTACTTTTTACTAGCTGCGCCCCGCGGTTTCACCCGCGTTTGAAAAGTATCTTATGTGCTATTCTAAACTATAATCTATCTCTTTGCCAAATTTCATCAAGATCTGGTCAGACGTTCTCGCGTGAAAGAGTAACAAACAACCATCCATCCATCCATCCATTCTCACAAACTTTCGCGTTTATAATGTTAGTAGGATAGGATAACTTGTTATCTTTTGTTTTTTATTCATCTTGACTTTGTGCCCACCTGTCGTACCTAATATTTCTTATCTTCCCCAATCCTGACTAATTATTAAAAATGCAAAAGTGAGTTTGTTATGCTTTTATGCCGCAACTACTCAACCGATCGTCATGACATTTTGTAAACACGCTGTCAGGATTACTTACAAAAAAGGACATAAGGGACAAGGGTAAGTCCTTTTTTTAGGGTTAAGGTTCCTATTCATGGGTGAACCGCGAGATGCAGCTAGTTTAAAAATATTATCTCGATATTACCTCAATTTTACTGCCTTGGTGGCTCAGTCGGTAGTAAACCTGCCTGCTGAGCTACAGGGCGTGGTTTTGATTCCCACCTAAGGCAAATATTCTTTTTTTTATGTAGAATAGGTCGGCGTTTGATCACCAACTCGCCTGATGTTAAGCGACGTTGTGGTCTAAGATGGAGCACGACGACCTATAAGGTACTTATTCACTCCAGCCTTTGTAGAGTGAAGAAGCACAAAGACGGCAGTTGAGTGAGGCGCTACAAGTGCGCTACTGCTCAGACCCGTCTTCGGAACGGTTACACCGGGCTACGTCCCGAAACACGACTAGGTCATTTCACGGCTTGGCTTGGTCCGGTGGATGGTAACTAGCCACGGCCGAAGCCTCCCACCAGAGTTTGCTACCCGGTTAGCGCTACCCGGGGACCACGTGCAGGGAATCAGAATAGAGTACACTCCTACGGACGTGGGTAGCTCAGCCCCCATGTGTTGAACACAAGTTGTGTTTGTTCCATGTCTGGGTGTTAATTATCAATTTAAGTATGTACTTAAAACATATAAATGTATTTATATCAGTCTCTGGCCGCCATAGCACAAGCTTTGCTTAGTTTGAGGTCAGACGACCGTGTATGCGAGTAACCCGAATTTTTTTTTTAATTGCCAAATAGATAATTTTAGACAAAAAAAACCCCAAAAACGTTGCTTCTGGCCACGACTAAACCAAAGACATCTTTAGTATCTAATTTGACTCATAAACGTGTCAAATTCGATTTAGTTTAGGTGGAAGTCGCTTGGAAATTGATAGGCAAGTATTTTATACGAAACATTTGGAAAAACAACAAAAGTTGATCGCAGGAAACTGTTTACTAAAATAATGCCACGTTACTATACCCATAGGTGTATAATGTTATGTGCGTAGAGATGTCTCTTCAAGAAAACAACGTCATAAAACAATGATAACGCTTCGCTTCTCACTGTTTTGCAGGTTGGCTGTAATGCCACATCCAGGTTCATACTTTATCGTTGATACAAATCAGCCCTTGTTTTCCGCGTTTGGACCTTGGACGAATTGAGATAGTGACATTAAACATTAGCAGCAAGCCAGACAGAAAAGACGTAAGTCGAGATGGGACGCAGAGGCAGCGTGCCATAAATGTACTCGTACTACTTTCATATAAAATGCACAGTATAAAGGTGACTCTACGCACAGAGAAAACAAACGCAACGCTTCTCGTTTTGCAAATATATATATATATACTAGCGACCCGCCCCGGCTTCGCACGGGTGCAATGCTGATACTAAATACACCACAGAAAAACTGTGAACGTTGGATATAAAAACATAGCGGCCCGCTCTGGCTTCGCACGGGTATAAACAAAAAAATGTTATTGTGGGATATCCTTAACAGATAGACATATACCATCGCGGAGTTTTCTGTAGACCTTTTCAATGTGTACAAATAATAAATACATAATTTTGATAAATCTCGCCTGCGTTTGCAATGTAAGCGGAAAAAAAATAGATAATTAACGACATCACATTAGAAACCTCAAAAATAACAGTATTTCTCTACTATTTATTGGATGTTACTATTTATTGGATGTTTACATATAAACCTTCTTCTTGAACCACTCTATCTATTAAAAAAAACCGCATCAAAATCCGTTGTGTAGTTTTAAAGATTTAAGCTTACAAAGGGACATAGGGACAGAGAAAGCGACTTTGTTTTATACTATGTAGTGATACGCTTCGACTTGCAAACCTTAACCTTTTCGTTCGTTAAAAAGTGTCATGACTCGGCTCTGTCCATTTCTCGTCCTCGTCCTAAGTCTTTTCTGTACGGCCAGCGCTTTATGAAGCTATTATGAAATTACGTTAAAAGCTACTTGTATAATATTATTAAAATTAAGAAACATTTCGACACAAAAATAGAACACTAACATAACATATCATCACGCATTTCGCCTGAAGGGGCTGGCAGCAGTGTACAACACCCAAACTTCGCCGAAAGATATTCAGTCTCAAATTTGACAGGAAGCGAGCTTGTCGGCATACACTAGGCTCCAGTTCTGTAGCAGATAACATTGTATACAACAATTATAACTCTGCATAAAAGCATGGTTCTGAATCTTTGTCATAACAAGTTCACGGCGAGTATAAATATCCTACTAATAATAATTATAAGCGCGAAAGTTTGTATGTATGGATGGATGGATGGATGTTTGTTACTCTTTCACGCCAGACGGCTGAACAGATCTGGATGAAATTCGGCACAGAGATAGATTATAGTCTAGAATAGCACATAGGATACTTTTTAACCGCGGGTGAAACTGCGGGGCGCAGATAGTAAATAATAATTATGAAGAGCACTCATATATTTTTACTAATTAAGCTCGTAGTAAATCTATGACTGTCTTAATACTAACACTGTTCTTGGTTTCTTGGTTAGAATACATACATATATCGTCACGCCTTTCCCCCGAGGGGGTTGGCAGAGGTGTAATACAAAACCCACACTTCGACTTCGAACTGAATATCGTCCGTCCCAAATGTGACAGGGGGCCTCGTACACCGGGCTCCAGTCATGTAGGAGATAATAATATAATAATAATAATAAATTCGCGACTATTCCACACACGGTCGCCTGACCCCAAACTAAGCAAATAATAATAATAATAAAATAATAATAATAAAATTCATTTATTCAGGAAATTAAACCCTAAAGTAGATATATAATTTAAAAAAAAAAAAACAAAGCTTGTACTACTAGATGACATACAATATGCATGTATGTTCACGCAATTAACAAATTGGTGCGTTCCTTCGGCTGGGTCTGAACCCAACAAATAAAGGTTGAAGATTGCGTTAGAATACATGTCCCGGAAGTTTATTCATCCACAGTCGGGCCATAAAATATTCAAGAAGTTATTAAAACAGGGACATTTGTCGCGCTATCTACATCTACCGCGGATTTCATGGCTCTACATCGATGTTACCAAATCTATATAGCAACGTACGAGGTTTGATGTTGTCTGTTTGTTTGTCATTGTATTTTAGTCACAAGAGCAAGCACGGAAAGAAAAATGTAAAATTCGTATAGGCCGAGTAGCTAGGCCTGGCCAGGAGCCCGAATTCCTACCAGTCGAGATATTTTTTGGTCATTGTCTCTCTGGTTTGAAAAGTCATAGGGGTGAGAGGGACAAAGAATAGGGTATAGAATCTCAAGCGTCAAGATTAGGGGGCCAGGACCCGTACCATGACATTTTATTTCCATGATGTTTACGATTTATTTCCGACGCTGCGCGACCGCGAATCGTATCGCCGCGTAATAAGGTTCATGGTCGCGCAGCATCGGAAAACAAAACGTATCTAACTATCATGTCAATAAGACGTCATGGTATGGGTCCTGTTGTCTAAAAAAGCCTTTGACATCAGCTGAGGATGTGACAGACTCGAAGACAGGACTAGCGTCATCCAGACCAAGCAAAACTCATAATCCAACGTTGTTTTACGAGGGGCTAAAATGACCAATTATATACGATGTAGTTTTACTTCAGAGCCTTAGCGAGGGAGTAAATAAAAATACAAATATATACAAATAATTTATTTGGGAATAAAAACATGTGACAATTTCAAATTTGATTCCAGAGGCTCCCAAACTAGTCAGAGACCGTGTGTCGGGAGCCAGTGGCTTCTCCAAAATAGACAAAATACCTCCAAATTTTGAACTTATTACTAAAACATATTATATAAATAAATAAAAATAAAAAAGCCTTATATTTCACACCAAAAATTAACAAATATCATACCATACTATATTTTTATTTAATAAACTATATTTTACTTTAAAAATAGCGTGAACCCCTCATTTGAGGGCGAAGGCCTCCTCCAAAGATGATATAATGAGACCTGGTTTTAGCAAAATAATTTAAAATTGAACAAGAGATATTTTAAAACAAGTAATGATGACTATGTACTGTTTGTGTGAGGTTGTGTCAGTGTACATTCATATTTATATTTATACATTCATTATTTTGTTTTTAATATGTAATTTTAATTTATTTTATTTATAGAAGTTAAAGTCCATACAATTTTAGTATTATAATTACTATTATTTTCATTTATATTTTTCTATTTTATTTGACGAAGCCCCTATACAGCTGACTTAGAATTAGATTAATCTAGAATATCTAGTCTGGATACCCGCGCAATATTGTCGTTGTCGTTTTTTGAGGGAGACACAAGACTTTAATAATATTACCAATTTGTATTGTAATTAATTGTAATTTTTTGTAATTATCTTTTTGACGAGTCCATTATAGGAGCATCCTTAATTAATTTTAGCTAAAATCTTTAAGGAACTGTTACTTAATGACAATAAAAATTATTCTATTCTATTCTTCTATTCATTCTAATGCGTGTTTGTATGTAAGTAAATGTGTAAGCAAGTGTAGGTAGTTAGGATAGAATCGAAACCGACTTATAACGGGTTTTTAGCCCCGCGTACACTACTTTTCACTTCGATTGCGAAAGAATAACATAATCCAAATATTTTAAAAAGTAACGGTCGCCAATTCAATTTGTAATAGAAAAAAATTCCAAACATTTCCCGCCAATGTCTTTTTTTATTTCTTCTGCAGCCGCAACGCAATACGCGCATTCTGCCGAAGAGGTCGCTGCTTTTAGTTCCGTCTTCAGAAATATTCGTATAGTGATGTTTATTTTTAACTGTAATGAGTCGAATCTTAATTTTTATTTTTTTCTTTATGATTTTTCATGATTATTCTACTTATTTATTAAGCATTTTTTTTAAAGACTCGTAAGGAAATTAAAAAAAACTTTTTTCCCTAGAGCACAATATGCTATTTTATGTTCGCTCTGGTATGGTACAATGACGGACTTTTTGAGCAAGAGAAGTGAAAAAAAGATAATTTATACAATTATTTTATGTCGTAAGTAGCAATGACAATTTACTTCCTTCACTTTCTTGACAATTACTTTAAAAAAACACACACACAAATGTAGTGAAGTGAAGTGCACTGAAATAAGACACGCATCAGCTTTAAGCTGCCAGTGTCAACAAATAATAATAGTCATGAAGCAGCATAATTACTCGTACTATAGTATATATGATCACCATCGCTTACATTATGTACATACTTGTAACCCCGGAGGCATTACAGTTACGTTGGAATATTAGTACAATTTCCTTGTAATCCTAATATTGAATATATCGCTTTGCAGATAATAGAATATTCACGTTACTTGGTAACAGTTCAATAGTAAATCGAGTCATTTCGCTAGATCTCTCTCCGCTCGCTCGGCACGCACGACTTGGCGACGAGACGACGTCACTCGGGTCGCTGGATCTTACATTGTTGTGGAGTATTTGACTAATACCGAATAATCGATAACTGTACAATCGAAGAAACTACATAATAACTAATATCACATCACACTAATCGTATAAATGCAAAAGCATGGATAGATGTATGAATGGATATTTGTTACACAATCACACGAGAACGGCATGGCGGATCTGGATGAAATTTAGCACAGAGATTAACAGAGAGACACATAAGCATAACACATAGGCATATACACAGGCTGGGATAACTCATAGACTTTTCAACATCGATATAGTTATAGTTAGATTAAGTATGGGCAACCCTGAAAACTAGTTCCATTCATTTTGTTAACGATCAACGAACTTTTTGTATGGGACAGCTGTTTCTTTCTCGATTTCAAGCTTGCCCCCTAGTTTATTCATGCTCTGCTAGTGCAGTATGCCTACCTCTACAAATTCTGCGTGACTGCAAACAACACGTTGTATTTTCTTTATTAATCACTTTTTTCAGTGAATGAAGAAGTAGGTAAAAATATGTAACAAAAGGACATTCAAGCACATCCGTGAGACGTCATTAGTCCGCCGAGAACTCGGCCGCAGAGACAACAGCGCCAAACACACATCAAAATTCAATGTCCCCATAAAACGTGTCAAAAGTCAGTTTAGTTCCTTCGAACCCATAACGAGACACCCTGTATCTATAATACAATCTTTGGCAACAACCATCGATGGTTTACTATGGGGTATGTTTGCGTGGTTAGAGTGCGAGCGCCAGTGGATGTTGACATCGATATGTGGAAATATATGTGGATATTTATCAGTCTTATGGTAATAACTAGGGGGTGGAGGGGAGTGGGGTAGGGATGGTTGGGAGTCGTTTTTTTGACGGACAGTTTGTGTCACTAATTTTGTTTTTGTCCGGTTAAAATTTTGGTTTGTTTACATGACGAAATAATATTGTAACAATAATTATTTTGTAGTACATCTCTAAAGTAACTTTAATGATTTTTTATTTTATTTCTTTACTAAATCTGAAACGCGTTATAATAAAGACTTGCTTTCCCATGACTTACTAAGCTTTAGACATAATTAATAATGTTTTTTTTTTTGTTCGGATATTTTCTTAGTCGGTACGACGACGACATTCATTGTGATTTTTAAGGAATATTATCGCATAAGTGACATATTTATAAATCTTTGTGATAAAAAAAATTTGAAACCGAAAAACACTGAACATGCAAAATATGTAGGTATTTCATATTATTAGCTAAATATATTTTTAAATTCAATTGGCTAAAATAGATACTTCAATAGATTGCTCAATCATAATTATCCGTCCAAACAGCACGCGGCATAAACACACCCGCACATCTCTACAGGGAGAAGGGGGATGTTAAGTCAGCTCCGGCCATATCGCATTACGTAAATTGGACGGAACCGGGAACTATTTCATTGTGTTTTTCCTACATATTCGGGGACAAATCGGACGGTTAGCGTTCCGCGCCGGAATCAGGAAGATCCGGAATTAACATTTGTCTAGTAAGACGTTTTTCCGGAACTGTTTACCATAAAGTATGTCTAAATAAGTTTATTTAATCAGGTCGTCATTATCATCATCATTAGTACAGTATTCCACGTCCCACTGTAGGGACACTGTAGGGCCCTACGTCGAAGATGATTGAGCCGTTGTCCACCACGCTGGCTCAGCGCGGTTTGGTGTGTGTCACATATCTTTCGAATTATTAAATCTAGAAAGTGTCGGTTTTTACTTCACCAAGCTCCATAAACACATACGTGCACGTGTCAAAAGTAAAAAAAAAACCCGACACCGATTTTCATCAAACATATTAGTAGCTAAGAACACTCCCGACTAATAACTAACCTTTAAAAAACATTGGTTCATCCATTCGGGAGCTACTCGTATGATGCCACAGACAGAGACAGACACACAGACACCCCAAACTTATAACACCCCATCGTTTTAGCGTCGGGGTTTAAAAATAATTTTTAATGATAATTTTAAAAATATTTTTTTTTGTTTAAAAATAATTGGTGCACGGCCAGGTTCGAACTCAAGACCTTCGGATTGCAAGCCGCGGTCCGTCCCAGTCGTCCAACACGGCTCTACATTTATCACCAGCATTAGCCCAGAATCGCCCGCGGCTGAGCATAAGCCTCTCTTCTACGAAATTGTCGCTGTTTACACTATCATCGGCCCAACGAGCTGGTGGTCGCGTCCTGCAGGCCTAGCATGCGCACGCGATTAAAGAAAGAAAGAAAAATAAAGAAAGAAACAATTTATTTGATCGCACAAAACACTACAACAACAAAAAACGGAATACATAATAAAACAGTAACAGACAATAATAATAATAAATTAAATATTTACATAAAGACCTAAAACACGATTAAAGTCTTCTCGTCTCTTTGTCGTGTGAGACTCTCACTTTTTGTCGTGTGAGAACGTGACAAGGCTATGTGTAGGTGTAGGCTTAGGTTCCTTATTGAGCAACAGTGTTAGTTGTTCTGTGGTAAACCACTGCATGCCAGGAGCATCATATGCTCAAATTGAAAAGAAAATATTAAGCTGTAAAATAGATAGTAGTACAATTGTTGTGGTTTACCTGGGGCAAAGTTTAGGTACAGACAGGAAAGAAGTCATTGCAAGAATAACTTGTCTGTTGAAATTAAATGCATTCAAAGTAATGTTATGTGCATTTCCATACTCAGACTCTTTGACTAGAAGTCAAAATAACCACATCCATTCTTTGAATGCATTAATGTTTAACATAGTTTCCCGTCATAGTGATAAGCTGCTATTTTTGGATAGTAATCAATTTATTTATAATTTTAAGTTAACACAGGACAGCATGTATTGTCCTAAGAATGCAGACACTTGATTGCTACATTGTTAGCCTACAATATTGATTCAGTTATAGGAAATATAACGAAGTACAAAGATAAGGTCACAGTTTTTAGTAAATGTACTAATAACATAACTGTGACCAATAGTTTAAACTTTTAAGTGAGACAACAGAGAAGTGTGTGGACATTTCACTTTTTTATCAAAACATAAACCGCTTCTCTGGCAAAATTTTAGAAATAGAACTTTTATTAGATAAGTATAATTTTGATATTTTATGTTTCACTGAAACTTGGTTAAAATCAAATAAAATGCTATTTAATGTTACAAATTTTCAGGTGGCCAGTGCGTTTAACAGAGTATCCGCTGAAGGAGGAGGCTGTATTATTCTTTTTAAAAATAACATGAAATATAAGGAGCGCTCTGACATAAGGGGCTATTCTGTTGAACGTGTCTGTGAAATTGCTTGTGCGGAAATGGACAGGCACATAATATTATGTGTTTATCGACCACCAGCATCTAACTTCAATCATTTTATGTCAACAATGGAGTGCGTACTAAAGAAACTTTCTAAATCAAATAGATCTATTTTGGTTTGCGGAGACTTCAATATAGATATTTTAGTCAATTCTACGGATAAAATTAATCTAATTTCTTTATTTAAAGCATTTAATTTAAACTATCTTTTCTGCGAGCCAACTAGAGTAACGGAGACCTCATCTACTTGCATAGACAATATTTTCTCAAGTTGTAAAACAAAAGATTTATCACTTTTTAACGGAGTCAGGTCAGATCACAAGGGCCTTGCAATTAAATTTGAAATTGATAAAATAAAGAAACCATCTTTAGTTGAGTGTAGACCATTAACGAAAGGTAGGTTAAAACGACTAAATAATTGCATAGAGTCGAAACTTATTTTAACTGATTTTTCTGTCAATAACCCTAATGACAGTTATGAAAAATTATTTAAAATAGTTAGCAATGAATTTAATGAAATTTGTCCAAAGAAGAAGATTCAATTCAACCAAAAAATACAGTTTAGTGACTGGGCGACCAGAGGTATACGAAAAAGTAGAGATGTTATGTATGATTTATATAACAAGAAATCTCTGACATCTAGTAAGGATTTTCATGACTATGTTAGAAAATACTCGAAAACTTTTAAGTCGGTTTGCATTCGCGCTAAAGCTTTGTTTATAAAAGATAAAATTCAAAAATCCGATAATAAAATAAAAGCTGTCTGGAAGACCATCAACACAGAGACGGGAAAAAGTAAGTCGAGGGATTCAGAATTTACGCTGGTAGTTGAGAATCAGCCGGTTTCTGATGCAAAATCGGTAGCCAACTCTTTTGAACATTTCTTCTCTAGCATACCCTTTGATGCCACCAAAACGCTTAACTCGTCTCCAGATGATGCAGGTGCTTTTCTAAAAGAACACTTCTCGCGGGATATACCAGACTTTCGGTTCAGATACACTTCCATCTCTGAAATTATCAAAACTTTCAAAAGCTTAAGAGTTAAATCTAGTGAAGATTTATGGGGATTATCAGTAAAAGTGTTAGAGTCTTTAATAGAAACTATTGCACCACACCTCATGGTCATATTTAACATGTGTATTGACAGAGGCACATTTCCCGATTTAATGAAAAACAGCAAAATTACCCCTATCTTGAAATCGGGTAGTAAGTCAGATCCCTCGAATTACAGACCCACCTCTGTGCTTCCGGCTTTGAGTAAAATATTTGAAAAGATTATACTTAATCAACTGTTGTGTCACTTTAACATACACAGTATACTAAACGAAAATCAGTTCGGTTTCACGAAAAGTAGATCAACAACAGATGCGGGAGTTCGATTAGTTACGCATGTGATGGAAGCTTGGGAGAGTTCACAGGATGCCATCGGTGTCTTTTGTGATCTTTCCAAAGCGTTTGATTGTGTAGAACACCGCACCTTGATCCGTAAATTACACCACTACGGAATTCGTGGAATCGCTCTAGATCTTGTCGAGTCATATTTAACTGATAGACAACAAAAAGTGGGAATTAATGGCGTCACATCTTCCGGATCTTTAGTTACAATGGGAGTACCACAAGGTTCTATCTTAGGCCCGTTCTTATTTTTGGCGTATATAAATGATTTGCCGTATATGGTTAAGGACCTTACAGACATAGTTCTATTTGCTGATGATACATCTCTTATTTTTAGAACAGATAGGAAAGATAGTGAACTTGTGCATGTGAACAACGTACTGACTATTATTTCGAGATGGTTCGCTGCGAACAATTTGTTACTAAATGCAAAAAAAACTAAGTGTTTAAAGTTTTCCATGCCTAATGTTAGATATATAGAACCAAACGTAATGCTTGAGGGCGATAAACTTAACATAGACAAGGCGACGGTGTTCCTGGGTATAAGCATTGATTCCAAACTGCAATGGGGTCCACATATTAGTGCTCTGTCTGGGAGACTTAGTTCTGCTGCTTATGCGGTTCGCAAGATTAGGCAACTGACGGATATAGCTACAGCTCGGATGGTTTACTTTGCTTACTTCCACAGCATAATGTCATATGGCATTTTGCTGTGGGGATCAGCTGCTGAAGTGGAGGCCATTTTTATTTTGCAAAAGCGAGCGGTCCGCGCTATCTACGGAATGGGTCCCCGTGAATCATTGAGAGATTTATTTAAAGAAATAAATATTTTAACTTTACCTTCTTTATATATCTTTGAAAATATTATGCACGTTCGCAAAAATCTACATAAATTTAAATTGAACAGTGACTATCACAATTATAACACTAGAAATAAGGATAGGATAGCTGTACAGAGATTTAGACTGACTAAGTCAAGAAAGTCATTTTTAGGCAACTGCGTTAGTTTTTACAATAAAATTCCGAAAAATATAACAGGGCTCACCGAGGGAAAATTCAAATCACATGTAAAAACTACATTAATGAAAAGAGGATATTATAAGGTTAAGAATTATTTAGAAGATAAAGATGTCTGGAGCCTTCCACTTCCGCCAAGTAGCCACTAATATTTATAGATATTACCTAGTTGTAAGCCAAAATTTGTGAGACTAATTTATTTATTATTTGAAAAAATAATGCCCCTCAGTTTCTTGCCTGTTCTTCTGAGTAGAGGCTTTTTATCCGAACAAGGCGGTCGAGTCTATTTAAATAATTTTGACGTTCATAAGTGTATCTTTGATACCTAAATTGAATAAAAACATTTTGACTTTGACTTTGACTTTGTAAACATACGTCTGTCTCGATAAAAAGAATCCTCAAACCGTTGTCACGTTGCTTATGCTAGAGTTCCTGCTGTTCAGAAATGTAATTTATTTGCTCGTCTTGTCTGTTTAATCGATTGCTGAATGCTAAATCATCTTTAGAATCGATTTTTGGCTTATAAAGTACCATCCTTAAAAAAATATTCGTGCTACTTTTGTTTCCAGCTAGCTACAGCCCGCGATGTTTTCTGCGGTTAAAAAGTAACTTAAATGTTAATCCAAGGTGCAAGCTGATTCTATAGCAAGTTTCTTAAAAATCCATCCATTCGTGTGAGCCTGAAGAAGTAACAAACAAACAAACATACACACAAACTTTCTTCCTTCTTATTTCCACAAGCCTTCATAATTTACTAGTAGCGCCTCAACAAGTAACCTATTTGCTATTCTGTCTATTTATCTATCTATCTATCTCTGTACCAGATTTATAAAGACCCGTTCAGCTGTAATGGGGTGAATGTTGATCACAGTTGCAAAAGCTGCAAAAAAAAAAATGGAATTTCAATTAATTATTACCATCACTTCCATGGTAATAATTATTGGAAAATCATTTTTTTTTACCTTTAGGGAACTGTATGTAGATGATTTGTTAACAGTTGTATTCCTTGTAGTTTTCTTAATATCCTTACTATTCATCTAATTGTATATGTTACTACAGTCACGCATCCTAAACATGATGAAATAATATTTTCCCTGACCTCTCAAGACCGGTTAGTTGAGTCATTTCAATGCGAAAGATTCGGAACTAACATTTGTTTAGTAAGACAATATCCGAACTGTTTTCCATACATTTACATCGATGGGATGTTACTGCAGCGTTGTTTATTGGTCATTACGCTGAATGGGATACGAGGTCTCGATGGAGGAGCGTAGACTGTTTTGGGCTTTGTTTTAGTTGATTGGAAATGATGGAAAAAAGCGATGATAGCCTAGTTGGAGAAGGCCCGCCTCTCAAGCCAAAGGAAGCGGGTTCGAACCTAGCCGACGGCACGCACCAATTTGTTCATTGTGTGAACATGAGTGCGTATTGTATGTCATCTGCTACATGACTGGAGCCCGGTGTATAGCGACAGCCCGCGTTGACTGTCACATTTGGGACTGAACATCGTCCGGTGAAGTGTGGGTGTTGTATTACACCTCTGCCAGCCCCCTCGGGGAAAAGGCGTGACTATGTGTTATGTGGAAATGATGGTAAGTACCTACTAATCTATTTTTTTATGTAATATATTTTGCTTAGCAAGAGTTAATTCAAGATTTATGCTACATAATTAATTTGATCCAAATCAATTTATGTAGAAAAAAGTAAATAAAAATAGGTCATTTTAGGGAAATAGCAAAAAACTTATTTTGTCGCCCGCCTACTATATTTTTTTCACTTAGCGTCATCTTCTTTGTCTCATAAACTTGCTCTGTTCTCAGGTACCCAAGATACAGGCCTACCCTAGTCTGGGGCCCACCGATAATATTTTCTGGGTTCTTCTCTTTACACGTCTATTACAAATGTATTATTATTATTTAAAAACAAAACAAAGAAATAAATAAAGTATTGCCAAACACACAATCGATAATTCGATTCAATTTCGATTCCGATTGTGATTTCATCCTTCACAATCTCCTTTTGTATCCGTAAGACAGTGAAACTTTTCAGACGACCGTCAAATTGAAAATTACTCCCCTTCTTTTGGACAGTCCGGTAATAAAACACCCGATTTAATTCCCTATTTTTGGTAAAACCAAAATGATACATGAAAATATTTAATTCCTTCAAAAGAACCCTTGCCAATATACTCCGACTCACCCTTGACAGCGCTCTGTGGACGTATATCATACAAAGGTCGAAGTAAACAGGCGTTACTCTTTCGTAACATTCGTCCGTTACGCCGTATAACGCCGTTATTGTGAGTTGTGCTTAATCGTTCGTTATTTGCGCACGGGAGAGAGTTGGATGAAAACAAGTAGCTTCCGAACTATTGTTTACAAACTATACTTATTTATTTTGGCGTTATCTATAGTAATATAATATCTACTGTAAATTTATAATCCTATCCTAAGTACTAATATTATAAACGCGAAAGTTTGTAAGAATGGGTGGATGGATGGATGAATGTTTGTTACTCTTTCACGCCAGAACAGCTGGACAGATCTGGATGAAATTTGGCACAGAGATAGATTACAGGCTCAAATAGCACACATAATACTTTTTAACCGCGAGTAATACCGCAGTGAACAGCTAGTACCACCATAAAATAACACAAACAAACCATTAAAAACTCTTCAAACCAAAAACGCTCTATTATTCCGCGTTAAAACTTCAAAGGAACCTCCAAGTAGGTAAATAAGAACCACGCCAAAATATTGGTACAAGCAGAAAGTAGGTACTCCTAGTATGGGAATACCCGCGCCGCAAAGTTTCTCACCTAATTGTTCCAAGGTTCCACCACCCAGTGTAGGTACTGTTTGCCACAAGTGTACGGTGGCCATGATGGCCGTAGTAATTGAAAGTGTTGAAACTAGCAGCGTCCCGTGGTTTCGCTCGCTGCCTCTTTAAAAAAATCTTATTTAATGCATGGAACTTTTGCATTGAACATGTCAGTCTGGTTCGATTAACAGCTTAAGACGCTCTGAGCTTGCCATACAAACGCGCTTCTCAAATTTTTTGAAAACCATTTGTCAGATTTGAAATTTGGCACGTACCATTAAATGAACCATGTATTGTCCCTATGTTTTTTGGTTTTTGTTCAAGAGAAATAGAGCTATGAAAAATATCCGTATTTGCAATGGGTCACATTTGACTGATTTATATAATAGACAGACAAAGCAAATCAAAAATCCCTATAAATATAATAATATAAAGGTTGTCTACATAATTAACTCTTAAATTAATCTATAATACAAGGATTTTTTTTAGTTATTTAAGATTGATTTAGAGAAGTGCAAAACTCTACAAAATGATTAAAATTACACTTTGTGACGCTGTAGATAACTTTAAAGACTCTTCGATATTTTTAATTGCTCTCTTCGCTTGTCGTCTTGTTCTAGACGACATGGCAATAGAAAACCTTTAGCCTACCACTGCGAAGTTCGTCTAAAGTGGTCGCCGGACCGTTAAAGAGAGAGGTGAAAAATAAAACAAAAAATTGTTGAAATCAAACACTTATTATAATAATAAGTTCGGGACATTGTCACACACGGTCACCTGACCCCAAACTAAGCAAAGCTTTTACACTTTACATACTTAAATAGATAAAAACACCCAGACATAGAACAAACACAAATGTTCATCACATAAACTTACATTTTACTTACATTTTATTGACATCCCTCGTAATTTTTCCTTTTTATAATTGTTATTGCAATGCCTAGAAAATGACTGTATGATTAATTTTTTTTTTTTAAATTTTTAATTTTAATTTAATTTTGTTTTGCTCTGTAACATAGGTTTCCATGTAGTCGGTGCCTATAATTGTGTTAGCATTTAGTTTTAGATTTTGTTGTCTATGTATTTTATGAGAATGTGTTAATGTATAACATGTTGGTACCCTAATAAATAAATAAATAAATAAATGTTTGCCCTAGGTGGGAATCGAACCCACGCCCCTAAGCCCAGAAAGCAGGTTCACTACCAACTAAGCCACCGAGGCAGTCACATGACTCACACATTTGAGTTGATTTCTGGTTGAGAAAAAAAAACGCATGAAATCTATAAGCTCAACGCAATCACAAACGGTTCTCATTGTCATTGTCACGGAAACTTAATTTGAGTTACAAATTTCATAAAAAATCGTTAAGTAAAAGTAGCCGAAAAAGTTATGGCAAGATTTGAACCAAGGATAGTGGGAGTTAAAAACCAACAAGCAAAGTTACAAGTGTTAATTTGCGGGAGTTCATCTTCAAAACTGTTTCAAAGTTTGAAAGAAGCAGTTTTTACAGACTAAAAGTTAGTTACCTCTTCAGTTAGCACTGAATCAGTTGGTAGTGAGCCTGCCTTCTGACCTCGGTGGCGTGGGTTCGACTACCACCTAGGGCAAACATTTATGTGATGAACATTGTTTGTTCTATGTCTGGATGTATGTTTAAAAAAATATGTGTGTAGGTACGTATATCAGTTCCTGACAGCCAAATATAGTACCAGCTTTGCTTAGTTTAGGGTCAACGACCGTGCGTGCAAGTGTACCAAATATTATATTATTTATATTATCCTTATTAAGCTTCGTTCAAATCCATTACACCATTTAATTTTCAGCGTCAAAAATCAACTAACTACGCCAAAACTTTCGCATTTTTTATCATGATCCAAAAAAACAAAGTCTAGCATTGCGGGAGCAAACACGTAATGACGTTACTTGTCATCCGTCTCTTTCGAACTATTTGTAAATTACTTATTTCGGTCTTGCTTAAGCATCAATTGACGTCAGTAGGTGTTGCCCACGTGATTGGAATGTTATACCTGGCGGAGTTTATTATTATACCATGAATTTTATGATACTATTAAAAAAATCCCAGTAAATCGTGGTCTCATGGCCACCCGACTTGTACAGCAAAGCTAACATCTCGGTTGCCGTGAGCGTACTTATTAAAGTTTCACTCGATATACCCTAACTTGGCACCCCCTCCCCCCGGGGACGAGCTCCCCCCGCCCCCGCCGACCCCCGGGGGCCCTAGTGTTTGGTTTTCTAATAATTTGGCAGCGCAAGTGAGGTGTGCCGTCTAGTGAGGCCTGAACTGTATAAGTTTGCTTGTATTGAAAGTGGTGGCTTCTGTGGCGCAGAGGTGTGGTCGGTTTGAGATTTGGGAGGTGGTAGTGGGTTCGTTTTTATTATTTTTTTTGAGTGGTAAAACAATGGAGACTTTTTTTGCTAAATAGTAAATGCCATATTATTATAATTTTAGAAGCCTGAAGTATTAGTAATAGCTAAATAAAGTTAACTTAATTTAGGTATAAAAAATTTAGGTTCCGTACCCAAAGGGTAAAACGGAACCCTATTACTAAGTCTCCGCTGTCCGTCTGTCTGTTTGTCTGTCTGTCTATCACCAGGCTGTATCTCATGAACCGTGATAGTTAGACCGTTGAAATTTTCATTAATTATGTGTATTTCCGTTGCCGTTGGTCATAGCCAACCAATACTAAAAAACAGGATAAAATAAATATTTATCGGGGATCCATACAACAAACGTGATTTTTTGCCGTTTTAATGATATGGTACGGAACCCTTCAATCGCGAGTTGGACTCGCACTTAGCCGGTTTTTTTTATTGCTGTTATTGTTTTTTTAATTTTAGTTGTTATTGTGCTAGTGTCAATGCCTTGCCATGCCCGGTAGGAATTTGTAGACACATTTTTTTTTAAAGTTCCGTTATAAATTGACTTATAGGTACACTCTTTAAGTCGTTGTTCAAATATGACGGTCAGTCATGAATTTCGATTTAAAACTGTTTTTATGGATGGTAAACCCAGTTTTAAATTGAGATTCAAGACTTACCGTCGTTTTAGCATGCGGGCCTTACTAACGAATGGTGTATAGCCTCGGAATAGTTAAGCATACATAATATACATATTTACATACATATTTCTACTGCTAATTCACAAGGATTTTTACTTCAACAATTTTAACATAAGTTACACAAGCCTCCCAATTTGAAACATAACTTCTTGGTCGAAAATTACCAACTTTTACGAGCTGCAGCATAAAAACCTCAGATTCCAGTTCTCGTAGCGTAAGTTCTACATTTTGTTGCATAATTAACACGGACAGTACATGTTCTTTACAGGCGGGAGCCGCTTTTGTGCTGCACTCTGCTGTTTAATATGCCAAGATGGAAAGTAGGTTTTGTTGGGAGGGATGTTCACAATTTTATTTTAGAGTAATATTTAGATGGTTTAAGGACTGCTTTATGTAATATTTTATTATGTTATATTTTTTCACTAACTCGCACTGAGCCAGCAAAGTGGGTATCAGCTCAAGCTCTCTCGACGTAAGATAGGTAATTGATGTCCTTGCAAAACATATCGTCACGCCTTTCCTCGAGGGGCTGGCAGAGGTGTAATAAAACACCAATACTTCATCCAGTCCCAAATGTGACAGGGGTGAGCCTGTCGCCATACACCGGGCTCATGTCATGTAGCAGATGACACACAATACGCACATAATAATATGTTACCACAATGAACAAATTGGTGCGTGCCATTGGCTGGGATCGAACCCGCTTCCTCTGGTTTGAGAGGCGGGCTTTCTCCAGCTAGGCTATCATCGATGTCTCTGCAATAAGACGTGAAATACTGTAATGATGCTTTATAGTGCATGATGACTCAACAGATATCACTTAGACTCCACCGAGTAGCCTATAATGCGTCCAACTTGGGCATACAGTTGTTCTTAACGTGGGCATGCATTCGCGTTCAACGTGGGAAAACTGTGGCGCCTAACGTAAGCATGCAGTGAAGCCCAACGTGCATGCAATGGCGCCTACCGTGGGCATATCGTGGCGCGCAACGTGAGCATACAGTGGCGCCCAACATGATTGTGGCTTTTCTGTAATAGTACGAAGTACAAGTACAAATTGAACATTTAAAAAACCTCCGACACCGATTTTCATCAAACACATAATGGCTAAGAAAGAACACTTCCGACTAACTTACCGTTCAAACAAAAAAAAAAACAAAATCAAAATGAGTTCATCCGATTGGGAGCTGCGATGCCATAGACAGACACAGACACACACAAACACACACGCGCGCGCACACACACACACACACACACACACACACACACATACAAACATACACATACACACACACACGCACACACACAGACACGTCAAACTTATAACACCCCTTCGTTTTTGCGTCGGGGGTAAAAAAGCAATTTCAGCAATCATGATGAAGGCGAAAGAAATTAATTATTAACTTCAAACACATAACAAAACTTAATACTTTTCCAACACAATTCTTGTATCGTACAAGTAGTGCTTAGTAATTATTAATGATGAGAGACGCTGGGTGCTGGTGAGAGTGTGGGCTTCAGTGTGAAACATTAAAGCGGATCGTGGAGGAGCTAATTATACGTCTGGTAAACTTGTCTCTAGTTGTATTGTAGTACGGTGTGTTGGTTTTGTTTTGTGCATAATTTATTTAAACAAATGCATTAGCTGTTTCTTTGACGAGTCTCTAGTATGCATTTCCGCTTTAAACTCACATTAACCACTAAAACCGCCCAAGTGCGGACTCGCGCACTGAGGGTTCCGTATGTTCTTGAGGAAAGGGGTAGTAAGTTTAAAATTATTTACAAATATTTTTATTATTTGATGTAACTAAAAATGCATTATTTTTGCAAATGTTCCTTCATTTGTGCTATAAAACGTTGCTTTGTACCGAATTTCAAGATTCTGAGTTCACGGGAAGTACCCTGTAGGTTTTGTAGGATTCCCTTGCGAGTGTCGAAAATTTGCAGCATCAACGGCTGTATCTTTTGATTGCGTTGGCTTAGAAGTTTGATTTTTTCACAGCTCTGGGATAATAATCTTGAATATTTGGTATTAATTTCAGCTTGATATCTCTAGGTACGCGTTTCTGTGAAAAAGGGTCTTGACAGACAGACAGATGCACAATGGCTAGTTGATGCTCTCCATAGAGAGTTGATGCATTTGGGTCTTACATCAGAAGGCATGGGTTCAAATCTCAACACTGATCTACAACGACCAGTGACATACATATTTGTATTATACAGAATATAATACATACCTACATTCACGCCTCATTCCCGTAGAGGTAGGTTAGCAGGTAGCAGACCACTTTTCTCCACTTGCTACGATCCTGGTACAAATATTTCGTTTCTTCCACTTAGGTGAATCTTTTCATACACGCTTGTCAATTACGGGTACTCTTCACCTTGTCTTTATTTAAAGCGTCTATTATTTAGTCGAGATACGTATATCAAGGTCGACTATTACTGTGCTGTCTGGCGCCCATTGGCTGAGTTAGTCCCCGAAATGGATTGTTACAAAATTTACTGCATTAGAAATGCTCCATAAGACCATAGCCTGACATCGTATGAATGTTCCATCCAATATAAATGTCATAGTCAAAAACCCGGCTGTCAATAATGGATAGTAGCGCAAAGTAGAGAGGTTATGAAAAATAGAAAGGAATTGATGTTAGATTGATTAATATGTTTTATCACGTGGAACTAATGTACTTATTTAATAAATACAGCAGCGCTGTACTAAATGAAGAAATTATTTAAATATGTAATAATACTATTATTTATTTAAATGCTCAAACCTCTGGAATTATAACTGCCCAAAGAATGAATACCGGCGGCGGAGATTATGCTGATTGTCGTTTTTAACTTATAACTGAAGGCTGGACCACCAAGGATCCTCATGTTAAGGGACGTAGAAGGATAATGACGATGTATCTGATGTCCCGGCGTATCAGAAATCAGAAATCAGAATTTATTGATAACTCCAATAGTTACACGTCACAGTTCGATAAATGTCAAAAGTGTATACATGTCAAAACAGTAATTACATATGTCAAATGAAATAAATAATTAATGTCAACAAAATAAATTGCATACCTATTATTCTTAATAATATAACTATCATTAAGTATATAAAATAATAATAATAAATTAAAAGTATCGTCATCTTCCACATCGGACGAGCGCAGGCTCGAGCCGGAGTCCGATAGGGCTGGCTCTGTTGGGGCCGTGGAAGCGTACGAAAGTGTTCTCGAAGCCCCAACATTCAGCGCTGAGGTTTGGAAGCCGTAGGGTTGACAGCCGCCAGTGGCAGGATTCCCACATAACCACCCGCCTGCCCCGGAGCAGTGGTAATATACAACACTTTCTCTTTGAAGAACTTTCTCTAGATTCAAAAAAATACCATTACTTGCCGACTTTGATCATTCACTCTCGTCTTGCACATCTTTTCGTCAATTTTCTTTGATCTATTCTCTCAATATTACCTAGCCATCTTAGCATCCTTTTCTCAATCTTTAAGAACACGGACCAGCAATCTGCAAAAATACAGGCTTAGCCTTCTAACATTTTTTACTTCAAAATATAGAGCTTATGTATGTAGGTAGCTTTAGGGTAAAATTATGTGGGTAGGGTACATTACTTAACGCCGAATAGTTCGATAATTTATATGGGTTTGTATGAAAAAGGCTCCATTCTCGCTCCCTACGATTATTGGCAGCTGGGGCCGAGCGTGACTGCTGTAAAGTACTTATCTGTACCCCTCGCATAAGTTAACTACAGTCGAAAAATACATTGAAGGTTTTTAAGGGGTATGATAAGGCTTGGCAGCTGTCTCGCTCACTCGCGACACTATTATATTATTTTCATTTTTTATTTTATTGTACAGGGAAAACAGACGGCTGCTAATTTTACACAGTAGATAGATGATAAGTACTAACACATAAGCCAAATAAGTTTTCACTTATAAAATATATATTATGTACCTAATAATTAGTTGTGTTTTTGATGAGTTTTTTTTTAAAAACCGTATTCAGAACCATTTTCATGTTGAAATTTATAATGGATGCTCAGAGAAACATTTTTTTTTACGTGTTTACGTTTTTCTAAGTTAAAACCGATAAATATCAACATGAATATTATTCTGAATACTTTGTAATACTGTCTTCAAGACATCAATACAGGAAAAATTATGAAATATACATTGTATAATTTTATGTCTAACTAGCTGATCCTGCGAACTTCGACCCGCTTAACAGTCGATTCTTTAATTATTATTTTTTCAGGCAATTATTTAAATTTTTCTCTGCGTAAGCATCATCTTCGTACTTCAAGGAATATTCTAAAAAAAAATTTGCGAAATCAGTTCAGCTGTTCTAGAGATTTGCGTTTAGCAACTCATTCAGCGACTCATTTTTATAATAGAGAAGATATAATAGTGTCGCGAGCGAGCGAGACAACCGCCAAGAGTTACCACACCTCTTAATAGAAACATTTATGAAATGAAAGGTCCTATGTCCTTTCTGTACCCCTGATGACGTGTACCTATACAAAATTTCTTAATGGTCGGTTAAGTAGTTAAAGTGTGAAAACATAACAACCAAACACAAATAAACGAACAAATATGCGCAAATGCAAAAGTGACTTTCTCCGTTTGTTTGTTGGTTACGCTTTCACGCCTCAACTACTCGACCGATCATCATGAAATTTTGCGTACACGTACTTAGGGATACAAAAAAGGACATAGGATACCTTTCATTCCGAAAAAAGTAACGGTTCTCGTGGGACCGCGGGGAAAACTGGGGCGCAGCTAGTCATCAAATAAAAGTAATGCTAGATCTACAGTACTAAGCTTTTCTCCAAATAATAACGGCCTCTTAAAGCGAAATAAAATTGTGAAATGATTTTTGGCCGTTTTTGATAGCAGCAATTTAAACTCTAACGACAACATTTAAAAGCTTAAATTCCCTTTTAAATGAAAGCGACTTTTTACCAAAAACCGTCAGGTTTTATCAATTTATTGACGAAATTGCTCGCTTCAATATTTCGCGATAACGGGACTTGTTCGAGAGGTTTACTTCCAAAGTTTCAGCTTCTTAGGAATATAAAAACTGCAGACGGGCAACTTGTGGCTGGTACGGGTGACTTGTTGTAGACGCTTAATGAAAGCATGAAAAGTTTTAGGTTTAGGCAACAAGACGGAACCGTTCCGAAGACGGGTCTGAGTAGTGACGCACTTGTAGCGCCTCACTCAACCGCCGTCTTTGTACTTGTTCACTCTACAAAACTACAACTACTACAAGGCTAGAGTGAATAAGTACCTTATAGGTCGTCGTGCTCCATCTTAGACCACAACGTGCGTTGCAACGTGCATCTTAACATCAGGCGAGTTGGTGGTCAAACGCCGACCTATGCTACATAAAAAAATTAAAAAAAAAACAATTCAACAAACAAAAAAGACTTACACAGCAGTATGTACAAAGTAGACTATTTTTTAAGTGTAATTTGAAGTAATTTGAAGTGGTCATTTCTGCCAGTTGGCGAGTCAGTTCTTTTCTTATTTCAGTTTCATTAACTAAAAATAATGTTGCCTTTTTTTTTCGCTTTCTGACTACATAATTATTATAATGATTTTTATTGAATTTATAAATATTATGATATTCGTATCTCATAATTAAGGTCAGCTGTTTCTTTATCTTATAACTTTTTAGTTGATGTTTTGTTTTACAATATCCGATCAGAAATTTAAAAAATTCCTAATTATGTATTATTTTTTGTCATCTTAACTATTTTCTCGCTCAATCAGGCTTTTTAATATGTTTTTTTTTTTTAATTTTCATGTTATTTAATACAAATGTAACATTGCAAGTTGTTATTTCTGTGACAGGGAAATTTCGGGCCATTTTTGTGGTCGCCAGCAAAAGTGTCTCGCCTGCGCGATCCCTTAATGACTTTCCGTTTTATTAGTACACCTCTGAAATGTTTATGACGGCGTAAGGTAAAACCAAATAGCCTTGTTTAATGTTTTCATATAAAACATAAGGCAGTATTTCCAAAAGTTTGCCAGTTTATTACCACTATACAATGCGTAGTATAAAGTGTTGTTTAGTGTTTTATTATGCGTTTTAGTATTGCATAGTTTTCTGTATTGGTTTTCTGGTTATTTTGTTACTTGTGGAAACTTTTCCTATGGGTTTAGAGCTAAAATTAAATTGGCTAGCATCAGCTGTGCTATGATGCAACAAGTAGGTACTTAACCTAATTTAAGTAATTAGTCTAAGTATTCACTGAATAGAACCTGAAATACTTAATCGTGAGCCTACTTAATTTATATCATAATGCGAAAGTTTTTTTTGTGGATGTGTTTTTACCAGACTGTGCAAGAAAGAGGACTATATTTTTGGAGTGTATGTATGTATGTATGTATGTGGGTGTGTATGAGATTTCTTTGGTACGTCTTACAGCTTATACAGCTTGATGCATTTCGACATGTGAGGTGTCAATTGAATCTTCTTGATAATAGAAGTGACGTTGGGTAGAACATTTTGCAGCTGGGTTTTGACTTTCTTTTATTAATGTTACCTACTTGTTTTGTT